>JAJJWW010000560.1:0-600000 GCA_023531295.1 Papaver armeniacum
AAAAGTAATTGGGGGCCTCACCATTTGGTCTCCCAATAGCATTTTGTTGCTACCCCTTATCCAATTTTTTTAAAATGCCTAAATTACCCCTAAAATAATTAGTGTTAATTGAGTTGTTTAGGTTAGATTAGTTGTTAACTTGTTAAGTTTAAATCAGTTTTTGGGTATAAATTAAGATTATAGATTTTTTTTTTTTTTTTTTTGTTGGATAGAGAGGAAGAAAGTGATTTTTGGGGGAAAATTTAGGTTATTTGAAATGAGTGATTGTAGTGGAGGAAATGAGGTAAGTGAAGATTCAACAAACATACATGATTGTGTTGATGGTGAGATTGTCTCATCTAATCCTATGGATTGGATGTTTGATGAAGAGATGTTAATAGAGGAAGCTTTGATAAATGATGGAAATGAGGATCCTATTGCTCAAAATGAAGGAACCAATCCTCCATATGAAGAACCCGGAGCTCAAAACAATCAGGTAAACGTCCTATACTCTTTAAATTGAAAGAATGGTACTCCAAGTGGTCGATTCATGGACACCATGCAACTACTCAGAGTGAGGGTCGTTTGGTCGGGAGTATAATTGACTAATGACTTTCAATAGTCGTTAGGTATTTCTGACATCCATAAACGACTCTAATTTTCAGTATGAAAAATCGTCATTCATGTTCGAACAAACTGACGACTCTAAGATGCCCCTATGAAAAATCGTCAAACAGCTTTGAAAATATCGACGACTTTTTTTTTAGGTCATCTAGAGTCGTTTACTCAATATATTTATAACCTAACGACTAAGATACAGTTTAGTCTCTGTAGCTATCACTCTAAGGGTCGTTAGTTTAACAAGATACTAAACGCACGACCCTTTCATTATGATTGAGAGTCGTTGTTACGTACGTCTCTAATATTGACGACTCATATATATTTATCGTTTCTGATTTCATAGCAACATTTCATTGAATCATAAAAGTCATACATGTTTCATAGGGTTAAACACAATACATGATAACGATGCACTTCATCACTCATTCAAAAAGCATGTAATTATACATGGTTCCATGGAAGATAAAGTAGCAATCGTGTAACTCAAACTTTTTCCCACGCAAAGGTACCTCATAGTATGCATACGCCTTCTTCATCTGAAAACGCAAACGCAAACATACTTAGTTAGTATCTATCTATCTATCAAAGCTTTGGATAAGTTTTACCTCTTGTTTAAATACTTACTCTTATAGTATTCATCATATCCGGAAAGGCTTCCCTTACCGCCGTAAATTCTCTTCAAAACATCACACTCGAATTTTATGGCTTTGAAGCGTTCCTTGACTTGTTTCAAAGACCTTGAGTTTCGATTTCCGTCCAACGCCACAAAAACGATGAATACGCGGTTCCACCAAGCATCCGATGTTTCATCAATGTCTTTGTCTAGACTTTCAAAGTGGGTTGTTACTGTTTTCCAAGCTCTTGTAATGGCAACAGATTCTCTTCGGAAGTATAGGGAGTCATTGTGTTTCTCTTATTTTCCTCTTGAATGATGAATAAATGAGAAGGAGAAGAGAAGGTTGATAATTATGGTGTTGGTAATGAAGAGGTGAGATATAGGTCTGTTTTATAGAGTTCAACGGGCCAACTGCCTCAACCACATTTGGTAGAGTTCAATTCCACAATAAATGCTGGTAGTATCTTAGGTCGTTAATATTTAAAATTTTAAATCAAACGACTCTTAGGGTCTGTCTATTAGGTCGTCCGGTTGGACATATGATGAGTGCCAAATATTGCATATTTATACATCTATTTATTGGCACTTAACTCATCTTTTGTGCTCAGAAATCAGATATTATCCCAAATTCTGTATTTTCTTTGTTTTCAAGAATAAATATTTGTACTAATTAATTTTCTGTTTTTATGTAATAAATAAAGCTCGGAGAAATTGAGGAGCCAAAAGAGCAAAGAATGGGAGACGAGCGCCTATGGAGCAGAAAAGCCAAAGCCCGCGCAGGCTAATCAGTTGTAACTTGACAAGGAAGACATGGGCTAGAGCTACCCATGACCAGGACCGAACAGTTCACCCCGAGCCGTTGAGATCTCACCCACCTGCATCCTACGGTCGCTCCTTCTTGCTCATCGTCCCTTGATGCATCCACTCAACACCAAAACAACCACTTCTCCGCAACTGTTCGAGATATTACCCCCTAGACCCTACGCTCGCTGCACCCTCACTTCAACTTTCTATTTGTCCCCGCTCCACAACAAAACCACCACACCCTTATCCATCGACCATCACCCCATTTCTCCTCTTCTCATTCTCTTTCTTCCCCGACAACACTTGCGGAAGCCTTACCCTTCTCCTCTTCCCCGACCAAGCCTCGAAAGAGCCACCACCAGCTGCAAAATCCTTTCCCGACACCATCGAGCCACCACAGCTTCCTGCGTCGCCGCTCCTAGTGTTAATTATCTCTTACGTAGATTCTCTAGCCCTAGAGGCTAAGTGAGAGATAATTGAAACTAGGGTTTGCACAACAACCCATGCTTGGAGTTCCATAGCCGAATGGGCAGAAGAGAGAGTATGGGTATGTCCTTAATTGCAGTCTAGAGTGTTTGTGAGAGATATATATTGTTTGTTCTTCTTTTGAGAACTCGGCATGTTTTAGGGTTCATAACTTAGTTTTGATTTTAAATATGTTTTTCATGATGTTTAATATGTTCTAATTTAGTTTGCTAGGATTACAATGAAACCCTAGTTCTTTTGTTGTTGTTCAATTTGTTTTTGAAATGTTCTTTGCATGCTTAAATTATAAGATAGTTCAATTCTAGCACTTTCATTGCTTTGCTCTCACAATGGATGCCATGTATCCATTGTAGTTAGGATAACTCTGCATTGAGTGTAATTCAGCCCAAACTTCAATCACTATTGCTATCCCTTGACTAGTTGTGCTTAATTAGACAACTAGTGCTCCGAATTAGCACCCTTAGGCGATAACTTGAACTATTCCTGGTGAAACCCTTAGATAAGTGATAGCCCGACACACTTTCCTTATATCTCAGCAAGAACATTCAAGCTAGTTGAATAACATAACTTGAATTAGAGGTGGATTTGATAACCCTAGTGCCTGTAACCTCAACATTTGTATTTCATCTTACTTTTAGCTTTGAAACCTTCAACTCAGTCGTATCGACACCAAGTTCACTCCATAATTGTGTTACAAAACCACTAGGAAATCAGTTAAGAGCTATTAGATCACATAACACACCCCAGTTCTCTGTGGAATGACCTGTGCTTGCCACTGCCTCCAAAGGCACTGTGCACTTGCAGTTTAAGACGTAGGAAATACATTTATACAGACCTACCAAGTTTTTGGCGCCGCTGCCGGGGAACTGGTAGTGTGCTGATTAGTTCCATTAGCTTATTTCACTGATTTCAGTTCATCCATTGTATATATATCCTTTGTTCTCTTCTGCATTTAAGTTCATCCTGCATCTTTACTTTTGTAAGTTGTTTGAACTATGCTAATTAGTTTAGGAAATTTGTAACCTGCCATTATAGTTTAACTTGTTTAAATCCATCTGATATTTGTGAATATTTTAGCATAACTTAGATTTATCATAACATTAGATCTGTAGAAGTTAAGAAAATCATTAAATTAGAGTTCATTCCTCCGTAATATATCCAAGCATTGCATTTTCTTGTATTCATCCTCCATTTGAAGCTTGTTCACTACTTTAGTATTTCTTTGCATTACTTGCTCATTTCTATATACTGAACTTCTCCTCTGAGTCAACGGTACTGTGGAGAAGCTGGAGAAAACCAAAGAGCGAGAACAATTAGTGGATCTGCCTAAACCCGGTGTTATATCGGGTGGTATTGCTTTCTAACTCTACTCTATGTGATGTATGTGTGATATACCTGAAGCTTGAAAACCCGAGCATAACTCGTGAATTTTTGACCTCCATTGTGCCGTGAGGTTGAACTTGGATAGCTAGAATATTTGCAAGCCAAGTTGAAGTCAACTAAGATAGTTGACATCAACTCAAGTCATGTGACCTTGAGTGATTGCTAATATGTACATACGTGTAACCCTGTTGAATTAGCCACCCGCCACCTTGCTAGGTGAGAAGCCATAACCGAGCATATCTCATACGCCGAGCTCCAGCCCCATTGAATTTGTTGAGCCAACTTGTTGTCAGACCTATATCAAGTACCCTGTGGTAATGCATAATTGTGTATAACTTCTGAGGATTGAAATCTCTTGACTTTGTTGGCACTCGGAGCATGTTGTTAAGTGCAAAGTTTGATATTTGCTGATTCACCAGCCATCTCGTAGCAATAATCTTGAAATTGTGCTTCGATGCTATTTACATCCGTGCACCTTGCTTTAGCTATATCTGTGTACATGCATCTATAACTTTTGGGTGATCTTGTGGTTCCTGAGTGAGTTGTTGAATAGAATAGCATTAGCGATAACTTGTTGATTTTCAAAATACACACCCAGCACATGCTTCACCATTGAGTGAGCACATCCCTCAACCCCGTGCACCATTCACAAATTTTTGTATTTCTAGTGCACTCCGCTAATACAGGTGTCTTTGTGTAAAAGTTTCACTTCAAATTTGCCAACTGCGGTTGAAATTGATTGAGCTGCCAACTAGTGCATCTTACTTTCCTTTTTAAAAGTTGTGTTCTCCTTGTTGTGCAAATCTGTGCTTGCCCAAGTGGAGTTTCCTTGTGTTGTCCTTGCTCTGTGCAACTCAGCTTGTGCTTAGAACCTACACAGAAACAGTTTGTGCTGAAACCCTGCACAAAAACCTGACCAGCTGCAACAACTAGCCAGTGCACAAACTGAAGCCCAATCACTGGCTTTGCAATCTGCCAACCTTCAAATTTGATCTGGTGGGCTTTTTAAACATCACTGGGCTGCTAATTGCCAAACTAAATCGAGCAACTAGGGCTGTGCAACAACATTCAGCCCACATAAGCCACACCGCCTTGCGCTGTGCACAAAATCTGAGCCCACATCATCTGGGCTAGAACCCATACTGCTGGGCCTTAGAACAAAAGGCCATCTTTTGGGCTTGAGTTTTGTATTAGTGGGTCATTTTTGAGTTTTGCTTTTCTGTGTTGAAATTGATTGTTTGTTAACATGCTAGATGCGCTAGCTAGGCTATGATTGTGTCTTTTAGAGACCAAACAAATCGACTAGTTAGAATCCGCCCGGACGAAATCGTTAGCATAACCAGTTCTTCAACCGAAAACCCAAGCCCAGACCTATCTGAAAGGGTGAGAAACCATGGGTGATGAACAAAATCAACCCCGTAGTCTCAAGGACTACATGTACCCAACTAGGGCAAGCCAGCCCTCTTGCATCATTCTCACGGCCGATCTTTGGTCGGTTTGAACCGAAAGCAAGCACTATTCACATGCTACCCGTGTTTAGAGGGGTCAATGCTGAGAACCCCTACCATCACGTGAGAGACTTTGAGGATATTTGTGGGACTCTGCGTTTTAACCAAATGCCAGAGGAGTCCCTCAAATTGAGATTGTCTCCTTTCTCTCTGAAAGACAAAGCCAAGTCTTGGCTTCATGCCCTACAACCACAGTCCATTAGAACACAGGATGACCTCACAAAAAGAGTTTTTCAAAAGTTTTTCCCAAACCATAAGATTTGCGACAATTCGCCAAAGTCTAAATGGTTTTGTGCAATTAGAAGACGAGACTCTAGCAAGGTACGTGGAGAGATTCAATGAATTACTACTCCAATGTCCCCACCATGGTTTTGAAAAATGGAGACTCGTGTAAATCTTGTATGAGGGTATAGATGTTAGAACCCGTACCACCGTCGAGTCAATGTGCAATGGTGCATTTATTGACAAGAGTGTCGATGACGCTTGGACTTTCTTAATCGAAGTCGGGCTGAAAAGACTCAACAGTGGGAGTCCATCCGTGAACCGAGAAGGACTACCCCCGCACAAAATGTTCATAGAATCGAGTCGACTTTGAGGGAAATTCAAAAATGGCATCTTTGGCCCGGAGAATAGAAGTGCTTGAGTTGGAAAAGAATGTAAAATCTAATGCCCCTACTCTCCGTGACCAAATTGATATGGCCACTTGTGCCGCATGCCATAGCCCTAACCACTTAGTGGACAGCTGTCCAGATTTACATGCATTTCAAGAGTCCAAAACCGAGCAAGCCAATGCTTTATACCATAGGCAAGAGAACAACCCTTATTCTCAAACCTACAACCCAGGGTGGAGGAATCACCCTAACTTCTCATGGTCCAAGGGACCGGTACAAGGGGGACCAACAAATAACAACCAAGGATACTCATATCCTAGAAACCCCCAAATACCACCACATCCTCGGTACCTAGTGGAGAAAAAGACTAGCTTTGAAGACGTATCGTTATGTTAACCCAAAATCTTGCAAAACTTGAGAAAACCACCGACCAACGTCTCACAAACCTAGATCTTAAGATAGGTCAAATCATGATGCATTGAATGAGAGAGAGAAAGGAAAATTCCCTAGTCAACCCCCAACAAAATCCAAAGAGTGTGTTTCAAGCAGGCTCCTCTACCCGCAATGAAACTTTACATAGTCAGCGAATGCACCACCACTCTCCGTAGTGGTAGAATTGTTGAGAACCATGTAGGTGTACCACCTTCAAGCGAGTCTACATCAGACTCACCAGTACACACAACACCGCAGAAAACACCTACCGTAGAGAAAGAATCTGAGCCTATTGATAAAACCAAGAGTCCTACTAATGTAGAAGTTCCTCTGCCAAGTCATGTACCTGTTGCTCCATTCCCACAGAGGTTGGTACAACAGAAGGGGGATACCCAATACAACGAGATTTTGGAAATGTTCAAAAGAGTTCATATAAACATTCCATTTCTCGAAGCAATCAGGCAAATACCTGCCTATGCTAAGTTTTTGAAGGACCTTTGCACACAAAAGCGAAAGCTTCATGTGCATAAGCGTGCCTTTCTCACCGAGCAAGTAAGTTCAATTATTCAAAACAAAACCCCACCTAAGTTTAAAGACCCAGGTAGCCCAACTATCTCTTGTACTATAGGTGAACATACAATCAGAAAAGCTTTATTGGACTTAGGAGCTAGTGTGAATCTACTGCCATATTCTGTGTATGTGAAGTTAGGTCTTGGGGAATTGCAACCCACCCCTGTCACGCTACAATTAGCGGACATATCTGTGAAAGTCCCTCGGGGAATCGTTGAAGATGTGCTAATTAAGGTTGATAAATTTTATTTCCCCGTGGACTTCATTGTGTTAGATACTCAACCTGTGCAAAATCCTGAAAATCATATTCCCGTTATCTTAGGACGTCCCTTCTTGGCAACGTCAAACGCTATCATAAATTGTCGTAGCGGTATATTGATTTTGTCTTTTGGCAACATGGTAGAATCAATGTCTTTCGTGTGAACCAACAACCCATAGAGTGTGATGATGATGAATTGCACGAGGTTAACATGATTGAGAGTCTGATTGAAGACTCATTGTCTGACATCTTAACTGTGGATCCTGTACAAGCATGTTTAGACAATTTTGACTTAGATCTCTTCGATTCCGAGTACATTAGTGAAGTCCACTCTTTGCTAGAGTCTGTGCCACCCATGGATATTGCTAAATGGCAGAATGCAGTGGAACCCCTTCCACTCTCTGATTCCAAATCTGCCCCACCTCTTGATACACCACCTAAGCTTGATTTGAAACCATTACCTGATACCTTGAAGTATGCTTTCTTAGGTCCTTCTGACACTTTACCTGTGATTATTGCATCATATTTAGACACGGAACAGGAAAGTAGACTCTTAGAAGTACTTCAAGAACATAAAGGAGCTTTAGGTTGGACCATCTCCGATCTTAAGGGTATAAGTCCCACAATTTGCATGCATCACATAAACCTTGAAGAGAACACTAAACCATCTAGGGAAATGCAAAGGAGACTTAACCCCAACATGAGAGATGTTGTCAAGGGTGAGATTCTGAAATTCTTTGGATGCGGGTATCATTTACCCAGTCCCCGATAGCCAGATGGGTCGGTCCCATTCGGGTAGTACCCAAGAAGTGCGGCATTACGTAGTTCAAAACGAGATGAATGAGCTCATTCCCACCCGTGTGACCCTGGGTGGCGAGTTTGTATTGATTATAGAAAATCGAACACGGTAACCAAGAAAGACCATTTTCCCTTCCCTTCATTGACCAAATCTTGGAAAGGTTAGCAAAACATAGTCACTCTTTGCTTCTTAGATGGCTATTACGGCTACAACCAAATTCACATAGCTTTAGAAGACCAACAAAAGACCACGTTTACATGTCCTTATGGAACATTTGCTTATCGTCGTATGCCTTTTGGGCTGTGCAATGCACCCACTACTTTTCAACGTTGCATGATGAGCATATTTTCCGACATGGTAGATAAGTTTCTTGAGATTTTTATGGATGATTTTTCGGTGTTTGGTTCTTCGTTTGATGAGTGTTTGCATTACCTCACTTGTGTTTGATTAGGTGTAAGGAAAAGAGTTTGGTTTTGAATTGGGAAAAATGTCATTTCATGGTTAACTCGGGCATTGTTCTAGGGCATATTATCTCGGAAAAAGGCATAGAAGTAGACAAAGCCAAGGTAGATCTCATTCAACACTTGCCTCAACCTCATTACGTGAGGGACATCGGATCATTTCTAGGCCATGCGGGTTTTTACCGCCGATTCATTAAAGACTTTAGTAAAATTTCACGACCTTTGTGCAATCTTCTTGCAAAAGATGTTGCATTTGTCTTCGATGATGCTTGTAAGGAAGCATGGGAGCAATCAAGGCTCTCCTTACATCTGCCCCTATAGTCGGACCACCTGTTGGTCATTACCATTTGAGATTATGTGTGATGCGTCCGACTATCTTTGTAGGAGCTATTTTGGGCCAGCCGAGTAGACAAACTCCCTTATGTGATCTACTATGCTAGTAAAACACTTAATGATGCTCAATTGAATTATTCCACTGCGAGAAAGAGTTGCTAGTGTTGTGTTTGCATTAGATAAGTTTAGATCTTATTTGATAGGGTCTAAGGTCATCATTTATTCGACCATCTTTGCTTTTGAGATATCTTTTGTCTAAAAAGATGTTAAGGCTCGTCTAATTCGATGGATACTCTTGTTACAAGAGTTTGACCTCGAAATTCGAGATAAGAAAGGGTCGAGAGAATGTTGTTCTTGATCACTTGTCTAGGTTGAATGTCGAATCTGCTGATGAATCCGACGTGTTAATTAGGGAATCATTCTCGATGAGCAATTGATGCTTGTGTACGAAATGCCTTGGTTTCTTTGATATTGTGAACTACCTTGCTACGGGTAGAATGCCCTTGCATTGGTCTAAACAAAGATTGTTCTAAGTTCTTGGCTGAAGTTAAACACTTCCTTTGGGATGACCCATATTTGTTTAAGTCTTTGCAAGACCAAATCATTAGGAGGTGTGTCCCCACCCCGAACAAAGGGATGTCATCTCTTTTTGTCATGACCATGCATGTGGAGGCCACTTTAGTGCCAAGAAAAACTGCTTTGCAAAGATCTTGCAAAGCGGTTTCTATTGGCCAACACTTGTTTAAGGATTGCCATGCTTTTGTGTTGCTTGTGACCGATGCGAGAAATTAGGAAGTATCTCTAGAAGAAACATGATGCCCTTACAACCCATTTTGATTGTTGAGTGTTTGATGTTTGGGGTATTGATTTCATGGGTCCATTTCCTAACTCGAAGGTAAGTTATACATTCTTCTTCTCTGTTGATTATGTTTCTAAGTGGGTAGAGGCCATTGCATCCAAAACCAACGACCATAAAGTTATTCTTTCTTTTCTTAAGGAGAACATTTTCTCCCGATTTGGAACCCCTAGGGCAATAATCAGTGATGGAGGTAGTCATTTCTGCAATAGACCCTTTGAATCACTAGTGCGCAAGTATGGAATCACTCATAAGGTCGCAACACCTTACCATCCTCAAACCCGGTGGCCAAGTAGAAGTTTCTAATAGGGAAATTAAGCATATCCTTGAGAAGACTGTCAATCCTTCAGGAAAGATTGGTCTTTGCGCTTAAATGATGCTTTATGGGCCTATAGAAGCGCATACAAGACTCCCATTGGGATGTCTCCTTACAGAACTTGTGTACGGAAAAGCATGTCATCTACCAGTTGAGTTAGAACACCGTGCATATTGGGCTGTGAAGAAGTTGAATTTTGATCTTGATAAGGTGGAACCCGTAGAAAACTTCAACTCAATGAGTTAGAATAATTGAGAAATGATGCATATGATAGTGCCAAAACGTACAAACATAGGATGAGAGTGTTTCACGACAAGCGCATTCTGCGCGCAAGTCTTTCACCAGTCGAGAAAGTTTTATTGTACAACACTAGATTGCATTTGTTTCCGGGAAAGCTACGTTCTCGATGGTCGGGACCATTCTTGGTACGTCATAGTCTTTCCCCATGGAGCTATTGAAATTGAAAACCCAGCAAACAAGAACATTTTCAAAGTCAATGGTCGAGAGATTGAAACCATTTACGGAGCATCTTCCACCGAAGTTGAGACAGATTGACTTGGAAGACCCCATCTATGTGGACTGATCTAGTTCACTTGTGTACATACATATGGACTAAAAATCCATCATCTTCCCCTTTTCTTTTTCTTTTTGCATAGTTTTTGATGTGTGCTAACCAACCTTTTTGTCTTGCGCTCTTAATTGTTTGCTTTCAAAGCATTCATCTTTCTATGGTTTAGCAACACCCTCTTGCATCCGGTAATCTCTTCCCTTTTCTCCTCTCAACATAGTTCTCTTGGTATGTGACTGTTTAAATTCTTTGTATCTGTTGACACATTGAGGACAATGTTTGATCTAGGTTTGGGGGTGTGATTTGCATATAGAGTTTTTAGTCTTTTTGTTTTACTTCACTTAAAAAAAAAAAAAAACAAACAAAAAAAAAAAAAAAAAAAAAAAAAAAAAAAAATTTGAAAAACTCAAAAATTTGCATAAAACATCCAACTTTTAGAGATTTTAGAGTCACTAGCATGCTCCTAGCTATGTTTACATAGAGAGTCTGACCGAAATAACAAGAACTTGGAAGTACTGGAGAACGCAATCTGGTTTCTTAGTTGATTAGAGCGTTAAAGTTGGATTTAACCATACCAGGGGGCGAATTAGGTCTTTGTTTAGATATTCGGTAGTAGAATTGTGATCACCCATAGTGGAGACTACCCATTTTACATCAAGCGAGGTACCCGACCTTCACTCTTTGTAACTTTCTAGAAAAGTCTGTTAGAGTGTGTGTCACCGTACGTCAATTAGGGTAGGAATGGTGAGCTACCCAACTTCGCACCACTTTCAGCACTACTTTTGATCTCTTGAGTGCTAATTCCGTCAATCATGAGGGTGACGTCTAAAGATGAAAACTCATTCTAAATATCGATTTGCAGTTAGCATCACTCTCTCTCCCTCTCAACAACATCAACACATTCATAGAAACACATCATCATCAGCAAGCGGAGCACCATCAGAATATTTGAAGAAAAGTTGAGATAGTCCAAGGTTTACGTGTAACAAAGAAAAAGAAGATGAGAATTAATGAAGTTTGTGAAAAATTGAGTTAGTAATTTCATTGTTGTTATTTTCATTTCTTGTTGTTCAAAAAAAAAAAAAAAAAAAAAAAATTTGTTTGTCAAGTTTTTGTGAAGTTCAGAAGTTCATCATCATCTATTGAAGACCGAAGATTGAAGACGTTTCTATGAATGCTGTGAGAGAGTGATATTAATTTCCGATCGGGTGAGAAGGTAAGTGAGTACTCCCACCCTTGCTAATGGTTGATTTCCTTTCTTAGAGATCATCCGAAAATATTCTTTTTGTCTACACTTCTGTGGAGTCTCCAGATATTATTTCGGAAGGTTATCCTTCTTACCTACAACGTGTGCAGGATTTCTCTCTTTATTCCTGCCTGCACACATGAGAGACTAAAAAGCGATCTTTTTGAGTGCAATGATCATAAAACCCTAATGGTGAGGCAGAAGTCGAGGCTTATGATCACAATCGAATCCGAATTCTTTCATATGGTATGGTTACTTCTCGCTCAGCACTTAAGGATGAGAATGCGTTCTTTGGTAGTTCTAACTTCTTGTTACTAGCATAGAGAAACTCTATGTCCTCATAGCTCCTTGGATGCTTGAGACTCTTTTACACTCTGAAGTGGGAGAAGGTTTTGTGGGTACACCTCTGGTAAACCCTCACGAGACTACAACTCGTCCACTAGGGACACCTAGGGGTTTAAAAGCTTAGTGCATACGCTAAATGCATTCGAGAGACCTGCGACAGGGGTATAGTTAGGATGTCTTCGTTTCTGTTTCACTTGAGGACAAGTAAAATTCAGGTTTGGGGGTATTTGATGAGTGCCAAATATTGCATATTTATACATCTATTTATTGGCACTTAACTCATCTTTTGTGATCGGAAATCAGATATTATCCCAAATTCTGTATTTTCTTTGTTTTCAAGAATAAATATTTGTACTAATTAATTTTCTGTTTTTATGTAATAAATAAAGCTCGGAGAAATTGAGGAGCCAAAAGAGCAAAGAATGGGAGACGAGCGTCTATGGAGCAGAAAGCCAAAGCCCGCGCGCGAATCAGTTGTAACCCAACAAGGAAGACATGGGCTAGAGCTACCCATGACCCGGATCTGAACCCGTTCACCCCGAGCCGTTGAGATCTCACCCAGCTGCATCCTACGGTCGCTCCTTCTTGCTCATCGTCCCTTGATGCATCCACTCAACACCAAAACAACCCACTTCTCCCGCAACCGTTCAGATATTACCCCCTAGACCCTACGCTCGCTGCACCCCTCACTTCAACTTTATTTGTCCCGCTCCACAACAAAACCACCACACCCTTATCCATCGACCATCACCCCATTTCTCCTCTTCTCATTCTCTTTCTTCCCCGACAACACTTGAGAAGCCTTACCCTTCTCCTCTTCCCCGACCAAGCTCGGCGGAGCCACCACCGGCACCACCGTCCTTTCCCGACACCATCAGAGCCACCACAGCTTCTGCGTCGCCGCTCCTAGTGTTAATTATCTCTTACGTAGATTCTCTAGCCCTAGAGGCTAAGTGAGAGATAATTGGGTTTACCACAACAACCCATGCTTGGAGTTCCATAGCCGAATGGGCAGAAGAGAGAGTATGGGTATGTCCTTAATTGCAGTCTAGAGTGTTTGTGAGAGATATATATTGTTTGTTCTTCTTTTTGAGAACTCAGCATGTTTTAGGGTTCATAACTTAGTTTCAATTTTAAATCTGTTTTTCATGATGTTTAATATGTTCTAATTTAGTTTGCTAGGATTACAATGAAACCCTAGTTCTTTTCTTCTGTTGTTCAACTGTTTTTGAAATGTTCTTTGCATGCTTAAATTATAAGATAGTTCAATTCTAGCACTTTCATTGCTTTGCTCTCATAATGGATGCCATTTATCCATTGTAGTTAGGATAACTCTGCATTGAGTGTAATTCGCCCAAACTTCAATCACTATTGCTAGCCCTTGACTAGTTGTGCTTAATTAGACAACTAGTGCTCGAATTAGCACCCTTAGGCGATAACTTGAACTATTCCCTGGTGAAACCCTTAGATAAGTGATAACCTGACACACTTTCCTTATCTGTAGCAAGAACATTCAAGCTAGTTGAATAACATAACTTGAATTAGAGGTGGATTTGATAACCCTAGTGCCTGTAACCTCAACATTTGTATTTCATCTTACTTTTAGCTTTGAAACCTTCAACTCAGTCGTATCGACACCAAGTTCACTCCATAATTGTGTTACAAAACCACTAGGAAATCAGTTAAGAGCTATTAGATCACATAACACACCCCAGTTCTCTGTGGAATGACCTGTGCTTTCCACTGCCTCCAAAGGCACTGTGCACTTGCAGTTTAAGACGTAGGAAATACATTTATACAGACCTACCAACATATATAAGTGAACGACTTGAGAAGAAAACTTGGCAGAATGGTATATATGTGTTAGTCCGTAGTCGTTAGTCTCTGTCTGGAGTCGTCAAATATACCTAATGTGTCGGCAATCAACTTTTTAGCAGATCGACGACTCTTTTTCAATGCTCATATGTGTTTCACAAAGGTCGTTAATCTGCAAAATATTGGTTGACGATTTTGTATGGTGTCGGCCACCTTCTTAATATTGGTTGACGACCCTTATTTGGGATATTTTGTTGAACTAGTGTATTATTGAATTGAAAAAAACGTACATGTGCTATGAAATAAAACATAAGGGAAAGACATATAATAGTAATACATTGCGCTAGTTCAATAAGTTTAATGTATCCGAGATTAATTATATTCGGCGAATTGCCATTCAACTTCCTCCAAGAGAGTGTAGCAGTCCTCGTGCAAAAACTCATGGTCGTACCTTAATTCGTATTGGGTCCGAGCCCATAGAATCTTTGGAAAAACAATTATTTTTCTATGTTAGTGTTGTTGAATAATAAAAACCAAATTAATAATTTATGATCAACGGCATATTGATTTACAAACTTACTCTACTCATGCGGTCTTCGTTTGGCACAGCGTCCTTTCGAGCTTTCAATTCGTTTCTCAGCAATACGCAGTCATTGTATAAATCAACGTACCTTTCCCTTATCTGCTGGAGCGTCCTCCTATTAAGATTTCCGTTTAGTGCTTTAAAAACCTTAAACACACGTTTCCACCAAGCATTGGTGTTTTGATCATGCCCAAGGTAAGGCCCTCTTGTTGGGTCTTCGTTACTGGTCACCCATTCCGCTTCCTCAACGGAGTGCTTTGTGAGAGTGGTGTGTGCTCTGACAATAACAACATCTTCTAGGTTATTGAACGGAGTTGGAGCCATTTTTAGTGTTTGAAAGTGATGGGTGACTGATTTAGGATGATTGAAAGAGATGGATGATTAAGTTTGGAAGAGATAGGTCTCTATTTATAGCCAAATGTACTCAACGGCTACTTGTTTGTGAATAAAACCGTCACTTTTTTTCAAAAAATAGCAATAACTGCTCCTAATAATCAAGCATATATTTGATTTTGAATTTCTGCATTAACTTCATGTAGAGTCGGCATTGGTTATATATATAACCTAACGACTCTAAATATGTATGGTAACGGCTCGTCAAGGTCAAACTTACGATTAATGTTTGAGAGTTGTTAATATGGTTTCTATAGAGTCGTTATTATTACTTTGAAAGAGTCGTCATTTTGGCATATAATATTTTGACGACCCTATGGTGATGGTTTTGTGCTTTGTTTTTAGTTGGTAGTACGACAAAGCTCCCAGCCAGTACCCGTATCTACCATGGGTCCGGATAACTCCCAACACTATATGACTGATTTGGTACGTTTACCTTAACCGAATCGGTATATTTATATATTCAATTAATTTTATTAGTGATCACATTGTTGTCTAATGTATTTGTTTGCTCAATGTAGACATGGGTAACCAAGAATGACATTAAGGAATGGCTTATCCCTAAGGCAAAAGAGAAGATGTGTGTGGTTGTTCAAAGTAGACACGTCGATTGCAACAAGATGGAAATGGTATGCGAGAGAGCGGGTAAGAAGGGAGAAAGTCACAAAGGCAAGAATTATAAGTATGAGAAGAAGACGACTAGGGTCTACCGCACAAAATCGAAGAAGTGTCAATGCCCGTTCAGGATTGTTTTCAAAAGACATCATGAAGCCGATGTATTCCGATTGTATAGTATTCCAAACGGGCGTCACAACCATGATCCACCCACAAGTTTATATGGACACACTGCATATGCTCGGTTAAAACCATATTAGATGGATAGAGTTAGGCAGATGAAGGGATTTAGACCAGTAAAGATCCTAAATGCAATTAGGGCGGAAGATAAGGATAACTTGTCCACCATTTCCACAATCAACGCCGCCAAAGCAATGATTAAGAGAACTGAATGGAATGGTAGGTTGATTATGCAACAATCAGAGTGGTTAGCGGAAACACTAAACTATGCCATGCAAACTAAGGTTGGTCCGGATGAGAAAGTGACTCATATTTTTCTTGCACATCCAAGGATGGTGGATTTGGCTCAGTGTTTTTACCAGGTCCTCTTCATAGATTGCACATATAAGACAAACAAATATAACATGCCGATGTTGAACGTGGTAAGCCATACTTCGGATAAAAATTCATTCACCGTTGCATGGTACTTTATGGAAAAAGAAGAAATACCGGACTATGTTTGGGCGTTGGAACAAGTGAGGTTGATTTAACGTGGAGAAGAGACGCCGCAGGTTATATTTACGGATATGGATTTTGCAATTATGAGTGCCGTTCGTCAAGTATTTCCACTTGCTCAACAATTTATTTGTACGTGGCACATCCAAACCAATATTTTTTCTAATTGCAAGAATCAAATCCAAAAGATCCATACTAAGAAGGGTAATCAACGTTCTAAGGAGGAAGATGAGCGTTTAAGTAAACTTTCCAAAGAAGAGCGCGAGGAAGAGAAAAAGAAGGAAAAGGAAAAATATGATGAAGAGGGGGATCTATGGAAAGTTTTTTGCGAGGATTGGGACAATTTGGCTCATTCGAAAAGCAGAGGTTAGGTATTATTCTAACTTGCAGAAGTTTATTGATGTTTGGAGTACTGATCATAAGAAGGTGGTTGATTATTTCCTGAATACATGGTTGAATCCTTGGAAGGAGAAGTTTGTTTATGCATGGACCAATAAATATAAGCACTACAAAAATGAGTCTACAAGTCTTGCAGAGGCGTCTCATGGCCGTTTGAAGAAAATTTTGGATCAAAGAAGGGGTGGGGTAGTTACGGTACAAGAAGCTATTCACGAGCACGTAGAGGATGACTTACGAAAAATAGTGGCACAGATGGAGTTGAGTAAAGACCGTTTTTTGATGCAACACATAAGGGACAAAGCTTTGTTACGGTTGGTAGCACACCAAGTATCATGGTGGGTAATTAACTATATGATGGATCAGCTTATAGATTTTAGAGCTAAAGCGGAGGCCGGAAAGGTGATGAAGACGGAGTGTAATCGTACAACCGATGTTTGGCTCGGCCTCCCTTGTAAACATAAACTTGGTGGGTACAAAGAGTACATTCCTCTTGAAGATATCGATCCATTCTGGAAGCAACTATCATTCATCCCTAAGCCCACAGGTTTGTAGATGAAGAATTTGGAGACTTGGAGATTGGCCGTACATCAACGAAAAATACCGAAAAATAAATTGTGCGGAAGACACATTTTGGTTGCTAACTTGTGGCGGCCGCCTTAGTAAGAGCTTGGGGTTTGAAGAAGAGCCAATCAAACAAAAACCGCTGGAAGACCAACAACAAAAATGTCATTTAGAGAAACCGTTAACAATGACAAGGGTACCGATAGAGACCGATCACGTCATGAGCATGTCCAGGCGGAATATGATGAGTACGAAAAGTCTTTCATTCCTACGAAACGAGGTCAGTCGAAAGAGCAAGAAAATGAAGATATGGATATTGTTGAGCATGCGGTCGATACCCAGCAAAGCCAAACTAGCGGTATGTTGACGATAAGAGGAATCAAGGGTAATCCTAAGACACCTAGGGATTCGCAAGGAAGACCACATCGTGTTGCTTACACTTTATACAAAGAGTATACCGACCAACTTCCTTACGTCATCTTAGATCACCTTATATCCACCAAACGACGTTGATGGGGATGGGAATTGTGGTTACCATGTTTCAACGGAACAATTAGGCATTTCGACAAGGCCGACGAACTTAAGCTCACCCAAATCGAATATGCAAGGAAAAAATGGCGGAAAAACTATTTGAGGACAAACAACTCTATTTGACAATGCTCATGGAAGGAGATCAAAAGAGCGTGAATTGAAGTTTAGGGAGTTGGTTTCAAACGTGAAATGGAGGAAGGGGTCGAAGAGGGCCGGTTATAAGTTTTGGATGCAAATGCCTTTTGGTGGTCAACTTTTAGCGGACACATTCACTTGTGTGGTAATTGTATTCAGCAAAGGCTTCCCCGGAGCGTCTTGTATGTACGTACCCTCAAGAACTAGGTGCGACGCGGCGATAAATAAAAGGACAATTGTAATGGCACATGTCAACAATAACCATTACATAGGTTTGAATATCTCCGAAGAATGTCCTTTACCACGGGTGGTCTATGGTGATTGGGGAGACTACACCAAGGAGTGGTCAAACCAGTACGAGTTTGGAATGAACATGTGAAATGGTTTGGAAGGAACACCAAGTACAATGCTTGAACACGTTCACATGTGCGACTAAATGTGGAATGAGTGGTATTTTTTCTGAAGTACAATGCATGAATACTTGGAAACTAATCCTTAACGAATACAATGTGTTTTATCTTATGTTATCAACTTATCATTATAAACCTTTTTTAAAAATTACGGTCGTATTTATTTAAGCAATTCAAGATAACGACACTTACCTCATTAACTTGGATCGTTAGATAAGTATTCTTTTAGACCAACGACATTTGTTCTCCAAATATAACGGTCTCCTGTGTGTGATAACTGCAAGGGTCGTTAATGGGCCTATTACAAAATGAACGACTCTATGAATAACTTTATAGGGTCGTTAATAATCTATTCACAACTAACGATTCTGTCAGACCAAAAAAAGGGTCCCCTGAATGTTTTGTAAATTATGGGTCGTTATTACTACAACAAGAAACGAACGACTACGAATTACATATATGAGTCGTTTGATTTCTAAAACTATAACCTAACGACTCCATACATATACCTTCAACGGGTCTTTTTGGAGATACCAATTCCCAAAAAAATGACCGTTGGGGTATTTCGTATATAAAGATTCGACGAAGGTCTGTTTAATAGAACTTAAAACAATCAAATTTTATCATTTTTTCAATGGCAAGTTCATCATCAACTACCAATTCAATTGAAAGCATACTTAGAAGAAGCAAGCGACCAATAAAATCAATATTGGAAATGGAAGAAGAGATACGCAAAAGAAGCATGCAACCTACAAAAAAAACAATACACTTTCACGCCATATCCTACGAAGGAAGAAGAAGAGATGCGCGAGGCCAAAAAACGAGCCGAAGAACAATCCCATCCCCGGGAAGTATTCAAGCAAGTGGAGGAAGATACTGAATGGGTTAAAAATTATTACATCGTCAAAGATATTCCCGAAGAACATCAACATGGGAGTATATTTTGGACTCAAGTTGGTTGGAGTCCTTTCACTAATAACAACAAGAAACTACGCTATGATTATCTACCGTCCCATATTCGTGATAGGACGATTCACTCTATAAGATTGTGTACCAAGTATAACGAGTTTCTGTCGAGGAACAAAGGGGATAGGCGTGCGGCCCAAGCTGCATATGCCAAATGGAGAGGAGAGCAGTTTTATCACATCGAAGCCGCAATGGTAGTTGCCTCTTGCACAACAAAAGGAATAACATGTAATGCAACTTTGATGTAAAGTTATTTCCTTAATAAAATAGATGTCAATTTTCGTGCCAACCTATTAGTTTGCAAAACAAACCCGCGACCCTCAACTTTTATAATTTATTACCCGACGACCCTAGATACATAATTGACGACTCTTTTTTTTTTTTTTTTTCCAGGCGACCCTTGAAAAGTTTTAGACGGACACTTGTTTCATAGTTACGAGAAAAGAAGTCGTTAAGTAAAGAGAATTAGAATCGTCAAAAGAGTCGTTAAACTTTAAAATTTCTATGAACGATCCTTTCAAAATTTCAGGCAGAGTGGTATTTGGGTCTGCTGGTGAGTCGTTTGTATGCAAGTACTGTGTTGACGACTCTAACACTGACATTATTTCCTCGGGTTATGAGTCGTTGCTCTGCAAAAACAATCCGGACGACTCTAATTCACATAATTAGAGTCGTTCACCTGCGAAACATTGGCTGCCGACTTTAAAACAGCAAGTTGTTACATTCTCCAAATTTTCACATCAAAAAACATATAAGCATAACAACTTCTAAACAACATGCTTAATTGTTAGGAAACCCAATCCACAAAAGATACCGATAGTACGAACTAAAATACATAAGTTGCATCTAAGAACGACGTAAGTTAAAGTTGACAGAACTAAAAGACATAAGTTGTAGATGTTAAACCATACACTTTAAAGTTCTAGACATAAGTTCTTCTCACTCACTACTACCACCTCGACCTCCGCCTTGACCTCTATGACCTACCCGACTTAATGATGTACGACTTTTCTTTGAAGGACCTTGTCCAGATCCCCTTTGAGAACCACCTTCTTCTCCGGTACCTTGATCATCACCATCTCCCTTTTGTGCACGTTCTTCTGCAAGTTGGCTAGATGTTCTCCTTGTCCTCTTACATTGCTTTTCCAGATCAGCAAACATTTTCTTTGCTTGTGGATTTTCAATGTGTTGGCAGTACTCAGCGTACTGACGACTTTGCTCAGGTTCTATCACTTCTCCCTTGTCGGCTTTGCAACAAAATGGCTTCATAAAAATCTTCATTCGTTCCCTCTATTTGCATTCAAATACCGATTAGGATTAAAATAATTAAAACAATTATGTAAATGATTAACAGAATTCGAAAAATAAGTACTTACCACAAGCTTAAGAATGGAAGAGTCATCTCTAGTGTCGGTTGTACAAGCAGCGGAAGATGCTTTGTTGCTTCTCCTACCCGTAGTCTGATCAATCCTTATCACTCGACCGTGGGAAAACCCTTCATACCATGGCATGTAATCCACGGTTACTTCGTGATAGGTGTAGAATACACCTAATTTACTATCTAGTAGTTTATGCTTTCTTTGCTATTTTTCTTGTAAATTATGTATTTTACGCTTGTTTTGAGTTTTGTAGCTACTTTGGAGTCACACGGAGGAAAAAAGAAGAAAGCACCCAATTTGAGCCAAAAGGGCAAAAAGGTCATTTTACAAAGGCGATTGATATATGGAGCCCAGTTAAGGTTAAGGGGCAACCCAATTTGAGGAGTGTTAAACACGGACCACCAAGGTTAAGGGCTACTCTCTTGGAGGAGCACTAGAGAAAGGACAATTGAAGTTAAGGGGTCGCCAACTGGGTAGCCCTTATCCGAGAGATGAAGTGCTACTATCACCGGTAGTCTTGGATGGGTTATGGTTGATCCCAAACCCGTAGACCCACACCCGGATCCATATCCGCACCATTTTATCAACCCTAAATCGAGAGTTATTTCCAATCATCTTCATTTATTGATTCTCACCTGGAAATTGAGACAAAGGTCGAGAGTGAAATCGAGAAAGAGAGAAGATCGAGATTAATGGCAGAGGAATTGAGAGAGCAAATCGAGGGATCGAAGTGAGATCGAGAAATTATGGCAGTGGTGATGTGATTGAGGCAAGCAATGGTTAGGGTCACTGTAATCGAATCAGAGATAGGGTTTGGATTAATGGCTGCTGTTGATGTGAAGTACAACAAGGAACAGCGTTCGAATGAGCTTAATAGTTGTTGCTGCTAATGCACCGAGAATTGGATCGAGAA
The DNA here is from genome assembly GCA_023531295.1 of Papaver armeniacum. Taxonomy (NCBI): domain Eukaryota; kingdom Viridiplantae; phylum Streptophyta; class Magnoliopsida; order Ranunculales; family Papaveraceae; genus Papaver; species Papaver armeniacum. The sequence goes on from JAJJWW010000560.1 coordinate 21,569, forward strand.
CTCAGTAAAATAATAAGCGTGCACGTCGAAGTCAAGATGAGAGCGAGATTGAAGAAGAAGCGTGAGATGAAGATAGAAACGGATATGGTTATGTCAAAGAGATTGAAGATGGGTTTTGATGACTTAGGAGTTTCCTGTGAATTGAGGAGAGACTGATGCAGTTGGTGGTCACTGCAACTAGGGATTCGATCTGAGTATGTGAGGCGTTGTGTTGAAACAAGAAATCGGACATGGGTGTGTTGAATCGAGAAGAACGCTCTGCTTTCTTGTCATAACAAGAAATCGAGACACGAGTTGATGAATCTCGGTCAGAGTTGAGCTTGAAGAAGAGATGGGTTTCTGATTTAATGGAAGAAATAAGGGTTGGCTGTTGTTGAAAGTGATTGATTGAGTCGATGGATTTGACATTGAGTGATTAAGACACAGCTGATGGGTTAGTGTTGGATGGTGGAGCTGTGAGGATTTATTTGTAGTGCTGCTGTGAAGTTGCAGTGTGATGCGCAGGAAGAACGGATGCAAACTAGTTTGGCTCAAGGTAAAGATGGGAAGCTATGTGTTGAATGGGTGTTAAGCGAATTTGCAGGTGGCTTGAACCAGGTGGGCCGAATTGAAGCTGGTTCCGATCGCCGGAAGGCGTGTTGCAGGCTGCAAGCAATTGCGAGCCGTGGAATTCGCCGACATTAAGAAGTATGAGCTGGAATTAACTACGGTGTCAAGTTATGTCAATGTTTAGAAGGGTTGCGGGTGGTCTTGCGCAATTGGTGAGGAATTGGAGGTGATTAAGATGCTATGAGATTGAGCCGTGGTGATGGAGTTGGCTCGAGAAATTTTGGAGATTATAGGTCTTATGAATTACGAGATCTTTATTCATGTGTCCCGAGGTAACATGGCGAGGTTTGCCGATATGAGATAGGAACCGAAATGTTGCGGATGTGATGAGAGCAGTCGTGTGGTTACATATGAATTTGGATATTACAAGGTTGCGTGGTGGTTAGAAAGGTTTTGATGGGGATTTTGCAATGGATCAAATGAAGAACGAGGGGAAGGATACTGACCATCCGGGCCGTGCACAATGGTACACAGGCCAACATGGCTGGAAGCACAATCATGGTGCAAAGACAAAGACAGGATGTGCAATGGCCTAGGCATGGGTCACTCAGTAGAGTTAGCTTTGACTCAAAGAATCGACTCGGTTTTGACCCGGTGACTCTTCCCCTTTGACCCTTGACCGCCGACTAACAGGTTGGTGACGGTTGACCACTTTGACCGTTAGTCCTAACGGTGGATCGACGGAATATTCCGTCGAATATTCTCCCGACGACAAAAATTTTCAGGCGGCCGTGGCGACGTTTTCCGACCAAATTAGGCCATAATCCCGATTTTCCGTGAGCAAAATTCGAATTTTCTATGGACCTCTCATGGGTATGAAGACTTGGGCTAGGAATTGGATGGAGAATTGGACTCAAATTTGGAAAGAGAAGGTGGAAGAGTTGAGAAAAGCTTGATTTGGAAATTGAATTGCAAAAGGAAAAGGATTCTAATCCTTGGAAGAATTGGAGAATTTTGAAGCCTATAAATAGAGAAGTTTTCTACAACTTCTACACACCTTTCTACACACACAATTCTTTTCTTTTCTTATTCTTTGTGTGAACTTTTAACATGAGTAGTTAATTTTATTGATTGAGGATGAATTCCTAGTTCTTAACATGATTTGAGTTTTTGTTTTCAAATTCTATCTTGAAGTTTTTCACATAATTATCGTTTGTTTTTACTAATAGGAGTGATCTTAAAGACATTCATGATTGATTGATAGATTGTTTGGGTGGCCAACTAAATTGATTTGTTAATTCGATCTAAAGCTAGTGAAAGTTAGGGGATAAGTAATCGTTCTTTGACTCTTCACATAAGTAGCAAACACGAGACCTTGCGGAGGGATTCCGTGGAGCAATTGTGTGTAGAAACAACGTTAGCAAGTAGACCTTGAGCTAAGAGTCTAACTACTAATATCAACCTAAGAAATTCACAAAACCTAATGCATGAGCCAAGTTACATCTAGGTTGAGCTAATTCTAGGTGGCTCGGTGATTAGAATCCGGTAGTCGAGAACTTCCGTGTCCTGGGTGATACAAGGGATTTAGGGGTTTAGCATCGAGCTAGCTGCTTTACCTACGGTTGGTGATAATTTGTGACTAATAACAAGTAGAAGAGAACATAACTTGATTCATTGTTTAAGTAACGAAGAAGGATTCCTTGATCTTGTCTCTTTTATTGCTTTCAACTTTACCTTTTAATTGTTTTGTTTATTTTCTTTTGCTTTTTACACCCCCCTTTTCGTGACAACTTTTACAACTATAATCTCGTGCTCCTCGTGGGATCGACCTTGACTGCCCTATATTACTAGTTAATTAGGTAGTAAAGTATTAATTAATTTGTTGTGGTTACGACACGCATCAAATTTTGCGCCGTTTTGGGAGCAATGGATGATTTTAGTTGGTTTTATTTTTCTTTTGCTTTATTCTTGCTTTGTTGGATTCTATTCCGTATCTAACTTGGTTTTTGAATCTTATTTCGGTATCGGTTTTCCATGTACGGTGGACAAGAGCAAGCATATTACAACAATCAATACGGTTTTCAACCTCAACATTATGACAACTTCCAACCATCCTTAGGATACAATCAAAACCAATATTTTGGCTATGATAAATTTTCTACAGAACCTTATGGATATTCTCATACATATCAACAACCTTATGACGGGTATGTAAGTGGACAAACACACGGATGGAAGGATAGTTATGCATCTAACAATTTGTTTTCTAGTAATGTGCGACAGAGAATTTGGAATATACTCCTCTTCATCGTGTTTTTCCTTCACTTTTTCCAAAAGAGGAGATGCCGTCTAACGGTGGTAAGCGTGTGAACGTCGTGAAACTTGCATTAAATTATACAAATTGGAAGATGATGGAGACTCGGAAGAGCTTGTCGCGTAAATTAGTAGGACTATTCATATGGAACTTAAACGACGTCGGGATAAAGGTTATGAAACCGATGAAGATTCTTATTATGGTGAGTCCGAAAATGAAGATGATTGTGTTGAAAAGGACCAACCTTTGGAGACTTTTGATGACGCTAGTGTAGATTACTCGAGCCTTGATCTTAATAATGATCAATCACCTATTCAAAAGGAAGAGTTTGAGGAAGATGCATTTATTGCTTGGCAAAACTTTCTTAAGGAGAGATGGGAGTCCGCTAAGTGTATGAATGTTCCGACAATGAGGAAGTTATTCCAACTCCGGATCATAATAACGATCCTTCGCCTATTCAAAAGGAGGAGATTGGGTGTGACTTGCCTATTGTTGTAAACGAAGTAACACCCGCACAAGAAGATCTTACAATCTATACCGATGAAATTCATTTTTGTGAATGGCCCGATTCCGATGATGAGAATGTTGAAGAGATGATGCTAGAGGATGAAACCACATTCATTGATTTTGTGGAAGACCCAATTGAACTTGCTAATGATTATGATGATACCAAGACTATGGTTAAGGTAGAAAACGACGAAGAATGGTTGCAAGGTTTAATAGAGGACCACGATATACAAGAGGTAAGTAATTCACTTGAATTTTTTAAGGATGAAGAGGATTCTATAATACAAGAATTTTTGAAAGGTTTGTCTAACCCTTTGCATCTTGATTCTTCTCCTTTACCTCTTATTGGTTTGAATGTATGTGCTTCAAAGTATTTTTGGATGATTTTGTTTCTAAATATCCACCATTGGAAACACTTGATGCTAACACCATGCAGTTTGCCAAGAGGAATACATGGAAGTTCCCGAATTCTATGTTCTCTATACACTTCCGAGTGTGGACGAGAATAAGTGTGGGGGAAATTTCTATCGAGCGATAATTTCACTATTATTTTCTTGTGCTAATATTTGTATGGAGTTATTGTTTGCAAAACAGGTATTATGGGTGGATCCTCAAATTTTCCGATTGTTAGTATATGGGGAATGAATCATGCAAGAGCCAAGTCGGCCAATCGACTTTAAAACAAGCGCTTAATGGGAGGCAACCCATCGGTTTTGTATTTCTTATCTTTTTGCTTTTTGTTATTTCTTTTTCTTGTTTCTTATCATGTTAAAATTTCCCACCTTGACTTTACTAGAGGATTCAATTACATTGAGGACAATGTAAGGTTTAAGTGTGGGGGAGTGGTTAAGCATGTTTTTCAAACAAAAAATTACAAAAAAAATTAAAAAATTTTGAAAAAAAAAAAAAAAGTTTTAAATAAAAATTCCAACTTTTAAAGATTTGAGAGTCACTAGCATATTTCTAGGTATGTTTACATAGAGTTTTTGACCGACATAATTGAACTTGGAAGTGTTAGAGAACTACATTCGGATTTCTTGTTTGTTTGAGTGTTAAATAATGGATTTAATCATGCCGGTGATGCGAATTTGGTGCAGGGGGAGAAATGCGTTATTAGAGTTGCCGATCAATCATTAGTGGAGACTACCCGTATTCATATCATGTGAGGCACGACCGTAAATTTTTCCATCTACTAAAGAGCTTCTTTTGAGTGTGTGTCACCGTAAGTAAATTAGGGTAGAATGGTGAGCTACCCAACCTCCCACCAATAAAAGCACTACTCTTTGATCTCTTGAGTGCTAATTTTGTCAATCATGAGGGTGACGTCCATGGATGAAAGCTTCCTTCTTGTAGTTCGATTTCAGCTAGCACCATTCTCTCTCGACAACAACGGATCCATAGAAACACTCTCATCATCAACAAGGAGCGACATCAAGATCTAAAGGAAAGTTGGAAAAAGTTTAAGGTTTACAAGCAACTTAACAGGAAAAAGAGCAAATTTCAAATACAAGTAAAGCAACATACAAATGAGCGGATTTTTACATATATGTTGAAGACTTACACTACAATGAGGTAATTTTATATTCAAGTATGAAGACTTATTCATGAAAGCGAAGAAAATTAAAAGGTGAGAATTTTTGAAGTTTATGATTTCAAGACGATACAAGTTGTGAAGAATCAAGCGGTAAAATACTTCTCTCACGGCCATGGTTTATTTTGTATTTTATTTCTCTTGTTTCAAAAAAAAAAAAAAAAAAAAAAAAAAAAAAAAAAAAAAAAAAAAGAAATAAACAAGAGAAATATTTGTTTTTTTTTTTATAAGCCGTGGGGAAGGAAAATTTATAAGGAAGTTTCAAGCGACAAGGATTTCAAGGTAAAAAGAGTTACAAATTGTTAAGGATTTATGAAATTCAAGGGTTTATCATCAATAGTTGAAACCAAGACGGAGATCAAGACGAGGAGCAAGACGTTTCTATTGGATGCCGTGAGAATGGTGTTATCATAATTGGCGATCGGATGTGAAGGTAAGTAAGTAATCTCATCCTCGATAATAATGGTTGATTTCCTTTCGTAGAGATCGAGAAAAATGGTTTTTCAAAATATTAAAAGACGTGGGTTTTTCAAAATTTGGAAGTTATCCTTCCCACCATTCAACGTGTTGCAGAATTCTCTCTTCATTCCTACTGCACACATGTGAGAACCATAAAAAGCTGTCTTTTTGAGTGCAATTATCATAAAATCCTTTTTGGTGAGGCAGTAAGTCGAGGCGAAATGCTTATTGATCGTTTCTCAAACACGCGTTCTCTCATTATGGTGTGGTTATTTCTCACTCAACAATTAAGAATGAGAATATGTTCTTTGGTATTTCTAACTTCTTATTACTAGCATGCGTAAATTCTATGTCCTCATAACTTTTTGGATGCTTGGGACGCTTGAACGCTTTGAAGTTGTGAGTTTTTAGTTTGATTTGCTCGAGGACTAGCAAAGTCTAAGTGTGGGGAATTTGATAAGTGTAGAATACACCTAATTTACTATCTAGTAGTTTATGCTTTCTTTGCTATTTTTCTTGTAAATTATGTATTTTACGCTTGTTTTGAGTTTTGTAGCTACTTTGGAGTCACACGGAGGAAAAGAAGAAGAAAGCACCCAATTTGAGCCAAAAGGGCAAAAAGGTCATTTTACAGGCGATTGATATATGGAGCCCAGTTAAGGTTAAGGGGCAACCCAATTTGAGGAGTGTTAAACACAGACCAGCCAAGGTTAAGGGCTACTCTCTTGGAGGAGCACTAGAGAAAGGACAATTGAAGTTAAGGGTCGCCAAAACTGGGTAGCCCTTATCCGAAGATGAAGTGCTACTATCAGCTGGTACTGGATGGGTTATGGTTGATCCCAAACCCGTAGACCCACACCCGGATCCATATCCGCACCATTTTATCAACCCTAAATCGAGAGTTATTTCCAATCATCTTCATTTATTGATTCTCACCTGGAAATTGAGACAAAGGTCGAGAGTGAAATCGAGAAAGAGAGAAGATCGAGATTAATGGCAGAGGAATTGAGAGAGCAAATCGAGGGATCGAAGTGAGATCGAGAAATTATGGCGTGGTGATGTGATTGAGGCAAGCAATGGTTAGGGTCATCAGAATCGAATCAGAGATAGGGTTTGGATTAATGGCTGCTGTTGATGTGAAGTACAACAAGGAACAGCGTTCGAATGAGCTTAATAGTTGTTGCTGCTAATGCACCGAGAATTGGATCGAGAACTCAGTAAAATAATAACTGTGCCGTCGAAGTCAAGATGAGAGCAGATTGAGAAGAAGAAGCAGCAGATGAAGATAGAAACGGATATGGTTATGTCAAAGAGATTGAAGATGGGTTTTGATGACTTAGGAGTTTCCTGTGAATTGAGGGAGAGATCGATGCAAGTTGGTGGTCACCGCAACTAGGGATTCGACCGAGTATGTGAGGCGTTGTTGTGTTGAAACAAGAAATCGACATGGGTCCGTGTTGAATCGAGAAGAACAGCTCTCTTCGCCGTCATAACAAGAAATCGAGACACAGAGTTGATGAATCTCAATGAGTTGAGCTTGAAGAAGAGATGGGTTTACAAATGATTTAATGGAAGAAATAAGGGTTGGCTCTTGTTGAAAGTGATTGATTGAGTCGATGGATTTGACATTGAGTGATTAAGACACAAACATGGGTTAGTGTTGGATGGTGGAGTGTGAGGATTTATTTGTAGTCTTGCTGTGAAGTTGGTAAAGTGTGATGCGGGAAGAGCAGATGCAAACTAGTTTGGCTCAAGGTAAAGATGGGAAGCTATGTGTTGAATGGGTGTTAACCAATTTGCAGTGGCTTGAACACAGTGGAACCGAATTGAGCCGGGTTCGATCGCCGGGCAATGTTTGTTGCAAGCAATTGCGAGCCAGTGGAATTCGCCGACATTAAGAAGTATGAGCATTTGGAATTAACTACGGTGTCAAGTTATGTCAATGTTTAGAAGGGTTGCGGTGTGGTCTTGCGCAATTGGTGAGGAATTGGAGGTGATTAAGATGCTTATGAGATTGAGCCGTGGTGAGTTGGCTCTGAAATTTGGAGATTATAGGTCTTATGAACATTACGAGATCTTTAGCATGTGTCCCCGAGGTAACATGGGTGGTTTGCCGATATGAGATAGGAACCGAAATGTTGCAGATGTGACAGAGTGGTCGTGGTTACATATGAGTGGATATTACAAGGTTGCGGTGGTTAGAAAGGTTTTGATGGGGATTTTGCAATGGATCAAATGAAGAACGAGGGGAAGGATATGCCATCTGAATTTTGTGCACAATGGTACATGGGCCAACATGGTCGGGAAGCACAATCATGGTGCGGAAAGACAAAAAGATGGATGTGCAATGGCCTAGGCATGGGTCACTCAAATGAGTTAGCTTTGACTCAAAGAATCGACTCGGTTTTGACCCGGTGACTCTTCCTTGACCCTTGACCGCCGACTAACAGTTGGTGACGGTTGACCACTTTGACCGTTAGTCCTAACGGTGGATCGACGGAATATTCCGTCGAATATTCTCCCGACGACAAAAATTTTCGGGCGATCGTGACGGCGTTTTCGCCAAATTCCGGCCATAATCCCGATTTTCCCGCGAGCAAAATTCCAGAATTTTCTATGGACCTCTCTCATGGGTATGAAGACTTGGGCTAGGAATTGGATGGAGAATTGGACTCAAATTTGGAAAGAGAAGGTGGAAGAGTTGAGAAAAGCTTGATTTGGAAATTGAATTGCAAAAGGAAAAGGATTCTAATCCTTGGAAGAATTGGAGAATTTTGAAGCCTATAAATAGAGAAGTTTTCTACAACTTCTACACACCTTTCTACACACACAATTCTTTTCTTTTCTTATTCTTTGTGTGAACTTTTAACATGAGTAGTTAATTTTATTGATTGAGGATGAATTCCTAGTTCTTAACATGATTTGAGTTTTTGTTTTCAAATTCTATCTTGAAGTTTTTCACATAATTATCGTTTGTTTTTACTAATAGGAGTGATCTTAAAGACATTCATGATTGATTGATAGATTGTTTGGGTGGCCAACTAAATTGATTTGTTAATTCGATCTAAAGCTAGTGAAAGTTAGGGGATAAGTAATCGTTCTTTGACTCTTCACATAAGTAGCAAACACGAGACCTTGCGGAGGGATTCCGTGGAGCAATTGTGTGTAGAAACAACGTTAGCAAGTAGACCTTGAGCTAAGAGTCTAACTACTAATATCAACCTAAGAAATTCACAAAACCTAATGCATGAGCCAAGTTACATCTAGGTTGAGCTAATTCTAGGTGGCTCGGTGATTAGAATCCGGTAGTCGAGAACTTCCGTGTCCGGTGATACAAGGGATTTAGGGGTTTAGCACTGAGCTAGCTGCTTTACCTACGGTTGGTGATAATTTGTGACTAATAACAAGTAGAAGAGAACATAACTTGATTCATTGTTTCGTAACGAAGAAGGATTCCTTGATCTTGTCTCTTTTATTGCTTTCAACTTTACCTTTTAATTGTTTTGTTTATTTTCTTTTGCTTTTTACACCCCCCTTTTCGTGACAACTTTTACAACTATAATCTCGTGCTCCTCGTGGGATCGACCTTGACTGCCCTATATTACTAGTTAATTAGGTAGTAAAGTATTAATTAATTTGTTGTGGTTACGACACGCATCACTTCGTGACCTTCATTAACAGTCTCCCACCAAGAGATTTCTACCCTACTAGTATCCAAATGCATATTATTCCAATGCTCAGTCTTAGGCTCAGGTTCATAAGCAACAACCAACGCCTTTTTGTCCGCCTTGCATTTCTTTAATTTATATTTGAACGGTGGTACATAATCGTCATCGGGTGAATCTTGAATGTACCCAAGATGACGCATTACTCTATGCGGATTGTACATTGAATACCCATAAGGGTAAAACAGAGGGCCATGGTAATATGCAAGATCTTGCAATCCTTCTACTCTAACCTCCTTGTAGGGATCAAAGGTTACCTCTTTGGCTGTCATGTTGTCCAATTTTTGGCGCATGGATAGCAACTTCAACTTCTGCGCTTCCTCCTTATCCTGAGCTCCAGTGTACTTGTATCGGGTTCCTCTTGGTTTAGTATTGTTCTATGTTGGATCAAATGTGATGTCTTCATCGCCTTTGATCAATGAGGAGAAATGCTCGTAAATCCACACCTGAACAACATCAAAACAATAAAAATAATGCCAATTGTAAAAATATAGAACAATAACAATTACGAACAACGAAAAAATTTGATAACTCAAATTACCTGAAGTAAAGCCAAATTCCCGTTAATTTGAGAAGTTCTTTCCCGGGATGCCTTTGCTAGCTGAGCGTTCAAATGTGCTACTATGGCAGTTCCCCACGAATACTTACTCACCTCATCCAAGGGATCCAAAAGTTGAAGAAGGTTGACGCTGACTCTGTTTCCTTTGCTATCGGGAAATATAACCGAAGCAAGGACATACAACAAGTATGCGGCTGCCGTCGCACGAACATCAAAATCAGACAGTCGTTCATTGTCTCCGTCCTTCGCAAGTGACCCCGCATACATATTTCTAATCTCAACAAGTTTAAACTCTTTCTTTGGCTACTTCTTTCCCATCACAAAGAGGCCACGCGTCTTCTTTTCATCCCATCCAAACAACTTCTCCGTCAATGCATAAATTTTTTCCCACTCTAGGCTTTTCTTGAACTTGTCTTCCGTGGATTTTCCCTCAACGTGCAATCCTAGAATCTTTTCTGTGTCTTCGGGAATCAATGCCATCTCACCAAATGGGAATTGGAATGTATCGACTTCGTCGTAAAACCTCTCAGTAAAACATGACACCTTTGTGACCTTGTCATATGCAATCACAGAGTTTTCAACGGCAGCATACAAACCTGAGTTTTCAACGATGGCTCTCACTCTTGGACATTCACCTTCTAGAGGCCATTTTTTCATCTTTGCATAAGAAGATTGGTGTCTAAAAAGACGTGTCGCATTCTTATGATCCTACGAAACACAAACAAATTGAATTAAAACATAAAAAATAAAATATCAACATATCAAATGAAAAGCAAAGTTGAGATTATTACAATTGTCTCATTGATGGTACGAGCCCACGAGCTATCATATCCGAATAGAACTTTGCCGCCATCTTTAGGTTCACCTCTAGCTTTCCCACCGGGTAAACGAGTAAGCTGCAAACGCGTGGGTGGAATGTGTCGCGCGCTTGGTTTAATTGGGACTTTCTTCTTCGGCTGTGGCTGTGGCTCCTCCTCCTCCTCATCATCATCATCGTCACTGCTACTACCATCATTTACTTCCTTACCATTTCCCTCATTACCATCATCATCATCATCCTCTTCATCACTGCTACCACCACCATTTCCATCCTCATCCTCATCCTCATCATTACCTTGATCCCCCTCTTCCTTAATCTTTGGCACCTCATTAACACTATTCATTTTATCACCACCATCACCACCATTCCCTCCATCACCACCATTACCTGGATCAACATCCTCCTCGTCATCAAATGCTGCATATTCACCTACTAAATGAAGTTCTTCATGTTCCGCGACTTCTTCTTCTTCGTCGCTTGGGGTTGTAGATATAACAATAGATGTTGAAGAGGACGATATAGAGGATTCAACACATGGTTCTCTGGGTTCGCGGATAATTAAGGCTACCTCACTCGGTGTTTTTCCTCGTAATACACCCGCATTTAGGTATTTTTGGTTCCGGGGAGGTTTGGATGGAGGAGTAACCAAGACATTCTTATCCTTTTTATTCTTGTTATTGAAAGGCCAACAACAAAAATATGTAAGAGTCGTGCAAAGTTGAGATTATAAAAACAAACGACTATAACAAAAAACATACGACTAAAACAAAAACCAAATGATTCTAAGCATACAAAAAGCGACTCTTTTTTCATGCCTAACAATTTTTAGTTAATTCTTAACGATTTAAGCAAATTTTTTTAACGACTCTTCCTATTTTTAAGACAGCAGAACAACATATGGGTGGTGTAGAGTCGTTCAGTTAGATAGTTGATCGTCCACAAAAATCGTTAACCTAATCATACTATGTGGACGACTTTTTCATATATTGGAACAGAGTGGGGCTTTGGAAAATTACGGGGTCGTTCATTTATAGATAGGGTCGTCTAAATATATAGCAAAGGGGTCGTTCTCACCTAAATAATTGGTTAACGATTTCAACGTGCATGTCTAAAATCGTTAACATAATAAATTTGGTTAACGATTCAATCAAATTTAAAAAAAAATTGGGGCAGGAATCGTTTTCTCCACAACCCTAATGGTTGACGATTTCTCCAAAGTCCAACATGCATATCAAAAATCGTTAAACAAATATGAAAAATCGTTAAGAAAAGATGAAAAATCGTTAGACATTCAAACGAGATGATTAACGACTCCCATTCTGAGAAACCAATTTCTACGATTCAAACCCTAATTTTCAGCAGAACATCAAATTCAACTAAAATCCAAGTTAGAGTTGGGTGTTTTAAAGGACATACCTTCTAATTGGAGCTATTTGTTTGTCCGGAGGTTTTGATTTCTTACTTGAACTCGAACATTCCTTCGCTGCTTTGACGGTATCAACGAGATTGACAATTTGACTAGCTAGTCTCGCAGTCTGCTTAGTACGTGCCATGTTTGTAGAAGAAGTTAATTGTCGATTAAAGTTTTCGCATCGACGATTCAGACGATGAATCGGATGATTTTTTTTTTTCTATATAGCGTTAATGGAAGAACTGAGACGGAGGGGAGAGGAGAAGAAGAAGAAGAAGGGTAGGCTGATAAAATGAAATGGGGCTTGGTTTAATGTTAATAGGATTTTAGACCCTATTAATTTTAAGGGGAAGGGTAAAATCGTACTTTCATCCCTATTTTGGAAGCCCCATATAATTTTGGGAGTGGGTATAAATTTTTTAAGGCCCCCAATTATTTTTTATGGCCCCCAATTAATCCTTGGAAACTATTAGTCGGTACTCGGTACACTCAGTTATTTTTTTTTTTTTTTTTTTTTTTTTTTGCAAGTCAAAGAAAAACAAAGAGAAAGAAAATTAAACTAGAGTGCTCTCTTTGTCACAAAGATAAGCGATACAAGAAGGGGGGGTAGGGGATAGCCACCAGTCAAAGACCTGGTTTTTAAAAGCATAACTTGCCAGAGAATGGGCTGCACCATTAGCTCCTTTCCCGGTAAATGATGAGTGCCAAATAGTGCATATTTATACACCTTTTTATTGGCATTTTACTCATCTTTTGCGCTTAGAAATCAGATATTATCCCAGATTCTGTGTTTTCTTTGTTTTCAAGAATAAATATTTGTATTAATTAATTTTTGTTTTTAGGTAATAAATAGAGCTCGGAGAATCGAGGAGCCAAAAGAGCGAGAAGAATTGGAGACGAGCATCTATGGAGCAGATAGCCAAGCCCGCCTTGCGCAATCGATTGCAACCCAACAAGGAAGACATGGGCTAGAGCTACCAACGACCCGGATCCGAACCCGTTCATCCCGAGCCGTTCGGATCGCGTCTAGCTACATCCTACGGTCGCTCCATCGTTCACATCATGTCTTGATACTCCCGCTCCACTGACAAATCGCCTCGGTTCTCCTCGACCGTTCAGATCTTCTCCAGCTAGATCCTACGCTCGCTGATGCCTTCCCATCGACACTTCACTGTGCCCGCTCAACACCCAAACTACCCTAACCCTATACCCCCCATCGACCTAGCCATTTCACCCTCATCTTTTCTTTCTTCTCTTCACCTCTTTCCCACGACCTCTGCAGAGAAACCACCCATTCTTCCCCGACCAAACCCTCTGCAACACCACCTCCGCCACCATCTCTCCATCTCTGACAGATGCACCATCCCCATCATCACCCCAGCTACCTGCTCCGCCATCCTAGCATCAACCTTCTCCATCCATAGCTTCTACCATAACCTAGAAGCTAGGATTGAGACGATTGAAGCTAGGGTTTTCCACCAAACACCATGCATGGCGTCTCGAGCCAAATTGACGGAAGAGAGAGCAAATTCGGGGTATGGGTGAGAGTAATTGTTATTTAATTTCTATTTTATAAGAAATTAGGGTTTGGGATATTTTCGGATGTATAAATAGGAGGTGTCTGTGAATGTTTTTCGCATGCCCAGGTTAGCCAAAGATCAATTAGGTTTAATTCGTGTTCTTTGTTATTTTTATCATGTTCTAATTTAGTTGCAAGGGTTTCATTGAAACCCTAATTCTCTATTTTGTTTTTAACTCGGTGAATTGTTCTTGAGTACTTAATGTTATCAAATGTCTTCAATACTAAATACCCAATGCTTTTCTCTCACGGTGTATACCAATGCCATGGATGCACCGTAGTTAGGTCACAAGCTGTGTTGAGTGTATTGCAGCTCAACCTTAGATACAAATCTTTGATTCCCTTGACTAGTTGTACTTAATTAGACAACTAGTGCTGGGGTCAACACTTTAGTTTGTTATTAGAAGCATTACAGGGAGAGATAGGTGGTGGAATTGATACCCTGCCCTTATCATTTCACAGGACAACAAGAACCTTAACTTAGTTAATCACACAATAGGAGTTAGAGGTGGATTTGAACACCTTAGCATTCCCTTGTCATTGTTTTATACCTTAGCTTAGGTTCACTACATTTCACTTCAGCCGTATCGGCAAAACAACAATCGTGTTACCATCACTAGAATTCAGTTTAAGAAGCCAAGCCTTAGATCACTTAAGCACACCCTTGTCTCTGTGGTTCGACCCGTACTTGCCGCGTCTCCGATAGACGCCAGTGCACTTGCGGTTATCACCGTAGGCCATAAAATATACACATCACGAGGCCTACCAAGTTTTTGGCGCCGCTGCCGGGGACTTGGCGCGTGCCCTGTGTTCATTGGCTCGCTTCATTGTTTTTCTTTGCTACCCTGTATATATGTATTTGTATCGTAGTATAACTTAACTTGTAGAGTAACTTAGCATTGTTAATTTTATCTGCCTTTCATATGTAACTTAGCATATCATTTGCATCTCATTGCATACCTGGTATAACCCTGCATATAGTTTCACTTCAACCCTGCATATGGTTTGCTTTCCCTGTAATTTATGACTTGTTTTAACCTTTGCATCATAGCTTCCTTTTGTAGTTTCATAGCTTCTCCGCATCATTGCCCAAGCATATTAATCCCGATCGGTCAAGTTATTTTCAGGTGCATATGGTAAGGTGAGCCAACCAGTTGTGCTACCCATATTACCCGTGTGTTCTTTGAGCCCGAGCAAATCCTGAAGCTGTTGAGCCTCGGAGCATACCAGGTTAGTAATTGAACATTGTATGACCCCGATAAGCTAGTTCACTGGCTAGCCCTTGGTCTACCACCTGTATTGCCCCCGCGCTTTGTAAACCACCGAGCATGCCCTGCTAGTCAGGATGCTCATGTGAATACTTCTTTGATCTGTGACCTTGCATGCTAGCCTGTTGAGCCTGTTGAGCCTGCTGACCACATTCCTGTTACATTAGATACCTTGCCAAGCAGCCCCTGTAGCTGTGAGGTTGGGCTTGGATAACCTGATTAGCTACAAGACAAGTGAGGTCAACTGAGATAGTTGATTCCTCATGCTTTAACCTTCATGTATGTTCAACCTTGTACTAGGCCTTGATATCTGCTGAGCTTTGCGGACCACCGAGCATAACCATCTGCCTCGAGCTCCGGCCTTATTTGAAGGCCGTTGAGCCTCAGAGCATACTTGTGAGCCACCACTGTGCTAAACCGAGTTATTGTGTGGCCTGAGCTAGTCTGTGTTATCCTGTGTGT
This sequence comes from Papaver armeniacum, assembly GCA_023531295.1. Taxonomy (NCBI): domain Eukaryota; kingdom Viridiplantae; phylum Streptophyta; class Magnoliopsida; order Ranunculales; family Papaveraceae; genus Papaver; species Papaver armeniacum. The sequence goes on from JAJJWW010000560.1 coordinate 36,813, forward strand.
GCATTTGCCAACCTGTGGAGAGCTTGAGCTGCTCTCAGACTTGAGTTGTGAGAGACTTGCCAATCCACGCCAATCCTCGCACCGCACATAACTCACCAGGGTGTGCACACAGCCAATGCAAGAGCTTGCCAAGCTCGCACTGGACATTGAACCCAAAGACTACATAACCGGGCTGAACATTGTCACCTAAATCGGGTTGTGCAACGTAGCTGTGCACACAATCGAACCCTAACTAGGGCTGCACAAGCTTTACCGCCAAACTGAGTTGCCAGCCACCAGCCCACTGAAACCCAACCATTGGGCTCCACATAAGCTGAACCACCCAAGCCCACATAAGCCTCCCAGCTGGGCTAACTGAACCCAACCTGGGCTCTACACCAAACCGAGCCCAACTCAACCTAATCTGGGCTGCTCACAATCAATCCACCTCTGGGCTATACTTTTTCAAACACAACTGGCAGTGCAAGTTCATCACATCTTTGGGCCGCTCTTGCCTAGGCTCGGCTCTTTCTTTGGCCGCTCACAATCAAACGCTGGTCACAAGACAAAACAAACTCACCCACATACTTGGGCCATTCAATATGGGCTCTACTTCGCCAACAAGTTGGGCTATCTTTGTTTTCACAAATCTTGGGCTTCAAACAACAAATCCCAAACAAACCAAATCTCACTTGAGCCCACAAGCAACACGGGCTTCCCCATAAACTAAAGCTCCCAACAAAACCAAATGAATCCCATTGAAACCAAATCCCAATAAACCAAAGCCCACATAAACCAAACTAAATTTTGAGTTCAATTTGAGTACTAAATCATGACAGGATTTTGGTCTGCATCTGGGGATGGAAACAAATCCCTTAGAGAGCTTGCTTACGGGCATGCTTCACAGTATGAAACCCCTACAGACCATAATGATTTTAGGGAGTATTATGAGCCTTCTCAGGGCCCTGACCTTGAATACTCATACCCTAACCATCATGAGCACATGTATCAGTCACCACAGTGGGGAGTTGAACAATTTTATACTCCCCCGATTCCTTGTTTACAATCACTAATGGAAACACTCATGGAACAAAATGCTAGGCTTGAACTGAATGCAATACATGACCATCCATATAGTAACATGCATGATCATCCCTTCTCTAGTGAACAATGTGCACAACCATTTAATGATTATTCATATGAAACATGCATACCCACAATTGAAGACTCTCCCTCCATTGAACAATGTCACATGTTCTTAAAGATGAACCTTATTCATTTAGAAAAGGAAGAATGGAAGGCAGTTCATGATAGGATGATTATTGTCCCTAATAAAGTAAATCTTGAAAATAGTGTTTCTATTCCTACTCATGCAACTAACATTGAATATGAACCTAATCTAGAGGTAAATGAGTATACTAGAAATGCTAATAGGGAAATGCATTTTTGTTATGATGATGATGATGATGAATATGATATGTTAGAAGAGCATGTGTATCCAGAAAATATGATGGAATCTTTTTGGTTCGAGACGTTAGGCGTCTCTTCTCGTGAACCCTATGAATGATACCTCTTCTAACATTCATATATGTGATATGGATTCTGAGCTTGGCTTTGTGAAATCCTTTAGTGAATGTGAGCATGCTTCACAACTTGTTTGTGACTTAGGACAGGATGAATCTTCTGTTGACACTAATGTTCTTTTGGATCATGATATTATTGTTGTGTCTGATTCCCTGCCCATATCACAATATGTTGCCTGCTCTGATGATTATGATATGGATCCTGTGGAATTGTCTTGTGAAAGTGAACATGATTTACCCTCTTTTGACTTTAGGAAAGTGTGTGATGGTACAAATGATTTTAAAAATGAAGACAACCTAGATGTACCTAACCTCTCTCCTGAGTCACAAATTGAAACTCCTCCACCAAACCTAGGTGTAGTTTGTCACAAAATTGCAAAACCAACTTTTCTAAAAATGCCTAACTTAGGCCTAGAGCTTTGTGCTTCCCAAGTCCTCTTGGACTATTTTGCATCAAAGTATAACACTTTTAAGGAGCCACAGTTGGAATGTGTATGTCTGCCTGTAATTAGCAAAACTCATTTCGAGTTAGACCTTTTGCATGATGTACCTTTAAAATTGCAAGATTTTGTTCTCACAAACACACCTGTTCACAAGTTTAGGTTTGGGGGAAACTCCTTCATATTTGCAGTCTTACTTGCACTCTCATATTATATTTGTGTAAGGCTGTTAATGTGTGTACATATTTTCTATTGGGTTGATCCTCAACTCTTTAGATTGTTAGTTTATGGTGAATTTTCATTGTATATATCCAGTAGGACTTGTTAAATTTTCTTTTCTTGAATCGGTTGAGTCTTCATGCGCATATATTATGCTAATCCGATATGATCTCCATTGAGAATGTTGGATTTTAGCCTTGACTAAAAAAGCTCAACCTTGCTCCTGCCTGACATCCAGGTAATCTCTTCCCTTTTCTCTTATCGGCATAGTTCTCTCGGTATGTGACCTGTTTAAATTTTTCTATATGTAGACACATTGAGGACAATGTTTGATTTAGGTTTGGGGGTGCAATTGCATTTAGAGTTTTTAGTCTTTTATTTTATCTTTTATTTCAAAAAAAAAAAAAAAAAAAAAAAATTCAAAAACCCTTTTTGTAAAAACCTCCAACTTTTAGAGATTTTAGAGTCACTAGCATGCTTCTAGCTATGTTTACATAGAGAATCTGACCGAAATAACAAAAGTTAGAAGTCTTAGGAGAACACAATCGGGTTCCTTAGTTGATTAGAGCGTTAAAGTTGGATTTAACCATACCGGGAGGGCTTAATTAGTCTTTGTTTAGATATTCGGTAGTAGAATTGTGATCAACCATAGTGGAGACTACCCATTTTACATCAAGTGAGGCACCAACCTTCAATTTTTGCAACTTTCTAGAAAAAGTTGTTAGAGTGTGTGTCACCTTACGTAAATTAGGGTAGGAATGGTGAGCTACCCAACTTCGCACCACTTTCAAGACTACTTTTGATCTCTTGAGTGCTAATTCCGTCAATCATGAGGGTGACGTCTAAAGATGAAAACTCCTTCTAAATACCGATTTGCAGTTAGCATCACTCTCTCTCTCAATCAAGCAAGACCCATAGAAACACATCATCGTCGACAAACGGAGCAAGATGAGAATATTGAAAGAAAAATTGATATAGTCCAAGGTTTATGTGCAACAAAGAAAAGAAAATAGGATGAGAATTAATAAAATTTATAAAATCAAGACAATACAAGTTGTGGAAAAATTGAGTGATAAAGTCCTTTGTCCATGGAGTTAGTTATTTCATTATTTGTATTTTTATTTTCACTTTCTGCTAAAAAAAAAAATCAAAAAAAAAAAAAAATAAAATAAAATAAAAAAAAAAAAAAAAATTGTAGTTTATTTTTGCTACCACCATGGTAAAGAAGAGTTCAAAAAGAAAAATCCAAACAACAAGGAATTTGAGTAGAAAAATTAAAATTTGTCAAGTTTTGTGAAGTTTAGAAGTTCATCATCAACATTTGAAGACCGAAGACCGAAGATTGAAGACGTTTCTATGGTTCTTATGAGAGAGTGATATTAATTGCAGATCGGGTGAGAAGGTAGTGAGTACTCCCACCCCTTGCTAATGGTTGATTTTCCTTTCTTAGAGATCATCAGAAAAAGATTCTTTTTGTCCACACTTCCGTGGAGTCTCAGATTTTATTTCGGAAGGTTATCCTTCTTACCTACAACGTGTGATTTCTCTCTTTATTCCCCGCCGCACACATGAGAGACTAAAAAGCGATCTTTTTGAGTGCAATTATCATAAAACCCTAATGGTGAGGCAGAAGTTGAGACTTATGATCACAATCGAATCCGAATTCTTTCATATGGTATGGTTACTTCTCGCAAAGCACTTAAGGATGAGAATGCGTTCTTCGATAGTTCTAACCCATTACTAGCATGCGAAACTCTATGTCCTCATAGCTCCTTGGATGCTTGAGACTCTTTTACACTCGAAGTTGGAGAAGGTTTTGTGGGTACACCTCTGGTAAACCCTCACGAGACTACAACTCGTCCACTAGGGACACCTAGGGGTTTAAAGGCTTAGTGCATACGCTAAATGCATTCGAGAGACTGCGACGGGGGTATAGTTAGGATTTCCTAATTTTGTTTCACTTGAGGGCAAGTAAAATTCAGGTTTGGGGGTATTTGATGAGTGCCAAATAGTGCATATTTATACACCTTTTTATTGGCATTTTACTCATCTTTTGCGCTTAGAAATCGGATATTATCCTGCATTCTCGTGTTTTCTTTGTTTTCAAGAATAAATATTTGTATTAATTAATTTTTTGTTTTTAGGTAATAAATAGAGAGCTCGGAGAATCGAGGAGCCAAAAAGAGCGAAGAATTGGAGACGAGCATCTATGGAGCGGATAGCCAAAGCCGCGCGCGAATCGGTTGCAACCCAACAAGGAAGACATGGGCTAGAGCTACCAACGACCCGGATCCGAACCCGTTCATCCCGAGCCGTTCAGATCGCGTCTAGCTACATCCTACGGTCGCTCCATCGTTCACATCATGTCTTGATACTCCCGCTCCACAAAGACAAATCGCCTCGGTTCTCCCTCGACCAGTTCGGATCTTCTCCAGCTAGATCCTACGCTCGCTGATGCCTTCCCATCGACACTTCACTGTGCCCGCTCAACACCCAAACTACCCTAACCCTATACCCCCATCGACCTAGCCATTTCACCCTCATCTTCTCTTTCTTCTCTTCACCTCTTTCCCACGACCTCTGCAGAGAAACCACCCATTCTTCCCCGACCAAACCCTCTGCAACACCACCTCCGCCACCATCTCTCCATCTCTGACAGACGCACCATCCCCATCATCACCCCGGCCTACGCTGCTCCGCCATCCTAGCATCAACCTTCTCCATCCATAGCTTCTACCATAACCTAGAAGCTAGGATTGAGACGATTGAAGCTAGGGTTTTCCACCAAACACCATGCATGGCGTCTCGAGCCAAATTGTGAAAGAGAGAGCAAATTCGGGGTATGGGTGAGAGTAATTGTTATTTAATTTCTATTTTATAAGAAATTAGGGTTTGGGATATTTTTAGGATGTATAAATAGGAGGTGTCCGTGAATGTTTTTCGCATGCAGGTTGCTTGACATCAATTAGGTTTAATTCTCGTGTTTTTGTTATTTTTATCATGTTCTAATTTAGTTGCAAGGGTTTCATTGAAACCCTAATTCTCTGTTTTGTTTTTAACTCGTGAATTGTTCTTGAGTACTTAATGTTATCAAATGTCTTCAATACTAAATACCCAATACTTTTCTCTCACAGTGTATACCAATGCCATGGATGCACCGTAGTTAGGTCACAAATTGTGTTGAGTGTATTGCAGCTCAACTTTAGATACAAATGCTGATTCCCTTGACTAGTTGTACTTAATTAGACAACTAGTGCTCGGGTCAACACTTTAGTTGTTATTAGAAGCATTACATGGAGAGATAGGTGGTGGAATTGACACCTTGCCCTTATCATTTCACAGGACAACAAGAACCTTAACTTAGTTAATCACACAATAGGAGTTAGAGGTGGATTTGAACACCTTAGCATTCCCTTGTCATTGTTTTATACCTTAGCTTAGGTTCACTACATTTCACTTCAGCCGTATCAGCAAAACAACAATCGTGTTACCATCACTAGAATTCAGTTTAAGAAGCCAAGCCTTAGATCACTTAAGCACACCCTTGTCTCTGTGGTTCGACCCGTACTTGCCGCGTCTCCGATAGACGCCGTGCACTTGCGGTTATCACCGTAGGCCATAAAATATACACATCACGAGGCCTACCAGTAAACTTGAAATCAACTCTTGTTAGAGCCTTGGCTCTATTTCTAATTTGCATGATCATAGGTCTTAGTTTCCAAGGGAATACCTCCCTCTCATTGTTCAACACCTTGATCACAATTTCTGCATCACTTTCAATTATTATGTCAGTCCATTCCATCTTTTCTGCCAGGTCAAATGCAAAAATAATCGCCTTTGTTTCCGCCTCCAGGGGAGTATGACAATTGTGGCTGTAAGAACCACCACCTGCGAATTTGGCTGCATTGTTTCTGGCCACCACAGCACAAGCACCATTGTTGGAGCAAAAGGCAGCATCTGTGTTCATCTTTATTCTGGGGTGTTCAGGTGACTTCCATTTGTTGGTGATACTTGTATCTCTGGCAGGATGTGCTCTATGTAGATTAGCTACCTCACTGTGCTCCTCTATAATAGTTGGCTCTAGATAATTAAACCAATAGTTGGCCTCATGAATAATTCTTTGAATAGCAGGAGTGGTATTGTCGAACACGGTCTCATTTCTCGGCTTCCAAATGGCCCATAGTATGCAACTTGCCATTCTGAACTTGAAGTAATCTCCTTTTTCCTGAATCCAAGTTGATAGTAACTCCTTGATCGAAGCATTCCCATTAGTTATGAATCTCAGGTTTGATCCAAATAAAACAGCTCTGGCTACAGGGCAATTGAGGAATAAATGGTCCATCGTCTCCGTGCTCCCATTACATAGTCTGCAGTTTTGGTCCAAGCCCACCAGATATTTTCCCATTATAATGTATATGGCAATTCCATCATGGATGATCCTCCAGATGAACATATGCACTTTAGGTGCTAAATTCTTAATTTTTCAGAACAATTTCCATGGAAATGTATCACTGCTACTAAGTGAGATGGATGGTCTTCCATCTTGCATCGTCTTTAGGAAAGATTTGGATGAAAACTCCCCGTAAGGGTGAGGTGTCCATATAAGTTTGTCCTTCGTTATATCTTCAACAGGGATATAGATATTCAGAATCTTGGATGCAATATGTGGCTCAAACAGCTGGTTGACAAGAGAGGTGTTCCATTCAGCTTGATCAGTTGACTTTAGTTCTTTTACCTTGCTAACATTTATCAGTGTATTCTTCTTTTCTGGGATAGGAGTGTTAGAATCCGGTATCCAAGGGTCCTTATAAATATTGATATCTTCTCCATCGCCAACAACCCATGGACACTTGTGCTCCATGTCTTTCCTGCAATTAATGATTGCTTTCCAAGTGGAGCTGCTTCTTCCTGTATATTTAGCTTCCTAAAAACTGGTGTTTCTGCAGTACTTGGCTTTCATAATTTGGGCCCATAAGCAGTCTAAGTGAGTGAGGAACTTCTAGATTAGTTTACCAATTTGAGCTTTGTTAATATCAGCCAACTCTCTAATGCCCAATCCTCCTTTGTCTTTGCCTTCAAGAAAGATTCTCCAATGTATAAAATGCAACTTCCTTGAGTTGTAGTTGTGGCCTCACCAGAAATTCCGGATTATTCTCGACAGTTTTTTGAGGATACCCCTAGGAAGCAGAGATGTCGACATGTAGTATGGAGGTATTAGACCCAGCACTGCTTTAATAAGAATAGTTCTTCCTGAGTGAGTAAGCAAGCTTCTCTTCCACCCTGCTAACTTAATATCAAACTTTTCTTCAAGGAAATCAAAGGAATTGATTCTTTGGTCAGATTTGAGAAGGTAGAAGCCCAAGTACTTGTCATTTATATTCATTTGTTTCACTCCTAAATTCGCTGCAACTTCCACTTTTCTATTTTCCTTGACACCTTTGCTGAAGAGAATGGCATATTTATCCAGATTTGCTTGTTGACCTGACCATATTGCATATGTATGAAGAATTTTGCTGAGAGACTCAATAGTTTGATCATCATTTGTCCGAAAAGAAGTAAGTCATCTGCGAACATAAGGTGAGAGGCGAAGGATCCCATCTATTAACTCGTACCCATTGTAAAGATTTTCTTCTTCCATTCTTCGCATCATCCATGACAAACCTTGGGAGCACAAGATAAATAGATATGGCGAAAGGGGGCAGCCTTGTCGAAGACCTCTCTCGCTTTTGAAGAACCCCTCGGGTGTGCCATTGACCATTATAAAAAAGTTGGGGTGCAGATGCAATTCATAATAAGAGCATGAGTATTGCCAGTAATTCCATAGGCTCTAAGACATTGACTTAAAAATCTCCAGGACACTCTATCATAAGCTTTACTAATGTCAATTTTTAAAGCGAAAGATCCAATGATGGACTCTGACATATTCATGGAATGAATTAGCTCTTTCGCTGTAATTATATTATCTATTATACTCCTACCAGGAAGAAAAGCAGATTGTGATGTGTCAACAAAGGTGTTAAGGTATGGCTTAAGTCTCTCAGCTAATATTTTCACCACTACTTTGTATGTGATATTACATAAAGCAATTGGCCTAAATTCTGTAGGGGTGGAAGGGTGTTTTACTTTGGGTATTAGGGAAAGATAAGTGTGGTTCATACCTGGAGCAAGTGCCGAAGAAGCGAAGCATTGTTGAATTAAGGACGTCACTTCTGCACCAACTTTAGGCCAACACTTTTTGTAGAAAATTGCAGGCATGCCATCTGGACCTGGAGAGCTTAAAGCACCCATGTGACTTATAGTGTGCCAGATATCCTCTGCCGAAGGAATTCCTCCAATCTTAGAGTTTTGCTCTTCCGTGAGTTGAGTTGAGGCATAGAAAGGTACATTGACTGGCTGGTCCGGTTGATCGTCTTTGAATATAGAGGAAAAATACTGAATGAGACAGGCTGAGATGTTCTTGTGGTCAGATACCTAAATATTATTGTTAGTCTTCAGAGCCTCAATATTGTTCTTCCTTCTTATGTGCTTGACTGCCATATGAAACACTCTGGTGTTTCTGTCTACATTGGGAACCTAATGAGATTTGTTTCTCTGTTGGAAGTATTTGTGTTCTGCAATAGATAACTCCTCGATTTTGTCTATGAGCATCTGTTCATCATGTCTGGAGTTATACAGATGTGCGTTTTTCTGCACTTCCAATAGCTCAGCCTTGGCCATTTCCACCTTCCTTGTAATGTTTCCAAAAGTTTTTTGTCCCCACACAGTTAGACTCTCACCCAACTCCTTAGTCTTTTGAATAGCATTTCCATTTGCTTTATCCCAGGCTTTTCCGACTTCCTTGTTAAAATCTGGATGATCAATCCAGTGGTATTCAAATCTATATCCCGGTTTCTTTTTCCTCATTCTTCTATCCGTGTTGAGATAAATTGGTGCATGATCGCTCCCAATTCTTGGAAGATGGAACACTGCAGCCTCTTTGAAGTATAGACACCATTCTGTATTACAAAGAACTCTATCCAACCTCTCATAAATAGGATTATTGTCTCTAGCACCATTAGACCAAGTGAACGCCGTTCCGCTATAACCAAGATCGACCAAAGCTCTATCTGTGATCATATTTTTGAACTCTCTGTTATGATAATCCTTCTTCCTACTCCCACCTATCTTCTCATGGTTGGCAGAAATGGAATTCAAATCCCCAATCATACACCACATACCATTTAACTGAGATGTGAAGTTAGACATACACTACACCAAATTCTGGGATTAGAAACCAGAAGGCCAGTTACAAAAACGGGTTGTGTGACCCTACTTTGTTGCAAAAGTGGGTGTTACATTTTTTTGTAACGGCTTTGTGGCCGTTACAATTTTTTTTTGTAACGGCCCTCGTAACGAGGCTTGAGCCGTCTACAATTTGCCACGTGGTAACATTTCGGGGCCGTTCACGAATTTTTTTGCATGAGGGATGTTGTAACAGCTCAGGCCGTTACGAACTTTTTTGTATGTGACAAAAAAAATTATCGCCGGTCAACCTTGACCTGGTCAAAATTGGTCAGATTGACCAATTTTGACTGGTCAAGTCGACCATAGTTCATTTTCTAGGAAATAAGCCGGAATTCCAAAAAACTACTGCATACACCTTTCATTTCATCCTCCACAATCAACAATATTTTCTTCAATCAAATTCATCTCACATTCAATCAATTCTTATCACATTCAAATAGCTTAATACAAAAAAGAACTTAAATTCTTCTAAGTATCAAAATTTTTGTTAAGTATGACATACTAGGGGGATACTAAGTATCAGTTCATAGAAATTCTTATGTTCACAAACTCATCTAACTTAGAAACACATAGAAACTTACAAAACTTGCATCTGCTCTCCAACCTAATGACTTCCTTGTTCTCCAATATTTCTGCTCCAAACTTGCAACAGAAAGCATCAATTCAATTAACTCCGCAAACACAAAAAATATCTATTTAGATGTCAAAAGTATGCACAACAAAACTAGAGGGGAGAAATTATGAGGTTCTTTTCTTTTGCCAGGTAGTAAGAGAGGTGGAGCAGGCAACTTACGACATCAGCACCAAGTGAGCCACAACTTACATGAATTCTTTAGTTCCAGACCTTACAATGGTACCATGGTTGTTCACCAAATCTGAAACAGCCAATAGTAAACACCAAATTATCAATTTGACTATTTTAGGTTAAGCCAACAGAAAAGAACATGATATATATAGTTGCGGTTAGAAGTACTAACCTCACTTGAACATGATAGATATGTGTACCTTCTTCACTAAATAAAAACGGCATATCCAAAATGAGATTAAGGGTACCATAAGTACAAGTCATTATAAGTTCTAAGATATGAAGTCTTCCAAATTTCTAAGGGAACACATGGAAACTTACTAACTGCCTACAAAACTTGAATACATGTAACTTACAAATCTTAGTTGATTTGTTCTCCACAAATTATAAGCAATCTCAGTAAATGTACTTTCAGCTGGAAAAGTCCTTAAGCTTCATAAGTTGGCACTATCTTTGGTCCTGCAACCAACCAAAGATAATAAAATCTCTCAACAGAACTGAGTACACAATTGTAAGAAACAGAAAATCAATCAAGTATACAAGTGAAGTACTTACCTGGTAATATAGAAGGTACACAAGTTGATTCCAACCCCACCAGCGCAATACCTCGCAAGTATAAACTGGGTGTCAAATCCACAAATTTAAACTTAGTAATACAAGTATACTTAGATATTGGAAGTTATGAATTTATCCTTGAACACAAAATTTCTGTAACACAACAAGTTATGAATTTATCCTTGCAGGCTTGCAGCATGATGGTGTCAATTTCCAGCAACTTATTACATAAAACCATTTACAATGATGTCTTCAAAGACGAAAACGGCCAATGTTTAACATGTTTCTTACAAAAACTGGACCTCATCCGTTTTCACCATTGAAGATATCAATGTACATAATCAAGTACCACAGCTTCAAGTGGAACTGAAACCAACACATGTATAACATCTTCAACAAAAATTTAAATTCTAAATCGTTAACAGCAACATAATTAGGTCAGGCCCAACAATCACATAACCGTATACTAAACTAGAAAGGAGTTAATATTTCACAAATACCTGCATCTGTACAAGAAGTTCTGTTTTGATCCGTCGAGAAGCTTCACTCTCATTTCCTAACCCGCGCCCTTCCACTTTGAGACCAAGTACTAGAAGCTTCTCATAAAAATTTATCGTCAGCTGAGCCCAACAACTCACAAAATCTGTAATTACAAAGTCAATTCTCAAGACCAAAAGTAGATGCACGGAAACCAAAATAAATTTTATAAAACATTTAGGTACCACTTGCAATTGCGCAAGCCTCGCACAAGGCAAGGAAAAAAAGATGGAGATGGGGATTCTTTAAGAAGCTCAATAACAAAATGCCTCATCCGCTATGCCAAATCTTTCTTAGTACTCATTGGAGAAGCCTAACCAGTTGTCCTTAATCGACCATCATTGACCTGTAAGGAAAATAGTTAAGTGAAAACTCATAATGATAGAAATCATGTTGGACTTACGATCGCTGCTAACACAACGTGTCAGCTGATATGCTGGAAACAAGAAATCATGTTGGACTTACGATCGTTGCTAACACAAATTAGTTTAGTACCAACATATACAATATCAATATTTCACAGTTAACAAAAAATATCACTTGCATATGCATCATGAGCCATCAAATGTCTTCTGCACATGCTTTCAAATGGCACAACCCAGCTAACCTACACAAATTCAATATTTGTAGCTAACATTTTGGACTAGCTAGTCATGCTGTAGATAACACTTTTAAAATGGGAACAACCCGACCATTTTATTATAATAAGACCAAATCCAAATCAACTATACACAATGTAAAAGTGGTATACATTAGTATACTAAACGGTAACAATACATTTACAGTGGAGAAAATTATACGAAAGTAACCATAAGATGTCATTGGAAACAACACAGTAAGCTTAGATCCACGTTAACGTTCTGAAATTAAAGTTCAATTAGCCTATACAACATTAGTTCCCTAGGTCGTGCAAAATCACATTCATATACACTCATCAAAAGACATTTATTGTGCTTTTCTTATTTTGAGTAATAAGATATTAAGCTACTAGAAGTTCCTGGGTATTAAGTACCATGGTGATCAGCCATCTATTAAATCTACCTTAAATTTTGGAACGAAAATTTGGGCTAATTAACTAATTTCTTATCATGCATGTAATGAGACAATAGCGATTTGATTTTCCTACCTAAATATGTAAAATTCATACACGACAAAGGAAGTATAGATCATTAGCTACCATAAGCTAGTAAAACCATAACAAGCATGTATCCAAGAGAAGAAGTACACTCACTACAGGTCTTAAAGGAGTACTCCAAACTCAGCAAAACAATCTCTAGTCCGTCTCGCAACTTAACCTTTCGTTTTAACGAGTCGGCGATCTAATGGTCATAGAGGCACTTTGACAAACCCTTGATAGGTACCCAAACAATTATCCATTTAATCCTTTCATTTCATTTCTAAGATTATACTAATACATATCGAGTGAATATTAACAATTAAATATGCATTCACATATCAATCACTAACCATACAAGCCAAAGTAAGGCTATGACGAGAAATTAAACTCTGCCAGGTAGATAATCACAATGGAAATCTTTAATTTGTCTAGTGAGCACCAACTCCATATACAAGCTAGAATAGAATGTAGATAGTGCCATAAGGAATAAATTAATTAGCTATAGCACAAAAAAGAAGCCATACGAGCTACAAAGTGATAATTCAAAAGAAGTATATCAAGTGCACCAATCATCATTCAAGGGTAGCATTTCATCTTTTGGATCCATGTGTGTTCCAGCCTATATTAACTTTGATGGTGTTTTTGGAGACACCACCCCTAGGCTTAAGATTGTTAGCTTTGGGGAATATAATCAAATGACATGATTGAGCTTAATATAGATGGTTCTATACAAAATGAAACTAATCGCCACTAGATGCATAACCAAGAGAACTTCATTACATTAAAACACAATCCAAAGAGTATCAATAAGAATGTGGTTTTTGCACATGTAATTCTTCCTAGTCCACCTCTCTAGATCATGTTCATAACAGCGGTCATGAAAATGTTGGAATTCCAATCTAAACTTTGGGGGTTTGTCTACAATACTCTTTCCCATTTTGTTGATAATGTTTTAGTTTGTTGGAAACAATGTAACAATAATAAAAGGATTAAACATGGACCCAACCTTAGTCCTAAATTGACGACCAACACCAAGAAATCAAATTACCCAAATACGTTTTTATTTCTCAAAAAACCTTTTGAGCACCATTAAATCATCAACAAAAATTAAGTTTAATCGACCTGCGAAAAGCATGAGTTCTCAAAATTATGAGAAACCATGCTCATTACTATCACCGACCCGACCCGACCCGAATACATATTAAGTAATTTTTAAACAAACCACCTCGGTATTTAAGAACAAGGTGAGGATATTCTCGACGTTTTTTTTCCAACACCTTATTTGGTCAACTCTTTGAATATCGACTATGAGTTCTCAAAATTATGAGAAACCATGCTCATTACTATCTTTGAATACATATTAAGTAATTTTTTTCGGAGTTCCAAATGTGAGTTTTTATAATCAACTTAACATGAAACTTAAGTTCATATCTGTTGAGCATATTCATGGAAAAAGCGCACATCTTTGATTCATAAAATAACATAAAACCCTATAATCGAGTTCAATTTATTGAAATTTATACCTTCCAAGTCTTCAAAATTCTTTAAAGTTCTTAAGTACTTCAAACCCTGAGATGAAATCAGAAAAAATAAATCGAATCAGTTTATACTTTCAAACCCTAAAATAGAAAATAACATAAAACCCTATAATTAGTTCAATTTATTGAAACTTTTACCTTCAAATTCTTCAAAATTCTTCTAACTTTTCCGGTACTTCAAAACATGAAATGAAATCAGAAAAAAAAAATCGAATTAGATTTATATGAAGAAGATTAACAAAACGAAACTAAAATGAAGCAAATCGAATTAGATTCACGGATTAACAAATCGAAAAATTAAAAAATAGATGAAATGAAACCCTAAAAATAAATCTATTGTAAACAGATGAAACCCTAAAAATCGAAAAACTTAAGATGATTAAAACTTACATAGATCGATGATTGGAGGTTATTAAAAAGATTGAAGAGATTTCTGAGATGGTTTCTAAGCTAACACGAATTTATTGATGAAACCCTAGTTTCATCGCAAAGAAAAGAGGCAGGAGGAGAAGAGAGAAAAAAGAAGAAAGAAAATGAAATTCGATCTGGTCGATTCACAGGATATCATCAAAATCACGTATGCGACTGGCACACGCATGGGAGGAAAAATCCTCTAGCTTTACTTATCGTGGGTGGAAACATAATACCACGCATGTGAATGGCATGCGCACAAACCCTAGGTGTTACGACCCAAGTGTTACCAAGCGTGTGACTCGCACGCCTATAAAAAAATTCGTAACGGCTTAGCTCTGTTACGAATTTTTAAAAATTTAGTAACGGCTCCAGCCTGTTACGAATTTTTTGTAACGGCCATTTGTAACGAGAATTTTGTAACGGCCACAAAGCCGTTACGAATTCCTGTTACGAATCCGGGAATTTGGTGTAGTGATATCAGACCAAAACTTATTTCTTTTATCATGATTGGGCGGACCATAAACACAGAGCAGATCCCATTTGGGACCAAAAACTTGGGTGATTCTACAATGTATCAGATTGGTATTTGATGATATAATTTCAAGATCAATATGGTCTTGCCAGAGAATAGCAAGACCCCCACTTTTACCTCTACAAGAGACATAACTGAAATTTCTATAACCCAAATTAGGAAGAAGTCTTTCAGATTTAACAGGATTAAGGATGGTTTCAGACAGAAAAGCGATACTAGGATTACACGCCTTGAGGAATGATTTGGTTGTGGCGTCGAGGTATTCCCCAAACCTTGACAGTTCCATGAGTATACTAACATTGATCTTGTGGCTGATTATGGGCAGCCACCACACCCTTCTTAGGATTAAGGTTCTTACTTGATTTTGATTTGTGTTTCTGAGCAACTCTGTTGATGTCCATAGGCGATGGGCTTCTTTTCTTCCCCACGGAGACTTCATTGATAACTCCTTCTTCATTGAATCTTGATCTTTCACGCGCATCCCTTCTCCATTTTCTTAATATGTTGTTGTTAGAGCTTTGAGACTCTGAGGAATAAGCTGAATCATCATTGCTAGGGTTTCCAATTGGGATAACATTTGGGTTTGTGAGAATAGTTTCTGTTTGATTTCTCTGGTTAGGTGACTCCGTCTGGATCCCTTCTTCGGATATGAGTTTTGGGTTTGGGTTTTCTTTTGGACTCGGGTCACAACTTCTTTCCAGTTGAGTATTCACTGCCTCTTGTGATGTGGTAGAAATATTCTTACAGTTTGTTGTCACCTTCTCCGTCGTGTTAGTTGCACGTGATAGGGACTTGTGAATTCCAGGTGGATTGTCGTTGTTGATAGGGTTGTATTGCTGACTCATGGGTGCCAGTTTCTATCCGCCATTCATCCTGTTGTTTGTAACAAAATTTCTTGTCGTTTGAATCTGCTCACCTGCAATGTCTGTCATTCTGCCTGTCATCAGGTTTTCCACCCTATTATTCTTGTCTGCATCGAACTCTCCAATGTACACTTGGTGTTGTTTATCCTTTATCTGATCGTTACCGTTTGTTATTGCCCCACCGTCCGATTTCTGGTTCTGATAGGAATTAGTTACAGAGGCAGATGCCTGAATGTTTGCCGGAATCGCCGTCTGAGAGAACTTTTTTTTGAAACTGGCTCTTATTTCCTCAGAATACCTTGCTAGTTTTGAATCACCCATTTTCAATATAAATTCCCCCGGAGAAAGAACATGATTCCTTTCTAACTCCTTTGACAGAGAAGGACATTTGTTCATCTGGTGGCCGAAAAAACCACAGAAGTAGCATAAGCATGGAAATTTTTCGTACCTGAACTGTATTGTTCGTTTGATCTTAGAGGTTGTTGTGACTACCATCTCTTTTGGGCGGTTTAGTGATATCAATAGCCACACGAACTCTAGCAAATTTCCCCCATTTAGCTACGTCTTCTTCAGTTATGGGTTGAGGAGCACCAAATTTGCTGGCCATGGCACTGACTTTCTTAGCATTCATCATGCTTAGGGGCATTCTGTGAAACTGAATCCAGAATGAAACAAATCTAAATTCATACTCCTCTGGTAATAGTTCACTGTTGCATCTTTCTATCAACATTAGCTCATTGTTTAGAGACCAAGGGGTGTGCAGTAGGACAAACTCCAGATCACATAGGACTTCGAATCTGACCATGTAGATGTTTTCCCCGAGATATGATATAAAAAACGCACCTGATGGTCTCTAGGATTTTGTTAACATATCTTTGAGAAGCGCAAAAGCATAACCTCTTCCTGAAATCATTTTGAAGACTAAGCATCTTTTCCAATCAGGCTGGGTTTCAGTTATCACTTCATCATCTTCAAACTCTAGAGAGTCTGGGTTATCTAGTAAGTTGCTCATTTTATTAATGATTTCCTCAAATTCTTGGGGATTACCTGAACTTGAAGCCATTAAACCCGAAAAGAACAGGAAGAACAAAGAATCTAAAAAAACAGAATCCTCACAAAGGAGGAAGGCTAGAACAAAGAAGAGAGAAAAGTTAAAGAATCATCATGAAGATGAAGTTAAGAGAGAGAAACTCTCGGTCCTAAGGCCACGAAGATATTGCTAGGCGCAAGATTTATGGTAACTTGGCCACTCAGTTATTGTGAAATACACAATGATCGCACGTTTCCAACTGATAAATGTTTCTAACCTTTTTTTTATTCAGGTTGGCCCTTGTCGGAGTTCCTTTTCCATCCACATAAGCAAAAAAAATCTTATGGCTTTTGCGGAGATTCCACATTTTTACGTGGAAAGCATTTGGAATTTTTAAAATTTAATGATAGTAAAGTGGGACCATTTTTTTTTCTGACACTTAGTAGTATAGAAAATCATTATTCAAGAAACCTATTATAGGGCCTCTAAACATTTGGTTTTGAGGGCTCACAAATTGACAAAAATCGGGTCATAATTATTTTGGGAATTGACGATTAATCGAAGAAATAAGCGATGGAGGTGATGGGAAGAAGAAAATGGAAGAATTAAAGGAGTACAAATGGAAGAAAATGAAAACAAATTAGTTTTAGGTTTTCAATATTTAATAGGTTAAGGATATTTTAGTATTTTTCTTATGAATTAGATCCCCTTATCTTAATTGTAGGATATTTGAATTCTTAAGAGCCCTCAAAACTTTTTTCTTGGAGCCCCTATAATAGGTTTCTTATTCAAATGCATAACGTATATGTGGTTTTCGTGTTTTTAACGCGTAACTGTTATGCGTATGGAAATGTGATCTGAGGAGAGATTCAAGTAAAGCAGAGAATCTTGCTCTGATGGAGCGCCTTTCACCAGTATTTTCAAGTGCCACCTCAAAT
This sequence comes from Papaver armeniacum, assembly GCA_023531295.1. Classification (NCBI taxonomy): domain Eukaryota; kingdom Viridiplantae; phylum Streptophyta; class Magnoliopsida; order Ranunculales; family Papaveraceae; genus Papaver; species Papaver armeniacum. The sequence continues at coordinate 54,647 of JAJJWW010000560.1, forward strand.
TATGAAAGTAGGAATTACCTATAGGTACTAGTTTAGTGATACTAGTTAGTGGCAGGTCCACCCACTAAAGCCCAGTAACTAGAGGTCCATAATAAAAAGAAAACATAAAAAAGGACCCAATTTTTTAATCCCAGGTCCTGTACACGTGCGGGATCAGGTGTGCGAAATTTAAAAATACCACAAATAACCTTTACTATTTAACAGGTCTATAAACACGAGAAGAATATTGGCATTTCATTATTCGTTTTCTTCTTCTTTTTTCTTCTCACAGCTGTTGCGAATGGATTCTAAACAAATCCAAAAAAAATTCTTCAATCTTTCTCCTTTTTATCAAATCATGTGAAGATTTTTCTCTTACAATGTTTATTTTAGGTTTTCACGATGTAATCATTGTTTTGTTTGATTTCTCTTTTTATCTCCATGTTTGACTTGTTGATTATTTACTAGATCTAGATGAATAATCATATGTTTTGTTCATTTCGTTATTAGATTTACTTATACCACTTCTATTTTGTTAGTTTTAGATGTGTTTCAGTTGGTTTTTGCATATGATGCAGCAGTACGTATATCATGTACTGACAGAAACCCAGTTTATGAAGAAGAAGAGGAAGAACAAGAAGAAGATGCATCGTTATGATTTACGACGAGAAGATTTGTTTGTGTTTCCAGGTATGTTTCCTAATCATCTTCTTTGATTATTTTGTTCATTTTTCTTCTTTTGATTTGTTTTTCAATTTTATTATGATGATCAAATCGATTTTCATGACGTTTTTAGGTTTGTTACAGTTTGCTACTCTGTATGAATTGACAGTACATATACGATGTACCGATATAAAATACTTTTGATTATGTTTTATTCAGAGTTTTGTCATTGTTTTTGGGTTCGATCCATGAGTACATATGTGTAATATTGAACTATCTGCTTTGATTTAGTTATATTCAGAGTTTTGTCATTGTTTTTGGTTTCGATCCATGAGTACGTATGTGTATATCTTGAAATATACGCTTTGATTTAGTTTAGGTCTTTTTCATTATTTTTGGGTTCGATCCATGAGTGTATTTGTGTTGCACCGCGTTTTTTAATTGATTTTTGGATTCGATCCAGATAGATAGTCATGTTTTATGTTTATTTCATTAGTAGATCTGATGTTTTAATTCCATTTTGTTGGTCTTTGGTTAGTTTTTAGGTTTCTTTTGTGTATTAATCATCGATGCACGTATATGATGTCTTGGTGGTTTTTGATGAAAATAGTCCAGATCTAGTTATAAAATCATGTTTTACGTTTGTTTCGTTTGTAGGTCTGGTATTTTAATTTCATTTTGTTGGCTTTTGGTTTGGTTTCAGTTCGGTTTTGTGTATTAACCATCAGTACGTATATGACGTACTGATTTTCATGTGTTTACTATGCTTCTATATGTTTGGTTTCAGTTTTTGCTTGTGTATTAAACATCAGTACGTATATGGCGTACTGTTTTTATGAATCTTGATCATAATTATTCGATTTTTTGGTTAGATTATGATGGTTTTAGCTTATTTGAACTCTCAATTTGATTTTCTTGTTATTTCGTTCTATAGTTTCTCAAAATCATACTTATTTGTTGTTTCAGGGGTATTATCCATCAATACATATATTGCATACTAATACAAACTACTTTTGATTCTATTTTATTCTTAGTTTTATCACTTGTTGTTGTTTGATCCATAAGTACATATACGCGATACTAAAATAAGACTCTCTCAATTCTGTTATTTTTTGTCATTGAGTTGTTTATATAGTGAATTAACAGTACATATATTGAATACTGAAAAAGTGCTTTTTGAATCTGTTTTATACATAGATTTTAGTCAGTTAATTCTTATGATTTTGGCAGTGCATATATGGAATACCAAAAGAAAATTGAACCATCGTTAGGTGATATTAATTTTGATGTTTGTCATATTACTTGTACTGTTCATTTTTATCTATTATTCATATATGGATTGTTGTTGTGTTTTAATTGTTACATTTTGGTCACATTTACAGGTTCAATACGTTGGCGCTTTGGGAGGAAGTGGTCCAATGGGAGTGGAGCACTAGAGATCTTGTTTTTTTTAGTATATGAATTTTTACATATATGTAGTGAAAAATTTCATTGTAACCCGTTTCTTTAAGTACATCATATATGTACTGCTGAATTATTTTGGAAAACTGAAGTAAGTGATGAACTTATGCAAATAATGAAATTTAACCTGCAAGCAGTGTAGCATATATGTACTCAAATTTTGTAAGCAATGTAGTAGATATGTACTCAAATTATGTAAGCAGTGTAGCAGATATGTACTCGATTTTGTAAACAGTGTAGCAGATACGTACTCGATATAATGAGCATGTAGACACACACGTTTGGTGGCCGAGGGTATTATGGTCATTTCCATGTTTTAATTAATTTTGGACCTCCAGATAAAAAAAAAATCTGGTTGGACCCTACTATAAATAACTATATGGGCTTAGGACCAAATAGCAAATTTTCCATTATGAAATCCATGAGTCGGTTCGTTGGCTACCTGGTGAAGAAAAAAGATACTAGCGTTGGGATAGGTAAGGGTTGGGGTGAGCATGGGCCGGTATGGACCGGTTTTCGTCTCATCCGCATCCAATCCATTGCACTACGAATTTCAAATTTGGCATCCGCATCCAATCCATATCCAACGGATTTGCATCCAATGGATGCACGGATGGACGGATTGGATGAGGATAATCCAATGGATTTGTTTTAGTTAAAATTTATAGTAAAGAAAATAAGCTTGCACAAATGACTCCTTATAAAACCTACATATCCTATATATGTATAAAAATATAAATATGCCATGTACAACACCCTAAGCAAACATCTTAAAAATTCCTAAATGATCCATAGTATTTTCTAGAACTATATAAATTCCCTTAATTTAACGGATATGGATGTCCAACGGATTTTCAAGGTTGCATCCGGGCCCAATCCGTTGTCCGTTCGATTTCTAAAATTCCATCCGCATCCAACCCATTAACGAACGGTCCGGGCATCCATCCGCAAATGAACGGTTGGTCCCGGTTAAATCCGCGGATTACGGGTCAAATGCTCACCCCTGGGTAAGGGGGAAACGGCCCCCCTGTTTGCTGGGCCTAACCTAACTTGGGCCCTAGCGTGTTTACCACCCATCCATATACCGAATTAAAAGGGTTTTTCTGGAATTCTGAGAGTTAAAGTGTAGAGTCATGTCAGTATCTCCGCCGAGACGAGAGAGGCTTTCAGCGTTACCAGGAAAAAAAGAACGAGACAAGATGAAGCCATCACCAGCTTTTTACTTCCCAGATATGGATGAACAGAGTGTAGCAATGGATGTGGATGATACAGATCCGTTAGATATGTATGGTGAAGGTGTTGTTGGTCATATGGAGATCAAATTGGCTGATTCTGATTTCTTCAACAAATTTTCAGATGATTTTGATGATTCTGATATCAATTAAGCAGAAGACAGACAGAGAGAAGAGGGATTTATCTGGTTTCTTAACTACAAAACTCTATTTTATGTTAATATTTTGGTTAGGTAATTACTGTTACGTCTTGGTATATTAATTAGAATCGAGTGGAATCTATATGATGGATTTTTGTTATTATGTTTTGTTCTTCCAGTAGATGTGTTATTTGGAATTATTGATTTGTTATTTTGTTTTTAGGGTTTCGTGTTATTTGGAATCATTGATTTGTTATTTTGTTTTTAGGGTTTCGTACTATGAATGCTTGTTTGTTGCATTATGGTAGTTTCGTTTGTAGGTTGTTGGGGAATTATTGAAGTTCTATTTTTATTAGTTGTGCTAGGAAAAGATCTTGTTCTGTATAACTAGTGGTTGTACTGGCATAGTGGTAAGAGATAGGGGAAGGGGAGCTGTGGAGATTGTATACAATTTTTCTGCATGTGGTGAATCATTGAGATTGTATACAGTGATCGGAGATTTGAGCGCATATGGAATTGCCTTCTTGCAATGGTAATAATGGTGATGCTAAGTACTTTGAATTGAAGAATGTGGTGTATACAACCATGAAACGAAAGCTGATTATTGTAAGAAGTTTCCTAGAGGTAACTTTAATTTATCTATTTTTTCAGTTTTTTCTTTTCATCATGAAAATGTTGACATAACTAGGTTAGAATGAGCTAAAGTAAAGAGCAGTTAAGTTGAGATATGTTATCCCAGTTGGATATTCTTTTCATGTTTTGGAAATAAAGTTTGAAGGTTTCATGAGAAAAAGGTGTTTTAGGATGACTTAGTAGCTGAGCTATATTTATCTTACTCTATGTTGATATCTATTTTCCTTTGAAGGTATGTTTGGATGGAATCTTAGTTTTTGATTCACAGTGTATCTTACGCTCTCTTTAGTAGTCCTATTTTAATTTGTTAATTCATCTTGGACACTTACCCCTGAACTACAATGTATCTGTGCACTTCTGTGAAATGCGTTCAGGTAGACTCGTTTTCGCAAGTTAATATTTCTGTATCCAGTATTTATCTTATGGAAAAAGTACGATCATTTGTAGACTACAATAAATTTATCTTATGAACCTTCTGTAAATGAAATGCGACAACAGCCTGTACGACAGCTATATATTTCAGGGCTGTAAAGTATTGTTGGTCTTATCTCATTTTGGGATTAATGTTACTAAGCGATAGTTGTATCTGGAGCTTCTAGCTAAGATTTGTGATTAGTATATTATTTTCATTCCTGATAGGTAAGTTTACTAAACAGAAATGACAGCTAAAGGTAGGACTTTAGATATGGCAGTAAAGGTTAAAACAGAATTGCACTTGGTCATAATATGTTTGGTTCTGTATTACTTTGGTTAGGATTCAGTAATGTTTAAGATAGGATCGCCCTAATTTACTTTTGTTGATTTGGTTATAAATTTGGCCGTGCTATTTTCTTATTGTTTAAAAATGCATACGAAATATGGTGATTCTTTGTAAAAATCATTAGTGTGGTGATACGAATCCTTGGGATACTACTAGTAACTGAATGAGTTGGGGATAATTGTGGTTCTGCAATTTAAGTGCATCTAGTAAGAGATAATTGCTACTGTAGTGGGTGGTTCATATTATCTAAATAAATAATCGACAAACTACGGTCGTGCTTGATCCCTTCGAGCAATGGAGAGGGTATGTAGACAGCTGCTATGCGGTTCGGCACAAATCTACAAGGTTGTTTATATCATATGAAAATGTTGGTTGTTGTTTTGGCAGATCATACCATCTATTTAGAGATGATTGCAACTCTGTATTTTGGCAATTGGCCATCTTTTATTTCTAGCAACTGGCCGTATGAGATTTTGGCAATTGGCCGTCTTTTATTTCTGGCAATTGACCGTCTCTGATTTTGGAAATTGGCCACCTTTTATTTTCGGTAATTGGGCATCTGTGATTTTGGTAACTAGCCACCTTTTATTTATTTCGGCAATTGCTCCGTGATTTTGGCAACTGGCCATCTTTTAGTTTCGGCAATTGGCTGTCTCTGATTTTGGCAATTGGCCGTCTTCTTTTTTTTTCGGCAATTGGCCGTCTTCTTTTTTTTCGGCAATTGGCCATTTGTGATTTTGGCAACTGACCACCTTTTATTTTTGACAATTGGCCGTTTGTGATTTTGCAACTGGTCACTTTTTATTTTCGACAATTGGCCGTCTCTAATTTTGGCAAGAGGTTTGAATTTGAATTTATCTTACGGTGTTTTGGTTAACCCTTGAATTTGAATTCTTCGTTCGTTAAGACAAACAAAATATGACGATCTTTCAAATAACCAAGAATTCAAAATTTATGGTTCTAATTTCCTATTTGGGCATTCTGCCCTAACTCAAACTAATATCTACTAGAACACCGCTACTATGACATGGCTGCAAGTGACGCACAATAATTATGCGTTACAGAGTTGCAGGGCAAGTCTGTGGTCCGCCGTAATGGTGCAATGCGAAGCCATAATAGCGCAACGTAAGCTATAATAGCGGTATGTTGTATAGACCGTCAAGCACTAAGATAACGGCACCCTGCAGGGCCAGTGAAGCGCAACAGTGGCGTTACACTGTAAAGCACATTGGCTAAGTAATGAAGCTTATTGGCCGACACAATAAGGCTTCATTGAGGGATTGGCAAGACGTGGCCAAAGTGACATATGCAACATGTGATGTTGGCATCGATGCATATCCATGGAATTGAGTTGGCCCAAGCTCAAGGAGGATGCAAGAGTGAAGAGTAGACTAAGAGTTGGTCTATGGCATTAGTTCAAGGCTGGCCAAAGCTTGAATAATGCAAACAAGTTGGTAATGCAAGAGTTGCATTGCTATTGTCAAGCTAATTGGCGAAGTGAAGCATATATGACGCATGAGTAACTAGAGTGAGCTTAAGGAGCTGGCCTCGATGTTTGAAGCGTAAGGATTGTCCGTGCATGAGTTTGGAATGATAAACATGCAGGGCCAAGAGAGTTGAACGTTGGTGCAAGACAAAATCCAGTATGACACAACAAGTGTCCAATACAGCTCAAGTGACGGTTATAAGTTGGTTATTGGCTTCATAAGCGTGCCAAAGGTGCGAGACAAGTTGGAAGGGTTATGAAATGAGTTCATAGCCTTAGTAGGGTGTCCCTAACCGTTCAAGACAAGTGTGGCTTCAATCTGCATGACAACACAAAAGGTGGCAGTTGAAAAGCAGATTGGCGGTTATGGAAACTACCTGATGGGACACATGGCTGTTCCATGCGTGTGCAAGTGTTGTGCACGGTTTTGGCTAGTGAGTTTGCTGTATAAATAGTCCCAAGGAGTGGGAAAAATCAGTAGGGTTACATATGTATAGAGAGAGTTTTGCAGACATGTTGTCTCATACTTGAGAGAATAAAGGCATCACCAAGAGGGTGATGACCTGTTTTGGTCCATGTGATGGACTGTTTTGTATAATCTTCCTTAATGCAATGAAATGGGTTTATTGTGTTAGTTCTTTGTGTTCATTATGTTGCCGATCTTGTGTGAGAAGTGTTGAAGTGCATGGCAGAACCTCTTATGCTTATGGGGGCATGAAGAGTTAGAGAGAAAGAAGAAAAGACTTCCGTTGCGTATTGCCTTATGAGTGAAGCCGGATGCATACTTTGGTGCGAGTATGCAAGGCTGAGTACTTGTGGGTGAAGATGATTCACTGAACCACATGGTATTGCCGATCATGTCCCATGAAAATTTTTAGGCGATTAAATGGGCGTGTGATGTAGTATCGCAGTTGTGTTAGGGGACACAATTCTGATTTTCTCTCTTTTACTCAAGTTAATGTCATTTGTTTGTCAAATTCTGGTGGTGAATTGTTTGGGTTTCACTAGTATGGAGACTAGAAGAAGTTGTTCTTGTGTGGAAAGATCAACTGGAATGAACTTGAAGCTTGAAGTAGAAGAGCCATGAAAGTTTATGACAAAGGTGTCAAAATTCCAACCCAAAGTGTTAGGCGAACGTGCAAGAATCATTGAAAACCGGGTTTTCAAGTGATTGCATGACAAAGCTAAGGAGTATGCTGACTTCTATGGTGCAAGTCAGGTGTTAAATTCCATGTTTCTCACAAGTATGCGAAGATTATGCATTTGGAATGCATTCTTTCGTAGTGTTATCAGTAGCGAGTACATTACAAGAGGTAATGGGAATTTTGCGAAAATTCCTGAAGTCAAAGAAGTTGATGGCTTTTGCAGTGGCAAAGCAGATGAAGAACATGTCTATGTGATAGATTGAAAGTGTTTTCATCATAGCCAGTTGATGGAAGATTGTAGATATCTCTCTCGAATGCACGTACCTTGGTGATAGTGCAAAGTCTGGTTGCGAACCAGAATTTTCGTGGCAATGTGATGCCATGGAAGAAGAATTGGATGGCCAATTCTTATCTAGCATAAAGCTTATTGAAAGGATGAAGAAATAAGCGCAAGTTACGGGAAAACTGATACACCACGGTCTTGCGTTTGCAAAGAATTCTTCATTGATGCTGGATGCGCACAAGGAGTGTGATTGCACCTGGTTTGTGAGTGGGATCAATATGCTTGGACAAGGGTGTCCAAAGACCTGCATTTGATCATAACCACAAGCGGATATTCTTGTCAACTGCAAATCAACAATTGTTGCTACTAAAGTTGATTTTGGCAAAGGGGAAAGACAAGAGTTGCCATATGTGCATGGGCAGTAAAATGAGTTCCAAGTTTGAAGAAGAATGCGACATTCTTGCTTCATGGAACGTAGGCAGTGGCGCCTCATTTGCAAGGATTATGGCCTTGTTTGCAACTGTCCAAAGTGTTTATCCGCGGAAGTCATTGAGTGGTATGACTTTGCTGAGCTCTATGGTGATACTCAGAATCACCAAGTAAAGTCCGTTCCAGTTGTGCAAAGGTGCACAAGTTTGTGTCAAGATTTGGGTGCTAATTGACATAGCATGTTGTTTATGGGTGAAAACTATTCCTGCCGGATTTGGTAGTTTGGGGTGTGTGGATGAGGAATGAATCTAAACCCTAAACCAATGCTTCTGCGCGTGAGTGCTTGTAGATTCAGAATTGTCTGTGCAAGTCCGGCCTAAACCAAGAAATGGCCGTTCAGGACTCGTTTGGTCACAAAGTGAAGGAGATGGGGTTCATCTTAGGGAGGGAAGCGAAGAAGGTGTTGAGATTGTGAAGGTGTTGGCTTGCTTTGACTTGTAGCAGAAAGGTGAGCGAGCTTATGATTGATGCAAGCGAGCTCGGGGTGTTTGAATACGTTTTTTGTATTAACACTTGGTTTCTGTCTCGTCACGGACTTGTGTTGTGTCTCCCCTTTTTCCTCTGTGTGGAAAATAGGGAGGAGAACCTATTTATACAAGTCATTTGAGCCTTATTCACGTCTCTCGTGGGAAGTGGAGGAAATGGAGGAAGTGGAGTGATGGAGTAGTGGAGATGTGTGTTGGTGTTACACGACCGGTCCTAGCCCACTTCTCTTGTCATCTCTAACCGTCCATGACTTCCCCGACACGTTCTTGTGATGGCGCGTTGCACGCCGCACGCCGTAAACCGCGGACCAATACCCCGTATGTATCCCCGGTTTGTGACATGATTGATGTCTCGAGTGTGTGGATCGTGGGACCCGCGAAAGTTGCATGTAATGCTAGATTAAATAACTAAGTTATTTAGAGTCGATACTTGTGAAGTATCATGTGTATTCCATGCGAGTCTTTGCATTATGGTGTGGTAGAGTGATGGGTGGTGATCACCATGACGCTTCACTAACCAATTAACTCCTGACCAAGGTTGTATAACCAAGCCGGTGAAGTTGGACGTACGGGATGATCTTTGAGACACTCATCTGCGACCGTTGATGGAATTAGGGTTTTGAAGAGGTGCGCAGGCATCATTCTTCAGCTTGGTCGAATCCAAGCTTGGGAGATGTTTTGGAAAATACCGGCCAGGGCATGCGTGTAGACAACATGCCGGTGTACACGTCCATACCTCACTTTCCCATGAAGGTGCGATCTAGGCCACTCAATTTGACCGGAAAAATTGAGTGGTTGAGATCTGTTTGCGGCAGAATCCATTGCCGCAAAGGAATTGGAAACCGCGTGACACGCCTAGTTTAGACGCGCGTTCCAAGACGACCAATCTTGGTCGGTCTTGGTCGATCGATCCCGGCATGTAGGTGGTAAGGTCGGTGTCCACGCCTAAACCCGACTATCCCATGAAAACGTGATCTAAGCCACTCAAATCGTCAGGTGAAGTTGAGTGGTCGAGATCGGTTTGCGATTTGGGAAGTGTGACCATATTTCGGTTTGGATGCGCGTTTTGGGATAGCCAGGCATGATATGCCTTGGCCGATCAGTGAGGGGAGAGACGGGCCACGGTGGTCATGTTGGTATGGCCAGGACTGCTAATCTAACTGGGACCCTCCATTCGTCTTAGGAGAAGATGGACGCTCGTGATGCTTGAAACCCTAATTTTGGCTTTCACTTAGGTGTAACCATGCTCTGTTTGGGCGCACGAATTGGGATGACCAACCATGGTTGGTCCCGACCGATTGGTCAGGCATGTAGGCGGGCCCACAATGATTGTGTTGACATGCTCTCAGGCCCTTTGAATATACATCTACACCCTCCATCTATACTGCGAAGATGGATGGTTGAGATTGTTTAGCGACACATGTAATGTCCCGCAAACCCTAATTTAGGGTTTTCCGCCCATCCGCTCTGGTTTGGACGTTTTGGCAAGCTAGGCCAACTCGGGAGGGAGGCCGACCATGCGGGGTCCGCGTTGGTTCGGCGTTGAATATTCCATACACGCTTGGGGGTTATGGAATTGATCCGAGCCATCCAATCATGTTGGTGAAGTTGGATCGGGTGTACTCCCTTTCTTCACGCATGACTTTCCCGGATGTATCCGATAAGCATCGTTGATTGCTATCCCGAATTGGTAGCCTTTATAGGTGGTAAGTAAAGACTTCTTTTCTCCCGGGATTCTCGTCGACTTGCGAGATTATAAAGAATCATCTCACGCGATCATTTATTCTATATCTCGAATCTTTTGCTCCGCACTTATCCGATCTCCCGATTGGTGATCGATTGATTGATTGATAAATTTTTTGTGCTCATAACCTCTTCTCCTTTGCGATTTATCATGGAAGCGGTGGACGATCATTCGTCGCTTCTCCGAAAGAAGCTTCGAAGTTGACAAGCCCGAAACCCATGCGCATGAAGAAGTAATGGCTAAGATCGATCTTCCACTTCGTGAAGTCGGCCGTGCTATCTGTGGGATGTCTATCCTGCACTGCGCGTATTGCACGGGGACGCATCGTGCACTTTCGGTGCCATTGACATGGAGGAGCGGTGGAGGCGAGGAAGCGTTGCAAGTACTAGTAAGCGCAAGGGAGAGAGATATGCAGCGTGGTTGAAGAGGCGGAGGGTTGAGCATAAACAACCTCTGAATGAAGATAAGTGTGATTACCCAATCCAGGACGGCGTGATAATTCTTGACTCCGACACAGACGAACCTGAATATCTAAAAGCAATCGACACGACTCCTAATGTTGATGTGATCTTTGATGCTCCCGCTGATGATGTTGGGATGGAGTGCCCTGCTGCGGAGATGTATGATGCAGAAGTTGAGGTAGATCCGAAGGGAGGAGCATCAACAGGTGATGGCGCCGGAACGAACCCGACAAAGTGGTGCAGCGATGTCGACCCTCTTGACGACTAAAACCTCTTTTTCTTCTCTTTCCGCTTTCCAAGTATATTCCGTATATTTTAACATCTTCCTTGTACTCTGTGGCAGCCGAGTTCAAGGTTTTCTTCTACTTGATTGTTTGAATAAAGGTTTTTTTTTTCTATAACCCTTTGTCAAGACTGCAATTGAACCCTCTCAGGCGCAAGGGTGCGCCTTCACACGTAATTCCTTGTGATAAAAGAAATAATGCCATAATCGAATACCTATGGACCTGTGTTCCTGATGCGAGGTGTTCCCGGGCTTGCTGGGGTGAGTGTCTCAAGGCTTTTTCCCTTCCCGCGCATATCTTTTCCCTCAACTCTTTTTTGTTTAGGGTTTCTTTCCTGACCTGCTCTAGTGGGTCGATTTAGGCTGGACTATGTGTCTTTAGGGGTAGAGAGGTTCTCAGATGGAAATAACACTTCAATTAATTTGAGAATCGAAAATTGAAACCCTAATTATGAATGCAAGTATTGCAATCATTCCCTAGAGGAATTACAAATATGATGCGAAATTGTAAAGGGAAACATTTTGGAGGAAGTAGACAGCGTTTTTAAAGTGTGTAGGATCTTTGGAAAGTGATAGCACAACGTCTTAGGTACGGTAGGGTTTGATCCATCGTGAGTGAATTGTTACGCCTTCTAGTTTGTCAGCGTTGATGAGTTTGCAGTAGCCACCTAGGATGACATCTGCTACCAGGTATGGTTCATCCTCCTTCTCGGTGGCTGAATCGGGTGAGGTATCCATTCTCACTGTAATGCTTCCGACCTTGAATGCGGTTGTCTTCGTTACTAAGTCCCCAATTCCAAACGCGTTTGGGCGTGTTGACGTCGGGGTCTTGGTTTTGTCGTCTTTGATCGAGACAACTTCTAGACTCGATAAAGTGAGATCGGAACCTTTCAATGTATGCTGGAAGGCTCTCTCCGGGAAGTTGTGTCACATTGGAAAGTTAGCCGTGCAAGACTGCATAGTCATCAGTCCAAGGCGTGTTGGAGATTCTTTCAGGTATCGAAATCGGTAGAGGACAGACTTCTAGTATTGCTTTGTTGTCATGCATCCAAGAGCGTCCTAGGATCATGTCGTAGTTGGGATGATCTTTGACTATGTAGAACATTATTTGTGTCGAGGCATCACCCAATTTGACTTCAAGATCGATGTATCCATATGCATCTCTGAGTTCTCCTACTGAATCTTTAACCACAATTGGGTGATGAGTAGCTTCCTGCTTCGAAATCTTTGTCGCTCTCAAGGTCTTGACAGTAATGATGTTAAATTCGGAAGCCATATCAATTAACGCGCTATCGAACTTAACGTCTCTCAAACGAGTGACAGTTAGGAGTCCCCAGTTTCCCTTGCTCGCGTCCTTCAAGAAAGATTGGGGTTCTTGGACTGCTTCTGGATACAAACGCCTGCCTGACACAACGTGGTTGAGGGCCGTAAATATGTCTTGACGCTGCCCTTTGGATAAGTACAAGATTTCACACAAGTGCTCCATCATAGATTGTATAGTCTTGCGAACAGAATCCCCAGAAAATCATGCAGTTCCTGATAGGGAGAGGGTCTACGAACACCTTCGTTTCCAAGCCGGAGTTCTCCTGTCTCTATCTTTTCCTGAATATTTGTTTCAACCTGTTACAATCTTTGGTCGGATGATGAACGAATCTATGGTAGCAACAGTATTTGGGATCTGCCATGTCTTTCTCAGTTGGAGGACGCCTGATAGGAGGCACCTTGATGGCATCGTCTTGGATCCATGCTTCCAAGAGTTCTATCACTTCATTCATGTGGAAAGGAAAACCTGTATCTTCGGTTTCTTGTGCAGGAGATTTGTCCGCTCCTTTCCGAGACAAAGTCTTGTGTGTCGGGGATGCCCGATTGGTTTGTTGTTACGTCCCCGAAGCTTTCCTTTTTTCTCCTCTGCCCACTACACTCACAGAAGGACCAGTGTTGTATTGCTTGTTCGTGAGGCGCCTGCTTCCTCGACTTTCACGTGAATCTTCACTTCGAACAACTCGTTTCTTTCTAGCAACGCTCGGTGCAGTGCGTTATTCTTTGAACGTTTGGCGACTTCATGGAGTTCGAGAACGTTTGAAAGCCCGATTCTCTAACGAGCGCGGTATATGGGTATCATCCCATTGATGCACAACTCCACCAATTGTCGTTCGGTGACATTCGGTCGTGACAATCTAGTGCTTGGGTTACGAACCTTTTGACGAAGTCGTTAGGATGCTCGTTGTTAGCTGAAGAATTCTTCCTAGATCTGAAAGGTGATCTGTTCGAGACACGAAGAAATACTTTCTCGTAGAAAAGCACCGACCATCTCGCTCCAATTGGATATCTTTGTTAGGCGCGATGTTGTTTGCAGTGTACGCCCTCCCGTAAGTGACTTCGAGAATTCTTTCAGGCGCAGAAGATGATTGTATTCATGTTCCCCCAAGGATTCCAAGAATCGAGAGACATGTTCACGAGCATTACCAGTACCTTCGTAGAGGGAGAACTGGGGAGAGGTGTAACCTCTTGGAAGAGGAATTCGTTGGACATCTTGAGGGTACGGTGGCTGATGTTGGTGTACATCCGTTCGGTCCCCTTTTTCTTGATTTTGGAGAAGTCGTTCCAGATCCTTGTGTGTGATGAAGTTGGAAGACTGGTCCCTCTCCCTTGGGCGTTCAGGAGCAGCATGAGTTTCTTCATTCATGTGGGTCCGAGTGGAAGCGCTTTTCCGGTGTGTATTGAATGCATCTCTTGACGACTCCAAGGGTTAGTGAATCTTGTGGCATCGTTAGGTTAAAGTTTTAAGGAAAGTGAGTACCTCTTTCTGAGTTGCGGCCATATCCGTTTGAGTCTTAGCAATAACTTCTTGCTTCTCCATCAAGTCTGCAATGGTAATGGGGATGGTCCTCCTCTCGTCCCTCCGGCTCCTCGTCCCGATGAAGGAGTGAAATTTGTTGCTCTCAGTGACTACCGGAGGTGTTACACTTGAGGAGATGCCGGGATTTGCGGCTGCTCCGGGCTCGTGGTGATGGGAGGTGTTACACTTACGGAATATTTCACCGCTACGGCGCCGATGGTAGAAGTGACGGCTCCACGAGATGTATTGACCACGGTAGCTCCACCGATGGTACTTCGACACCAGCATTGCTATCCACACTAGCTCCATCAGAATTGATTGCTGATCCAGACCTTAATTCCACCATCTTGAAATGAATTGTTGATTGAATTGATTCTAAGATCTACCCTTTTTGAAATTGATAAAATTGAATCGAATTTGAAGAAATTGACTTTACAACCGAGAGATTAACCTCCCACTGTGGTCTCCAATTGTTTATGGGTGAAAACTATTCCTGCCGGATTCAGTAATTTGGGGTGTGTGGATAAGGAATGAATCTAAACCCTAAAAAAATGCACTCAACATGCAGTGAGTGCTTGTAGATTCGGAAATCAATGCAGGCAAGTCAGGCCTAAACCAAGAAATGGCCGTTCAGGACTCGTTTCGGTCACAAAGTGAAGGAGATGGGGTTGATCTTAGGGAGGAAGCGAAGAAGGTGTTGAGATTGTGAAGGTGTTGGCTTGCTTTGACTTGTAACGAGAAAGGTGAGCGGGCTTACGATTGATGCAAGCAGGCTCGGGGTGTTTGAATACGTTTTTGTATTAACACTTGGTTTTGTCTAAATCTGGACTTGTGTTGTGTCTCCCCTTTTTCTCCTGTGTGGAAAATAGGGAGGAGAACCTATTTATACAAGTCATTTGAGCCTTATTCACGTCTCTCGTGGGAAGTGGAGGAAGTGGAGTGATGGAGTAGTGGAGGTGTGTGTTGGTGTTACATGACCAGTCTAGCCCACTTCTCTTGTCATCTCTAACCGTCCATGACTTCCGACACATTCTTGTGATGACGCGTTGTGGCACGCATACGCCGTAAACCGAGACCAATACCCAAAGTATGTATCCCCGGTTTGTGACATGATTGATGTCTCGAGTGTGTGGATCGTGGGACCCACAGAAAGTTGCATGTAATGCTAGATTAAATAACTAAGTTATTTAGGGAGTCGATACTTGTGAAGTATCATGTGTATTCCATGTGCACGCATTATGGTGTGGTAGAGTGATGGGTGGTGATCACCATGACGCTTCACTAACCAATTAACTCGACCAGGGTTGTATAACCAAGCGTGTGAAGTTGACTGGACGAGATGATCTTTGAGACACTCATCTCACCGTTGATGGAATTAGGGTTTTGAAGAGGTGCGCAGGCATCATTCTTCAGCTTGGTCGAATCCAAGCTTGGGAGATGTTTTGGAAAATACCGACCGGGCATGCGTGTAGACAACATGCCGGTGTACACGTCCATACCTCACTTTCCCATGAAGGTGCGATCTAGGCCACTCAATTTGACCGGAAAAATTGAGTGGTTGAGATCTGTTTGCGGCAGAATCCATTGCCGCAAAGGAATTGGAAACCGCGTGACACGCCTAGTTTGGGACGTGTGTTCCAAGACGACCAATCTTGGTCGGTCTTGGTCGATCGATCGGCATGTAGGTGGTAAGTGGTGTCCACGGATATACTCCGACTATCCCATGAAAACGTGATTTAAGCCACTCAAATCGTCCGGTGAAGTTGAGTGGTCGAGATCGGTTGCGATTTGGGAAGTGTGACCACGTTGGTTTGGATGCGCGTTTTGGGATAGCCTGGGCATGATATGCCTTGGCCGATCGTGAGGGAGGAGAGACGGGCCCACGGTGGTCATGTTGGTATGACCGGACACGCTTAATCTAATCACAGGACCCTCCATTCGTTCCGGAGAAGATGGACACTCGTGATGCTTGAAACCCTAATTTTGGCTTTCTGGCCGTGTAACCATGCTCGTTTGGGCGCACGAGGTGGGATGTCCAACCATGGTTGGTCCCGACCATTGGTCGAGGCATGTAGGCTAGCCCCACACTGATTGTGTTGACATGCTCCCAGGCCCTTTGAATCTACATCTACACCCTCCATCTATACCTGCGAAGATGGATGGTTGAGATTGTTTAGCGACACATGTAATGTGCCGCAAACCCTAATTTAGGGTTTTCCGCCCATACTGCTCTGGTTTGGACGTTTTGGTAAGCTAGGCCAATTATGGAGGGAGGCCGACCATGCGGGGTCCGCGTTGGTTCGGCATGAATATTCCATACCTGCTTGGGGGTTATAGAATTGATCTGGGCCATCCAATCATCTTCGGTGAAGTTGGATGAACGAGATCATATACTGAGACCGATACGGTCAGTCAGGATGCTCAATCGGGCTAGAATAACACACCGAGAGTTCTCAATCGGGCTAGTATAACACATCGGGAGTTGCAACCCGATCACGGTATTTCGTACATGCTTTCATTATAATGCTTGGAGGTTCGTGTTGCTGTGAGAGCAACACTCGATCGTCATGCCGCACTGATAATGAGTACATGAAATACAAGTCGCTCATGCATTAATTAATAATGCTATAAATTTACGGGGGTATATGGGATTGTTGCTACATGCTCCAACCTGGATGAATTTCATGTATTCACTGAGAATGGGATTGTTGCCACATGCTCCATTCTAGGTGAATTAGTAAAGTGAAGGAGTATCCAACACTTATTAATGGCTTTATCTTTTACAAGATGTCAGCGCATGATTTTCTGGTTTTTACAATTTTAACCTTAAATGAAAATCCACCATCAACACATGTATGCAACAGTAGCATGCGCCAAATGGGATTTGGGCATGGACAGAATGCATGATGCGGCTATAAATGCAAGTTAGGCAAATTGTGGATGCGGGAAAGATAAGGACAAAGTAGTGGTGATGCATAATGATGGCATGTGGCCATTATTGAAGAAATCTTCATGAAATCTAAAGCAAAATGATAGCATCAGTCTAAAAGGAGTATGATAGGTGTAGAATACACCTAATTTACTATCTAGTAGTTTATGCTTTCTTTGCTATTTTTTCTTATAAATTATGTATTTTACGCTTGTTTTTGAGTTATTAGGTACTCTGGAGTCGCACGGACGAAAGAAGGAGAAATAGCCATTTGGAGCGGAAAAGGCAAAAGGTCAACTCGCTGACGATATTTGGAGCATGCTAGGTTGCACAAGAGAGTTAAGCAGAACTTAAGCCATCGACGCCTAAACTGAGTTGATTGAACAGAAGAATTAGGTGTCGGTTATCCGAAACCGACAAGCCACACAAATGGAGTTGGGTTACCCTTATCCGCGGGACCAGGGTGGCTTTATCTACTCTCATTTTTCTTACACAAGACCTAAGTTCAGTGAGAAATTAATTTCTCATTATTTTCCTCTTGACCAAACCGAGAGAGATCGAGAGGTTGAGTTTTTCTTTGTTATTTTGAAATCCGGAGATGGTGGATGTTGTTCGATCATCGAGAAGGAGGAGGAAGATGCAAACCTAGGCACAGAATCGAGGGTCTGTGAAGAACAAGCGAGATTCTTTGAAGCTCGAGAGAACTAAATCAAGAGAAATTCATGAAAATCTTCTCTTTGTTGAATACGAGAGATGGAAGAGAGGGTTGAAATCGAGATCGAAAAGAGCAGGTGGCGAAATTAGGGTTGCATTTTGATTACGTGGTGGAGGAAGTAGAGATGTGAAGAGTTCTGGTCTAATTTGGAGGTTAGGGTTTGTAGAGAAAACCTCTTTGAAGATGATGATTCTCTAATTGAGGTAGAGTTACTGGTGATGAACACTGGAAGTGGTGGTAATGGATTGATTGTGGAAGGTGTTGGTTAATCTGAGTTCGACAGGGTAAAGATTCAGAGAATGGAAGCTACAAGATTGTGCTGATGTGTAGAAGAACAACACACTGTTGCCTTGAGTCAATGGGTTCTGGCAAAAATTGATTGGCTTGAGGATGGATTTTGAAGCAACCAAGAACTGGGGTCTGCAATGGTAGATGTTCTATGCCGCTAATGGAGTTGAAGGTGTTAGTAAGGTGACTATGAGCTGCACTTTGCAAGAGATAGTTGGGGACTGTGTTGATGGTGTTGTTAGTGGTTATGAGCTGAATAAGTTTGTGTTTGTCATTGTGGACTGAGGCTGTGGGAATTGTGAAAGTGAGGCTTACAGTGCTTGAACTAGTTATGGTGGAACTGAGGCTGTAGTTTAACAGTGCAAGTTGAGAACCGCAGTGGCTGCGAGTTAGAGGGCTCAATGGAAGGCCAGTGTGTCTTAGTCAGTGGCATTGCGGTGTAATAAAGCCTGGGAGATTGGAGTGAGATGGCACTGATGGTACCACAGTAAGTTGAGGCAGTGCTGCAGTTGGCATAGCAGGTGAGTTGGAGTTGCCGCTGGGTTGCTGCCAAGAAGAACTTGATGCAGCTTGTGGTGTTTTGTTGCGGTGAAGTGGGATCTGGAAAGCATGTCTGCGATGGCGGTAGCTCAGGTGCGGTGGTGACTAACACAGGGTCATTGGAGCTGTGAATGAGTTGTGATAATTTGAGAGAAGGGTTGTGCTTAATCCGTGGGAGTGATTCAAAGATGCAATACAATTGGATTTGTGGTAATGTGCTCTCAATTTGGGGGGTGTGATGTAAGAGCTTAAATGGCCTGATGGAGCTGCAGTGGCAATGTTTTGAGTCTCAAATGCAGGCCAAGTTGGAGTGGCAGGTGGGGTTGCAAGCAGAGCTGTAGGTGTAGATGGTGGTATGAGGCAGAGTGTGATCTTGTGGCGTTATCGTTGTTGAACACGACTTGCAGGTGGTGCGGTAGATGCAAGAGCTGCGAGGAAATGAATGTTGCAATCGAAAGTTTGAAATGGAGTGCAATTGCAGGGAGACAGAGCTTGCAGCTCGGGTGGCTCGAGGTGAATGATGTGTGCAGAATTGGTCTTGAGCAACAGAAGGATGAGGACAATATATGTGTTGGTTTGCCTTGAAGCCGAGATTGCAATGACACGGGATTATGGAATTGCGGCTGAGCTGAGCTGTCTTATTGCGAGTTGAGAACTGATATTATCTTGAGAGTTCTGAGGATTGAATGAGTTGAGTTGTACACAGCCATCTTGGCTGGAAGAAGTTTTGAAGCACAATCATAGTGCATGGACCGGCCACCCGGCCAATTGCAATCTGAGCCAAGGCTAGTCGACTCACTCGGCCCAGCTGCGATGGCTGACTCAATCGACTGATGCGACTCGACCCATACCCTGACTTGACCTGATTTGGACTCGGTGATTGACCGAGTCCTGACCTGATTTGACCCGACGAGTTGGACGGTGGCGGTTTGACTTTTGCCGGTCACCCACGACTAGTTTTCAGCGACTTTTAAATGGGATTAAAACACAATCCGATTTTCCGGCGAAAAAATTCCAGACTTTCTATGGACTTCTCTCATGGGTGTGAAGACTTGGGCTAGGAATTGGATGGAGAATTGGACTCAAATTTGGAAAGAGAAGGTGGAAGAGTTGAGAAAAGCTTGGAATTGAAATTGAATTGCAAAGGAAAAGGATTCTACTCCTTAGAAGATTTGGAGAATATTGGAGCCTATAAATAGAGAAGTTTTCTACAACTTCTAAACACACCTCTCTATACACACAACACTTGTGTTTTTGCTTGCTTTTCTAAGATTTTTCTTTTTAATTACTTGTGTGAATTTGAAAATTCTTCTTTTAATTATTATTATTTGTGTGAATTTCAAAAACATGAGTAGCTAATTTTCTTATTGATTGAGGATGAATTCCTAGTTCTTAACATGATTTGAGTTTTTGTTTTTCAATTCTATCTTGAGATTTTTCACATGATTATCGATTGTTTTTACTAATAGGAGTGATCTTAAAGACATTCATGATTGATTGATAGATTATTTGGAGTGCACGCTAAATTGATTTGTTAATTGATCTATATCTAGTATAAGTTAGGGAATACGTAATCGTTCTAGACACTTTACACAAGTAGAAAACACAAGACCTTGGAGGATTCCGTGGAGCAATTGTGTGTAGAAACAACGCTAGAAAGTGAACCAAGCGAACCGAGTTTAACTACTAGTACTAAACCTAAATTCATAAATCTTAATGCATTCTCGGGAATTACATCTTGTAAAGCGGACCTCAAGGTGGTTCTTTTGAATAGAATCGATAACTAAAGCGGACTGTTACTCGGTGAAATTAGGGATTTTGGGGCTAGCTAGCTTTAATCGCTATCCTACGGTTGGTGATAATCTTGTGACTAATAACAAGTAGAAAAGAACATAACTTTAATCATTGTTTCGTAACGAAGAAGGATTCCTTGATCTTGTCTCTCTTATTGCTTTCATCTTTATCTTTTAATTGCTTTGTTTATTTTCTTTTGCTTTTACCCCCTTTCGTGACAATTTTTACAACTAGAATCTCGTGCTCCTCGTGGGATCGACCTTGACTACCCTATATTACTTGTTAATTAGGTAGTAAAGTATTAATTAATTTGTTGTGGTTACGACACGCATGAAGTATTCAACTAATTGTCAATTATAGTGTGCTTCGTTATGGGAGTGGCATACGAACGTTGATAGTTGGAAGAATGCATGTGGCAAAGTGAATTGCTACATTGGGGACAATAGGGGCTTTCTCTCTTCCTTTGTTTCTTAGAAGCAAAGTTGAAGTCAGTATTGCAAGGCTTGTTAGGTCTCACAAGTTGAAATCAGTTAGCGCGAGTATTTTCTCAAGTTTGAGTATACTTTCAGTTTAGGTCGAGTGGACCTTGGTGTTGGAATGAAGTATCTCTATGTAAGGTAGTAGTGAATGAGGGTATTTGAAGTGAAAGATCTTGCCTCTTTCGTTCAAAGTAAAGCTAGTTCGCGTGGAAGATGCTACATAGCATATTAAGCAAAAATATGCAATAGAAGACGCTGAAAGTGAAAGAAGCAAATAGAAGAGTTGGTGGCATAGTCGAGTTTGCTGTTGAGATTTATGTGGAAGTGCGAAGGCATTTGGCAGCGAAGGTATGGAGTAACGCAGCAAGAATGAAGATGTAAGTCCATCAAGTATATGAGTTAAGAGTAACTCATTGTTAGGAAGAACGTGATGTTATTTTTCCGCTACATTAAAGCGTAGCAGTTTGAAAAAGCAAGTGATGCTTAAAGTGCTGGTTTCAAAGGCGCGTGAAGAGGATGCCTGGTCTAAAGAGAGGTCTGATGTCAGGGATATCCTAAGTCATGACTATACTATATTCATGCATTTCAATCATGATGTTGCGACAATGCAAGCAAAGAACAGCAAGGTGCAAGTTCTTTGGCATACAAATGATGCAAGTCCAAGAACGTAAAGTTTGCAACATGATTTGGAGGCCAAATCTAGTGAAAGTCGTGAAGGTTGCAAAGTGCAGCAAAGGTTATAGATTGTGGCGCATACCAAGAGTGGTACGGAGTCATAGGGTGCATTCCTTAAGGCATGGCATGATTAGGCGTAGGCGCATATGATTGAAGAATTGAGGCCAAGTCTTGTATAAGTCCTGTTATGTTGCATGGTGCAACTAAAGTCGAAAAATGAAGGCAAAAGACTATGGTAATGATCATAGTGATCAGTTGTGAGGAATCATTACTTATGTACACTTAGGCACAAATGATTCATGCGAAGTTAAAGCACAATTCAGGGAATTGGCAAGAAGAATTTCCAAGTTGCATTTGGGTGTTGATATGCGATTGTAGTTGAAGTTGGAGCATAGGCCAACGTGACAACAACAGTGAAGGTTAGTAGGATCAATGGCGAAGCAGTAAGCTAAGTGATGGCATTTGGTACTAGGCATAAAAGTTTTGGCAAGAAAAAAAAGGCCAAGCAAGTTTGCTGATTTCTGAGATAGGTTCAAAAGCGTACAAGGCCAGAGAACAAGTATAACGAGTATACTTTGTTGCGTTTAACGAAGGCGTTGAACGGATTAGGTGGGGGAGGTCTATGACATGGCTGCAAGTGACGCACAATGATTATGCGTTACAAAGTTGCAGGCCAAGTCTGTGGTCCGCCGTAATGGTGCAAAGCCATAATAGCGCAATGTAAGCGATAATAACGCAACGCAAGCCATAATAGCGGTATGATGTATAGACCGTCAAGCACTAAGATAGCGGCACCCTGTAGGTCCAGTGAAGCACAAGAGTAGCGCTACACTGTAAAGCACATTGGCTAAGTAATGAAGCTTATTGGCTGACACAATAAGGATTCATTGAGGGATTGGCAAGACGTGGCCAAAGTGACAGATGCAATATGCGATGTTGGCATCGATGTATATCCATGGAATTGAGTTAGCCCAAGCTCAAGGAGGATGCATGAGTGATGAGTAGACTAAGAGTTGGTCTATGGCATTAGTTCAGGGCTGGCCAAAGCTTGAATAATGCAAACAAGTTGGTAATGCAAGAGTTGCATTGCTATTGTCAAGCTAATTGGCGAAGTGAAGCATATATGACGCATGAGTAACTAGAGTGAGATTAAGGATCTGGCCTCGATGTTTGTAGCATAAGTATTGTCTGTGCATGAGTTTGGAATGATAAACATGCAGGTCCAAGAGAGCTGAACGTTGGTGCAAGACAGAATCCAGTATGGCACAATAAGTGTGCAATACGGCTCAAGTGACGGTTATAAGTTGGTTATTGGCTTCACAAGCATGCCAAAGGTGCGAGACAAGTTGGAAGGGTTATTAAATGAGTTCATAGCCTTAGTAGAGTGTCCCTAACCATTCAATACAAGTGTGGCTACAATCTGCATGACAGCACAAAAGGTGGCAGTTGAAAAACAGATTGGCGGTTATGGAAACTACCTGATGGGACACATGGCTGTTCCATGCGTGTGCAAGTGTTGTGCACGGTTTTGGCTATTGAGTTTGCTGTATAAATAGTCCTAAGGAGTGGGAAAAATCAGTAGGCTTACAGAGAGAGAGTTTTGTAGACATGTAGTCTCATACTTGAGAGAATAAAGGCATTACCAAGAGGGTGATGGCCTTTTTTGGTCCATGTGATGGACTGTTTTGTATAATCTTCCTTAATGCAATGAAATGGGTTTATTGTGTTAGTTCTTTGTGTTCATTATGTTGCTGATCTTGTGTGAGAAGTGTTGAAGTGCATGGAAGAACCTCTTATGCTTATGGGGGCATGAAGAGTTAGAGAGAAAGAAGAAAAGACTTCCGTTGCGTATTTCCTTATGAGTGAAGGCAGATGCATACTTTGGTGCGAGTAAAAATGCAAGGCTGAGTACTTATGGGTGAAGATATTTCACTGAACCACATAGTATTGGCGGTCATGTCCCATGAAAATTTTTAGGCGATTAAATGGGCGTGTGACAGCTACCACGATGGGGAGGGCTGACTGAAGAAAAAAAATCAGTGCTGCAATTGGACTGTAAAAGTAAATATGTGCCTAAAGTGAGTATCACTTTTCCTGAAACAGAAGGAATACATCGCTTTATTAGTTGATAGAAAATTAGTTGATGCGTAAACCTAGATATGTCTACATAACGTGTTATGTATCTTTGTGGTGGTTTGAAATTTTTGAAAATTGTGCCTAAAATGATAAACACCTCCGAGTTTTTCGTAAAAGCTTTAAATTTGATATTGTTGTTTGTACTTGTTTGGACCATATACATTTGGGCTAAACAACTCTTCAACTCATTCATATTAAGTGAGTTAGACAGTTCTTCGATCCATTCATATGGAGTGGGCTTAACAACTCTTCAGCCCAAATAAAGAATTTGTTGTTTTATGGATTAATTTCTAAGCCCACTGGAAGATACTGACCTAGTTTGTTAGCTTTTAGAGACCAGGTAAACATTCAAACCTGGAGGTTGTTAATCCCTAGAAAAAAGTAGGGATTAGTTAAAGACTAAGTATGTTCATACCCTGGAGGTTACAGATCCTCATAAAAAGGGGGAAAACAGAAGAAGACCATGTATAACCTGGAAGTTATAAATCCTAAAAATAAGGAAATTAGTTTTGACCAGGGTGAACCTGGAATGCATTTGGTCTAAATACATAGTCAAAATGTATCTAGACAGAAACTGGGTTGGATGCAATTCCCCCACTACCTATAAATAGAGGTGGAATTTCAACATTAAAGGTACACAATTCTAATCCTTTTCTCTCCACTAAAACCTGTTTAGAGCTCCTTACTCATTGAGGCATCGGAGTGTCCTTGCAGGTACATCCCCTTCTATTCTTCAAGAATATTAAGTAGTCAAGAGCATTGAAGAACTGAGAAGGAATTCTATATCAACAAGCACATATCACGAGGAAAACTGTGGATCATCTCAACGGTCTACATAACATTCATCAAAGATAAATCTTCCGTCATCCGACGGACAAGATTACATCATTTCTGTACAAATCTCGAGGATTGTTGTAGGAACATTTTTGCTACAACATCTTTTGGCGCCCACCGTGGGGCAGAAAAGGATTTATTCAAAAAACAAAAACACATTAGGATCCATGGCAGCGTCACAAGCGAATCAAAATAATGGGAATGACAACATCGACGCCAGAGTCCAAAGAAATCATATCGACGTCAATCATCCATTTCAAGAAGGAGTTGAGACGTCACCAGAAACAACGGCATCAAGGTGTCATTCTGCAAGAACTTATCCCCAAGGGATAAGTAGAGGAAATCGATGGGTACGTATCCCAACTCCTCATATGCTGTCAATCTTAATGTATCTCCAAGAAATGATAACCAACCACAAACAAATATGCTGAACGCACGTCCGAACTCCCTCGCCAATAGGGGCCTTCGTCTGGCCTCGCGTATTGTGCAAGCGGATAGGACAGGGGAAACCTACCTCGGCGCTTACGGGATCACCTATGAGCCAAGAACAGCCGAGAAAGGACATGCACTGGCGTCATTAATGGCAGATTTTCTTGTAGATTATATGTCGACCATCGACGATGAAATCCTACAAGGAGTGGAAGGAAATCCTCTGCAGTTACCGTGGGAATATTCTAAAAGAGGCAAAACATTCTCGAGCGAGAGAGGTGTACCGTCTAATTTCGTGTATCCAACAGAGTTACCGGAAGACAGTGAGAAACTATGGAAGTTATACACCGACGGATCCGCGAACACCAACGGAGATGGAGTTGGATGTTTAATGGTCTCTCCAGACGGATTGCAGATGGAGAAGGCTATCTGGCTAGGATTCACAGCTTCCAACAATCAAGCCGAATACGAAGCGGCAATATCTGCCTTAAAAACTGCAATACACCTGGGGGCGCGAAGAGTGAAACTGATAACCGACTCAATGATTGTGGCACATCAATTTACGGGTTCATATAAAACGAAGAATGAAAAATTAGTTTCTTACCTAAAATGTTTAACTGAATTAGCAAAAGAAGTTCGACGTTTTCAGCATCGAGCAAAAACCGAGAGGAGAGAATAGACATGTCGATTCACTTGCATACCTATCAGCAGCTGTGGAATCTGATGCCACAAGGTATATTGTCGTCGAATTCCAGGAATTTCCAAGCATTCAGGATGGTTCTTCTACAACAAATCTTATATGTAACAATGAAGTTGGCGGGACTCTACAAGATAATTCCCTGGAAGAAGAAGAAAGTGATCCGATGGATATCGAAGACAGGAGATTGCCATATATTCATTACCTTCAAACCCAAGAGCTTCCAGAAGATAAATATCAAGCTGGAAAAATATCAAAAAGTGCATGGAGGTACATATTGATCGAAGGAGAACTCTATAAAAAACCAATTGCAATGGAGCCATATTTGCGTTGTGTCACTCCAGATGAAGGAAAACAGTTGATGACCGAAGCACATGAGGGATGTTGCGGAAATCATTCAAGTGGAAGGAGTTTAGCACACAAACTCTTATCACAAGGATACTTTTGGCCTTACATGTAAAGGGATGCAAAGGAATACACCAAGAAATGCATATCATGTCAACTTCATGGTCCCCTTCTAAAAAGGCCAGCAAATGAGTTGCACCCTGTTATGAGCCCTTGGCCCTTCAGTATGTGGGGATTGGATATCGTAGGTCCATTTCCTACTGCACCTGGGGGTGTCAAGTATTTGTTGGTGGCAACTGACTATTTTACCAAATGCGTAGAAGCGGTAGCTTTGGTACGAACGGAAGCAGTACATGTCCGAAGATTTATTTGGGAAAACATAATATGCAGGTTCGGCGTACTAGCTACCATAGTATCTGACAACGGGAAGCAGTTCGATTCGGAAACAATCAAGTCTCTCTGTGAAGGATTACACATCAAGCACAATTTCTTCACTCCATATTATGCACAAAGTAACGGACAAGCTGAAGCAACAAATCGAGTGATCCTGGACAATCTTAAACGAACTCTGGATAAAGCTAAAGGGAGGTGGACAGAATTCTTACCATGAGTCTTGTGGGCATACAGAACAACACCAAGATGCTCGACAGGATTTGCACCATTTACATTAGCTTACGGATTGGAAGCTGTAGCTCCCGTGGAACTGCTTGTCCCAACAACAAAAACACTAACCGAACGTTCGGGGAAAAATTCGGAGATCCTAGCAAGAGATAAAGAACTCCTAGAAGATGTTCGAGAAGAAGCATCTAGAAGGTTGGCCATTTATCAACAATCCATGAAGTTTCAATACAACAAGAAAGTTCGAGAACGGGTATTTCATCCAGGAGAACAGGTGTTACGCAAGACTAGGCCTAGCACACTTGATCCTAACAGTGGAAAGTTGAATGCTAATTGGGAGGGCCCTTACCTCATTGACAGGCCTGCTGGCGGCGGAGCATATGGGATAAAAAAATTCAATGGCGATGAAGAGCCAAAACCATGGAATTCTTTCAATTTGAAGAAATTCTATCATTAATGTAATAATCATTTTCCAATAATAAATGATTTTTATCTACGCTTAAGGATTGGACCAATATGTGTGGATATCCGTATCGAGAAGGTCAGAGCATGGCAATGACAATACGATATTCATATTCTCAAATTAGGAGAGGCATATCCTATGAGGTAAACCTAAACGATTGCTTATTTTGTTTGCAATAATTGTATTTCGTCGTCATATAATAAAAATACAAGTGCACAAACATGATGCATACACTTCGATACTAGCCAGAGTTGTTTAATAATAACGCTCGCGTAGCTAAGATCGGACATAAACTTCGGGCATACTAGCCAGAGCTGTTAGGCAATAACTCTCGCACAGCTAGCACCGATCCTAACTTGGCTTTGATTAGAGGAAATATTCCTTGCATGGTCTTAGTCAATACTTGCGCAAATTTGCGAGTAAGCTAAACCGGTTTAGCGCAGGCTCAAGAATAGCAAGGACCTTGTTCCATGGGCAATGGAATCCCAACTCAGGGCAATGAGAACCAAAAATTATTTGGCTTTGATTAGAGGGAATAATTCAAGATTATCTCTTGCACGGTCTTAGCCGTTACTTACGCGATTTGGAGAGAAAGTTGAGCCTATATCGGTTTAGCGCGATCTCAAAAATAGTAAGGACCTTGTTCCATGGGCAATGGAATCCCCCTCAGGGTGACGAGAGTAAAAATAATAATAATAATAAAATATATATAGATTTGAAATGGCGAGGGTTTGTATAATAAAATTATATTATTCAATGCCTAACATTCAAAAAAAATAAAAAATAAAAAATAAAGAGAAAAGAAAAAAAACTCACTAATGGAAATCCCTAAAGAAAATGGAAACACAAAAAACAAATACTACTTCCAAAGCTAAGTTGGAATGAAATCATCATCAACGGTATTCTCCTTCAGTAGCTCGGAAGTTTTCAAGCTCAAAATCCTTCAGACCTATTATAGACTTGAGACATTCGATTTCGTGGTATCTGTTGACAAGAGCCGCCTTGATCACCCTCTCACGGTCAGCGGTAACAACTCTCTGGATTTGATTAGCACGCTTCATAGATGCCATCAAGCGGAACATGTTTTGGAAACAGATTCCCATCATTTCTTCGGGGTCAGAGATATGGGAAAACGCAACACAATCCCTTGGCAAGAGACAGTCAAAGGCCATACCCTTGGCAACGTCAGAGTTATATATTGCTGATTCATCCTCCGTGATTGGTACACCGTTTCGCTTTGTGGGCATCACCATGAATTCCGTACGCATATCATCTGGAGTCACTCCTTTGAAGATATCTCTCAAAGGCCTGATTGGAGAACTGGGAGAGTAAGTGGGCGAGCCGGTGATCATTGAAGGATCGGCTGAAGTGCCAGCTGAGGTACCATTGACGGGTCCTCTGGAAGAAGGAAATAATTCCACAGGAGTTATTGGCAAATTTTGCTTCATGGGACCGTTGTAAGAAGGAAACAATTCCACAGGTGTCAACGGTAATGGCTTCACAATTTCACTGGAGGAAGGAATTGATTCCGCAGGTGATGGTTTGGGTCTCCTCACTAGAATCTTCTTACATTATCGTTTGGCTTCACCGGCAAATTCAACAGCACGAGCTCCGTTCTCCTTAGCCATCTGTTGAGACACTATACAGAGGTTAGAAATAAAAAGATATTAAATATAGTTATCTTGTCATTACTTCATGATGGAGCAATTCTATAAAAATCATAGTGATACAGTACATGGAGGACAACATCTCTACGGCATACTCTATGGAGACAGTGACTTAAAGGGTGAAATAAGGTCATCATGAAGTGACAGCAAAGGAAAAACAAATAAATATTAACTATTCGTACCTTTGGTTGTTATCGAAAGAGGGATTAACAAGAATAAAAAAAATAAAGAGTTTACTGAGCAGGGTGAAGAAAAAGAAAAAGTAAAATGCAAGATGCTTCGAATGGTGAAGAATCATCATTATTTATATGCAAAGAGGGGTCAAAACTGTTGCGAAAATCGAGAGAAATGGGGAAAAAAATACAAAGGATCCTTATCAATTTTCTTTCGTATATCTTGTTCTCACCAGTCAACTGTTTTAGTTGGAGTAAGCAGCTGGTCACAAGGAGGTGAATGATATTTGACGCCGGCGCGAGAAAAGTTAGTTGCTGCACCGAAAAAAAAAAAAAACGTGAATACATTTCTAACTTCGGCAGCATAGCTTGGGGGCGTTAAGACATCAAATGCGAAATGGCTAATCCAAGATATTTTTCTTAATCCACCAACAAGTTGGGAATTAAGAGGGGGCGATGTTTGGACCATATACATTTGGGCTAAACAACTCTTCAACTCATTCATATTAAGTGGGTTAGACAGTTCTTCGATCCATTCATATGGAGTGGGCTTAACAACTCTTCAGCCCAAATAAAGAATTTGTTGTTTTATGGATTAATTTCTAAGCCCACTGGAAGATACTGACCTAGTTTGTTAGCTTTTAGAGACCAGGTAAACATTCAAACCTGGAGGTTGTTAATCCCTAAAAAAAGTAGGGATTAGTTAAAGACCAAGTATGTTCATACCCTGGAGGTTACATATCCTCATAAAAAGGGGGAAAACAGAAGAAGACCATGTATAACCTGGAAGTTATAAATCCTAAAAATAAGGAAATTAGTTTTGACCAGGGTGAACCTGGAATGCATTTGGTCTAGATACATAGTCAAAATGTATCTAGACGAAAACTGGGTTGGATGCAATTCCCCCACTACCTATAAATAGAGGTGGAATTTCAACATTAAAGGTACACAATTCTAATCCTTTTCTCTTCACTAAAACCTGTTTAGAGCTCCTTACTCATTGAGGCATCGGAGTGTCCTTGCAGGTACATCCCCTTCTATTCTTCAAGAATATTAAGTAGTCAAGAGCATTGAAGAACTGAGAAGGAATTCTATATCAACAAGCACATATCACGAGGAAAACTGTGGATCATCTCAACGGTCTACATAACATTCATCAAAGATAAATCTTCCGTCATCCGACGGACAAGATTACATCATTTATGTACAAATCTCGAGGATTGTTGTAGGAGCATTTTTGCTACAACAGTACTCATTTTGTATATCTCTTTAAAATCTTTCTTACGAGATAAAATTTGTAAAATCCAAGGCACGGATTTTTAGATATGTTATATTCTAATTTGCTTGCCAATTATACCCCTGAAAAAAATATGATACGTAAGCAATTATAATACAATTTGACTCTTATACCTATTTACCCTTCCTCTTCGGTTTATTAACGAAAATGTCTAAAGGAAAAAAGAAAATTTGATTCAGAGGGGCATTTTTGGTTTTTCGGCGGACCATTTCCAATCTTTGTGGCAAATGATCACTTACATTTTACAAAAAAGTGACCATATAGAAGATCCTCCCTTGCTTCGCTTGATCGGTCGGCCCAAATATACATTTTACAAAAAAAGTGACCATATAGAAGGTCCTCCCTTGCTTCGCTTGATCGGTCGGCCCAAATATCGTAATTTAATATTGTGCCCCTAAAGAGGAAATACTAAAAACCAGTTATTATTGTGTAGTTGGTTGAAAAAAAAAGATTTCTAGGTTTTCTATTTTCAATTTTGATTCCAAATTAGGTATTCTGGTTTTGATTTTAATTTTGATTTTAATTTTGATTTTAAGTTTTGGTCTACTCTTTAATTTAATAGAACTAAAAGAAGTATTACTGTATATGATTCAATTCATCGTATCAGGATGGGTTTTTTTGTTCAATACCAAATTATGATTTGGTATTGTTTTTGTTCGTAATCTTCTAAGTTTAGGGTTTCTAAATTCCAAATATTTAATTTACGGTTTGTTTTAACTTAACTTATGTTTCAGTTCAACTGTATATGTAGTGCAAATTTGTTTTGGTTAAAATATATTTGGCCCTTTAACATAGATTTGCTATTGCTACTGTCAAGGTCTTTAAATATGGTTGGAATGGTTGATCGGTTGAAATTTCAGTCAAGAATTGGGGGATTGGTAAAAAATTTGATGTCTGTGTTATGATCTATTATCTTTGTAACCTATCCGATGTTAAATCGATTCTTTCAATGAAACTATAATTTTATTAAAAAAAAAAAAAAAAAAAACTATATATGTAGTGATAACTTTATGATCAATTAAGTTTTGTTTATGAGGAATTTTTTTTCTTCTGATTTTCAATTGTATCTAGGTGCATCTTATTTTGTTCAACTTCGCGCTCATTATGTTGTATGACATCCACATAGACCGATTATTAAGTTTGTGTTTAACCAAAATCAGTTTATGTAAAGGCTCACATAAACTGATTCTGTGTAAAGAACCGTGTAAAGAAATTTCCAATTTTCTTGTCCAATTATAGCCTAAACTTTGCAAAACGATTATGTTGTGTAAATAGTTAGTTCGGTTTCGAACATATAACATATGCCAAGTTAACATCTTGTCAAAGTAATCTTTTGGCAGGTTGATATGAAAAGATTGTGGTGTACTTGGTACCTCATCATTTCACAGAGATTTAGTATATAGATTCGACTATATCAATGTGAAAAAGCGGAGGTCTAATAGCCTCACCCAATATTTCGTTTTAGGAAATCTATATGGAAAAACTCCAATATAATTCCAAGAGAATCAACTAGACACTCAGACTCAATCAATGAAAATATATCCAAGATCGTATCTCTGTTTCACAATGTAATCAACAAATCAAACAAATAGAAATCCGCGAGCCTGATTATTATGTGAAACAACTTGAACGGTACCAAAGACCAACGTTCAAGTGTCAATCAATTTATATCAACAACCACAGGTCGGATTATCTAATTGATTGAACTACGCACAATCTGTGATATTTCAATTATATAAAAAAATATAATGCAGAAAAGAAATAACACAGACACAAGAAATTTTGTTAACGAGGAAACCGCAAATGCAGAAAAAACCTCGGTGAATTAGGAGATGACTAATTTATCCTTTATCCTTGTTTAAATTATGTAACCTAATAACCTCCCTTATAAACCAATTAACTTAATTAGAACTCTAATTCATAAACATAAAAACACAATTAGAGATACTAACCAAATTCATTTTAAATTGAGGGAGTAGTAATCATAAAAATTGAAATTGCAGAGAAAAGTTCGGCTAGGAATTATGTGAAAAACTTTGTCGAACTAGCCGAACCTGATGGAAACGATAAACATGAAGAAAAGTTCGGTTATTTCGCAAAAATAATTCCTAACGTCGCATTTTTTTCCTAACCAAACTAAAGTTCGGTTACGTCGCAATCTTTTTTCCTAACCAAACTTTCCTCTGAAAACCTATATATTGAGTTCGGTTACGTCGCAAATTGTTTTTCCTAACCAAACTAAAGTTTGGTTACGTCGAAATTTTTTCTCCTAACCAAACTTTTCTCTGAAAACAAAAACTCCATTAAAACTAAGTTATGCAACCTGCACCTTCAGAAACATTAGCCGAACTACATCTGCTGATAAGTTCGGCTACCTGTTCTACAGATCTGGTAGCCGAACGTGTTTGACTTAGACCAAATTAAGCTATAAAATATCTCATTTTTCAGGAAATTTTGGCCAATTCAAGCAACAAAAAACTAACATTGACGTATATCTCAGTAGTCTGAAGGTTTGGATTTAATTTTTTTTCTTTTCAAAAACTCTTATTCTTCTCCTCCTTCTCTCAGTAATTTAATTAATTAATTAATTTATTTAGTCTTACACTAGTTATTAATTATGTTAACCTAATGATTCAACTAATCATTACACTAGCTTAATTGAAAATGGTAATTTTAGTATTAAGATAAATATATGGATAAAGGGTGACTTAGTTTTACTTTTTTTTTTTGATCGTAAAAGGAGATATATTAGCTAGAAAATGTAGTACAAGAGATTTACAATATCATTTTTATCAAACATATTAGAAATTAAGCTAGCATTCTGCACTTTTTGTTGCATTTGTAAAGACATGTGTTGTAGATTTTTGATCCTGGCTTCCTTGGCAATTTGATCCGCTGCTGAGTTATGTTTTCGTTTTATGAACCTTACTTTTGCTTGTGAAAGTGTTTCCAGAATATTTTTGTGTCTAACAAAGTGTTCTCTTCAGTCCACGCGATTTCTAAGCTTTCCTTGTTTATATTATCCGCTAGATCGTTGCAGTCGGTGACGATTGAAACACTAGACAAAATATTTCCTTGTGACCAATAAGCCGCTTTTAGAAGAGCTTTTGTTTCCGCATGGAATGGTGAGGATGCCCACTCCGATCCTGCTGAGATGTGCATAAAAGTCTCATGATCCATAGAGTAGAGAATGAAAGCGTAGCTCATGGATAGATCTTCTTTTTTATAAGAGGCGTCGACGAAGAAGATCCAATCCGAGTTTAGCTGAGACCAATATATGCTTTTCGGTTGTTCTTTTCTCAAATTATTCTCCTTATAAGTAGTGCTTGAGGGAGCTGATTGTAGAAATCTATTTATTTGATCTATTAGGAAGATTGGGTTCGGTTTGATATTTTCGAAAACCAGTGAACATCTGTATTTCCAAATGAACCATATAATCGTAGATATTTTCCCTGCTATTGGAGATAGTTCAGGGTCTGATAACCAGTCCTTGACCCAATAAGAAATTGAATTCGTATTGTTTCTCATGTTAATATTATCAAGAGCTAATCCGAACCAGACTGCTTTTGCAAAAGGGCAATCTCTGAATAGATGTTGTTCCGTTTCTTGAACTTGCGCATTATACATTTGGTAGTAGGGTTCAATATCTAACTTATGAGCCCCTAATCTAGAAGAAGTGGGTAGAGCCTTTTGCGTTAATTTCCAGATGAACAGTCTAATTCTTGGAATTGCTTGTATTTTCCAAATTTTGTTCCATGACAAATTTTCATATTCTGGGTCTTGTTTCACCAGGTAATTGTAGATATTATTGGCTGAGAATTTCCCAGAATGATGATGCTTCCACCTAATTGTGTCTTGTTCCTGTCTTCTGGGGTTTAAAGCCTGTATTTTTTCTATATCTTTTGGATGGAAAAATTTGTTTAATTTTCTTGATCCCATTGGTTTTCTTCTGTTATGAGTTCTTGAACCATATTTGGGGCCGGGTCTTGCACGTTAGGAAGAATTTGAATTCTATCTCCATTAGGTATCCATTGGTCCACCTATATTTTTGTGGAAGCTCCATTTTTGATTTGCCAGATGAAGTTCCCTTTAATGAGATCTAATCCTCTTTGAATACTTGTCCAAATCCAGGATAAGTTAGAAGTTGTAGTTTTTTCCAGTGGGTGAGAGTTTGGAAAGTATTTGGCTTTGAGTAGTTGTACCCAGAGTTGGTCTTTCTCGGATATGAGCCTATTGACAAGCTTAGTAAGAAGGGCTAAGTTGAAATGATGTGGATTTTTAATTCCTAGACCCCCTTTGGATATGGGCTTGCAAAATCCTCTCCAAGCTTTTATGAAACCCTCCTGTCTTCCTTGACCTTCTTTTTTCCACAAGAAATTTCTATGAATACGGTCTAATTTATTAAGAGTTGCTTTTGGGAGGCCCAAGACTTGCATTTGGTAAGTGGGGTAGGCTTGAAGGATCGACTTAATCAGAACGGTTCTACCTGCCTGAGATAATAGCTTTGATTTCCACCCTTGTAAGGTGGAATAGTATTTTTGAAGCAGGGCTTCAAAGTTGGCTTTTCTATTTTTGTCGAAAAAAAGCGGGGTACCTAGATATCTATCTTTTTTTTGTCATTAACGGGACCTTTAGGATCTTTGCAATAATTTTCTCGTGTTTAGTATTTAATCGGGGACTAAAGTAAACACTTGATTTTTGGAGATTTATCATTTTCCCCGTGATTTTTCCAAACAAGGATATAATATCTAATAGATTTTTAGCTTCCCCCAAATCCCCTCTAGTGAATAAGAAACAGTCATCTGCAAAGAAAATATGGGAAATATTCAGAGCGTTTTTGTTGATTTGCAGACCGGATTTTTTTTTTCTTGCACAACTTTCTAGGAGTCTAGAAAGGATTTCCATGCATAGAATGAAGAGGTATGGAGATAAGGGATCCCCTTGTCTAAGCCCTCTGGTAGTGTGGAATATTGGGCCCGGGATTCCATTGAGGAGGATTGAAAAAGATGTTGTTGATATACATTGTAGGATAATATTAATCCATTTTTCATCGAAACCAAAAGCAGACAGAGCTTTTTGAATGAAGCTCCACTCATCTCGATCAAAAGCTTTTGATAGATCTAATTTTAAAGATAAGAATCCCTTTTTCTTTTCTGAAATTTTCATTGAATGAATCAGCTCATGGGCAATGATTATGTTGTGTGTGATTTGTCTCCCTGGTAGAAAGGCTGATTGGTTGGGTGAGATTAGTTTATTGAGCATGGTTTTTAATCTATTCGCTAGTATTTTAGAGAAGATTTTATATATGGAATTGCTTAGACTAATAGGTCTGAAATCACCTGGTGTTTGTGGAGTGGAGATTTTTGAAATCAGGGTAATGAAGGAATAATTTAGATCTTTGTCTAAGATACCTGAATTTAAGAAATTCCGAACTTCAAGGATGATATCCTGCTGTTTATGGGTGAAAACTATTTTTGCCGGTTTTGGTAATTTGGGGTGTGTGGATGAGAAATGAATCTAAACCCTAAACAAATGCACTGCACGGGAGTGCTTGTGATTAGAGAAATCAATATGTACAACTCTGGCCTAAACCAAGAAATGACCGTTCCAGACTTGCTTCGGTCACAAAGTGAAGGAGATGGGGTTGATCTTAGGGAGGGAAGCGAAGAAGGTGTTGAAATTGTGGAGGTGTTGGTTGTGTATGACTTATATCAGAAAGATGAACTGGCTTGCAGAATGTAAGCTATCAGTTCTGGTGTTGGGATACGATTGTATCAACACTTGGTTTTCTGTCTTGTACTGTCTTGTCTTTTGGAAATAGGGAGGAGAACCTATTTATACAAGTCATAAAGCACAAACCTCGTCTCTCGTAGGAAGTGGAGGAAGTGGAGTAGTGGAGTCGTGTGTTAGTGTCACACGATCAGTCTTGCCCACTTCTCCCATCATCACTAACCGTCCATGTCTTCCTGACACGTTCTTGTGATGGCGCGTTGCGCGCTGCACGCTGTAAACCTCCAGACCAATACCCCAGTAAGTATCCCCCAGTTTGTGACATGCTGATGTCTCGATTGTGTGGATCGTGGGACCCACATAAGGTAGCATACGATGCTAGGTTTAAATAACTAAGTTATTTGGGAAACCGGTATTTATGAAATATCGTGTGTATTCTATGCATGTAATGCATTGAATATATTCAGCATGTATGAAACATCGATGTTTTTAAGGATTAACGGAGTAAGTTACGATCACGCGTCTTAAAACAGCATCATGTCCAACCATCTTCGAGTGATCGTTTGGAGGCTGCATGGGCGAGCCATGCTTTGACCGATCACTCTATGTGGAAGAGTGGCGGACGGTGATCATGGGGATGCCTCATTGGTTGCTTAACTCCTAACCAGGGATGCTTAACCAAGCTGGTAGAGTTGGACGGACGAGATGATCTGTGACGCTCATCTGCGACCGTTGATGAAGTTTTAGAGTTTTTTGGAGAGGTACGCAAGCATCACTCTTCATCTTGGTCGAAACCAAGCATGTGAGGTGTATTAGGCAGGACTGACCGGGCATGCGTGTAGACAGCTTGCCAGTGTACACGTCCATACCTCATTACCCCATGAAGATATAATCTAGGCCACTCAATTTGTCTGGAAAAGTTGAGAGGTTGAGATCGGTTTGCGGCAGAAATCCGTTGCCGCAAAGGAATCGGGGACCACGCAACCATGCCTAGTTAAGGCGCATGAATCGAGGCGTCTAGCCATGGTCGGTCTTGGCCGATTGGTCAGGCGTGTAGACGGGCCCATGGTGATCGTGTTGACATGCTCAGGACCTGTTAAGTCTACATATACACCCTCCATCTATGCTTGCGAAGATGGACGCTCGTGATCGATTAGCGACACATGTAATATGCCGCAAACCCTAATTAGGCTTTTGGATCGGTCGTGTGTACACGACTTCAACCTAACGGTTTGGCAGGCTATGCTCCTCCTTTGGGGAGGCTGACCATGTGGGGCCCACATTGGGTCGGTGGTGAACATGGTGATACCTGACTGACGGTCCTAGGCACGATCTAAGCCATCCAAACATCTTTGGTGAAGTTGGACGGTCGTGATCAATTTGAGACCTTAGTGGAATTTCCTGCGACCCTTTAAGCATTACGCCGGCCATACTTTGGGCAAACACACGTTGCTCTATGGCTAGGTCAGGAGATGGTCGACCAGTCAAGTAGAGAGGGGGCCCGCCGGTGTGCAGGACAAGCTTGTCCGACTGGTCATGGGATAATCCACGTCGTCCAATCATGCGGTGAAGTTGGACGGCCGTGGCTGGTTTTGAGACTGTCGTTGGCGGTCTTATGCGCACAAGCTTTTCCAAGCTGCTCCACACCAGTCTAACCATCCTACTTTAGGCTGGTGTTCGGTGGTTATTTGGGAGGCATGGCATGTATTCGACCAATCAGGGCATAAACGAATCCGCTGATGGTCATTAAAGTGGTAGCCTGCTTCTGCTGAGGATCGTCTAGGCTAGTTAAATCATGCGGCCGACTTGCATGGTCGTGATTATTTCTGAGACTGATATGGACAGTCCAAATTCAAATATGCTCAATCGGGTTAGTATAACACATCGAGAGATGTATGCTCAATCGGGTTAGTATAACACACCGAGAGATGTAGCCTGTACGGGTATTTCGTGCATGCCTCACTATTAACACTTGGAGATTCGTGTTACTCTGCTGAGAGCAACACTCAGTCGTCATTCCTCACTAATAATGAGAGTTCTGTGGGAACATCACATGAAATACAAGGCTATAAATTTATGGAATTGTTGCTACATGCTCCATTCTAGGTGAATTAGTAAAGTGAAGAAGTATTCATCACTTATCAGTGGCTTTATCCTTTGCAGGATGTCAGCGCGTAAATGTGGTTTTACAATTTTAGCCCTAAACTAAAATCCACCATCAACATTAAGTCCCCTGCCTAGCATGAAATGGTTACACTATTATGGGGTAGGCATTAGCTGGTGACAAATAAGGATAAAACT
Organism: Papaver armeniacum; assembly: GCA_023531295.1. Lineage (NCBI taxonomy): Eukaryota > Viridiplantae > Streptophyta > Magnoliopsida > Ranunculales > Papaveraceae > Papaver > Papaver armeniacum. The sequence goes on from JAJJWW010000560.1 coordinate 92,840, forward strand.
TTTGAGACAAAGTTATATGTTATCATGAGAGACGGGTCGTCCTGTCCTTGGAGCATGTCACGTTCAAAAGACGTCCATGCGAGCGTTCCCCTAGCATGATGTCAGTCTTGCCTGCTTCGATCGACCTTGCTATGCCTGCTTCGATCGAACGTGGGACTCGATGTGAGCATGCTTGCTTCGAACATGGGCAAATGTGCATGCTTCGATCAAACGTCACCCTGTTGCACATGTTTGATAGGCATGTGGGCCCGCCTACTTCATTCAACCGTGGGACTCACCATGCGCCTGATTGATCGAACGTGGGGCTTGCTGTGTCTGCTTCGCTCGATCGTGGGGATGTGCCTAATCGACGGACTACTTCGCCTGCTTTGTTAGTGGGGCTACTGCGTCTGCTTCGACCAATCTGGGGCTGGCTGTGCCTGATCAAGTGAGACCCGCCGTGTGCCTGCTTTGCTTGGGGCTGACTGTGCCTGTTTTTCCTGGGGCCGGCTGTGCCTGCTTCGACCAATCTGGGGCTGGCCGTGCCTGATCAAGTGGGACCCGCCGCGTGCCTGCTTTGCGTGGGGTCGACTGTGCCTGCTTCGACCAAACACCAAACCTGTTGCCTCACCCAACACCATACTTTCCCCTTGACCAACACCGGCCTTGCCTTGACGAACACTGGCCTTGCTGCTGTGACCAACACCGGTCTTGCTGACTAACACCGGTCTTGCTAACCAACATCGGTCGTCCCTTTGATAGAACGTGGGACCCAGGTGTGCTTGATTTTCCCAAACGTGAACCTTGTATGTTCGAACGTGGTGTGGGTCCCGCTGTGTTCATGTCCTCCTACGGCCAAGGGAGCATGCTTCACTGAGAATAATGCCGATGCCAAGTCAGGAGGTGTTGACAGCTTCAAATACATGCAAAACATAAATGATGAGTTGTTCACCACGCCCTTTCAACTATCTGAAAACATCTGTCCCACAAGATAACCCTTCTCCTATCGACTTCAAGGTTTGTCATGCTCCGCTGGGCCCTTATGAAGGATGGATGAGACGCATGTTGAGAAATGAGTACATCAAAGATAACTTGACCAAAGCGCAGATTATTGATGTAGCTTGCGTGTTGAAACGACTCTAGAGGATGTTAAAGTGGCTTCTGGTGTGAACGTCGAGGTGGATCCTGGAGAGAGCGCTGAAGCGGATTCTTCTGAAGCGAACATCGAACCGGATCCTGGAGAGAGTATTGAAGCGACTTCTTCTGGAGAGAGAGCTGAAACGCCTTCTTCTGGAGAGAGCCTAAACGTCTGGAAAGAGAGAGAGAGCATTGAAGCGGCTTCTGCTGGAGGAAGCGTTGAAGCGGATCCTTCTTCAGTTTTGTTTCCCCTTGCGAATTACATGCTTCTTGATTGACCATCTCTCTTGTGCTGAAGAAGTTCTAGACTGACGGTGAAGGAATTTCATGCTGAGCCTCAGTCCCCAAGCGTGGTCTACGTGGCTTCATCTTGTGTGCCCGATGGGTCTTTTGTACGTAATGGTCGTTGATATGGTGAAGCTATGTGATGCGTGTCGTAGGTGCAATCAAATTAATTAATGTTTCCACTCAATTAAAAATAATATAATGGAAGTCAAGTTCGTTCCCACGAGGATCAAGAGATTCTAGTTGTAAAAATTGTCACAAAAGGGGGGTGTAAAAAGCAAAAGAAAATAAACAAAGCAATTAAAAGATAAAGTTGAAAGCAATAAGAGAGACAAGACCAAGGAATCCTTCTTCGTTGCAAAACAATGAATCAAGTTATGTTCTTTTCTACTTGTTATTAGTCACAGATTATCACCAACCGTAGGTAAAGCAGCTAGATCAGTGCTAAACCCCTAAATCCCTTGTATCACCGGACACGGAAGTTCTCGACTACCGGATTCTATTTACCAAACCACCTAGTAGTAGATCACTCTAGATGTAATTTAAATAAACGCATTAAGATTTATGAACTTATTAGGTTGATATTAGTAGTTAAACTCTTAGATCAAGGTTTACTTGCTAACGTTGTTTCTACACACAATTGCTCCACGGAATCCCTCCGCAAGGTCTCGTGTTTGCTACTTATGTAAAAAGTCGAGAAACGATTACTTATCTCCTAACTTTCACTAGCTTTAGATCAAATTAACAAATCAATTTAGCGTGCACTCTAAACAATCTATCAATCAATCATGAATGTCTTTAAGATCATTCCTATTAGTAAAAACAAACGATAATCATGTGAAAAACTTCAAGATAGAATTGAAAACAAAAACTCAAAACATAAATTAAGAACTAGGAATTCATCCTCAATCAATAAGAAAATTAGCTACTCATGTTTTTGAAATTCACACAAATAATAATTAAAAGGAGAATTCTCAAGAGTTCACACAAATAATTAAAAAGAAGAATTTTCAAAAGCTATCAAAAACACAAGTGTTGTGTGTGTAGAGAGGTGTGTAAAAGATGTAGAAAACTTCTCTATTTATAGGCTTCAATATTCTCCAACTCTTCCAAGGATTAGAATCCTTTTCCTTTAGCAATTCAACTTCCAAATTCAAGTCTTTCTCAACTCTTCATCTTCTCTTTCCAAATTTGAGCCAAATTCTCCATCCAATTCCTAGTCCAAGTCTTCACACCCATGAGAGAAGTCCGTAGAAAATTCTGGAATTTTTGCTCGCCGGAAAACTGGGATTGTGGCCGGAATCCGGCCGGAATAGTCGCCGCCGGTCACCTGAAAATTTCTCCGTCAGGGGAATATTCGACGGAATATTCCGTCAGTCCTCCGTTAGGACTAACGGTCAAACAGGTCAAACTAACGGTCAATCGTCAGTCAAAGTCAAAGAAGGACGAGTTAGCTTAGTCGACTCCGAGTCGGCTTCGAGTTGGGCGATTCGGCTGGTCGGATCGGCTCTTCAAACTCGTTACGGATCGGTCATCGCCGGTCTGGATTTGACTCGCGCGGTATAGAAAACCGGGGAGTTACAGTTGTTTCTGAGGGCATTTCCGGCCAAATTTTCAAGCCATTATCTTCACCTGTTAAGAAGCCTATCATTCATCTAATTCATTCATTGTAACTCAGGCATTCATTCCATGTACAAATGCTGCTATTGCACTCTTGAGTTGAAGCTCATGCATTATCATTTCAGTACCTTGCTTCCTGTAACAGCAACTGTAATTCTTATTAGCAGCACAGACTGCAATCACTGCACCAGCATAACTTCTTTAGCTTCATGAACCCTCCATGACCACCACAGCTCAAGCCATAAATTCTAACTTCATTTCATAATCACCAGTACCTTCTTAGTAAAGCAGCATCTTCTTCACTGCTACTTCAAATCCTAACTCTTCTATTCAACCATCATCTCAGACAACTGCAAACCCATCTCCCAGCATACACCATTCACAGATTCAATTGAACAGCAGTAAGATGCACATCATCACCATCTCCCTGAATTGATTCTTTGTGACCATCAACACCACTTTGCCAATCTCTGGCTTTCAATAGCACCAGAACCATGACTTGCTTCATATTCTTCCTAGTCATGTCTCAGCTGCATTCCATCACCATTTAGTTCTTCTTACCTCCTCCAGCAGCTCCAGGTGAAACTCAAATGCAAAGGCCATTGAAGCAGCACCAACACTACTAAACTATTCCTCCATATTCTCAGGCACTGTTCCATTGCAACTCCATTAGCAGGCTCTCAGCATCACTACTTCCTGGCAACATCATACTTCCCTGTATTGCACTCACCATAACAGCTCAAGAACCATCTTCTGCAATATCTTGCACAGCATCACTTGCTCTTCTTCATAGCAACCTTCTCTGAATCACAACATCAAATCACTTCTCCTCAATAATAATTTCAACATTCCATTATAGCACCTCAATTAACAATAGTAGTCACCCACACGAAGCCCATTCTGTCTTTGAACCAACAACGACAGCATCTTCTTCTTCTTGTCGTCTTTGCCATCATAGATTCAACCGAAACCCTTTTAATCTATGGCAACAACTAGCTGTTCTTCTTCATCAATTTAGAACCCTAATCCAATTTCAGAACCCCCTTCTTTGACAAAACCGACCGACTCCATCATCATCTGCTACTTCAAATTCTAATTCCATCTGCACCCATTTCTCTGAGATCGATATCGAACCCATCTTCAACCTTAATTTCAACTCAAACCCCCAATTAATCCTTTTAGCACCACGGCAGGACCTCAATCAACAATAACATCTTGTTCTTCTTCTTCGAATTAACCATCAGCAGAAGAATTGAAAAACCCCATTCTTCTCATGTGTAAAACAGCAACACAGATTCGAATCACACAATTTCGAATCACACCCAACCTTCAGTAATCCCTTTAATCAGTTCCTAGAAACCCATCGGTTCAACCACAACAGTGGCTTGAATTCTTCTCTGAGATTCTCGATTCACTGCAACATCAAACTTCTTCTCGATCTATTTCTCTCTGAGCTTCAATAGCAGTCGTCATCCTCTTCTCCTCTCGGTTTAAGCTCTCGATTTAGTCTCCCTTTCTCTCGATCAATCGAACCACAGCGGCAGCCATTGTTCGTTTTTAGTTTCAGGTGAAGGTGAATGGGAGAAATGAGAGACATACCTCTCAATTTTAGGGTTGTCGTAATTTAGGGTAGGACGGGATTATAACACCCCACTCAATAGGAACCACCCCAGATTGGGTGTCTCATAATCTTTTGCTGGGTGCTTTTAACACTTATGTGGATTGCCCCTTATCCTTGATTGGGCCTCATATATCAATCGCCTGTAAAATGACCTTTTTGCCCTTTTTGCTCAAATTGAGTGATTTCTTCTTCTTTTCCTCCGTGCGACTCCAAAGTAGCTACAAAACTCAAAACAAGCGTAAAATACATAATTTACAAGAAAAATAGCAAAGAAAGCATAAACTCTGTATAGTAAATACGGTGTATTCTACACCTATCAAATTCCCCAACACTTAGACTTTGCTAGTCCTCGAGCAAATCAAACTAAAAACTCACAACTTCAAAGCGTTCAAGCGTCCCAAGCATCCAAAGAGTTATGAGGACATAGAGTTTCGCATGCTAGTAATAAGAAGTTAGAAATACTAAAGAACATATTCTCGAGTCTTAAATGTTGAGTGAGAAATAACCACACCATAATGAGAGAACGCGTGTTTGAGAAACGATCAATAAGCATTTCGCCTCGACTTCGCCTCACCAAAAAGGATTTTATGATAATTGCACTCAAAAAGACAGCTTTTTATGGTTCTCACATGTGTGCGGTAGGAATGAAGAGAGAAATCCTGCAACACGTTGAATGGTGGGAAGGACAACTTCAGAAATTTTGAAAAACCCACATCTTTTAATATTTTGAAAAACCATTTTTCTGACGATCTCTAAGAAAGGAAATCAACCAATATTATTGAGGATGAGATTACTTACTCACCTTCACATCCGATCGCCAATTATGATAACACCACTCTCACGGCATCCAATAGAAACGTCTTCCGCTCCTCGTCTTGATCTTCATGGTTTTCGTCTTCGGTTTCAACTATTAATGATAAACTCTTGATCTTCGTAATTCCTTGACAATTTGTAACTCTTTTACCTTAAAACCTTGTCGCTTGAAACTTTCTTATAAATTTTCCTTCCCCACGGCTTATTAACAAAACAAATATTTCTCTTGTTTTTTTTTTTTTTCTTTTCTTTTATTTCCTTTTGTTTTCTTTTTTTCAATTTTTTTTTTTTTTTTTTTTTTTTTTTTTTTTTTTGAAAACAAGAGAAATTAAATACAAAATAAACCATGGCCGTGGAAGAAGTATTTTACCACTTGATTCTTCACAACTTGTATCGTCTTGAAATCATAAACTTTCAAAAATTCTCACCTTTTAATTTTCTTCGCTTTTATGAATAAGTCTTCATACTTGTATGTATAATTATGCTCATTGTATTGTAAGTCTTCAACATATATGTAAAATCCGCTCATTTGTATGTTGCTTTACTTGTATTTGAAATTTGCTCTTTTTCTCGTTCCGTTGCTTGTAAACCTTGAACTTTTCCAACTTCCCTTGTAGATTTTGATGTCGCTCCTTGTTGATGATGAATGTGTTTCTATGGATCCGTTGTTGTCGAGAGAGAGAATGGTGCTAACTGCAAATCGAACTACAAGAAGGAAGCTTTCATCCATGGACGTCACCCTCATGATTGACAAAATTAGCACTCAAGAGATCAAAGAGTAGTGCTTCTATTGGTGGGAGATTGGGTAGCTCACCATTCTACCCGGAATTAACGTACGGTGACACACACTCAAATGAAAGCTCTTTAGTAGATGGAAAATTTCTGGTTGGTGCCTCTCATGATATGAATACGGGTAGTCTCCACTAATGATTGATCAGCAACTCTAATAACGCATTTCTCCCTGCACCAAATTCGCATCACCGGCATGATTAAATCGATTATTTAACACTCAAACAAGCAAGAAATCCGAATGTAGTTCTCTAACATTTCCAAGTTCAATTATGTCGGTCAAAATCTCTATGTAAACATACCTAGAAATATGCTAGTGACTCTAAAATCTTTAAAAGTTGAAGTTTTAAAGTAAAACTCTTTTTCTTTTTTTTTTTTTTCATTTTTTCATTTTTTTGTAATTTTTGTTTTAAAATACATGCTTAACCACTCCCCCACACTTAAACCTTACATTGTCCTCAATGTAATTGAATCCTCCTAGTAAAGTCAAGGTGGGAAATTTTAACATGATAAGAAACAAGAAAAAGAAATAACAAAAAGCAAAAAGAATAAGAAATACAAAACCTATGGATTGCCTCCCATTAAGCGCTTGTTTTAAAGTCGACGGCCCGACTTAGCTCTTGCTGCACATTACTCCTCCATAGGGAGTGAATCTCCAAATGAAAGTTCATCCAAATTCACATAAGCGATGTTCTCATAGTATGGCTTCAACCTATGGCCGTTGACTTTGGAAACCGAATTGTCTCTAAGACTAGTAATTTCAACTACACCATGAGGAAAAACATTAGTAACAACATATGGTCCAATCCATCGGGACCTTAACTTTCCAGGAAATAATTTAAGGCGAGAATGATATAAAAGGACTTTTTGTCCCACGATAAAGCTTTTACGAGAAATCATCTTGTCATGAAAAAGCTTGGTCTTTTCCTTGTAAATACGGGCACTCTCGTAAGCATCATTACGTATCTCCTCTAACTCATGTAGTTGTAACTTCCTTTGTTTCCCCGCTTTATCATACTCCATATTGAATTTCTTTATCGCCCAATAAGCCTTGTGTTCAAGTTCAACCGGAAGATGACAAGCCTTACCATAAACCAACCTATATGGAGACATACCAATCGGTGTCTTATACGCCGTTCTATACTCCCAAAGTGCATCATTGAGCTTAAAGCTCCAATCTTTCCTTGTGGTATTCACCGTTTTCTCAAGAATGGACTTGATCTCACGATTTGAAATTTCCGCTTGTCCACTAGTTTGTGGATGATAAGGCGTACCAATTTTGTGTGTTATGTTGTACTTCTTGAGGAGAGCGTGGAAAGCCTTCTTGAAATGTGAGCCTCCATCGCTTATCACCACTCTTGGTGTTCCATGCCTATTGAATATGTTGTCCCTTATAAAATCACAAACAACTTGAGAGTCATTAGTTTTGGTGGCTCTAGCCTCCACCCATTTCGAAACATAATCAACGGCAAGAAGTATATAAAAGTTTCCATTTGAATTGACAAAAGGGCCCATAAAATCGATACCCCACACATCAAAAATCTCAACGGCGAGAATTGGTGTGAGTGGCATTTGATTTCGAGCACCTAGATTGCCCGTTCGTTGACATCTATCACACGATTTACAAAAAACATATGAATCTTCAAACAAGGTGGGCCAATAAAATCCACTTTCGAGAACTTTGAGAGCGGTGCGTTTAGAACCAAAGTGGCCACCACAAGCAAAAGTGTGGCAAAAGGAGAGGATGGATTGAAATTCGGAATTAGGCACGCACCTTCGCATTATTTGATCAACCCCATATTTCCATAAGTATGGTTCATCCCACACATATTGCTTAGCTACCTTCTTAAGTTTCATCTTTTGGAAATTAGACATTGTACTAGGTACTTTCCTTGTCACCAAGTAATTCACTATATCCGCATACCAAGGTGTTGATTCTTCCATGGAGAAAAGTTGTTCATCCGGAAAGCGGTCATGTAATGGAAGTTCCTCTTGAGACATAACAAGTCTACTAAGATGGTCCGCAACGGTATTCTCCACACCCCTCTTATCACGAATTTCTATGTCGAACTCTTGTAACAATAGGATCCACCGGATTAATCTTGGCTTAGCTTCTTTCATGGCTTCAAATATATTAAAGTGTATTATCTCCTTGTCGAATTCCATAGTGAGTGTACCCTTATCAACATCAATCTTCGTCTTTGCGGTCTTCATGAATGGCCTCCCAAGAAGTAAAGAAGTAGATGCTCGGTTCTCATTATTGTCCATATCCACCACAAAGAAATCCACCGGAAAAATAAGCTCATTTACTTGCACTAGCACGTCTTCTACAAGCCCCTTTGGATATATGTTAGACTTGTTCGCTAATTGGATAATAACTCTTGTCTCTTTCAAAGGTCCAAGATTCAAGGAGTCATATATATCGGCCGACATCACACTAATGGAAGCCCCCAAGTCAAGTAAAGCATGTTCAAACCTTTGCTTACCAATAGTAATTGGCACCGTGAAACCACCGGGATCCGTGCACTTTGTAGGCATCTTCTTCAATAGCATAGCCGACGCACTCTCGCCAACTTTAGTAATTTCATTATCAAGCAACCTATCCTTCTTGATGCATAATTCCTTCATGAACTTGGCATACCTTGGAATTGTCTTGATGGCCTTCAATGAATGGAATGTTGATTTCAATCTTCTTGAAGATATCCATAAGTGCCTTGTCTTGAGCTTCTTTCTTGGATTTAGCAAAACGACTAGGAAAAGGAGGTGGAGTAGTGAAAGTAGGAACCGGCAACGACGCCAAAATTTGATGCGTGTCGTAGGTGTGGAGTTCTCCTTTGGTGCGGTTTCCTCCTTGTCTTTGACTACCTCTTCAATAGCTTCTTCATGATGACTTGGACCATCCACTTGTCTTCCACTTCTTAAAGTAACCGCATTAACATTCTCTCTTGGATTCACAAATGGTTGTGATGGAAGTTTTGTGGATGCTTGAGATTTTAATAGGTTTACATCGGTCGCCAATTGTCCCATTTGAGTTTGTAAATCCTTGATGGCCGAATCGGTCTTTTGTTGGCTTTGTTGGAACATAGAAGTAAGACCTTGCACACCTTGCATTAACGCATTGAGCTTGTCATCATTCAAAGAATCACGCTCCTTGACTTGTTGTGGTTGGAATTGTTGAGAACCACCTTGTTGTTGAGGTTGAAAGCGTGATTGTTGGAAACCACCTTGTTGCGCATATGGATTAGGAGCCGCCGCTTGCTTGTTTGCATAACTAAAGTTGGGATGATCCTTCCAACCGGGATTATAGGTATTGGAGTATGGATCGTACCTTGGCCTTTGATTTGGATATAAAGCATTCACTTGTTCGGTCTCACCATCCGGAATAATTACCGCGGCCATCCTTTGCATCATTATCTCCATGTTACTCATCCTTTGATCAAGATGCGATGATGTATCACTAACTTCATGCACTCGCCTAACCATTGGTTCATCCCTTGTGTAGAATTGTTGCGAGTTTGCCGCCATACTTTCAATCAACTCTCTAGCTTCGGTCAAAGTCTTGTTCATTAGTGCACCACCACCCGCGGCGTCAAGAAGAGACCTATCACTTGGGTGAAGAGCTTCATAGAAGTATTGGAGTATCATAACATCACTAAATTGATGGTGTGGACAGCTTGCCACCAACCTCTTATATCGCTCCCAACATTCATACAATGATTCTCCCACTTGTTGTTTCAATCCACAAATCTCCTTGCGAATTTGAGTAGCTTTGGATGCGGGAAAATATCTCTCGAGGAAAAGTTTCTTCATCCCATTCCATGTTGTGATACTTCCGGAAGGTAAATAATATAACCATTCCTTAGCATTGCCCGCCAAAGAAAACGGGAAAGCTTTCAACATTGCTCCATCCGCATTAGTCTCCGGTGGAAGCATAGCCATAACTATGGTATAGAAGTCCATAAGATGTTTGTTTGGGTCCTCATTCACCATGCCATGGAACTTTGGTAACTCTCTAATCAACCCCGGCTTGATCTCGAAGGTTGAGTTAGTTTGGATACACCATTGTTGTGTATCGAGCTTGTGAGAAGCTAGGTCCTTTAGTGTACGATCAGCCATTGTTTCTTCCTCTTTGTCCGAATCTGTGAAATCACTTGATGAAGAAGGAGGAAGTGGAGTGTTAACCGCACGAATGAAATCCTTCAGTTGAGTGCCGGATCGAAGACGTATCGGACTCGGTCTGCCCTCTTTAAGCATTCACCAAAGGTATAACACCTGAAACAAGATTCTCAAAAAACTAAGTTAGATACGGTGAAAGAATCTAACAAAGCAAGAATAAAGCAAAAAGAAAAATAAAAACAACTAAAAATCGCCCGTTGCTCCCAAAAGCGGCGCCAAAATTTGATGCGTGTCGTAGGTGCAATCAAATTAATTAATGTTTCCACTCAATTGAAAATAATATAATGGAAGTCAAGTTCGTTCCCACGAGGAGCAAGAGATTCTAGTTGTAAAAATTGTCACAAAAGAGGGGTGTAAAAAGCAAAAGAAAATAAACAAAGCAATTAAAAGATAAAGTTGAAAGCAATAAGAGAGACAAGACCAAGGAATCCTTCTTCGTTGCAAAACAATGAATCAAGTTATGTTCTTTTCTACTTGTTATTAGTCATGATTATCACCAACCGTAGGTAAAGCAAACTAGATCAGTGCTAAACCCCTAAATCCCTTGTATCACGGACACGGAAGTTCTCGACTACCGGATTCTATTTACCAAACCACCTAGTAGTAGATCACTCTAGATGTAATTTAAATAAACGCATTAAGATTTATGAACTTATTAGGTTGATATTAGTAGTTAAACTCTTAGATCAAGGTTTACTTGCTAACGTTGTTTCTACACACAATTGCTCCACGGAATCCCTCCGCAAGGTCTCGTGTTTGCTACTTATGTAAAAAGTCGAGAAACGATTACTTATCTCCTAACTTTCACTAGCTTTAGATCAAATTAACAAATCAATTTAGCGTGCACTCTAAACAATCTATCAATCAATCATGAATGTCTTTAAGATCATTCCTATTAGTAAAAACAAACGATAATCATGTGAAAAACTTCAAGATAGAATTGAAAACAAAAACTCAAAACATAAATTAAGAACTAGGAATTCATCCTCAATCAATAAGAAAATTAGCTACTCATGTTTTTGAAATTCACACAAATAATAATTTAAAGGAGAATTTTCAAGAGTTCACACAAATAATTAAAAGAAGAATTTTCAAAAGCTATCAAAAACACAAGTGTTGTGTGTGTAGAGAGTTGTGTAAAAGATGTAGAAAACTTCTCTATTTATAGGCTTCAATATTCTCCAACTCTTCCAAGGATTAGAATCCTTTTCCTTTAGCAATTCAACTTCCAAATTCAAGTCTTTCTCAACTCTTCATCTTCTCTTTCCAAATTTGAGCCAAATTCTCCATCCAATTCCTAGTCCAAGTCTTCACACCCATGAGAGAAGTCCGTAGAAAATTCTGGAATTTTTGCTCGCGGAAAATCGGGATTGTGGCCGGAATCCGCCGAATAGTCGTCGCCATTTTGAAAAATTTCTCCGTCGAGGGAATATTCGACGAATATTCGTCGGGTCCTCCGTTAGGACTAACGGTCAAACGGGTCAAACTAATGGTCACTCGTCAGTCAAAGTCAAAGAAGGACGAGTTAGCTTAGTCAGCTTCTGAGTCGGCTTCTGAGTTGGCTGATTCGCTGGGTCGGATCGGCTCTTCAAACTCGTTCTGGATCGGTCATCGCCGGTACCGATTTGACTCGCCGGTATAGAAAACCGCCGAGTTCGGTTGTTTGTGGCATTTAGGCCAAATTTTCAAGCCATTATCTTCACCGTTAAGAAGCCTATCATTCATCTAATTCATTCATTGTAACTCGGGCATTCATTCCATGTACAAATCTTGCTATTGCACTCTTGAGTTGAATCTGCAAACATTATCATTTGATACCTTGCTTCGTAATAAAGAATCGTAATTCTTATTAGCAACCTGATCGCAATCATGCACCAAAGATAACTTCTTTAGCTTCATGAACCTCCATGACCACCACAGCTCAAGCCATAAATTCTAACTTCATTTCATAATCACCAGTACCTTCTTAGTAAAGCAGCATCTTCTTCACTGCTACTTCAAATCCTAACTCTTCTATTCAACCATCATCTCAGACAACTGCAAACCCATCTCCCAGCATACACCATTCACAGATTCAATTGAACAGCAGTAAGATGCACATCATCACCATCTCCCTGAATTGATTGCTGCAACAGCCATCAACACCACTGCCAATCTACAGCTTTCAATAGCACCAGAACCATGACTTGCTTCATATTCTTCCTAGTCATGTCTCAGCTGCATTCCATCACCATTTAGTTCTTCTTACCTCCTCCAGTGACTCAGTGTGAAACTCAAATGCAAAGGCCATTGAAGCAAAGACCAACACTACTAAACTATTCCTCCATATTCTCAGCACCGTTCCATTGCAACTCCATTAGCAGGCTCTCAAAGATCACTACTTCCGCAACATCATACTTCCGTATGTGCACTCACCATAATGACTCAAGAACCATCTTTTGCAACATCTTGCACAGCATCACTTGCTCTTCTTCATAGCAACCTTCTCTGAATCACAACATCAAATCACTTCTCCTCAATAATAATTTCAACATTCCATTATAGCACCTCAATTAACAACAGTAGTCACCCACACGAAGCCCATTCTGTCTTTGAACCAACAACGACAAAGATCTTCTTCTTCTTGTCGTCTTTGCCATCATAGATTCAACCGAAACCCTTTTAATCTATGGCAACAACTAGCCGTTCTTCTTCATCAATTTAGAACCCTAATCCAATTTGTAACCCCTTCTTTGACAAGTAACCGACCGACTCCATCATCATCTCGCTACTTCAAATTCTAATTCCATCTCGCACCCATTTCTTCGAGATCGATATCGAACCCATCTTCAACCTTAATTTCAACTCAAACCCCCAATTAATCCTTTTAGCACCACAAAGCAGGAACTCAATCAACAATAACATCTTGTTCTTCTTCTTGAATTAACCATCAGAAGAATTGAAAAACCCCATTCTTCTCATGTGTAAAACAGCAACACAGATTCGAAGCACACAATTTCGAATCACACCCAACCTTCAGTAATCCCTTTAATCAGTTCCTAGAAACCCATCGGTTCAACCACAGCAGTGGCTTGAATTCTTCTCTGAGATTCTCGATTCACTGCAACATCAAACTTCTTCTCGATCTATTTCTCTCTGAGCTTCAATAGCAGTCGTCATCCTCTTCTCCTCTCGGTTTAAGCTCTCGATTTGGTCTCCCTTTCTCTCGATCAATCGAACCACAGCGGCAGCCATTGTTCGTTTTTAGTTTCAGGTGAAGGTGAATGGGAGAAATGAGAGACATACCTCTCAATTTTAGGGTTGTCGTAATTTAGGGTAGGACGGGATTATAACACCCCACTCAATAGGAACCACCCCAGATTGGGTGTCTCATAATCTTTTGCTGGGTGCTTTTAACACTTCTGTGGATTGCCCCTTATCCTTGACTGGGCCTCATATATCAATCGCCTGTAAAATGACCTTTTTGCCCTTTTTGCTCAAATTGAGTGATTTCTTCTTCTTTTCCTCCGTGCGACTCCAAAGTAGCTACAAAACTCAAAACAAGCGTAAAATACATAATTTACAAGAAAAATATCAAAGAAAACATAAACTCTGTATAGTAAATACGGTGTATTCTACACCTATCACTATGGATGGTATCAATCGACGAGCAACAACGGTTCTTGGCAGCAGTTGTGATCAGAAGAGACTGGCAGGGAGAGGCGTGGTGACACCTTGCACGAACTTGGCACCCTTCATACAATGGTAGAGATCGTCTATTTTTTAGAGGGAGAAGCTGGAACCAATGGCTTTCTTGATGTTTCTTCATGGAATAGATAAGAGGGAGACAGTCCCCTGCCCACGAGTATCCACTGAGCTTTCGACTTGATAGATGTTGTCACGCTAGGTTCATGAGGCCATCTTTACGTCTGCTCACTTGAGTATATTAGTCTTTGGACATCTTGGAATCATAATGATAGCGTGCTTGCATCTCTCTAAATTTACCATCTTTGAGATGGGCAGTGCTAAGTAGTCCCCAGTCATACTCCTTTGGTAACGCAACTACTTCTTCCACGGGAGAAAAATTCTGATAGCGTCTCTCATTGATGTAGTTACCGTCGATCCAGATATGGAATATCTTGGACGTTGTTTCATCATTGTGGCAGTCGTGCATACAGTACTGGAGTTGGAGTTGGCGATTTTGGGAGCGTTGGATTGTTGTATCTCGGTGGTTTTCCTCTTGCTGCTTCAGCAAAACTGCTTACAAAAGGCTGAAGGTTGTATTGCCCATTGGTGAAATGTATGCTTCCACGAACATCGTGAGGCTCTTCATTACTGGCAGGCTTGCTGTTTCTAGCAGAGCAGGTGCTGTCGCAACTGAGCGTGGAGTTCAGAGGATGTCTGAAAGCGCTGGTTTTTTTTTTTAACAAAGCACGATTGACAGGTACCACCCTATTTATGCACAATTACACCTCGAGGTTTCGTCTCCAGTAGATCTGAAGATGTCCCGGGCCCGCTCTCGTCGGGGCTGACATAATAGGCGAACTATTTATGATGATTTGGAGACAACAATATTCGTTGAACCTTCCGAAATGCTTCTTGTTACAGTGCAGTCCAGACGAACTTGCTCCTTTCTTCAGCAAGGGGGTGAATGAAGCAACGAGCTGGGCTAAACCAGGTATAAAGCGTCAAATTTAGTTCACCTTTCCCATGAATCTTTGT
This sequence comes from Papaver armeniacum, assembly GCA_023531295.1. Taxonomy (NCBI): domain Eukaryota; kingdom Viridiplantae; phylum Streptophyta; class Magnoliopsida; order Ranunculales; family Papaveraceae; genus Papaver; species Papaver armeniacum. The sequence goes on from JAJJWW010000560.1 coordinate 107,961, forward strand.
AGATCCTTCACCGTTTGTAGAGGTGGCATCGTAAGGATAGCTTGGGTCTTGGGTCCACCTTGATCCCCTCAGCAGTCACCCGGAATCCAAGGAATTTGCTTGCGCCATGTTCATACATCCTTATCTGGTTGTAGCCGCTATATCCATCCATGAAGGATAACATGCCGTGTCCGATGGTGGCATCTACCAACATGTCGATGTTAGGTGGAGAAAAATCATCTTTGGGGCAGCATTCGTTCAAGTATCTGGAATCCACGCAACACCTAATCTCGCGCCTGAATTGCCTCGGAGATTGTGTGACCGTCTTGGATCGGATATTGTATGAATGCTTACACAAGGTCGAGCTGATGGAGATAGGCCTAGGAGATTCCTCATCGTCGAGCTCATCAGTTGTGGAGTTGGTGCCATCTTGTAGCTGTCGTGGAGCATCTAACACTTCTCCTTGTGGCTCGTCGGTGTTGTATCATTCCCTTGGGCGGAGAGAAGAATTGAGACGCCTTGTCAGCAAGGATGCATCATGGGGACTAGCCTTCGATGATTCAAGCCGGTCCTCCTCCTGGATTGACGCCCACGTGGGGAGTGGGATGCAATGAACTTTGTCTGATCTTTCCCGCGGAGCTTCTCTTGGTTCAAATAATTCCACTCCACATATCGGTGCGTAAGGATACAACGATTCATGAATATGAACGACTTCTTTATTCAGCATAGTCTTCGGCGTTGGTGATACGTCGAAGGGACAATCCTGTATGTGTTGTTTTGGTTTCCTTCAAAGTATGTAATCGTAGTAGGCTGCCGTATGATCTTGCCTGGGCGAACCTTGGCCGTCCTGAGAGTCTTGAGAGTAATCACATTCGAAGACGCTCTCGTGTCGATGAGGGTCCTCTTGAACTCTAAATCCTTGATGCGTGCAAGTAACATATAGGGCCCGGTTGTGACATTCCTCCGCCATCATGTCTTCCTCTATAAATGTAATATTATTCATAGATATATCTGATACGTTCGATACTTCTGGGCGTGAAGGAGCCAGGTGCACGTCCAGGGCTATCTGGTTAGTTGCAGCAAACGTCTCCGCACGCTGATTCTTCGAGAGGTGTAAAAGTTTGCATAAACTTTCCACTAGAGAAGCCGCTTCATGATCCACCGGCCTCTGGTTCATAGTGAAACTATCGACTTGAGGAGGATCGCTGCGAGGATCAGTCCCCAGTGTAGAAATATCTGTGACAGGAGAACTGTTCGTATCTGATGTCATCTCGATGAGGAGATCGAGTATGTCGTTTATCGCTTCTTTGATCAGGTCCACATTTCTTGCCAGAACTGCTTGCCTCCGTGCTAGTTCAGCCAGCGTTGGGATTTCTCCATCGTTTGAAGCGACAGAGATAACGGGGGTATCGAAATATGGAAATTCGTTATAAACAAAATTGTTCAAAGGAGGGTAAAAAACATTACCATTTGGGATTCCGGCTGAGATACGTCGCGGTAGAATCATCCCTGAGGCCAACCATCCTTTTTTGAAAATCTTGAGATTGCAACCGAGAGATTAATCTCCCACTGTGGTCGCCAATTGTTTATGGGTGAAAACTATTTCTGCCGGTTTTGGTAATTTGGGGTGTGTGGATGAGAAATGAATCTAAACCCTAAATAAATGCACTGCACGGGAGTGCTTGTGATTCGAGAAATCAATCTGTACAACTCTGGCCTAAACCAAGGAATGGTCATTCCAGACTTGCTTAGGACACAAGTGAAGGAGATGGGGTTGATCTTAGGGAGGGAAGCGAAGAAGGTGTTGAGATTGTGGAGGTGTTGGCTGTGTATGACTTGTATCAGAAAGCTGAATTGGCTTGCAGAATGTAAGCTATCAGTTCTGGTGTTGGGATACGATTGTATCAACACTTGGTTTTCTGTCTTGTCCTGTCTTGTCTTTTGGAAATAGGGAGGAGAACCTATTTATACAAGTCATAAAGCACAAACCTCGTCTCTCGTAGGAAGTGGAGTGATGGAGTAGTGGAGTCGTGTGTTAGTGTCACACGATCAGTCTTCCCACTTCTCCCATCATCACTAACCATCCATGTCTTCCTGACACGTTCTTGTGATGGCGCGCTGCACGCTGTAAACCGCCAGAACAATACCCCAGTAAGTATCCCCCAGTTTGTGACATGCTGATATCTCGATTATGTGGATCGTGGGACCCACAAAAGGTATCATACGGTGCTAGGTTTAAATAACTAAGTTATTTGGGAAACCGATATTTATGAAATATCGTGTGTATTCTATGCATGTAATGCATTGAATATATTCATCATGTATGAAACATCGATGTTTTTAAGGCTTAACGGAGTAAGTCACGATCAAGCGTCTTAAAACAGCATCATGTCCAACCATCTTCGAGTGATCGTTTGGAGGCTGCATGGGCGAGCCATGCTTTGACCGATCACTCTATGTGGAAGAGTGGCGGACGGTTATCATGGGGATGCCTCATTGGTTGCTTAACTCCTAACCAGGGATGCTTAACCAAGCTGGTAGAGTTGGACGGACGAGATGATCTGTGACGCTCATCTGCGACCGTTGATGAAGTTTTAGGGTTTTGAAGAGGTGCGCAAGCATCACTCTTCATCTTGGTCGAAACCAAGCATGGGAGGTGTATTAGGCATGACTGACCGGGCATGCGTGTAGACCACTTGCCTGTGTACACGTCCATACCTCATTACCCCATGAAGATATAATCTAGGCCACTCAATTTGTCTGGCAAAGTTGAGTGGTTGAGATCGGTTCGCGGCAGAAATCCGTTGCCGCAAAGGAATCTGGGACCACGCGACCATGCCTAGTTAAGGCGCACGAATCGAGGCGTCTATCCATGGTCGGTCTTGGACGATTGGTCAGGCGTGTAGACGGGCCCACGGTGATCGTGTTGACATGCTCAGGACCTGTTAAGTCTATATCTACACCCTCCATCTATGCTTGCGAAGATGGACGCTCGTGATCGATTAGCCACACATGTAATATGCAAAGAAACCCTAATTAGGGTTTTGGATCTGGCCGTGTGTACACGACTTCACCCTAACAGGTTTGGCAGGCTATGATCCTCCTTTGGGGAGGCCAACCATGTGGGGCCCACATTGGGCCGGTGGTGAACCCGGTGATACCCGATCGACAGGCCCTAAGCTCGATCTAAGCCATCCAAACATCTTTGGTGAAGTTGGATGGTCGTGATCAATTTGAGACCTTAGTGGAATTTCCTCGCGACCCTTTAAGCATTACGCGGCCATACTTTGGGCAAACACACGTTTCTCTATGGTTAGGTCGGGAGATGGTCGACCATGCAGTAGAGAGGGGGCCCGTAGGTGGTGACAAGCTTGTCTCGACCGGTCATGGGATAATCCACGCCGTCCAATCATGTCGGTGAAGTTGGACGGCCGGGTCGGTTTTGAGACTGTCGTTGGCGGTCTTATGCGCACAAGCTTTTCCAAGCTGCTCCACACCAGTCTAACCATCCTAGTTTAGGCTGGTGTTCGGTGGTTATTTGGGAGGCATGGTATGTATTCGACCAATCATGGCATAAACGAATCCGCTGATGATCATTAAGGTGGTAGCCTGCTCCTGCTGAGGATCGTCTAGGCTAGTTAAATCATGCGGCCAACTTGCGTGGTCGTGATTATTTCTGAGACTGATATGGACAGTCCAGATTCAAATATGCTCAATCGGGCTAGTATAACACACAGAGAGATGTAGCCTGTATGGGTATTTCGGGCATGCCTCACTATTAACACTTGGAGATTCGTGTTACTCTGCTGAGAGCAACACTCAGTCGTCATGCCGCACTAATAATGAGAGTTCTGTGGGAACAACACAGGAAATACAAGGCTATAAATTCATGGGATTGTTGTTACATGCTCCATTCTAGGTGAATTAGTAAAGTGAAGAAGTATTCATCACTTATCAGTGGCTTTATCCTTTGCAGGATGTCAGCGTGTAAATTTGGTTTTACAATTTTATCCCTAAACTAAAATCCACCATCAACACCTGCCCAATAGTTTCCCACTGCGCTTTGAGGAAGCCCGGTTGAAACCCATCAGGGCCCGGAGCTCCCCATTGATTCATGTTTGATAGGGCGAGCCAAATTTCCTCTCTCGAAGGCACTCTGATAAGGTTTAGGTTGTCCTCCTCCGCAATACAATGATTTATTATGGTAGATAGATCAAAATCAAAAATGTTTCCTTGAGTTGTCCCAATTTGTGTGAAATGATTGATGAGGAGGTTGTTGATTTGGTCTCTATCCGAAATCCAAAGACCAGATGGTTCCCTGAGCGTGGATATGGTGTTTATTCTTTTTCTCGAAGAGGCTGAAGCATGAAAATATTCCGTATTTTGATCGTATTCCTTAAAAGAATCTATCTCTTGAAAGCTGATGGTAGTAATCATTTTTTATTTTGTACCATTTTCCTAATTAGGCCTGAAGATTTTTAAGGGTACCTATTTCATTAGAAATTCCACCTTTTCTATGAATGATATCTATTCTATTGTTGAGGGTTTTGATGTTCTTATGGATGTTACCAAAAACGTCAAAGTTCCACTGGGCAAGATCCGTGGATAACAATCGGAGGTTTGACGAAATAGGATTATCAGGGGAATTTTTGGCGTATAATTTCCAAGACGCTTCAACTACAGACTTTAAAGACTTGGGTTTTGGGTCTCCTCTGAGACAACTAAAACAGGGAGTTATAAATAACACCAGTTCTGTGTTACATAGTCATATTGATATAAATGCTAGTAGATCCCAAGTAAACCAATTCAAAATAAACTTTGATGCTTCTTGGCTTGATTCTTCTACTCCTGCTGGGCATGGTATAATTCTGAGATGTGATACAGGTGGTGCAATCCAAGCTACAGCTGGGACTTTAAGGGCCTCCACAGCAGAAGAAGCAGAGGCTCTGAGCATGCTGGAAACAACAAACTGGGCAACTAAACAGTTATGAACAGTTAGCAATTCAAAAGGGTTTTATGCAACTAAACAGTTATGAACAGGAACATGCAAACTCCATATCCAACGCAAGCTTTCAAAGGAACTTCAACCAAACAGCCCAACCTCTTGTTGCCAGGGTTTTAAGCAAAACAGTTATGAACAGGAACATGAAAAGTCCATATCCCGATGGAAGATTTTAAAGGAACTACACAGCCCAACCTCTTGTTTCCACTTGCCACCGCCTGTCAAGCACCCAGGTTTGCATCTGGATGTGCAACAAAACAAAAGACTGCAATGGTACCTAATCAAAGAAAACCAAAAACAAAACCGACTCCTAGTTCAAAAATAAAGACAAATCCCTCCTGTAAATCCTCTTAGCACCATCACTCTACTCTCACTTCATTTCTTCTGGGCAGCGGACTTGGTGACCTTGGCTCCTGATGCATCATTTCATCTCAACTTGCTTGATGACACCAACACCGTCTGCCTCATGTCCCTAACAGCGAAACATCCAAGAGGTGGGTACTGAGAGAAGGTCTGTACAACCATGGGCTTGGTTGGAGCATCTTGACAATACCAGCATCACTATTCTCCGAGAACTTGGGCTCCTCTCCAAGAGATGTGTGAAGGCCAAGAACTGGAGCATAATTACCAACCTGACCAGGATGGTTCATTATGATGACCTGGGAGATGGCTTCCCTGACAGCGTCATCCTTGGAGTTCGAGGCAACAAAACCACGCTTGAGATCCTTCTCAGCAACATTCCTGGGGGTGGTGGGCGCCATCACAATTTGATCGTACTTGGGGGGAGGTCGCCTCCATCTTATTACAACAGATCATCTGCTTGACACCTAGGGTGAAAGCCAGAAGAGCATGCTCACAAATTTGACCATCCTTTGAGATACCAGCCTCAAAACCTCCAGTTGTTGAATCAATAATGAAGACAGCACAATCATCCTGAGAGATACCAGTAATCATGTTTCTAAAAAAGTCACAATGTCCAGGAGCATCAAATCAATAACTGTGCAGTTTTACTTGGAGTTCCATCAGAGATTGAAACTTCAATTGCATTTGCATCAAAAATGAAATTTGGCACAGGAGACACTGATGAACTGCCAGCACTTCTTGTCGTTGTTGGATTAGTAACCAAACTCTCATCCTCCACACGAACTGATCTGAACTGAACTGATAGTTGCTCAAGGGTGTGATCTCATTGAGGCAGTCCACTTGCATAGGTTGTCTTCCTCCTCCCGAAGTTATCCGCCCTTAAATTTAAAGATTATTCATTAATCATTTTGACGAAACAAAAGAATAAAATTCAAACCTATACAGCCTTATAATAATTGGAAAAATTTAAAAGACAGAATTATAATGCAAGTTCAAAAAAACTCTTATTTTTGTTGGGGGTTTAAAGTTGTCATAGACTCTTATGCCGGATACCAATAAAAGCCATATATGGATGGTCGAAGGTATTGCAAAGTGGTCCTCTACTATAAATGACATAATTGGTCAGGCAATGACAAAGTAAATGTAAAGATAGTTTGGCCACTTGTCCATTAGTGGAACCGAGTGTCTGGTCAAGTAGGAGCACCACATGCTCTTCTTTCACTTATGCATCAATTTTTTTCTTCCTATTTCACATAGTTAAAGGTTACATTCAAAATTTCAACATTTTAGAACTTATATGCACGACCTATAAATCCATAACCAAAATCAAGAAAGCCAACGTGGCAACCTGTAAATCCATAACCAAAATCAGGCGTCTTTGACTGAATAACAATAAAACAATGCCAGAAAGACCTACCATCAAAATTCTAAGTTACAGTAAAAAAAATCATTTTGAAATTAAAAAAACACAGCATTATCATATAGAGGATTTCCACTCAAGTCGTCAAAATTCATTTAAGTAAAGAGTTTTTCAAGCGGCACAAAACATAACTCATTAAGAGAGAAGATGCATCAATTTAAAATTTTAAATGTCCAACGGATGGCAAAGAAATTGTTAGAGAAATGAGATGAGGGTTATTTTGGATCTAAGTGACAATCCAAATTTAACCCAGAGAAACTGTTTTCAGTTTTTGACATGTTGTTGAACAGAGATACCACCGGGGTTGAACAAAATTAAGGCATTTTTTCTTCGGTTGCTACTTGCAATTACGACAAATGCAATTGATTCAAGATATTACTAAACATCCGTAGAATTAAACTTCTTGCCCAATATCTAATGAACTGTTGTCTCACTATCAACATCTGAATTTTCCATTGTGGCCATGATCTTCCATGTCCATTCTGTTCTTGATTGCAGAATATTTATGGTGTAGGCACATTCTTAGACATATAAGAATAGTTGCCTTGGGTATCCCTAGGGTGTTAAGGAAGCATATAAAGCCCTTTCTTAGACAATTATAATGGAGGTTCCCACTATATTTGGGGAATTGGAATTTGTAACAAAAAATGAAATCTTCGTATAAAAAATAGAGGGTTTTCAAGAAATTTTAGCACAAAACGATCACATGTTTCCAATTGAGAACCCTAGGACTAAATTAACATCTAATGAATCCGTACAGAATTCGAGTAAGAGAGATAGAAAGTACCTATAGTTGGACCAGAGCGGGATCGAATAGTATCTCGACGAGATGAAATTGGTGGAGTATGTTACGATTGTAGTTGTGTTTCTCGTTACAATTCTAGCACTGGATTTGGTTACGGTGCTGATGAAGGTGGTGGTGATGAATCCCTATTCAATCCCTGGTCAAGTTGGGTTGCAACTATCACTTTTTTCTTGCAACTTCAAGTTGGGTTGCAAAGTCCATCCCTATTCAATCCCTGGTCACCGCAATTCACTTTCTTTCTTGCAACTTCAAGTTGGGTTGCATGCCTTTACCAACTTTTAGTTTTGGCTGACAAATTAAGAGAAACAATCATGAAGATCGAACCATTCAACAAATTTCCAAAACTAGAACCCAAACTAAAGAAATCATCAAAAGAGAATTTTGACCAAAAGCATTATTTATGTAGTTGCAAATACTTAAACATCCAATTTTGTGCAGATAAGTTGATCAATGGACTTTTAGTCCACTGACTGAAGTGTGAAGTCTTCATAATTCAAATCACGACCATGTGGTATAGACTAGGCTACCTAATACAGGGACCTTTTAAATTTGTCGTAACCTAGCATTTGTTGTCATGTTAAAGTTTCTTAGCAAATATTCACTTTTGGTAGTTGACTTTCCAAAGAGCATAAACTCTAATCTCCATGTTAAGTCAGTAACGTATATACATTTTAAGTCGGAACTATCCAGATTCCAATTGAACATTTAACATCTTGCGATATATATGTTTCCCATCAGGTTTCATTTTGATTTTCCAACTTAGAAACATACACACCAAACAGATAACGAGCTAAAGTACAAATAGAATAACCATACCTTTGCCTGGCTGCTGCCAATAGAGCCGTATAATCCTGTAACAAAAGACGATATACTGAATAGAGAGGAAGAAATATAGTACTTAACTAGATAAATGACATGCCTAACTTGCACATATGTCCTAAACAATATCCCAAAGTAAGTACTTGAAAGCTTTTTAGGATTAGATGAGCCTCAGAGATAAGTGGCATATGAAAGACATGAAAAAATAACAGTATGCTTTAGTCACTAGACTCATTACCAATCATATGTAAATCATGTACCCATGTTTCTATTAAAGGTACGATACGTTGTGCAGAATGATTTGAGATGTAAACTAATATGATATGCTCCCATGTTTTACAAAAAAAAAAAATAATCATTATAGGCTTATGACTACATAAACTAAAGTGGTATCTGCATATACAACTCCTTGCAGTTAGTCAAGTGAGGAGTACCTTGGAAGGTCTTGTCCTTTGCCCATGCCCTTCCTGAAAAAGCTATTTTTGGTTTCTCAGCATTAAAGAAACTTACTGAACTCCGCTCGAGAGCAGCAAAGTCCAACTTTCCACTATAACATTTGAAAAACCATATTAAATCAGCAAAAAAAAATCATAAAATACAAAAGTAGCATTTAAAAAAATAAAATGAAATGGTGATATTAATTGCTTACCAAAGCTCTTACACCACAACTGCACAGTATATGCAAGATTTCTCCGTATCCGGCAACTCTTATAAACTTTGTGAAGCTTTACCGCAGCAGCATAAAGTTCACCAACAGGTCTTGGGCAAAAATTATAGTTGGTTTTACAAAACAAGCTTCTACCATCAAGAACCACTTATAAAACGAAAATGTAGTTTTGAGCTCACTGACTCTTCATTGATCACATTACGGGATTCAGCGGACTTCAAAAGAATTTATGAAGACTTTGACTAATAAATTAATCCACCAAACTGATGACAGTTACCAAGATAAGTTAGTAGGTCTGTACTAATTAAGAAGAGGATAAAACACTTTTGAGCCTCTGTAGATACACACGTATGCTGAACATGGACGCTCTTCTCTCTTCAAATCTATTTCATTTAGAACATCGGCATCTACTCCTGCCACTCCTTCTGGTATGAAGGTTTGCAGAGAGAGTAAGTTCTCTTCATGACAGTGCAGCTGATAATCCATATTGGAGCAATAAATATCATCATCACCAGAATTAAATTTCCGCCGTGGTTCTTTCATCTTAGCTCGAAAGAGAACATCCACTTTACTAGATTTAAAAGGCAGTACAAACTGAAGTTTTTCAGAACGCAAGTTGTAAACTTGAAGAGAATCCCCGTTGAACCAGTAAAGTAACACCTGATCTGAGAAACTGTAAATGCGAGTAGGAGGCGTAGTAGTACTTCCGATGCAAAAGCAGCAGGGCTCTGGTGCCAAGTGGCCCAGGGCCACTAACCACTCTGGAGAAGAATTTATATGAACATCAAAGCTCTCCTCCTTAACCCACACTTGCTTGAAATTATCCTTCAACACGTACAAATGAACTTTACAGCAACAGCAACAATTACTACTACCCTGATGATCATCACGGCAACGATGAGGATAATCACTTCCATTCGCTGATATTTTCTCCGTACGTGCAATACAAGGAGATCCCTTGAACTCCAGAAGATGAGGATAATCAACAAGTAAGTTCTTCTTCTGCTCAACGGTTGTACTTTTAGCTGGTAGTTGAATGAACTGCAACTTCTCATCATTGAGATTGAACGACAGTAGCATCTCCGTCTCATTATTAACAGCGTTACTATTCTCATGTTGAATATCATTAGATCCAGCTCCCCCCAAAGTTGTTATTATCTTCCAAACCAAACATCCACTGCGACTACTAGTGGGACAGAAGATGGCTGATTTATCACTGCATGTGGGCACTCTTATCTTTGTAATAAGACGACCGCCAAAACATGATATGGGAGTGCTTGTAGCAGTGACATTTCTCCATAATTTAGTTCCCAATGTAAATACCACAACGTTAAGCTCCTTTTGCGTAGTACGAAAAATGCTTACCAACTTGTACTCGTTTGCTGAAGGATCGAACCCAAATCCGTGACAGATGATGCAGGCACTGGAGACGCAGCACTTATCATCAATGGCTGGATAGATATACATAAAGTCTTTCCTGTTTGCGTCCAAAATTACGTAACCAGTCGAGTAATTACCCACTATAGCCATACAAGGCAATCCATGGCAGTAACCAACCTGTTCCCATATGTCATGACCAACAAGACCACCTCGAAACTTGTCAAACTCCAGAGCATTTTCATCATCATCAGAGTAAATTCCAGGAGTAAATTTGAAGAAGTGACACCCATACCTAGCCGGCTCACCCGTCTTCTTAACAACCCCATCATCCTTAACATTTAAAAGACTAAGGATAACATCAGGCTGTTTCTGTGATTGAAGGAAATGAGAATAAGTTAAGTGTTTATTATCATTATGAATGGAGTTATACCAGAGTTTGGATACCAGAACAGACTTTAGCAGTGTCCGGACCGGAAGCTTGGTTAATATTTCTTCCATAATTAAATCATGAGGAAGGTAGTTCTTTCCTCTATATGCACTTTTCTTCTCCATCACAATTGGAGTATTTGTACCACCACAATCTTTTCTTCTATATGCACTTTTCTTCTCCTTCACCATCACAGTTGACGTTTTTGTGTCACTACAATCTTTTCTTCCATATGCACTTTTCTTCTCCCTCACCATCACAGTTGATGTTTTTGTGTCACCACAATCTTTTCTTCTATATGCACTTTTCTTCTCCTTCACCATCACAAATGACGTTTTTGTGTCACCACAATCTTTTCTTCCATATGCACTTTTCTTCTCCTTCACCATCACAGTTGACATGTTTGTGTCTCCACAATCTTTTCTTCCATACACTCTTTTCTCCTTTTCCATCGCAATTGATGTATTTGTGTCACCACAATCTTTTCTTCCATCTGTTCTTTTCTCCTTCACTATTACAGTTGAAGTAATCGTATCACCACAATCTTTTCTTCTATACGCTCTTTTCTCCTTCTCCAGCACAGATGGAATATTTGCATCGGGACAATCTTTTCTTCTATATGCCATTTTCTCCTTCTCTGTTGACATATTCGTATCACCACAATCTTTTTTTCTATATGCCCTTTTCTCCTTCTCCGTTGACATATTCGTATCACCACAATCTTTTCTTCTATATGCACTTCTCCTCTCCTTCACCATCACAGCTGGAGTAATAGACTCACCACAATCTTTTCTTCTATATGCTCTTTTCTCTTTCTCTGTTGACGTATTCATATCACCACAATCTTTTCTTCTATATGCACTTTTCTTCTCCTTCACTATCAAAGTAGGAGTATTTGTGTCACCCCAATCTTTTCTTCTATATGCACTTTTCTTTTCCTTTTCCATCACAGTCGACGTATTTGTGTCACCCCAATCTTTTCTTCTATATGCACTTTTCTTTTCCTTCTCCATCACAGTCGACGTATTTGTGTCACCCCAATCTTTTCTTCTATAAGCACATTTCTTTTCCTTTTCCATCACAGTTGAGGTATTTGTGTCACCACAATCTTTTCTTCCATACACTCTTTTCTCCTTCACCATCACAGTTGACGTATTTGTATCTCTTCTATAAGCTCTTTTCACAGTTGACGTGTTTGTATCCCCACAATCTTTTCTTCTATATGCTCTTTTCTTCTTCTCCATCCCTGTCATAGTATTGGTGGTAATATCCTCACCGCAACCAAGACGGTGGGGTTGTATGCTCATCGTCATCATAACTTAAAATAAATAATAATGGAGCTACCTGCTAGTTGCTTCCTACATTGGATATAACTAAAGATTATTCTTAATTCAGCTCAACATGGAAAATAAATTGATACAAGAACATAATAAATGAAAAAAGGATTGAAATTGATTAACATGAGATTACCCTGGATTTGAAAACCAGCTAAAGTAAGGAAATTTCCCCCAAATCACTTGGTTTATATTCTTTCCTGAGAGACCCTAATTTAAAAAAGGAATCAGTTTGCGTCAAACATTTCAATTTCCAGTGAATCCTAAATCTAAAACACACTGAAATTGGAATTGGATTTGGAAAGAATTTTCAGTGAACCCTAAATCTAAAACAAACTGAAATTGAAATTGGATTTGGAATCGGAATACGATATTACCTGGGATTTGTAATCCACGTTGTTAGCTGAAGAAAGAAAGAAAATTTCCACCAAATTATAGTCCAATAAATACATAATTTTCTCAGAGAAAAAAAAAAAGGGAATTCATTTCTGGTGGAAATAATCTGGGTATTTGATAGTGGGAACAATCTATTATCCCCATCCATGTCCCTTACGTACTATGTTGAACACCTACATGTGTGCACAATGTACACGCACCTCAAAACCGTCAGATCACTGATTTATATTAGAGGGATGTTAGATCCGACAGCTTAATGGTGCATCCTCTTTGTTTTTTTTATGCATTCGGTCGACGTGATAGCATATCTCTTGAAATAAAGGGGCAAATTGGTAGGTAGGTTGTCCCACACTAAGACTCCTCGGATTTCAATTTTCAAATCTCAAATCAAACGGCTCTTTGGGCTTTGGCTGAGTAAACAGACAATTCTATGTTGACGTTGGTTTTCTCCCGGAATAATATCCGGGAGAAGATCCGATGGCTCTTCTTCAACCTGGGAAGTACGACAAAGGACACGAACACGACACGATGCTACGCGAGCATGAAACACTTTTGTCATAGAAGGGGGGTTTTTGGATCACGGGAGTGGAAAACTCGTAGTCAACTCACCTAATACGACATATTCAATATTTTCCTGTGAGTTGGACAGAATTACCCTCTGTGCGTTTCTAACCAAGAGTCTTTTCTCTTTACCTCTTCTTCCAATTAAATGTGCAGAACAGTTGGTAACCCTGAAAACCCAATTTCCGTCTATGATATTTAATGTGAAACCATCAAAATTTTAAACACTTAATCACCTAAATTATATCTAAGACAAAGATAGAACGATGTTTGATTTTGAATGTGTGAACTATTTTCAAAGCCAAGATATGATCAAATGAATCATTTCATGATATTATATTTTTAAATGTAATATTCTTTTTTTATCAGAAGTCTTCAAATGTAGCAGCAAACAAAACATTTTGTGATAATCGGTCTACAAATATAGCAGAATGGCAACGTTTGCTGGCAACGAAAAACTCCGGCCCTAAACTATTAAAACGAAATTCCTCTTCTTTCTTTTTTTGTATTTTTTTTTTTTTAAATTCTGTAAAACCTTAGTTCGTTCATGCAGGTAGAAGGGAAGTGAAGCATTCACGTTCACTGTATGAAATATGGATTTCAAATTTCTCTACCATACAGGTGATTGTGAAATACAGTATCTCATTAAGACTTGTGTGCTGGTGAATTGAACAATTCACTGCCAATTTAGCGACAGCGAAATACAACATTCAATATTTATTTCTTCTTCTTCTTCCGGTTTTGATTGTCTAGTCTTACCCATATCATACAGTTAATTTGGGTCAGGAGAAGGAAATACATACACGGAGTATAGGTGTTTGTAAAGCGCACAATTGTTTGGATTTATATAAATCATCAAGGATTAAAGAAGTAGGTGGTTCAGCTCTAGGATCTTGGTTACAGTGTGTTCCCCAAGTACACTAATCACCAAAGGAAAAATCTTTTGCAAAGACCTGCACAACGAGAAGAATAAATGCAGTACCATCCTATTAAATTCATGCAAAATGCAAGATGTTATAGACAACCTTTTTTTATAAATTTGTGCAAGACGCTACACAAATACTCCTGAAATGCGTTTATGAATCAATATATACAAGACTTTTCTTTTTCCTTTTATGTTGCTCGAAGGTCGCACAAGATCGGGTTTTCTTACTCTTTTCTGCCATTGAATTTTATGTTTCACGTTCTCTTGTTCGTTTACAGAAGTAATAGGGTGATTTCTCTTCACTTTATGTGGGCGAGAAACAAAAAAAATCCATGGAATCTTAGCGTTCGCAATCGAAGAATAGTTCCTCTTCAACTATTTCTCGCAACTGCTTCGTAAATATAAAGGGGAAGCATACTCAATGGCATCACATGTTGGGACACCAGCATTAGGGTCTTGCTTAAAGGTATCAGGATCCTATCATCACAACTGTTTCTCGTTCCCTCTGGACAAAGAGGCGTTTGGTTCTCACGTTCACTCTGAAAAGTTTGTCTTCGGAGCTTTTTTGGATTCTCAACTTTTCATTCTCCCGTATGGCGTGATATCTTGGTTTCTCGTTTTACTCTCAATTTATTTGCATAATATTTCTGCTTAATGAATATTCGTTAAGCTTAAAGCTCTTAAGAAACTCTTCCCTGTTTATTATTAGACATGTTTTGCTGCATGAGAATTAAGACTACCAAATGACAAGATAAGCCTCGAACAACACCAGATGATTTAGTTTCAGCTGACAAAAAGAATTTCAAAAATACTTGTAGGGTTTGTTCTTTTCGGTTGGAGTTTGGAGGGCGACAAGAGAAGAGTGAGTATGCTTTTTTTGTGGTAGTCAAGGGCAAATGTGTCCGAATCAATATAGAGTTTAGACTCGGTTCCATTTAACGAGTCAAGCACGGTTTTTCCACTCCCGTGATCCCAAAACTCCCTCCCTATAACAAAAGTGGCATGAAAACGGGTAGTTATTCAAAATAGAGCAGTGCTGTCCCGCGCAGTTGTGTGGGACTGCTCAATAAGCAAACACTTTATCAATCGTCGGATCATCACCCAAATTCGTTGGATTAAAATCAGTTTAGTTTTCAACTTAAATACATCTGGCTAAACCTATGTTATTAAAAGTATGTCCCTTATCTTATTAAATAAAGTCAAAACCATCCTCATCAAAAGACTTAAATATTATTGATTGTTAAGAATATCAAACGTTTCTTAAGAAAATACTCATCTTCTCTGTGATAAAAAATGCTTCTTCAGATCTCTTATGTTGATGGGTTTGTAGCAATGAGTCCTCGACGAAATTTGACAAACGAGTTTGATAGTATTAGTTTATTGAATGATTTTGGTTTTAGTGACAAACGAGTTTGATCCTAAGTTCTTGAAGAATGATGATGCTGGTATCATTAATATGCTTCCATCCAAGCCCATGTTCGTTACCGAGGACTGAAGGCAGATGCTTGTTATCAAGAAGAACTAAAGAGAAAGTTATGTAGTTCATAGTTTCTTTAGATCTAGTAGTCATGGATTATGCGGTTACATTTTTTTGGTTGGTTTCGTAAGACAAATAATGTATCTAAAATCATATTTGGTTTTGAGAACTTAAGAAATTTTTTCTAAATTGTTTTCATGTCGAGTACTTTTGATTCTTGGTTTATGAACATCACTGCAGGACAATTTTGCTGGTTAATTCAGTATTTTTAAATCAGGTTTATGAAGGAGTTGAAGATCGATAACAATATCTTTTTCTTAAGGTTCAATATGTGCGCGCAACAGTTCCTTCCTTCACAAAACCTCTCTTTACCCGGTTCATCCTCGAATCCGAAAAGAGGGAAAAAAATCTCTTCTGAAGTAAAATTTCTTTTTCTAGGAGGAAAATGACGATCTCCTTTTACTAGGAAATCAAAAAACTTGCTTTCCATCGCTACTATCAAAGAGAAACGGAATGATGACTGTTGTGAATATGGAGGTGGAATTTTATCTATGGCGGAATAGAAATCTTAAGGGACAGAGAGAAGGGTGCGGCGAAATAACTTGAGTTTTCGATTTTGAAAATATTTTTCCTGGTGTTGAATTTATATACTGAAAGGAACTAGTTATCCAACTCCTAGATTTTTGTAACACACGGCTTTGATTTAAAGCGATGTCATGTCATTTTTTTTTTTTTTTTTTTTTTTTGGATCAATAAGTGATGTCATGTCACCGTCCATAAACATGAGAGATAGATAGCTTGCCAAGCAGACCATGCAAGGAAGAGCTTTGGTCCCGATTCAGGTCTATCCTTCAAAGTTGAACATGAAAGTATACATAAACGTTGAACGGTTTATAGAAATGTTGAACATAAAAGTATACATAAGCACGTTGAACGGTTTATAGAAATGTTGTTTAGCCACGAATGTTAAGGAAGAAAATGATATAATACAAAATGCTTAGAGCTTCTCCAATGGTGGTTGTGTGTGTTTCCTAGGTGGCAACATAAACAAGACATCCTCATTCCATTTTTTCCTTAAGTTTAGGGAGGAAAAATAATTCATCTCCAATGGTGTTGTTTGTGATGTTTTGTGGATTAAATGTAAATATTATTTTTAGTAGTTTTTAGAGCTAAAAATAGTTATTTAATATATTGAGATTAATTTAGGTAAGCAAAAGCTTACTAGGATGGCTTGACATTGTCAAGTTGAATGTCTAAAACTTGACATTCACCTTGACATTGTCTAACAAAAGTGAAGCCATGTCATCTTCACATTGATTTAAGAAGTTGGGGTTGGAGATGAATTTTAGGGAAAACGAATGTCTATCCTTCGTGGACTTAGGCTGGGTTTGGTAATGCTTTTATTTTTCCAAAAGCACTTTCAAAACCTATATATGTCAATAATTTTTGAAATTGGTGTTTGGTAAAATCAAAGTGCTTATTATCCAAAGCACTTCCTGCATTTCCTCAATTTTTAAAAAGTTCTGAGGAGGAGCTTTTAAAAGCTACAAAAGATAAGCAATGGTCCCACCAAAATTTAATGCTTGATTTATCTTTTTGTCCTATTTTATTTTGTAAATGACAAAATTACCCTTAAATATATATACAATCAATTTTTATTTCTTATATTTTATTCTTTAAAATATTATTATATTTTATTTTCAAACTATTGTATGATACCATTTCATTTAATTTGTCAAAAATAAAAATAAAAACAAATTTTAAATAATTACTTAATTTTAGTTTATTTTTTTGTTTGAAAATTATATATTTAAAATTGGTTAAGTAAAAATAATTTTTCTTAACAATCATAATAATAGTAATAATTAGTAAATTTAATATTTAATCTATTTATATTTAATAGTAAAAAATTTAATTATTTTTAACCCCAATAAAATCAATAAAACTATTTTTAGAGATATGTCTGTTTTTGTCATTTGCCACAACAACAATGGTTGAATCTAGTATTTTACCAAACACACTTTTGATTGTTTTTTTAATCAGCTTTTAACTTTAATTAATATTTTACCAAACGTCTAATCGTTTCTCTCACAAAGACAAAGACAAAGAATTGACAAAGCAGAAAAGTGCTTTTACAAAAGCTGCAGCAATACCAAACTAAGCCTTAGACATTTATCTTCATATACATTCCATTGGAGAAGCTCTTATAAATGAAAGGGACCTACATTTAATTACACAAATTTGCCAGCTGTATTTCACTTAAAAATCTAAAATGATTTTAATCCACCGGCTTGTGAATCCATCCGACGCATGAAAAAGTGTTTGCTTACCAAGCAGTCCTGCGTGGGACAACACTGCTCTTCAAAATATTAGGATATGCACCATGTGTGGAACCACGAATTTAAAAGAGGGGTGCAAGAAAAAATACACCAAAAAATGATTTCATTGCACATCAAAAAATTGTGAAGTGTACGTATGCTAGCTAGAAATACG
Organism: Papaver armeniacum; assembly: GCA_023531295.1. Classification (NCBI taxonomy): domain Eukaryota; kingdom Viridiplantae; phylum Streptophyta; class Magnoliopsida; order Ranunculales; family Papaveraceae; genus Papaver; species Papaver armeniacum. The sequence goes on from JAJJWW010000560.1 coordinate 126,009, forward strand.
GTAATGTCTTTTAAGAATGTTATTTGACGATCGTTGTATCGTTACATAGTTAAGAAAAAAAAATTCTCTTACAAAAACAAGGTATCAAACTGATGCGATGTTTTTTTTTTTTTTCCTTTGATGAGCCTTTTTTTTTATTTTTTTATTTTGTTTTTGGATATAAATCAAAATTCCTTAAATTATAGATCTGAAGGATTATCTTTCAGTAAGAAACTAGTCAAGCCCAAAGAATGTTTCGAGCTCCAACACCTTTCTTTGATAAAAAGAAATTTTTGAGAAATTTATCCCGAGAATCAAGGAAACACCGTTTCACGTTCGTTAAGATTTCCTGAGAAAATAGGCAAAAAGATTAACATTAAGTGCTTTGTTGTTAATCGTAAATTAAAAAGATTTATTTGAAACTTGATAAGATTAACAAAAAAACAAAAGAATTAGCATTATTCTCCGTAGCCGGAAGAACCGTCAAATTCCTCAAAGGGTCGGAGAATAAATAAAAGAAATCATTTCTTCTGAACTTTGACCTATTTAAACTGATTTTTCGGTGACTTTTTAAATGTTAATACACAGAGAAGATATTCGTAAAGGAAGCAAAGATATCAGAGAAGAAAATCGAGGAAACATATTATTTAAATGAAGACGTGATTTAAGTAGGGATATTATAGTAATTCGACAAAAACAGTTAAGATTGTTTGTTACTAATCATTAGGGAGCTGATTTGTCAGCTAAGGAAGAAGGGTCACATACTCAGATTATGCGCCCCGTTCCCATCGTATGCGGACCGTGGACGGAGGGAGTATAAAGTAAGTAATTTTCGGGAAATTTCCTTTCTTCAGCTGGTTTCCTAATACCCGGTAACCTCAATTTCAATTATTCCTTTTATGACTTTGTTTCTATATCTCTTTTCCATGTTGAGCTGCTATTTGTTTGCACATCAATTTGTGTTGCAAATATATATATATATATATATATATCATCAAATAAGAAGAACTCGTTACATTGGATGTAGGAAGCAGCATTATTTATTTTAAGTTATGATGACCATGAGCATACAACCCCCGCCAAATTAATTGGTTGTGGTGATTATATACCACCATGTCCATGTATACTACCACAGGGATGGAGACAAGGAAAAGACCTAGAAAAGATTGTGGTGATACAAATACTTCATCACATATTGAGAAGAAGAAGAAAAGGGCATTTAAAAGAAAAGATTGTGGTGAAACAAATACCTCAACAGCAACAAAAACAGAGACAAAGAAAGGAGTATATAGAAGAAAAGATCGTGATAATACAAATATGTCAACAGTGATGGAGACGACGAAGAGAGTTTATAAAAGAAAATATTGTGATGATACAAATATGTCAACAGTGACGGAGAGGGAGAAGAAAAGAGCGTATCGAAGAAAAGATTGTGGTGGTACAAATACTCCAACTGTGATGGAGAAAAAGAAAAGTGCATATAGAGGAAAGAACTACCTTCCTCATGATTTAATTATGGAAGAAATATTAACCAAGCTTCCAGTCCGGACACTGCTAAAGTCTGTTCAGGTATCCAAACTCTGGTATAACTCCATTCATAATGATAATAAACGCTTAACTTATTCTCATTTCCTTCAATCACAGAAACAGCCCCATGTTATCCTTAGTCTTTTAAATGTTAGGGATGATGGGGTTGTTAAGAATACGGGTGAGCCGGCTAGATATGGGTGTCACTTCTTCAAATTTACTCCTGGAATCTACTCTGATGATGATGAAAATGCTCTGGAGTTTGACAAGTTTCAAGGTGGTCTTGTTGGTCATGACATATGGGAACAGGTTGGTTACTGCCGTGGATTGCCTTGTATGGCTATAGTGGGTAATTACTCGACTGGTTACGTAATTTTGGATGCAAACAGGAAAGACTTCATATATATCTATCCGTTCATAGATGGTAAATGCCGCGTCTCCAGTGCCCGCATCATCGGTCACGGATTTGGGTTCGATCCCTCAGCTAACGAGTACAAGTTGGTAAGCATTTTTCGAACTACGCAAAAGGAGCTTAACGTTGTGGTATTTACGTTGGGAACTAAATCATGGAGAAATGTCACTGCCACAAGCACTCCCATATCATGTCTTACCGGTTGTCTTATTACAAAGATAAGAGTGCCAGCGGGTAGTGACAAATCGGGCATCTTTTGTCCCACTAGCAGTAGTAGTAGCGGCAGTGGATGTTTGGTTTGGAAGATAATAACAACTTTGGGGGCTAACGATATTCAACATGATAATAGTAACGCTGTTAGTAATGAGATGGAGATGCTACTGTCGTTCAATCTCAATGATGAGAAGTTGAAGTTCATTCAGCTACCAGCTAAAAGTACAACTGACGAGCAGAAAAAGAACTTACTTGTCGATTATCCTCATCTTCTGGAGTTCAAGGGATCTCCGTGTATTGCACGTATTGAAAAAGTATCAGGGAATGGAAGTGATTATCCTCATCGTTGTCGTGATGATCATCAGGGTAGTAGTAGTAATTGTTGCTGTTGCTGTAAAGTTCATTTGTATGTGTTGAAGGATAATGTCAAGCAAGTGTGGGTTAAGGAGGAGAGTTTTGATGTTCGTATAAATTCTACTCCCGAGTGGTTAGTGGCCCTCGGCCACCTGGCACCAGAGCCCTGCTGTTTTTGCTTCGGCAGCACTACTACACCTCCTACTCGCATTTACAGTTTCTCAGATCAGGTGTTACTTTACTGGTTCAACGGGGATTCACTTCAAGTTTACAACTTGCGTTCTGAAAAACTTCAGCTTGTACTGCCTCTTAAATTTACTAGAGTGGATCTTCTCTTTCAAGCTAAGATAAAAGAACCGCGGCGGAACTTTAATTGTGGCGATGATGATGTTTATTGCTCCAACATGGATTATCAGCTGCACTGTCATGAAGAGAACTTACTCTCTCTGCAAACCTTCATACCAGAAGGAGTGGCAGGAGTAGATGCCGATGTTCTCAAGGAAATAGATTTGAAGAGAGAAGAGTTTCCATGTTCGGCATACGTGTGTATCTTCAAAGGCTCAAAAGTGTTTTATCCTCTTTTTAATAAGTCAAAGTCTTCGTAAGTGAGTCCGACTTTGTGCACCCTGGCTTTAACCGGGGTGCACATTCCTCCCAACTCCTCTTCAACTGTCATAGTTAGTTTTCTAAAATAAATTTATTTTCAATTATTTTATGAAAAATAAAAATATATTGGAAATGATGAACTCCATTAATACCGTACATATTTCTCTTTGTTCTAGTGTGCTCTGTAAAATATATTTCTCTCTCGTTGCTCTCTACATCTTAGTAAATCAGCAAAAGTATGTTGATCTTGATTATGCTCAACATATCTTTACTTATTTTCCTAATCAATCTTCATTCATCGGAACACTGATTATAGAGTTTTAAGAAAGCAAACCCATCATAAAGCTATGCATATGTAAAAATAAATGCTTGATTATTGTCGTTCACTAGATAATTATGCATTCTCTTCTATTTTAAATTATTGAATTAAGTGATAATTATCACCATGGTCATCAAGTTCATTAGCAGATGACAGATGACGAAACTTGGATGAGAATCTTATATTTATATGTACGGGAATTGTGATTCCCTTGATTATGCGCATTATTGTCTGATATTTTGTTTGTATAGACATGATTTCATAGACTGCCATTGCTAATCGCTTGTGTAAAGACCAGGAAGGTGGTCAATGAAGAAAGTTAATGGGAGAGAGAAAAATACAGAAGATGGAGAAAAAATCGACCCGAAATTTGATTTTATCTTTTTTCTTATAAAAATTAGGAAAGTAAATGAATTTCTAACGGAAGATATCTCTGTTATTCCCGACTAATGAGGAGGGGAGGAATGTGCACCCGCGGGTGCACATAGTTAGACTCTTCATAAGTTGTTGTGGAAGTCTACTGAATCCGATAATGTGATCAATGAAGAGGGGGGATGATACACTCACCGAAGTAGATTGTGTGTAGAGCGGGAGGGAGAAACTCTTTGGGACGTGAATCATTTCCGAAGGAAGAGTTAGTTTTGGTCAAAATCAGAATCACAAGATGGTATAAAAGTGAATATCGAAGTTGAGAACGATCTTTCAAGCTATGAAAAATCTATAGAACAATCTAAGTTAACTCCATGAGAATCACAAGAACATTCATTAAGATCTTCAAAATGTTTACAAAATAATATGAAAACCCTAACTTGGGAAGCAAATAATATTTCTCTCTCCTAAATATCTTGTCTAGACTCTCAAAAAGGCTCTCCCTCATACAAGGTCGCTCGGCTCCTTATATAGGAGTTTGCATAGTGGAGGACAACTAATAAAGCCCCTATTTTCGGATCTGGCGTGCGTTATTAACGCACGCTTACATTGACTCTTATCGCATAGACTCTATAACATCGCATGGTTCTTCACACTTTACTCGTGATTATGCTGACGTCATGTGATGCGTCATTCTGGATAAACTGTACGTGGTTGTCTTCGCGTAGTCTTGATGATCATCTTTTCGCATACTTGATTGGTGTGCGGTATTTTGTATCTACATTTTTCCTCTTCTCAAGTCGTTTGTTTGGAAAAGAGTGCGATATGAGAAACTTCAATTTATGATGCCGCACCCGTTCATCTTTTCGTATTCTTTGTTGCCGACATATTTCCCTAATTTAGGCATGACAGCTTACGCGTGTCCTCTCAACCATCCATTATTTGACACGTCTCTTATAACCCTCCTCTTCTTATCCGTTCACTTTCAATCATCGCATTAATGGAGTAAATATCTTGGGAATCGAGAGTAAATCTTCTATTTACTTTCAAATGTCTTCTTATTTCTTCTTTATACTTTCTCTCCTTTTTCTCTTCGGTTTTTGTTTTCTTCTTCTGTTGCTCTTCTGGCTTGATCAAATCTTCATCATTCTCATTACTGTTTCATTGTCCTGCTTTTGATCAACTTAATTATCTTTGATTATTTTTCTATTATCTCTTCATTCCCATACTAAAAATGCCTCACGCTGGTTGGTAAAACGAAAGAGAATTTAAAAGATTGCAAAAGGAATTTAGTGCAAGAGGTTTCTCACTATCCGTCCCTTCTGGATCAAAATCTTCATCAAAACTCGGACCTGAATGGTTTTCTCTCGAAGAATGGAGTGACCAGAAGATCATCATCTCAGTCGAACATCTTCTAACTGGTCTTCCTATTCCTCTTTATAATCCCCAAATTCCCTTGTTTTATGAAATTCTATCAGATGTGAAGTTCTCGCGTGGCATCTACCAACTGAGCGGTGACTGCATCAGAATAACCATGGAATATGCTCGTCGCGCAGCAGGACTAGAATCTCTACCCAATAGAAGTGTGAAAACCAGAGCATGCTAATAAGGAAATTAATCATGCAGATTACACCCTTGAGAATTTCTTCAAGAACTATGAGGTTGTGATTATGAAGAATAGCTCATCTAAGTGGGGTATTCGCTTATCAAGAAAGGATGGTCTCTCGGAGAATGAAAAAATTATGCGAGATGTTGACTTCCATGACCCTATAAATAACACCGCTCGCTGGTCAAATGATACTCGATGGTTATCCCATCATTTTAGTGGGCCCCTACATAGCTGGTAGGAGCGAAGATGGCTCAAATCTTCCTCTTCCTACGGGATTACCCGCTTACGACCCTTGGGTCTTCAGATGGCCTGAGCAAGCTAAAGTGGTATGTTATCTTCAACTCTCTCTTCTTTTTATTCTTTTGTATTTCACTCCTCTTATCGCTTTCTTTGGTTTCAGATTGCCAAGCAGTCGCAAAAAGCTAAAATTTTGCCTCATGTGTCATCTTCGCGCGATAATGAAGTAAGAAATACTCTTTATTAAACTTTCACAATATTGTTGCCTCTGTTTCTTATCTCTCATTATTCGCGTAGGTGGAAGCTGAGGGCGCTAAAAGGAAGGGTAAGAGTAAATTAAGATATAAGATTACTGCTTAAATCCTCTTCTCAGAGTCTATCTAAGAAGTGGAAGGAATTTTATCCCTCTTCTTCAAGTTCTCACTCCAGGGATGATGACATTCTTCTTACTGGAGACCCTTTAATCACATCTTATATGGAGCAGCTATCTAGTGTCTTTCGCGACTCCATGTCAGCAGTTGGAGATGAAGAGTTGACTCGTACTTGTGGAATGGTTGCGAAGATTTGCGATGCCCCTTCTTTAGGTCATGAATCCCTTCGCGGAGCTGCCTCAGCGTTGAGTCCAAACTTTCAATTTTCATTTGGCTCTTTGATAATCTTTATATTTTCGCATTCTCTTTGATGATTCTTTGATGCTTTTTATGAGGATGATGTCTAACGTTCGCCTTATGTCTTCGCAGATGGCCCGCATGTCTTACGTTGTTTCATCAGATTATCAAAGAAGACTTCGCAAGCTTGAGGCTGAAAATATTAAACTCAAGACCCAAGTCTCAACTCATGAGAATGATGCATCTGATCTTCGCAAGAGGAACGGTCAATTAGAAGCTGAAGTTTCTACTTATAAGAATCATATATCCGATCTTCATAAGAGGAATGATCAGTTAGTTGGTGTGTAATTCTTTATTTCTTTTGCCAATCTGTTTGTTCGTATCTTTCGTTCCCCTTGTAATTGTCTATTCTTGCAGAGATTTACAGCCTTACCGACGAGGCATCTTCTTTATTTCACTCTCTTCATCTTCCTGTCGATGATGATATTCTCCTTGAGTATCTTAACGCTTATCTAAATAACCTTGTTGATGACAAACTAAAAACCCTTTCTTTGGAGGAGATCAAGGCGAAGTACCAACTTCTTAATATTGATCACAGGAGTGCCTTGTCTACTAGTAATGGTTTTAAACGCCGCTTCTTGGAATCCAAAGAAAGGATTAAAGTTTTAGAAGCTAAGATTAATACTCTTATTACTGAGAAGGATGAAGTTGCTCTCAGAGGTGCTAAGGCTTTGAAGGAATTTCAAGAAACTATCCTTCAAGTTCAAATAGAGTGAGATCTAGATATAAGCGAAAAAGACGCACTTGTTGAACGAGGGAATTTGATCCGCTCCCGACTTCCTATAGAAAGCGATGTTGAGTTTGAATGGGCTGCTAGGGTCTTAGATAATGCTAGAAATGATTTAGATGTAAATGTTAGCCTTGAATCTGATCATGCTGCATTGGTTAGAGATATCATATCTAAAAAAGAAGGTTGTTTATAATTCTTATTCCCTTGTTATTTCTTGATGAGGGTTCTTATGCGGCTTTAACCTTCTTGTCCTTTCTTCGCAGATGATGAAAAGGAATTTCGTGAGAAAATTGAGAGTCTAGAGGCGAAGTTCGCCACTCGTGATTCTAAATATCGTAAGCTCAAGAAAAGCTCACTACAACTGTTTCTAACTTGAGCAAGGATGTTGTTCGCGTTCGTGATGCGGTTATTAAGAAAGTCTGTGCGGATAATGGCATTCCTCCTTCAACTTATAAATTCGCTGAGTTCCTCCAAATGAAGAAGACTCTGATATCTCTGAAAGTAAAGGAGAATATGCGTATGAGGAGATTGACGAGGAAGACAACGATTCCAAGGCTAACGAGGTGAATGAAGAAGACACGGATGGAAAATGGTTGTTCTTTCTGATGATCCTCTCTTTTTCTTTGCACTTGTAAATCTTTTACCAATTTCTTATATATTGAACTTCTCTTGTGTAAACTCTTAAGCATTTAAGGCTTTTTCAATGTAAATTCTCCTTGTATTGCGCCTGTATTTATAAAAGTCGAAGTACTGTTCTTTCCAACAGTTCGGGTTAATCCAGTGATAATAGCATGTGCATTTTTATGAGAATACTGTATTCATCAGCATGTGCGTGAGTCTATCATACGGAGGCGATTAACACTCCTCTATATGCTTACATTCCCATACTTGCCTCTGTTAATCGTTTCAAGATGATTGGGGCGAGCACATGCAGAGATAGCATGTCTCCTGCCTCAGCTATGCTTTGTTTTACCATTTGCGCCTCTATTCATAATCTCATCATTCCCATGTAGATAGATTTTAGTCATGTTTCTTCGCATGATGCCTCAACCATGTTCCTTACTATCCGCCTCTCGCGCCCATACATTCTGACTGCAGAAAATTTTCTTTGTTTTTCCCTTTGCTATCGAATCCGTACGTTTAATTTATCTTACCTGCAAAACAATATAAGCTTATGTTCTACTTTCTCATAAGGTCTTATTTAGCCTTACTAAGTAAAGGTCTTATTTTGCCCAAAATTTGATTTCGTTTCTGTGCGACGAGATCGCAGGCGGTTTTTACACTTTCATGTAATAAACCATTGATCCCGCCTTATCATTTATAGCATTGTTGCCTCTGCAGGTTTTATTATCGCACAAATACGACAAGACTTAATACTCCTGTGAGTAAAAAGCCTCATGATATTTGCGTCTTTGACACAATTCAACTCCCTAATGTAGGGTGCCGTCCTTATATTCCCCCTTACTGCCCCTTCAAGGAAGCTTACCCCTACCGGGTTAGGGTGGGCTCCTCCCATCCAGTGATGCAATAATCGGTTGTTTTCGTGGCCTCTTATCCCTCCGTCGATATGGCTTATGGTTACAAAACTGCACCCTAAGTGGGGTTTCTTCGGGCCGAGTGCATCATAGTCAAGACTTGTCAAGAGCGGCCAGGTACGCTCCAGACGTCCCAGGCACTCTTGACTCAACCGTGTACCTCGGAGCCTTGATCGAGTTTCTCCACTCCTTAGTAGAGAGCTTCTTACCTTAGTATTTCAAGGCGCTCTACTGGATGGGCTTTTATTTCACCCCAAATCTCCATGACTCAGGCTCCAGGGTCGGTGTAGCTTTCACCTAAACCATGCTAACTGGGTTTTCCCAATATGACGCGCGTTAAGTCTTATTATTGCCTCTTGCTGTATACGAACTAGGGTGCACGCCATAATTAGATACCTAGCCTCCCTAATTAGAGGTTTTACGTCTGTAGCCTTCTATTAAGGTCTTATCATAAGGTCTTATTTTTGCCTTTTTGCATGACATTATCATAAAGAAATAAAAAAATTTATTTGCATTCATACTCTTGATCAATACAATGCTTCCATCTTCTCCATTAATTTACTTATTCGCCCATATGATTACTATTTTTCTAAACCATCTCATAACTAAGATGACTTGAAAGTTTCTTTCACCTTCTGTATTCCATTGAGTTCGCATATGTTTTTTAATACATTTACTAGCATACGTTCTTCATCTTCTGATGTGCTATGACTGTCGCACGCACCATATTTCTGCAAGTACACTTGGTTCCATAGCTCATCAGATGGTCCTCCTTCCTTCTCCCCTGCTAACTCATACATCCTATTTTCAAATACTTTCCTGATTATGTATGGCCTTTCCCATATGTTCTCCATTTGTGTCTTATTATTTTTCTGATAAGGCGATTTTTGTCTCAAAACCAAATCTCCTTTCTTGAATTTGCCCATGCTAATACATTCGCTTTCTTGTACGGTTGTTGTCTCCCTTTCTGGTGTCGTTCTCATCTCACTCTCCTTGATCCCAGCATCCACCATTAATCGCTCACTTCTCTTGATATCTTGTATATGTTGCTTCCAATTTCTTCGCTTGCTTGTGCGTTCTTCACATTTGTCGACATCAATGTCATGGCAAGTTTTTCCTTCATTTGGATCTCCTCTTATTACTCCAACACCTTGAGGTAGAGGGAACTTTATGCATTGGTGGAAAGTTGAAGCCACTCTTAGAATTCCATGCAACCATGGCTATCGAGCATTATAGGGTGATTCTACGTCCTCCCTATCTATTGATATGTGATCGCACAAAAATAAATTACACTTTCTTACTACTCAAAATATAAATATAGCAAGGGCAAGAAAAGAGGGCTTAGGTTGTCGCCTATAAATCAGGGGGGTTTCGATTTTTATATACTAAAATAAAATAAAAGCAAACAATTAAACAAACCAAATCAAGGATAACTCCAATCACAAACATATTTTCTACACAATAATTAGAATTGATATTTTAATCTCAACTTTTATCAAACTAGAATCTCAAATCTCCTCTTGTCATCAACAAACACATTTCGAATATGAATTCTATCTAAAAGAACAACCTAACGTGTAAAAGCACTAATCAAGTTTAATTCCCTAGATGCATTAGGTTCTATGAAATCAGGCCAATCAAAGCAATACGTGTAAAAGCACTTCCGATTTAACAAAGGTTATGGTTCACATAAGATTGTACAAACTATAATCATTTACTCTTGCAATCGGGAATTATCAAGTATAATAACCCTAATCTAGCAATAAAGATGCAAACTCAATCGATTCGCGACTTGACTAAACAAGCATTCAAATCATGTAACAATATTAATAGTAAATCATAATCGATAATATGGAGACAAAACTAATTTATCATATTAAAACCCATATTTGGCCATAACCAATAATAAAAACTAGGTACTCATATTCATGGAGTTCATCAAACTCGAAAACAAAGTAGAGGAGAAGATAAGATGATAAAGATATCTCCCACACCTCCTCTTGAAGAAAACTAGGAAACCTAGATCAGGTAAGTGCACCTCCTTAAAATTGTGTCCCGTGCATCATCTCAAAGTAGGTTGCCAAACTCGGACAAAATCACAAATATCAGTCTTGGCAGCATGAACATCCAAGTGGGCTTGCGTGTCGGAATAGTCAAGTCTTCATCCATGTAAGAACACCGTGCCAACTAACCATTCGGCTCAAACTGCAGCACCTTTATCGATCATCCGTCTTAGTTTATCACTTTCCAATCATTAATCCATCTTCGAAGTTCATCATTTGTCTTTAGTCATGCAAACTCCCCACTCACCAATAATCAAGTTACCCACACTCTGCTCGTTCTACATCTCTCTCGGTTCAATCATTCTTGTCCCATTGTCTCGTCATCCGTCTTGTTTATCACTTCCAATCATCCATCTTCGAGATCATTTCATAATAGTTCGAACACCATCTTCTCGAACACCACTTCTCTTGTCTTGTCGGCATAATAACAAATGACTTCATACTCCTTCCCGTTCTCGTCTTCGCTATCATGGTAGCAGCAGCAATCACCACCATTACCGAGCATCACTCTGTTCCACACTCATCTCTCGGCGAGAACCAAGTATCCATCTTCACGATATCCCAAACAACAACCTATTCCTCGAGCCGTTCTTCTCTTCTTGAGATAAAAATGCAACAACATCTTGTTTCCTCGAGCTCCACTGGCAGCAAACCATCAATAAACTCCGGCAGAACCAAACTCGACAACAACTTCATCACCACGTTTTGCCTAAACTTCAATCGTCACCCAAAGAAACTCGACTCGGTGATGACAATGGTAGTTCTCGCAACAACCGGGGGTATCAAGCGGTCTCCTTTCTGAATCATCGGCATCCGTCGATCATCAATGACAGAAAGCCATCATTTCATCACCGTTGCCATCATCAACCCCATCTCTGGCTTCACCCGATAATGGAAGAAACCTCTATTGTTTAACCAAACACAGCAACACCTCCTTCTCTGTTGTTTGGGCCCTTTTGAACAACATATCGATGGTCATCATCACCATCTCCATCTCTAACGGCACGAGTATCACCACCAGAATCTAAAACTCTTCCCTGAACTGGTCGTGATATGGAAGTGAAGGACGGCGGCAGCCTTGAGTAATTAAGTCGGGTGCCTTAACAGTATTCAAATTTCAGCTTCCCCCATTAAATGACATGACTGCCTTTAGCAGTTCCTTTGTAATAGTCCACCCCTTAACAGGATGACTGCCCCCTTAACGTACAGTGGGGTGCCAATAGCACTTTCCCTACAAAATGACCATTGTGCCCTTTTGGTCTTCCAAGTCCTTCTTTTGCTCGTAACTTCTTCATACGAACTCAGAATGACTCCGTTCTTTCGCCATTTCCTTCGTCTTCTCGTCCTCCACAAAATGATGAGAAGGAATCAAGATTTGGGCGAGTTCCGCTTCTTTTTGCTCCAAATGACTCCATTGCACCTAATAAACTCAAAAGCACACATAAGATACATAATTCACAAGAAACTCGCAAAGAAAGCATAAACAATAGATATAAAATTAGATGTTTTACAACACCTATCAAATTCCCCCACACTTAGACTTTGCTAGTCCTCGAGCAAATCAAACAAAACAAATTCTAAAACATACATACAACTCCGTGTCGTCGAGGCTACGGTCACACTTAGCACGTCTAACAAGCCTTTAAACCCTTAGGTGTCCCTAGTGGACGAGTTTTAGTCTCGTGAGGGTTTACTAGAGATATACCCACAAAACCTACTTTTCCAACTTACTAGTTCTCCGAAATGATAGCATCCAACGCGCTAAGAAGACATAGAGATTCTGCACACTAGTCATAAGAAGTTAAACACATAAATGAACACAATCTCATCCTTAAAAGTTGAGAGAGATATAACCATCCCTTCTCGAAAGAAATTCGGGTTCGGAGTGATCAAAAGTCTCGACTCTGCCTCACAAGAAAGGGTTTTATGAAGTTGCTCTCAATAATAAACAACTTTTTATGGGTCACACATGTGTCCAGGTAGGAATGAAGAGAGAATCCTGCGACACGTTGAATGGTAGGAAGGCAAAACCCTCCGAATTGTTTTGAAAACCCACATCTTTTATCATTTTTGAAAACCCATTTTTCTGACGATCTCTAAGAAAGGAAATCAACCACTTAACGAAGGTGGGAATATGCTTACTTACCTCGTTATCCGTTCGACGTGCATCTAGCACCACTCTCACAGCATCCATAGAAACGTCTTCGGTCTTCAATCGGTGTCTTCATCTTCGTCTTCGGTCTTCAACTGTTGATGATAACTCTTGAACTTCGTAGAATCTCGACAATGTAATTCTTTTCCTCTAAACCCTTATTGCTTGAAACTTCTTTGTAGATATTCCTTCTTCCATTGGCTTTATTGAAAGAACAAAACTAAAAACAAACCAAAATACGATACAAAGAATTTTTTTTTTGTCTTTTTTTTTTTTTTATGAGACAAGAAAAATTAAAACAAATACAAAATGAAAACAAAACAAAATAGTAATGCACCTAACAAAATTTTCTCTAGTCTTTTTTTTTTTTAATTTTCTCTCTCCGGCGACCATGCTTTCCTCTCAGGCGATTTCCTGGCGTGAAAACCAGGCTTATTCTCCGGATTCACCATGGTTGTCGATAGTTTTGTTTTCGCTTTAGTTTTCCGATTGTTTTTCTTTCCACGATTTTCCCCTTTTCTCAGCTCGCGGCTTTTTGTTTTTGTTGTTTTTCGCATTAGGGTTTTAGTTTTGCTTTTCATCTTTCAAACTTGCTTTCGGTTTTCATGGCTAGAACAACTAGGGCTTCTTCTTCCAGGCGGCAGTCGTCATCACCACGCTCTTCCCAGGGGTTTACGGACTCTCCTTCATCTTCTCCCGTTACAATGGATGCTGTACTTGACAACGGGCTCTGTCATTGCCCCTTCAAAGGTTTTAACGGGTGTTTGGATGGTATTCATGGCAGGGGTTATGCCAGAGGATCATTTTTGAAGCATTTACAGGATCGGCATTTCTCTTCTGAAGATAGCAGGGCCAATTGCAGAGAATTGATCGCCAATAATCTGCAGATTTACCTCGCTTGGGAGAGGGTCCTTGAACGACTTTGGATGTGGTTGTGTGTTCGCTGCTTACATCTACACGCCTGGAAAATACCCTGCAAAGGTCGAGAAGGAGTGATTCATGGAGATGTAGTTGCAGGTCCATTTAACGGCACATTAGCAGAATTTTTCATCCATGGTGTTGCTAAGCCTGTCGAGGTTAGTACAGATTATTTGGTTCCCGTTGTTGGTGCTGTCTGTGATGTCCCTGTGTCAGATTTTTGTGATGCTGGTGTAGAACATTTTGGGCTTTCATTAGATTTGTTGAACGCCACATTTCAGAGGCAAATCACCACTGTGTCTAGCATTCCTCATCAATGCCGGTTAGCCTTCTCAAGGTCGCTCAAATTCCCGCCTCGACAAGGTGATATCCAACCCTTCCAACCTCGAGTGCTTGGATGCAACTTATTCTTTTTCCCATCTCAGACTCTTGCTTTGTACGGACCAAGGAATTCAGCTGAGGCCAATCGGCAATAGGAAACGCTTACAAGTTGGTGCTATTAACAACTCTTTATCAGTTTGAAAGGAAAACAATGGATGTTCCATTTCGCTAACAAGTCGTTATTAATCGCCACCATTTCGCATCTAAGCCAACAGATGAGAAGAAGCAAGGCCTAGCTAATTTGATGACTTGTCGCAAGAAAATAAGTTGTGGTCATTTCGCGCGGCTATTCGTGTGCTTTCCTCTAATGGAATTGCACCATGTAATGACCAAACTTATGCGGAGTTGCAAGATAAACACCCTGCTGCGCCTCCTCCTGCTATTCCTTGTGATGATGTTGTGTTTGATCCAGTTGTGGTGGAATGTCGGGCAGTTTTGGGTGCTATTAAGAGCTTCCCCAAAGGTACATCTTGCGGTCGAGATGGCATGCGAGCGCAACATTTAGTTGATGCGATGAGTGGGGCGGCGAGCTGTGGCGGATGATTTGCTTGCTTCGATCACAGGGTTGTCAATCTTTGGTTGGCGGGTAAATGCCCGAGGAGTTGGGTGAATTCATAGCTAGTACGCCCTTAACACTGTTACTTAAGCCTGGTGGCGGCATTAGGCCCATTGCGGTTGGCACGGTTTGGCGTAGATTGGTTTCAAAGTGGTCGCTTTTACGTCGGAAAGGATATGACTTCTTATTTAGGTGATTACCAATTTGGAGTCGGTGTACCTGGGGGTGAGAGTATTTTACATGTCAGTAAATAGCCTACTTGAGTTGAAGGGTCACTCGGACACGATGTCAATGCTTCTCATTGACTTCTCTAACGCTGTTCAACATGGTGAGCAGATCTCGGCTCATCAAAGAGGTTCCCTTCATTGTCCGTATTTCTCGTTGGGTTGAATTTTGTTATATGCGACCTGCTAAGCTCTACTACGACCAATTTATTTTGTCTTCTGCTCTTAGAGTCCAGCAAGGTGACCCACTCGGTCCCTTGTTATTTACTTTGACTCTTCACCCTCTAGTGAAGACTATTGCTTCCAGTTGCAAACTCGATTTGCATGCTTGGTACCTTGATGATGGTACAATCATTGGTGATACGCTTGAGGTATCCAAGGCCTTGCGCATTATAGAAATCGAAGGACCGAGTAGGGGTTTACACCTCAATATAAAGAAAACAAGTCTTTTGGCCCTCTCGTTGATCCTAGAAGTATTGTTGATGGTGTTTTCCCTCATGATATTGGTAGACCGTCTAATGGTGTTAAACTCTTGGGTGGTCTGTGAGTTTGGCTTCAACTTCATTAGTGATATGATGTTGAACAGAGTGAACAAGACTGTTCAACTTATGTCTCGCTATCAAAAAACTCAAGGATCCTCAAAGTGAGATGCTTTTACTTCGCAATTGCTCGGCGTTTCTAGATTATATTTTGCTTTGCGAACTACCAATCCGTAGAGCCCTTCAACAAGCCACTGAGATTTTCGATGATCATTTGCTCAAGTACTTGAGACTCCTTGTCACTGGTGATGGCTCGGGGTTTGGTCCTTTACAGCAGAGATTGGCTACCTTGCCTATCAAAGATGGTGGCTTGGGAATTTATACCATGGCAGACACCCGCGCCTACTGTTATCTTGCTTCCCAGAGTCAGACGGCTTCATTACAAAAACTGATCCTTGGTAACTTATCCTCAACAAAAAAAGGTTACGCTTTATCGGTTGGCTCTTCGTAACTTCATTCAGGTATGTGGATTACCTTCTTCTTATTGTGTCGATGATACTGCCCCCCCATCTATGCACTCCTTGGCAGTTACCTATTTTGATGCTATTAAGAAGAAAATCCCCGACCAATTTTCAATGTCTGCAAGAGATTCCATTATGTGGCAGTGCAAATGTAGTTAAGCATGCACAAGATTACTTATTAGCTGTACCTATTAGTGGGATTAATCAATGCCTCGGGCCTAGACAGTTCAGAGCTGTCCTTTGTTACCGTTTGGGTATCCCATTGTTTGTTGAGAATGGTTTGTGCTCAAGTTGCAATAGCCATATGGATATTTTTGGTGATCACGCACTTCATTGTGCTAAGGATATTGGGACCAAGTTTCGGCATGACTTTGTTCGTGATGTTATCGCTGATATTTGTTATAAGGCTGGTGTACCTGCGCGTAAGGAGGTGTCCCTCGGATTTTTGTCGGATGATGGCAAAGATTTGCGGCTTTCTTGATATCTTTGTTCCTAAGCGGGAAAATGGCCAAGATGTTTGTATGGATGTTAGGGGTCTCTCCCTTCAGGTGAAGGTACTCGCTCTTTCGTTCCAGTGCAAAGCTATTTCTAGTCTTTGTTTCGCGAAAACGCACTAAATACTTGGACAAATGTGTATCACATGGCTATGGTTTGGGTGTTCTTGCTTTCTCTACTTTAGGAGAACTTGGAGATGATACTTTATGTTTTTTCAAGCGTCTGAAGAATTGTTTAGTTAGCAAGGACGCTAGTAGTGGTGCTGGTAGGTTTAT
This sequence comes from Papaver armeniacum, assembly GCA_023531295.1. Classification (NCBI taxonomy): domain Eukaryota; kingdom Viridiplantae; phylum Streptophyta; class Magnoliopsida; order Ranunculales; family Papaveraceae; genus Papaver; species Papaver armeniacum. Next base: position 142,631 of record JAJJWW010000560.1, read on the forward strand.
TTTTCATCGATTAGGTATTGCTATTCAAAAAGGCGTTGGAGCCCAGCTTGTTGCTAGGTTGCCGACCAGAAATTAACATGTAACACTAATGAATAATATTGACAAAAACAACAATAAAATCACGATTATTTAATAAAAAATATATTTTTTGATTTTTTGATTTTTTTTTTTTTTAAGACAAGAGAAATAAACGCAAACTGAAAATAAATATAAAATAAGTACAAATGGCCATAGTGTAAGTATTTTACCGCTTGATTCTTCACAACTTGTATGTCTTGATATCATAAACTTCTCGAACTCTCATCTTGATACTCTTCACTCTTATATATAAGTCTTCAACTTGTAAAAATTCTGCCTCTTATCTTGTTGCTTTTAAACCTTGAACGTCTTCAACTTTCCTTCGAATTTGTGATGCTCCTCTTGTTGATGATGATTGTGTTTCTATGGACCTGTTGGTGTAGAGAGAGATAAGGTGGATGGTGCTAACTGCGAACAAGATTACAAGTGGTATGTAAGTTAGCAATTCGCTGTCACCATCATGATTGATAAAAATAGCACTCAAGAGATCAAAATAGTGCTTCTATGGTGGGAGGTTGGGTAGCTCACCATTCTACCCGGAGTTTACGTACGGTGACACACACTCTAAAAGCACATATTTAGACAGGTACAAAGAATTGAAGGTCGGTGCCTCACATTATGTAACATGGGTAGTCTCCACTATAGGGGACCACTACTCTAATACCGAATTCGGCCACGCACCTTATTTGCCACCGGCATGGTTAAATCCAACTTTAACTCTCATACAAGTAAGAAACCCGATCATGTTCTCTCTCGTCATCTCTAAGTTCAGTCACTCTTATGAGATTCTCGATGTAATCTTAGCGACATGTATACTATGTGACTCTAAACTAACAGTTTTTTATTCACTATTTACACAAAAGTTGAAAAATTTGAAAAATTTACAACGCAAATGCTTAACCACTCCCCCACACTTAAACTTTACATTGTCCTCAATGTAAATCGAATCGTCCAAAGAAAGTCAAGGTGGGAAATCTTATAACAATATGCGACAAGAAAAAAAAACTAAAAACAAGAAAAGAAAAATTAAAAGATAAGATATACAAAACCTATGGGTTGCCTCCCATTTAGCGCTTGGTTTAAAGTCGTCAGCCCGACTATATCCTTGCAAGATTCATTCCCCATATACCAACAATCTGAAAAGTTGGGGATCCTTCCATAGAACCTGTTTTGCAAACACTAGCTTCACACAAATATTAGTACTATAAAACATAAATGAAGCTATGAACCGATAAAAGCTTCCCCCACACTTATTCTTGTCCACACTTGGAAGTGTATAAAGTATATAGGAGTCGGGTACTTCCACGGTTTCTTGTTCCAAAACCTGCATAGTATGAGAATCAAGTATCTCTAATGGCGGAAACCGAGAAACAAAGTCATTCAACAATATTCTCGAAGCACATACATTCAAACCAATAAGAGCTAAAGGAGAAGAAATAATAGGCAAAGGGTTAGACAAACCTTGCACAATCTCTTGTATTACGGAATCCTCTTCATCCTTGAAAAACTCAAGTGAATTATTCACCTCTTGTATATCATGGTCCTCTATCAAACCTTGCAACCATTTTTCGTCCGTTTCTGCCTTAACCAAAGTTTCGACATAAACATCATCATTACAATCATATGCAAGCTCAATTGGGTCTTCCACAATATTGGTCATAACGGTTTCATTCACAACATTCTCCTCTTCATTAGACTCAAACTTTGTTGCAAAGTTGTGTAAAACACTAGTTTTATCATACCCATGTACCTTTTGAATATGTGCTTGATCATTATAAAGATCAAGAGTTGAGTCAACTACTAATGTCATCAAATATCTCCAAAGGTTGGTCCTTTTTAACACAATCATCTTCGTCTTCATTTTCAGACTCACCATAATAAGAATCGTCGTTGGTTTCCCAACCCTTATCACGACGTCGTTTAAGTTCCATATGAATGGTCCTACTAATTTCATCGACAAGCTCTTCCGAGGCTCCATCATCTTCCAACTTGTATAATTTCTGCGCAAGTTTCTTGACGTTCACACGCTTACCACCGTTTATTACAATAGGTTCTCTTTCCCATGACTCTTCCCTTTGAATGGGTGAATGATCATAACTACGATCTGGAGTCGGGTAAGAAGAAACGTTCCAAAAATTGGTTTGTGCGACGTTCTCTCTATCACGGTCAAGTTGGTCTAGCCTTTGTTGCATGTCTTGTAATCCATTCAAAATCTGCATACAACTCGAATAAAGCCAATTAGAAGTAGAATTATCCCACCTAGGTGCTTGACTTACATACCCACTACAAGGTTGTTGTTGGTATGTATGAAAATCACCATAAGGTTCTCTAGGATATGCATCATAGCCAATAAATTGGTTTTGATTGTATCCCATAAATGGTGGGTAATTGTCATAGTGTTGAGGTTGTTGAAAACCGTATTGATTGCTCCAATATGCTCCGTACATAGAAATTGGTACCTGAAACGAGATTCTCAAAACTCGGTTAAGAACCAAAGAATAAGAAAAAGTAAAACAAAACTAAAAACAAAAATAAGAAACCAAAAACAAGTGACAACCGCTGCCTCCCCGGCAACGGCGCCAAAATTTGATCGGTTGTCAGCCGACACAAAAATAAATTACACTTTCTTACTACTCAAAATATAAATATAGCAAGGGCAAGAAAGGATCGTCCTGCATCTTGAAACTATTTCATATCCATTCTTAATCATGCAGAGGACTTAGGTTGTCAAATTGTTTTGTTCCCTATAAATAACACCTGAAGGGGTTTTCATTCTCGATTTTTATATACTAAAATAAAATAAAAGCAAACAATAAAGGTAAACAAATCAAATCAAGGATGAGAAAGTATTGGTCATGGATTTCGTCTTCAATCACAAACATATTTTCTACACAATAATTAGAATTAATATTTTAATCTCAACTTTTATCAAAGGCCCTAGAATACCTTTATCGCAAGAATATCCCGCTAATCTCCTCTTGTCATCAACAAACACATTAAAAGATGCGAATATGAATTCTATCTAAAAGAACAACCTAACGTGTAAAAGCACTAATCAAGTTTAATTCCCTAGATGCATTAGGTTCTATGAAATAAAGGCCAATCAAAGCAATCGAACGTGTAAAAGCACTAATCCGATTTAACAAAGGTTATGGTTCACATAAGATCATAAGAATATATCACTACAAACTATAATCTTATTTATGCTACTTGCAATCAGGAATTATCACTTTTGCGTATAATAATCCTAATCTAGCAATAAAGATGAAAGCAAACTCAATCGATTCGCGACTCGACTAAACAAGCATTCAAATCATGTAACAATATTAATAGTAAATCATAATCGATAATATGGAGACAAAACTAATTTATCATATTAAAACCCATATTTGGAAATCCAACTTATTCCATAACCAATAATAAAAACTAGGTACTCATATTCATAGAGTTCATAACAAGAAGGAAGAGAAAACCTATCATGTTTCTAAACCCTAGAAAACAAAGTAGAGGCAGAAGATAAGATGATAAAGATATCTCCCTATTGTATCTAAGCTTCCCTATAGTAGAGTTTTGTAACCTCCTCTTGAAGAAAACTAGGAAACCTAGATAAATTAGGTAAGTGCACCTCCTTAAAATTGTGTCCCGTGCAAAGTAGGTTGCCAAACTCTGGCCAAAATCACAAATATCCTTCACAAGTCTTGGCTGGAAAAAGGTCGCATAAACATCCAAGTGGGCTTGCGTCTGAATAGTCCAGCCCAAGTCTTCATAAGCTTTGTCATGTAAACTGTTCTTGTCGATCTCAGAAATCGACAAAGATACTCTTTCTCTCGGCACCATCAGCCAACTAACCATGGCGAAACCACATCTCAACTCCATCTCGTCTCGCAACACCTTTATCGATCATGGCAGCAAGACTTTCAATCTCCATCATCGTCATCTCTCGCTTTACTTCCCAAAGATCGCCATCTCCGACTTCATTAACTCCGCTCACAACATCTCAAACCCCTTCTTCTTACAGCCCTTGTAAGCCATTCGCAGCAGCATTACTTCCCTGTATTTGTCTTCAACTCCAACAGAAACCATGAAAACTCCTCACTCACCACAGTTCGGAAGCCAGCCACTCTTCTTCTCAAACTCTGACCCAGACAAATACCCACACTCTACTCGTTCTACATCTCTCTCTCAGTTCAATCATCACAGCCACTGTCCCATCCAGCAATACCGTGGGATTCATAACTCTGTCATTCTTCTTAGTTTATCACTTCCAATCATCCATCTTCGAGTTCATCATTTAGTCACTGCCAAGTCATATCACTGCCAATAATCAAGTTCACAGCTCTTCTTTCTCATTGTCTCTGTTGTACTCGATCTTCATTAGTTCGAACACCACTTCTCTTTCTTGTCAGTCCAACAACAGCAGCTTCATACTCCTTCTCCTTCTCGTCTTCGCTATCATGGTAGCAGAAGCAGTCACCACCATTACCGAGCATCACTCTGTTCCACACTCATCTCTCGGCGAGAACCAAGTATCCATCTTCACGATATCCCACCACAGCAACCTATTCCTCGAGCCGTTCTTCTCTTCTTGAGATAAAAATGCAACAACATCTTTTTTCCTCGAGCTCCACTGGCAACAAACCATCAATAAACTCCGGCAGAACCAAACTCGACAACAACTTCATCACCACAGCTGCCTAAACTTCAACTGCGTCGCCAGCAAACTCGACTCAGTGATGACAATGGTAGTTCTGCAACAACCAGGGTATCAACTGGTCTCCTTTCCTGAATCATCAGCATCCGTCGATCATCAATGACAGAAAGCCATCATTTCATCACCGTTGCCATCATCAACCCCATCTCTGGCTTCACCCGATAATGGAAGAAACCTCCATTGTTTAACCAACACACATCAACACCTCCTTCTCTGTTGTTTGGGCCCTTTTGAACAACATCGATGGTCATCATCACCATCTCCATCTCTAACGGCACGAGTATCACCACCAGAATCTAAAAATCTTCCCTGAACTGGTCGTGATATGGAAGTGAAGGACGGCGGCAGCCTTGAGTAATTAAGTCGGGTGCCTTAACAGTATTCAAATTTCAGCTTCCCCCATTAAATGACATGACTGCCTTTAGCAGTTCCTTTGTAATAGTCCACCCCTTAACAGGATGACTGCGCCCTTAACGTCTGATGGGGTGCCAATAGCACTTTCCCTACAAAATGACCATTGTGCCCTTTTGGTCTTCTAAGTCCTTCTTTTGCTCGTAACTTCTTCATACGAACTCAGAATGACTCCGTTCTTTCGCCATTGCCTTCGTCTTCTCGTCCTCTACAAAATGATGAGAAGGAATCCAAGATTTGGGCGAGTTCCGCTTCTTTTTGCTCCAAATGACTCCATTGCACCTAATAAACTCAAAAGCACACATAAGATACATAATTCACAAGAAACTCGCAAAGAAAGCATAAACAATAGATATAAAATTAGGTGTTTTACAACACCTATCAATATGCTCCTTAAAGGAATTCGCTTCGTCACCTCTCCCTTTGGCTTGTTAGCTGTTCGTTAAAACCATAAATCTTGTATGTTGAGGGGAGTAGTTCTTCATCTCTACCACCCATAATCTTGTATGTGTGATGAAACAGAATATCCACTGAACTCCCAGGATCTATCAGTATTCTGTTTATAGCCCATGTGTTCACATCCTCCTCTTCATCTTCATCTTCAGCATCCTTTGCCTTTGGATTGATTTCTAACTTGACTACTAATGGGCTTTCGTGTTGTTCTCCTCCTCCTGGTACTTCTTCTGCATTAAAGGAAATAGGCGGCTTCTGCCAATCTTTCAATGGTGACATCTTCGCGAGGTTGAGTATCTCCTTTCCATCACTATCTCTCGCTTGAACTCGGCTTAGGACATTATCATGTAAATCTTTTATTCTCCTGAACGAATGTATTATCGAATTATAATATAAATTCTTTGCCTTCGCTCCAACCTCTATCAGATATGTATGCTTTCATGACTCTCTATCTTGTGCATGCCCTGCAGTTGGTGGTGGTGGTAGATTCTGTGGTTGCTGCACTAAGAAGTGGTCTAACTTTCCATGATCAATCATTCTTAATATGATTTTCTTTATATTTCTACAGTTATTAGTTGTGTGACCATGGAAACGATGATAGGCGCATAAGTCGTCACTCCTCCTCCCTGCTGGCGGTTCATCTCCCATATTTGGTGGTGCTGGTATTTCTTCTATCAAAATTATTGCTTCCCAAATTGTCTCTACTGTGGTGTTTAGGTGCGGCATCTTTATATGTTTCCAAACTACTCTATTGCTTCCTTGGCCTTGGTTATAATATTGCTTTCGTCCTCCATATCCTTTTGGCTGGTAATCGAGTCTTTGAATTTTATTATTTCCTCCGCGATTATTGAATTGTCTTTCTCTTTCAAATTCTTCTTGATCCCTACTTCCCATAGCCGCCAGTTTTTGCTCTTCCTCCACTATCTGCTTTCATTTGTCCCCCTGAGATGTACTTGCAAGAGCATTTATTGTTCTTGGGAGTAGACTGGTGTTTCCTGCGTTCGTGATCGCCACTGGATAAGATTCCATTTCTTTTTGCTTTTCTTCAAGAGCGATGTATTCTTCTTGATACCCGCATAATTCTTACATTGTTATCGTATCTTTTATCCTAAAGATCTGTGTATATAATAAATCGGTTGCAAATAATGCGTTGATGAATGCTAATATGAGATTTGTCTCATATACTCGTCCGGCCATCTCACTGCACAGGCTCCTCCAATGCGTGGTCAACTTTCGCAAGATTTCATTGGTTCTTCTATGTAAGCTGAACACTTTCTCTATTCCAGGTCTTAACATATTACTGCTGATGTAATTTCCTATAAAGATGTTTTGTAAATGGTGAAATGATGGGAAGGTGCCAACTGTTAAACCTTCAAACCATTGCAAAGCTTCTCCGGTTAGGGTGGGTAGGAAATATTTACAGAGTATCGCATCATTTGCTTCCCACTGTAAGAGAGATCGGCTGTATGCTCTTATATGCTGCACCGCACATGTGATTCCATCAAAGATGTTAGTAAACGCAGGGAGATTAAACTTTGGTGGTATAACTGCACATTTTATTTGCCTAGAAAATGGTGTTCTTCCCGCTTCTTCTATCTCTTCATCCAGTTCTTGTCTGCCTCCATCTATTCGCGTAGTTATCATTTCTCTCATCTCTGCTAATTCTCTGAAGATTTCCTCATTCGTGATTTGGTATGCTTTTTGATGCATGGGTCTTTTCATCCTCGCTTGCCTTATTCTGTTGTCGTGATTATTCTGACGCATAACTTCTTGTATATCTCTCTCTTCAGCTTCTTCCCTTCTTTGTCTGCATCTTTCTCTTTCATTCCTTGCATGTATCTGTGCGGCATTATGTCTTGCAGCTTCTTCTTCGCGTTCATGTTGATCTCTTATCATTTTTCTTCCTTGTAGTATGATTCTTCCTTGTTCTTCATCATCTTCCTCATCTTGGTCATGGTGAACGCGGTGCCTTTCGCCATGTCGTTCGCGTCTATTGCCTCTGTTACCTTCTTGCATGCGATGTTCTTCGCCCTGCTATACGTACCAGTCATCAATTGGTTGTTGTTCTATGCGATGTTCACCGCGTAGATCTTGTAAGTCATCGTTTATCTGAAAGTTTTCAGCAATATTATCCAAAAGTGACGCTCGTCTGATATCTCTTCTACCAGATTGACTACGCCTGGATGTACTCCTGCTTTTTCTTGACCTTGAGCTCGCACGTGTGGTGCTTCTTGATATTTGCTCTTGTAATCTTATGTTCTCTTCTCTTAACTCATTATTCTGGCGCGTCAAATTCGCACGCTCTTCATCCTCTCTCCTTCTTTCTGCAATCAACCTTTGTTTAAGTTCTTCGATTGTCATGTTCTCTTCATCCCCTTCTATCAGTCCTGGATCTCCAGTTCTTTCCTCTTCTTCTTCTATTGAATCTGTATTTACGGTATGAACGCTTACTCTATCGTAATTGATAATATTCTCCTGCACTGGCTCGCTTTAATCTGAGTTTGAGCTTGATTTACTCTATTGTTTCTTTCTCCCATCCTTGAGGATTCGGCGATTTCGGTCCTTCTTCTTCCAGCGATTCTTCTAAACCTCCTAGTTGTTGTTGCTTGTTCTGCTGCAGTTGTTTATCTCACCATCTTTTTTATCTGTAACAATTTATTTTGCTCTTGAAAGATAAAAATACTCTCTTAAGAACCAAAGATTTTTCTAGTGAAGATTGTTTTTCTTGAAACTAAAGGCTATTGACTGAATCTTTTAGATCTAAACTTCCGAACTTTTCCTTGATTATGAATATCTTCTAACTTGTTTTTAAGAACTTCCACTAACAGGATACATCATTCCGAGCTGATTTCTAGCGCCAAAATGTAGTTGCAGGAAATCCTACAACCACACCTTTAGTAAAATCTATAGAACAATCTAAGTTAACTCCATGAGAATCACAAGAACATTCATTAAGATCTTCAAATTGTTTACAAAATAATATGAAAACCCTAACTTGGGAAGCAAATAATATTTCTCTCTCCTAAATATCTTATCTAGACTCTCAAAAAGGCTCTCCCTCATACAAGGTCGCTCGGCTCCTTATATAGGAGTTTACATAGTGGAGGACAGCTAATAAAGCCCCTATTTTCGGATCTGGCGTGCGTTATTAACGCACACTTACATTGACTCTTATCGCATAGACTCTATAACATCGCATGGTTGTTCACACTGTACTCGTGATTATGCTAACGTCATGTGATGCATCATTATGGATAAAATGTACGCGGTTGTCTTCGCGTAGTCTTGATTATCATCTTTTCGCATACTTGATTGGTGTGCGGTATTTTGTATCTACAGGAAGAAGTAATCACTTCCCTTGGTTCCTTTCTGCGTGGACTCTCACAAAAGTTTTCAAAGTCTCGGAGAAGAGGAAGAAGTTGCAACATCTCAGGCTCTGTCAGAATCAGAGGTAAGCAGCTCTAAATCATCTTCTTCTGCACCAGTTCCAGAATCGATTAGAAGAGTTACGCTTGACCCAAACTTGAAAGGTATGTCGATTTCAACAAAAGACCCTATTAAGATTTCTGCAACAAGCCTCATTGAGTCTCTCTCGGTGATGGGTTTCTGTTTTCCTTCAGCTAAAGAGGATCGTAATGAAATGTTTAAAAGTCTACTGACAATCATAAGGTACTAAATATAGTGGAAGCATAAAATTTTTTTTGATCTTTTGCACTTTTTAAGTTGTAATTGCCTGCGCAAGGCTTGTGTGTTCTTCAATATTATTATCTTTGCCGAGGAAAAAAGAAATAAAATAAGTTAGTTTTGGTCGAAGAGGCCTTCCATTGAACTCTTTTGGTTGTATTTTGTGTTTCTTTATGTATATGGTAACTGATTTTTTTACTTGGATATCACTCGAGAACTTTGTTGAACTATAATTGCAACAGTTGGATTAATGGATTCTCACCCTGAGCTTTTGTTTTATTTTTATTCTGGTTAGAGAAGAGAAGCAAAAAGAACCAAAATATATATGGAAATAGGATGTCTTATACGAAATTTCCGCTAAAGAAAAAGCATATGTTTGTTGAAGAAAAAACATGTGGTTGGCTTGGTTCCAACTTCCAACAGTTGTTGTACGTAGATCCTTTATTGAAGAAAATCTTTTTTCATGTAAATGTAATCAACAAAGAAAATTATGTCCCATAAACAGTCTTTGATAGTTAGGCTTTTGTAGTAGCAGTTTTCCCACACTACACCTCTTACTCGATTTTGCTTAATTAGTTCATAGAAAGTTGATAACCGAGAATGTTTATTGATTAATTTCATGAATTCTCTACACAGAGAAAATAGAATTACACTTAACAAGTAAAACACTCTAAACTTTCTCCTAATGACTTGCACAACAATTCCAAAAGATCTCTTTACAACAGCTCACTCGACCCTTTATATAGGGTAATACATAGTGGATGACAAATAAGCTATCCTTTATTTTCTGGGAATGTATCGCTAAGTGTCGCCAAGTGTACAACTATTCAATCTCGCGACACTTCTTAACCTCGCCAGTTCCATGTCTTTCGCTTGTTTTGTGTGTCGTTTCTCATCGCGTCTTTTTATTTTAGTTTCTCGCGACTTCCTCGCTGGGCACCGCCGCTTATCGATCCCGCGAGCCCTATGCGTCATGATATTATGATCCTACATCTTGCCTCTTTTTCTCAATATTGCTTGAAGAGCGATCTTGAAGGAAAAACCTGTCGTGGTAATCTTTTGATCTTTGTTGATGAAGGAACGAGCGTAAGAATACCGTACTTGAAAAGTAACGATTTTTGCCTCTATTCTTTCAAGTTCAAGCTCCTATATTCAAGTGTCATTTCTTGCCTCATGTGTTATGTAGAATAATCGATTTCGCATCTCTTCTCGCCTATTAGGAAATATGCCGATATTTGAATTCAAGTAAAGTTCTTTTCACAAACTTCCTTGGATTTGGGTAGTGACTACACACGTGTCTATATTTACCTCTTTTACCTATGTATTTAATGTTATCCAGGCCATAATATTTTTCTCATCTATTTATAGGAGCACCGTGAAGAATTTTCCTTTTCCTTTTCATCTTCTTCATCGTCTGCAAGTGTTCTTCTTCTTCATCGCTCGCAAGTGTTTGCTTATTGTCGCCTCTACCGCCTTCTTCACCACTTTAGCTATTCTCTACCAGCTTGTTACTTCTCATGACGCCTGTGTTTGTTAATTTTGCCATATCCTGGCCGATTTTGTTGTTGATCGATTCGAGATTAAGTTTCTTTGTTGAAATCACAAAGGGCATGATTAACTTTGTAGTTCTTTTTCCGCCATTGTTGTTTAGCAAGAACCAAACCCAAAACTAGATTTATCGTGAAGGACCCTCTTCTTTCTTTTTGGGCTCGCCATCTAATCTACTTGCAACAAGAACCCTCGCACAACCAAAGTCCACTTCGCGAGCAAAATCTATGGTTTAAAAAAGACAACATGAAAGCGACAAGGTATTCAAGAAACATTTATTTTTTATCAACAATACATTGTTGCCTCTCGCTTTTTATTTAATTTGTCATTCGCAGATGATAAAACTACCGGTCATGTTCCCAAAAAGCCTCGCTACTCCAAACTCCGTTACTCCCAACGCTCCATTTCCTTCATTCACACCTTCATCTCCTCATAAATCTTCGCAAGATAACTTTGTGCCCCTTCCTCTCGGGTACTACTACCAACGACAATATTTGTATGCCTCAACTCCTCATAGATCAAGTTCCTTATAACCGTCCTACTACAAACGATCTTATACCTCCTCCCGTTATCAATGTCCCCGCTATTTCTCCAATCACTTCTCTCCCCGAAACCTCTTCTTCTCCCGAGGCTCCTTTGACAAAGGATCACTGCCTTCTTTGATTGAGCAAATTCTCTAACTTAAAATTTGGAGGGGATAGATGTGGCCTTTAAGGTTCTTTTTCGATCTCGTGGAATGATGCCAAGAAAACTCACGATCCTATCAAATCCAACGTCTCGCGAGATTTTAAGTAAGCACCTTGGTCCTCGATAAGGTCTCGCAATCGCCTTTTGGTTCAAGAAATTAGTAAGTCAAGGATGATCTCCAAAGTTATGACCAAGTGCAATAGTCTCCACCTTGAAAATCAAAATTTCACAACATCTCGCTAGATCGTGATAACCTTCGCAAGAAGAACGAAGAATTAAAAGGTATGCTCGCCACCTTTTTTTTTTTTTTTTTTTTTTTTTTTTACAACTCAAAACCTTGCTCGCCTTCAAAGTATTAAACCGTAAACGAATAATGGAGATATATCGATTTTGAGTCCATCGTTGAAGAAGTTCGAGTTGAAAGAGATTCTTGGATGGAGCAAGATAATCTCTTAGATAATCTTCATACCTATGCAACCGATCAAATAAATAACTTATCGAAAGAGAATTTTGATTTATCGCAAAAGCAAGACTCATTAAGTAATGACTTATCTCGCCTCTTATGCTTTGACTAAAACTAATTTGGAGTTGAAACTTTATTTGGGATGAGAATCGAACTCTTCTCAAGAGAAACGTCGTTGAATAAGGTGGCGAGCTACTCGCAGCAAAGATGATGTTTGCCAAAAAATTATGTGAAGAACAAGAACAAGCCAATCATTCTTTGAAAACCAACTTGAAGAAATTATCACGAGAGAGATAAACTTATTCAAGGTAGAATAAGTTTGAGTGTAAAAGCGAAGCAATTCCAAGAACAATGGGTCAAATTAGAAAATCCAACTCTACTTTGGCGACCGAAAATTCCATACTTGTTTCCCATGAAAAGAATTTCACGATCTCGATTGAAAGGCTTAGTTGGAGATTCATTTGATGATGTCATGGACCGTTGGGAATAACTTGCAGCCTTTAATTCAACATCTTACTTCTCAAAAGGAAGGTAGTCAAATTATTTGACTATCTTTATTTATGTATTTATTCCCCGAATGGTTTATTACCCTAAAGTGCCAATAATGTTCGATAAGAACTTTCCGATCTTGTGTATTTGTTATGCAGACTCGAGAGAAAGCTTCTGCTCCACTATCTCCACCCTCAGTGTCCGATTATTCTAACATTCGCAAGGAAAATGGACTACTCACAAGATCTTGCTCGCTCTCGCGACTGCAGAGCTTAAGATTTGATTATATGTCTCACAGTAAAGACATAGATAGTAAGAATCGTCAAAAGGCATTGCTTCACACCCTCTCAAAGCTGAAGTCCTTGTGAATGACATTTTGTTGTCTAAATCCCTTTGCTCCTATACATGTTGATCCTTCGAAGTAAGTGATGATGAAGTCCCCGATTCTCCCGATAGTGATTATGACTATGAAAGCGGCGAAGAAGTCGCTAATACCAAGTTATCAACAAAGATCCGATCGAAAAGTTTTCTCGATGAGAATCCACCAACCAAGCGAGAATAAAGATGTCAAAATTATTTCAAGAACGTCCATTGACGGCCGAAGGTGAAGCCGAGAAAGTAATTGGTGAAGACGATAAAATTGATGTAGAGAACTAACTGCTTGATAACTCTTGCTACAACTTGTCTGCTTGTTTTGAAAGGTTAAATCCCTTGTTGATAATCCTCTTATTTTCTTCTTCTTAATTATGACTATAATCTCGCAAGCTTATTCGCTTACATTTTTATGAAATGATTTTACTCAGTCATCATCATTTTTGCATTGTATTCTTCATCGATGTCGAATTTTGTATTGACGAGGTCGCAGCATCTCCATGAGTGAAGAAACCTACTTTTCTCGCCTTATCATTTCTGTAGTCTTTATTTTATCTTTCTGTGGCGACAAGGTCGCAGACGCCTTTACATTTTCATGCAATGGCTCATTGACCTTGCCTTATCAATTTTGTGTGGTCTTCCGAGTTAGACCTCCCTAATTAGAGGTCTTCCCCTCGCCACCTTTTATGGCGACAAAATCGCAGACGTCCTTACACTTGCATGTAAAGACCCATTGATCTTGTCTTATCATTTTCCAAGTATTTTTGTCATAGATGTTTTAGTTACATAATATGACAGGCCTAGATATCCTTGCGAATATAAAGTCCTATGACATTGCCGCTCTTGCGACGAAATCGCAGGACGTCCGTACACTTTCAAAGACCCATTGATCTCGCCTTACCCTCGTTAGTATTATTGCCTCAGCAGATCATTGCACAAATATGACAAGCCTAAGTCTCCTTTGTAAAACAAAGCCTCATGACATTTGCGTCTCTTTGGCACTCCCCTAATGGAGAGCACCGCCCTTATCATCTCCCGTTGCCCCTTCAAGGAGGCGAAACATCGGCCATACAAGACTAGCTCCTCCCATCCGGGCCTTAACAACAACCAAGAGTTTTCAGCCTCTTATCCCTTATACCTATAGGGTTTATGGTTACGAGATCGCACCCTAAGTGAGTTTTCGGCGCGAGTGCAACGCATGCCAAGACTTGCCAAGAATGGCTGTGGTAGGTTCATCCATCCCGGCACTCGGCTCAACGTGTACCTCGGCGCCTTGAGCATACACTCGACTCCTGTGAAGAGACCCTGGTCGCCCAAACTGTGGTATAACCTACATATATAGTTGGGAATCCAAGGTACTTCTTCCTGATAGGCTTTCATGGGCCCTAAATCCGCATGACCTGTGTTTCAGAGCGGTGTAACCTTCTACCCGAGCCATGTTAAGAGATACCCTTATATGACGCACTTTAGGTCTTACATTTGCCTCTTACGAAATATAATTCGCAACTAGGTGTACGCCATAAAGGTTCGTCCCATTCATTCATTCTTTTAGTCAATCATTCTTCATCATTTGCTATTTTGTCATGCGAGATATTCGCCGATTCATTCATTTAATCATTCCTTATCTCTTGTTGTTTTGTTAAGCTATTCATGACTTTTTTGTTATTCTTATCGCGATCTCTTCGCTGGATTCTCTCCGCATTTTATTGAATGTCGCAAATATCCGCGAAGAAGTACTTCATCTTGATTCCTTTTGTCATCTTTCGTTATTACGGTAATATTTCTTTAGATATAACCTATTCCATGGTCTATCCAATTTTTGTCCCACATCTCTTCCTTCTTCGGGTCCATCAATCTATATGCCCCGTACTCAACTACTTCTTTGACGATATAAGGTCCATCCCATTTTCTTGCCACCTTGCCTCCTTTCACGTTGATATATTGGGGTTTCTCGCAACACCAAGTCTCCCGGTTGGAACTCACGATTTTTACACGCTTGTTATATTCTAGCTACTCACTGATAATTCTCCATGTGTCGCAAGGCCCTTTCGTTTTTTCTTCCAATTCATCCAACTTGATTAAAATGTTGCCTCGCTAAGATTTTATCCTGCACTCTTTTTTGGTTGTTTTAATCACGACTCGTTGGGAGTACCGCCTTCAACTCCGTAGTTAAGCAAAAAGGAGACATTCCCGTGGCTTCTCTTCTAGTTGTATTATAGGCCCACACCGCATTGGGTACTTGTTCGCACCATCCTTTATTGTGTCCTTCCAACTTTTTCTTCAATATATCAAAGAATTGTTTTGTTTGTTGCCTCCGCTTGGCCATTAGCTTGTGGATATAATGGAGTTGATTTTCCACATCTTATCTCGAATGCATTACAAAGAATCCCCATATTTTGTCCTTCAAACCGCTTCCCATTATCGATACTGCCAGCAGGATCCCAAATCTGATATAATATTTTCAAATATGAAAGTAAAAACATCTTTATCGCGAATGTGGCTGGACCGCTTTTCACCTTCCGCCATTTTGTGAAATAACTTGCGACAATTAGGTACCTTCTTTGTCCCGCTCCTTAAAAATGGTCCCACAATATCTAAACCCCATTTTCCAAAAGGCCACACGCTTCTTGAAGAATTTAATGGTGCTCCCGGTGCATGTATCTTCTTCCCGTGTCTTTGACAATCTTCGCGTTGTCTCCGCATTGCTCTCGCGTCTCCTCATGCATATATGGCCAATAATATCCTTGCGCCTTTGCTTTATATGCCAAAGATCTTCCGCCGCTTATGATTTCCTAGATCCCCACTATGCAAAGATCTTCAATATGGTTTCTCCTTCTTTCCTTGTTAGACATCGGCTTAAGGTCCATCAAAAGAACGCCGATAAAGCACGCCATCTCGCAATTCATAATTTGTTGCCCTACTTTAACTTGTGTGCTTCCAATCTATTTCTTGGTACCTCGCCTTCATTAAGTACGCGTGAAGTTCTACCCTCCGCCTTTCTTCGCGGCATTGCATTTCATCTACCACCATCATTATATCCGCTTTGTCCTTCCTCTTTATTAATCGATGGCGCTAGTAGCCTCGTATTTTGATATTCCTCGCATTGGGTCTATCATCATACTTGATATAAAGGCAAAAGCGTCATGAGTCTCGTTATCTCTCCTTGATATGTGCCTCCATTTTATTTTCTAGATTCAGGCCGACAACACTTCTACAAGCTTCCCGTATTTCGTAGGGATGGATCATTTGTAGCATACTTTTTCGTTATCTCACGAATTGCCAATTGCGAGTCGCCGGTAATTTCTCTACACTCTCCGCCATTTCTATTGCAAATCTTAAAGCATGTATTATAGCTTCATACCCGTTTCATTATTAGTAGACTCAAATTCCAATCTAAAAGCAAAAAGCTAATTTATTGCCTCTCGCGAAATCACAACAATTCCCCACCTTTACCTTCTCCGTTGGATGATCCATCCACTAATATTTCCCACCGATTTGCCTGGGGCTTAACAAATCTTTTGATCTCCATGCTCTCTTCTACATCCATCATTTCATCTATCGCCTTCTTTCTTCCAAAGGAAATTCCGCGTAAAAGTCTCATGCGACAACCCGTGATTTGTTGAAGATAATATTTCATATTTGAGTTTATAATGGCTTATTCGAGCTGTTCCATCTTCAACTCTTCCCGATCTTTTTGAATTTTTCATTATCGACTGACAGTACCTTCGTTACCACTCTAATAATATGTGCTTGAAAATATATGCTAAGTTTAAACGACGCATGACTAATGCCGTGATTAACTTTTCAATCTTCGAATAATTTCTTTCTGCAGCGTTAAAAGTTTTGGTTGATATAATAAATTGGTTTTTCTACCTCTGGCCCACTCGCAAAGAAACCGCACTTAAGGCATGCGATGTCGTCGCGAGGTATATTAATAATTCCTCTCCCGGTTCTCGCTTTCGCATAATAGATATATCCATTAAATGCTCTTTTTGATCCCTTGTAAAGCCTTTTCACATTCATCCGTCCATTTAAATTTCGACCTTTTTTCGTAACATTGAAAAAGTGTTTACATTTATCGATGACCGCGAAATGAACCTTCCTAGCGATGCTAGTAACCCATTCAGCTTTTGGAACATCCTTTATCGTCAGCAGTGCTCGGCATATCGCGAATAGCTTTTACTTTCTCCGGTCAACATGTATTCCTTCTTTTGATATAATGTAACCCAAGAATTTCCCCCGACGCAACTCCGAAGGTACATTTTTCTGGGATTGACTTTGATGTTGAAACGCCTCATTTGTTCAAAAATTCTCTCAAGTCTTGCACGTGATCTTCTCGCTTTTACTTTTCACTAGCATGTCATCTACGTATACCTCTAGTGTTTTGTGTATCCACTCGCTAATACATTTTCTACCATCCTTTGATACGTTGTTCAAAGATTTCGCAAACCAAACGGCATTTTAGTATAACAAGATAATCCTCTTGGAGCCAAGAAAGCAAGAGGTGTTCTTGGTCTTCCTTTGCGAGAGGAATTTGATTGTAAACCTTGTATCCGTCCTGCCGATGATACTCTTTCATTCCCGCCGCCGATTCACTAGTCATGGGATGTCCGGTAATGGAAATCGTCTTTAGGGCAAGCTTTGTTTAAATCGTGAAATCAATGCAAATCCTTATTCCCTTGTTCTTCTTGGAACTATAACCATATTCGCTATCCACTGTGGTATTTTGCTTGTCTAATAATTCCTCGCGCCCAACATCTTCTCATAGCTTCTTCTTCTATCTCGAGAATGATATGTCATGCTATCTTTCTAATTCTTTGCTTAAATGGCTTCACATTTTTATCAATTTCTAACTTGTGACAAAGCATCGACGGATCTATACTGTGCATTTCATCCATATCCCACGCGAAGATGTCTTTATAATCTCAGCAATCAGATCGACGCTTCTTTTTCTTCATCCGCTTCCATGCTAGTTCCACCTTTAGCATCTTTGGATTTTCCTTAGTTCCAATATTCACTTCTTTGGTTTGTTCTCGCCGCGACGTAATCGCCTTCTGTTTCTCCCATAGGGGTTGGTCCTTTGGTTCTTTCGCAAGATCATCTTCTTCTCCCGAGATCTCGCTGTGTATGCCTTTTCCTTCCTTCGCTTCTTATCATATAAACTCGAATTCTTCTTCTTTCTTAGCCACCTTTGCTAGCTTTTTTGCGATACTTTGATATACCTTCGCTTGTTTACCTGTTCTTCGCAACATTTTACTTCATTTTGATAGTATATTCTTCCTCTAGCAAAGATCTCCTTTGATCTCGCCGATTCCAGCTTGGTGTAGGGAACTTGATACGTTGATGAAGCGACGCCACAAATTTTTATTGCATGTACCCATGGTCTTCCTAGTAACATGTTGTATGGTGATTCCATATCCACCACACTCAATGTCACCTCGTGTTTCGATTCCTCCTAACGGAATACGTATTTTTATCTCCCCTTTAACTTTTGTTATGGATTTACCAAAACCTTGAATATTATATGCCGCTGAAGTCATATCTTCGCCTTTATATCCCATCTTTTTGTAAGCTTGATAGAACATGATGTTCACCACTCCCCGTATCGATTAAAACTCCATTCATCACCCATGTTTTCATCGTATTCTCCGATTTCTCTCCTTCCTTATACACGTTTATTGCAATCACTAGTGGAGACATGTGATCCAAGTTTTCTTTTGATATTTCCTCCGCCGTGAATGTTATCTCTTGCTTTTCCCAATCTTTCAAAGGTGACGTTATTTCGATCCGTAATCTTCTTTCCATCAAAATCTCGCTTGTGTATCCTTCCTCCGATATTTTCATGAAATTCGTTAACCATTACTCTCATACCTGTGCTGTATGCCATATCTTTTTCATCCGATCTAAAGTTTTTCTTTCTCATTTTTCTGATTCAAGCAATTTTAATTGCAATCTTCTCTCCTTTATCAACGATCTCCCTGTTTCTAGCGCATATGTAGTAGCAGGTTTTCCCACACTACACCCCTTACTCGATTTTGCTTAATTAGTTCATAGAAAGTTGTATAATTGAGAATGTTTATTGATTAATTTCATGAATTCTCTACACAGGAAAAATAGAATTACACTTAACAAGTAAAACACTCTTAAACTTTCTCTCTCCTAATGACTTGCACAACAATTCCAAAAAGATCTCTCTTTACAACAGCTCACCACCCTTTATATAGTGGTAATACATAGTGGATGACAACTAAGCTATCCTTTATTTTCGGAATGTATCGCTAAGTGTCGCCTGTACAACTATTCAATCTCGCGACACTTCTTAACCTCGCCAGTTCCATGTCTTTCAGCTTGTTTTGTGTGTTTTTCATCGCGTCGTTTATTTTAGTTTCCTGCGACTCCCTCGCGGTACCGTCGTTTATTGATCCCGCGAGCCCTATGCGTTGCGATATTATGATCCTACAGCTTTACTGCAGGAAGTTCAAATGCTAGTTGTACAAGCGTACTTAGTGGCACAGGATAACCACTGAGAGTTAATATTTCCCATTATGACTCCAAACTTATAGACACAGGATAACCACTAAGAGTTAATATACTCTCTCATGACAGACTCTACCAACCACTCAATACTAACCATACAGAATGATACACGTGTAACTGACAGCTCATACAGGCAGCTCATAAAGACAGTTAGTAAGACAGTCTAGATGACAGGTAGACTGAAAGGTAGACTGGTTATTACCCCCCTTCAAACTGAACTGACTGAAGCTTGGAGAAGCTATAGACATGAAGTTTGTCTTTAAGTATTTGAAATCTGGGACCAAGAAGACCTTTAGTAAAAATATCTGCCAGCTGAGCAATGGCGGAGATGTAAGACACCTTCAAGGATTTTGCTTGAACCAACTCTCTGACAAAGTGGAAATCAAGAGCCATATGTTTCATTTTACTGTGAAAGATAGGATTAGAAGCAAGAGATATGCTGCTAAGATTGTCACAATGCACAGTTGGAGGAACAGGCAAGAAGATATACAAATCTTTTAATAACTGACACAACCAAACTATGTCAGCAGCTGTTTGTGCAAGAGCCCCGTGACTTTCGGCCAGTCTTTGGACCTAGCAATGAGATCAAGCTTTCTTAGCACCCCAAGAAATAGGATTATGACCAAAGAAGATGCAGAAACCAGTGGTAGATCTTCTGTCATCTAGAGATCCAGCCCAATCAGCATCACTGAACCCTTGTAATGTTTGTATCCCTTTGGAGAAGAAGAGCCCATGATCTATGGTACCGTGACATACCTTAGAATTCTTTTAGCAGCACACATATGAGCAGTTGTAGGATGATGCATAAACTGGCAGACCTGGTTGACTGCAAAACTAATTTCAGGCCTAGTCCAAGTTAAGTATTGGAGGGCACCCACCAATGATCTAAATTCAGTTGGATTATCAAGAATATCCCCATCTGAAGCACTTAATTTGCAAGAAGCAGAAGCTGGAGAAGAACAAGGTTTAGCTCCCATCATTTGAGTCTTGTCCAATAAGTCCAATACATACTTTGTTTGACACAAAAAAATACCAGAACTGTTTCTCTTGACTTCAAGTCCCAAAAAGTAGTGTAGAGCACCCAGATTCTTGACAGGAAAATAAGAACTCGAAGCAGCAAGAATGTCATTGCAATGAGAATGAGAGTTACCTGTTAAGATGATGTCATTTACATAAACTAATATAAAATGGTAATCCTAGTTCCAACTCTCTGAGCAAAAAGTGAATGATCTGCAGCAGATGAATGAAAACCCAAGGAGATAAGAACAATATACAACTTGTCATACCAAGATCTGGGAGCTTGCTTAAGTCCATAGATAGATTTCTGAAGCTTGCACACAAATGAGGATTGTCCTTATCTATAAAACCTTGAGGTTTCTCCATAAAAACTTCCTCCTGTAAATCTCCATGGAGGAAAGCATTGCTCACATCTAATTGCTAAATGGACCAGTCAAAATGAACTGCCAATGAAAGAATTAGTCTGATAGTACTGGGCTTTGCTACAGGGCTAAAGGTTTCATTATAATCAAGTCCAGCATGCTGATGAAAACCTTTAGCTACAAGCCTTGACTTGAGTTTGTCAATTGTACCATCTGCATTATACTTGGTTCTGTAAACCCATTTGCATCCAACAATATTTTGACCAGGTTTAGGAGCTACAAGAGACCATGTGCCTGCATTCTTTAAAGTTGTGTGTTCTTGAGTCATGGAGACTTTCCATTTAGGTATCTTAATAGCTTGAGTGAAGCAAGTTGGAGTGATAGGAATTGTAGGACACAGTAAGGCAGCCGGCAAAAGATGTTTAGTAGCAAAGTATATCTTAGGTCTAGAAATACCAGATTTTCCTCTTGTTTGCATAACATGATCATTTTGAACAACAGGAGTTAAAACACCAGAATGGACAGAAGAAATATCTGAAACTGGTAATGTTGTGGTAGTTTGGAGCTGGGGAAGAAGAAGTAACAGATGGAAGCTGAGTTGTGTCCACAGATTCATGAGAAAAGTTCTCAAAGCTCAAAACTGAAGCAGATGTTGAAGTAGACATTATAGTAGCATAAGGAAAAACAGTTTCATTGAAAACTACATGTCTAGAAATGTATACCTTGCCAGAAACAGGATCTAAGCATATGTACCCTTTTTTATGAGTGTTATAACCAAAAAAAACACAAGGAGAACTTCTTGGTGCTAATTTGTGAGAAGTATAAGGTCTTAACCAAGGATAACAAACACATCCAAAGCTTCTCAAGAAAGTATAATCAGGTGACTTGCCAAACAATTTCTCCAAAGGTGATAAAAAATTTATGCTTTTGGTGGGTAATCTATTGATTGTATAATTGGCAGTCAAAAAAGAGTCTACCCAGAAAGAATCAGGTAGAGCAGCTTTGATAAGAAAAGTCCTCCCAACATCTAAAATATGCTTATGTTTAGCTTCAGCTAAACCATTTTGTTCTGAGGTATAGGGACAAGTGAATTCATGTTTAATACCATGTGAAGCAGTAAATGCTGAGACTTCTCTATTGATAAATTCACCTCCACCATCAGTCCTTATGGTTATTATTCTAGTGCATAATTGATTCTCTATTTGTTGTTTGAAATTGAAGAATATAGTCTTGAAATCAAACTTAGCTTTTAATGGAAACAACCAACAAAATTTAGAATAATCATCAATCACATTAACATAATAAAGATATCCACTATTGGACATTACAGGAGATGGACCCCAGAGATCCATATGTAAAAGCTCTAAAGGTTTTGAGGTACAAGTAGTGGATAATCTGAAAGGCAGTTTATATGATTTTCCTAGTTGACAACACTCACAGAAGAGTGGAGTTTTGAGTACATTATTATCAAATTGATGACAAACTTTTTGAAGAGTTTGAAATGAGGGATGAGCTAATATGTGATGCCAGATTGCTGAAGTAGCTTTACTGATGTGCAGGTGATCTCTGTCGTAGGCGTCAAAAATAATTACACTTTCTTACTACTCAAAATATATAATGAAGCAAGGGTAAGAAAGGATCGTTCCCACAGAGAGGACTAAGGCTGTCAAGTTGTTTCGGTTTCCTATAACTAACACCGGGGGGTTTCTTGATTTTTATATAATAAACTAAATAAAAACAAACAATAAAGGTAAACAAATCAAATCAAGGATGAGAAAGTATTGGTCATGGATTTCGTCTTCAATCACAAACATGTTTTCAACACAATAACTAGAATTAATATTTTAATCTCAACTTTTATCAAAGGCCCTAGGATACCTTGATCGGAAGAATACCCCGCTAATCTCCTCTTGTCATCAACAAACACATTAAAAGATGTGAATATGAATTCTATCTAAAAGAACAACCTAACGTGTAAAAGCACTAATCAAGTTTAATTCCCTAGATGCATTAAGTTCTATGAAATCAGGCCAATCAAAGCAATCGAACGTGCAAAAGCACTAATCCGATTTAACAAAGGTTATGACTCACTTGTGACTAGTGGGATATATCACTACAAGCACTACCCACAATTATGCTACTTGCAATCATAAATTTATCACTTTTGCGTATAATAAACTCTAATCTAGTAATGGAGATGAAAGTAAACTCAATCGATTCGCGACTCGACTAAACAGGCATTCAACTCATATGACAATATTAATGGTGAATCATAAACGATAAGACAAAACTAATTTATCATATCAAAAGGTATATTTTGTGAAATCCAATTATTCCATAACCAATAATAAAAACTAGGTACTCATATTCATGGAGTTCATAACAAGAAGGAAGAGAAAACCTATCATGTTTCTAAACCCTAGAAAATAAGTAAAAGCCTCCCTAATGGAGATATTTAGGTTTAGAGAAAGAATTTTCTATTTATATGCTTCTCCCATTCCAAAATGATACTCTTTCCAATATTAGGTCTTCTCAAAACCCATATCCAAGTGGTCCACCAAGCCCATGTATTAAAACATCTTCTCTGGAAATTTGAGTGCAAAACTGGGTCGTCGGATTGCCGACATCATCATCGGTTTCCGGCCACATGGTCGCCGAAATTTGGTCACCGGGAAATTATCTCCGACCACCTGAGCCTGTATCCGACTATCGTAACTCCCCGCAACTCACTATCCTTCTCCGCAGTTCATACACTCACAATTCAGAGCCATACATCGCAAATGAACCATCTAAGCCAATTCTTGGATTCTTGCGGAAACGTGCCCAAAAGCGCGACCCGTATCTCATATATCCGGCCGTCGACTCTTGCATTCGACTCATACCCCCTTCACGATTCAATGAAACTTTACAATCCACACTTTAACTTCCGAAATCCGACAACCAGGGGCTAGTACCATCATCTCGTCATTTCTCGTTCCGCCACGTTTGCAGCCTCCCATCTGACCAGTTCAATTCTACAAAATACTATTGCCTCAATCCATCAGCACCAGCAAATCCATCCCATTTCAGCTTCCATTTGCACAAACCTCCTAGTCCATTGCAACAGCATCACAACTGCTCTACTGCATCTCAGCTCAATTTTCTTGCTCCACTAAATCCATCCCCAAAGCTCAGCTGCAGACACAGCTCCAATAGACCATCCAAATGTGACTGCAATTCTGTCAAAGCAACAGCTTCTGCATCTCCACTTCATTGCAGCATAACCTGCAATCTTCTCAGCCTGTCTCGACCCACTGTAACTCAGCTCACATTCCCTGTAACCACCAATCAGTTCAGTGTCTTCCATTTCATTTCCGCAAACACTTCACAGAACACAGTACCACCATCTGTATCTATAACTCAGCACCTCTAACACTGGATCCACGGCTGTAACTGCAACATCACCTGCAATTCAGACCCATCTTCTCATTCTCAATGGAAACAGCTGCAACTTTGAGCCGCTTCTATCTCATCACCAATGCCAACAACAGAAGCAACACCAGAACTGCACCTTCTGTATCAATGCAATCACTGCACCTGCAAGACCACCACAATCACTCTCTTGGCCATGACTAACACCAATAACGAGCCACCGAAGCGCAACCACATACCACCTAAAATTCTACCAATTCTTGACCAAGGCACCATCTCTGCATCATTCAGCTTAAAACCAGCTTAAGCTTCAATACCAACATCAATGGACATACACCACTAGTCCATCACAGCCACAGAGCCAACACCTTCTGTTTCATTCTACAACAACATCTCAATCTCGAATCAATGATAACAATTAACCCATATTCTTACTCAATAGCACAATCATCAGACCCCAAGGCTAACAACTTCAAAAGACTTATGGAATTTGCATATACTGGTTGCGCAATCCCTTGTCTGCATCTTTAATATCCCCTGTATCTATCAGCCTACGCTGGTCGCTGCTGAACTTGAAGTGTGAAGCACTGCTCTTTCCGGCATTTTCTCGAACAACTTGTGTGCAGATTGCAAACTGATGTGGATTATGCACTGGCTGCTCCTTGAAAGCTGCACAAATCAACTCCTTCTCTGTTATGCCGAGCTCAAGCTCTGTCCAAAATAGTGTTGAACACAAACCCATTTGCATCTCAAATTCTCAGAACCCTTCATCTCGACCGACAATCACAACCACAAACTCATGGCATCAGACTCAAAATCCTTGTAATCTTCTCAAAGATCAGAAGCAGCATCTCAGCACACATACGGTCCATCAGGTCCAACAACATCTCTTACTAGTTTCAAACACAAAGTGGAACTTGAAATTGATACAAACCCAACTTCCAATTCTTCTCCAGCTGATTCAAACTCGAAATCAACAAGAACCCATTCATCATGTTCTTCTCATCTCCACAGAAACCCTGATTAATCTCTCGAATACTTCTCAGATTCCTTCTCAAACTCTACTGGCAAGATCAACAGCGTTGATCAATTGCACCCACCGACGCCATGGCAACAGTCTTCTTTCTCCCATTCAATTACCACATGCAACAATCGATCCTCCACATCTCAGTGTTATTCCCTCATACAACAGCCGCCATACTCAATTTACTTCTCTCTGAATTATAGATGGACTATAATGAAGAAATGAAATTCTCCGTCCTGCATAATTCTTGTACTGTCAGTTCCAGGGGACTGACAAGCTCAATCATTGATTTCTCTCATGGAATGATCTCATTCTTTCGCCGTGGGCTTCGTCTTTTCATTCTCTCGATGATGAAAAGAAATCCTGGATTTGAGCGAGTTCCACTTCTTTATTACTCCAATGATTCCAAAACACCTATCAAACTCAAAAAGAAACATAAGATACAAAATTTACAAGAAAACTAGCAAAGAAAGCATAAACTATAGATATAAATGATGGTGTTTATGACACCTATCAGCAGGGCTTGAGGTGGAAGGTTGAAGTTGATTGGGTACAGCCCATTGACATGTGGACCCTACAGCAGAATCTTCCCAGTTTGAAGATCTTGCACAGTGTAGTCAAATGGAGAAAAGGTGATTGTGCAATCATTATCAGATGTGAATTTATGAACTGATAATAGATTGTGAGAAGAAGTTGGGACATGTAAAACATTCTGAAGTGTGAAATGCTTATGAGAAGTAGGTAATGTAACAGAAACCAACAGAATTAATGGACATACCTTCCCCATTTGCAGTTTGAATGTACTCATAACCATCATAAGCTGTGTAATCATCAAGAAAAGAAGTATTGTTGACAATATGATTATTTGCACCATTATCAGCATACCACGGATTCTCACCAAAGATATTAGCTGCAGCCAACATAACATGAAGATTTTGTGGTGGTGATTTTCCTTGATAAGCAAAGTTCAATCTATGTGAACATTCCGGAGCTAGATGATCATTATCACCACAAATTTGACAATGTATTTTAGCACCAGGTAGCATAGACGGTGGAGGTGGAACAGAAGCAAAAGTTGGAGCTGAATTACGAAATGGTGATGGAGAAGAAGAACCTCTATAAGCTGGATTAAAAGGTCGTTTAACTCTGTAATTAGGACTATGTCCACCTCTCATACCAGGATGAGGACCACGAAAAGGATATGCTGATGGATAATAATGGGAATTAAAAATCCTAGAATTATTGTGTACCAGAAAAGCCTTATTCTCTGTTTCAGCCATGATAGACTTAGATCTGGTAGCTAGTACAATTTGTTCACTAAGCAGGAGATTATGCAATTCAACACTAGTAACAGGTGGATACCTTACACGAACTGACGTAGCGAAAGCATCAAAAGAAGAGCTCAAACCTGATAAGATAGTTACCACAATCTCACTATCACTGACAATTGATCCTGCAACAACCAAAGCATCAACAACTTTCTTAATCTCTGAAAATAATTTGTAATTGATCCATTACCAAGACGAATTGATTGTAGTTTTGTACGAAGCTGAATTGTGTGAGTAGCAGAGACTTGTGAAAACATAGTCTGAATATTAGTCCATAGCGCATACGCCGAAGAAGCACTAGCAAAATAGGGAACAACTGATTCAGACATGGTAGAGTAAAGAACCAGAGTGATTGTTGAATCTTCATCTTTCCACAAAAGATATGCAGGATTAAGTTCATGATTAAGTCGTTGTGGTGGACAAACAGCAAGGCCGGTGATATAATCAGTAGCTCGAAATTTTGCTAAGAGAGTAAGAAACAAAGATTTCCAGGTGAGGAAATTATCGTCTTTGAGTTTTAAAGTAACAATGTTGGCTAATTGATGAAGGGGAAATTTGGAAATGGATTTTGGAGCATCCATGAAGATTGAACAGATAAATAAAAGAAAGATTTAATCAATTGAATCAATTGAATTGATAAGAGAAAGATTATGAAAAAATAGATCAAGAAACTAGATCTAGATTGGAGAAATCGAACTACTGAGAAATACAATAAACGAGTGATGAAGATGAAAAAGGATAAAGAATGAAAAGAACCTGAAGATTCACTAGTTTTGAAAATTAAAATTTGAGCTCAGGAGAAGCCATTAATGGCGAAAAACTTGGATCGAGTTTGCTCATCTGATACCAAGATAGAATAACTGTATTTCCCATTATGACTCCAAACTTACAGACAAAGGATAAATACTGAGAGTTAATATACTCTCTCATGACAGACTCTACCAACTACTCAATACTAACCATACAGAATGATACACGTGTAGCTGACGGCTCATACAGACAGCTCATAAAGACAGTTAGTAAGACAGGCTGGATGACAGGTAGACTGGCTATTAGGTTTGTTCTTCACCTTCCAAATCAACAGTTGCTTCACAACTGTCAGGTAAGTTATCAACTGAAGGCAAGTGGATCAATTCGAAATTGATACGACTCTTCAGACTTGGTAGATGGATTGCTGGTAGTCTTCTGATAATACAGATATAAAAGATATTCGAATTTTGCCATTTGAAGCTCAACTCTTTGATAATTCTAGAAACGGTATAACATGACCAAATGCTAACCATGGAAACAACACTATATGGTATTGATTTTCTTTAATCTCCACGGAGACTGCAGGTTTGATGAACTACAAGTATGACTTTGGTGGTTGCGGCATATGGAAAATCATTCATATAACGTTGTTTTCTCCCTATTCTTGGGAGAGTTTAATAAGCTTGTCCACTTATGTGTGCTATGATATAATAACAATTAGCCAAAATGCAAGTGATT
This sequence comes from Papaver armeniacum, assembly GCA_023531295.1. NCBI lineage: Eukaryota > Viridiplantae > Streptophyta > Magnoliopsida > Ranunculales > Papaveraceae > Papaver > Papaver armeniacum. The sequence continues at coordinate 170,694 of JAJJWW010000560.1, forward strand.
GTGACTCATTTACGTGGTCTTGGTGTGCCTTGGCCATCACATCAAGAAAGAAATTGTCTGCCTTTGCCTAAAATGATTATTCTACAAATTTATTTTATTGATATCACGTATGATCTAATTGGCTGAACTTGTTTACGACTGTTCTTCAAATGGTGGCTTTTGCTATGGAAAAAATATCGTTTGGTCCTTTTTTAGGTGGGCCCATGTCTGTTTGGTCCTTTGGTCAAACACCTTTACTGTTTGGTCCATAATTATTTAAAAATATTAAACTAACAAAAATACCCTTCCGTGTTAATTTTTACTTATTTTCTTGTAGCACTTCATTCCAGAAATGAAGTCCATATAAAAGCCTAAAAAGCAGAGACTTCATTCGTAAATGAAGTCCATATAAAAACCTAAAAAACAGACTTCATTCGAAATGAAGTCCATATAAAAACCTACAAAAACAGGACTTCATTCTTAAAAATGAAGTCCATATAAAAACCTAAAAAAAATGACTTCATTCCAAATGAAGTCCATATAAAAACCTAAAAAAACAGAAATGAAGTCCATATAAAAACCTAAAAAAACAGACTTCATTCCAGAAAATGAAGTCCATATAGAAACCTAAAAAAAACCTAAAAAAACAGACTTCATTCCAGAAAATGAAGTCCATATAAAAACCTAAAAAAAACAGACTTCATTCCAGAAAATGAAGTCCATATAAAAACCTAAAAAACAGACTTCATTTCAGAAATGAAGTCCATATAAAAACCTGAAGCGAGACTTCATTATAAAAAGTCCATATAAAAACCTAAAAAAACAGACTTCATTCCAGAAAATGAAGTCCATATTTCAAGACTGAACTTCATCATCTTCAACAGTAGCAGCAGCAGTGACGAAGAAAAACATAAATCTATCGTCGTCTTCATCGTGTTCATCATCATCTTCAACCACAACAACATCAAACAGGGAGAAAAAGCAAAAATCTTCGTCACAAAATCACCGTCTTGTTCATCATCTTTATCATCATCATCGTGTTCATCATCATCTTCTCTGTAGAAAATCTCAATCTCTGTTGAAAATCTTCATCTCAATCTTCAAACAAAACAACAGCAGGAGAAAAACAAAACAAAAAAAAAGAGAGAAAGTAGATCTAAAACTAAGAGAGAGAAAGTGAATCTGAAAAAGAAGATGTTTTCTAGGGTTTTTTCTATATATATGCTCACAAAAGGATATTTTTGTCCCTACTAAATGATATTTACATCATCCATGACATCATTCTAGGACCAAACCATAATTTGTAAGACCAAATTATAATATATTTTCCCAAAAAAGACCAAACAGACACATGGGTCAATGGGACTAGACTCATCCTAATATATTATTTCTAGGACCATATCACTACGGGAAAATTAGTAATCTACAACTGTAGATTGAAAACTCGTAAATTAAAAGTTGTAAAATGTAGTATGTTTTACAACTTTTTCCAACAAAAGCGTTGTCAAAGTAAAATATGTCCAACTCTTAGGACCAACGAGTTCCTAAAGAGTAGTGACGAGAATCAGAACCACAACTTGTTGTGTGAAAAGGGTTGCAGAGAGAAGTGACCACCTTTAGAATTTACGACTCATATCCTAAAGGTAGTGAATGATTTTAAAACAACACTAATAAGAGTCGTTGAAGATAAGAAAAAAAAATTGAAAAATGTTCTTGTAGAGAATCGAACCCAAGCTTACTAGGTGTTAGTACAAGACGTCAACCATCCTGCCGATTCACAATCTTTGGTAGATTTGTGCTTTTCTTTTAATCAACATTCGCAACCTTTATAAGGGTTGTAAAATGAAAATTGACTAGGAAAAAAATTAGGCTAGGGTGAGATTCGAACTCGGGCCTCCTCTCGTATAGGACTGGGATTCCAACCACCATTCCACAGTTACGTGTATGATTATCAAAGGACATCTACGTTAATATTTAACAATAATTTCAATTGAGCCTTAAGAAAAATAGCCAGCAAGTGCGCCATTTTGCCTGAAACATACAAGGGTTTCTCTGAATTATACAAGGAAGACTGCAATCACATTTCAATCAACACTCACAGCACTAGGTTGTATATCTCAAAATGTAAATGAATGAAACAAGTGGAGGTGTATATTTATATGCTCAAAGTAGCGGATTCATGCAAATTTTGGTAAAGCAAACACAAATGTGATCATGAAGAAGCCGCAAATGCTCAAAGTTTCGAGATTATAGGAATGTGTTACCTGCTTTTTTCGCCAACCTGAATTAGAGACCAACTCAATAAATCCCCTTTTCTCTCCTCCTTTATCCAGGGCTTGAGACCGGCAATGAAATTATTCAATGGCGGAGTTAAAAAGGGGGGGTTCATCTGAAGAGAAACATTCAATATATCATACAAACAATATTATAAGTCATCAACATAGCATAATTTTAATTATAAAACAAGTCCAGACCAATTCATACTACACATAAAATGAAATCTTATTACATATGACTTTTTCCTAGATTTGTAATTAGATCAGCTATTTGATTTGCAGAAACTCTAACTTTTTCCTTTGCTTTAAAGCAATGAAGATAGCATCGAGGCCCATGTAAAAGCTCCACATTCTTCATATACCGGGTAAGCTATGTGCTTATTGTGTTGATTGTTGCATATTTTTAGGTTGAGTTTGTTATTGCGGGTTGAAGAGAAGCACAACTGACTGTGTAGTGGACAATTTTTAAAAGAATGATCATCTTCTCCACAAGCATCACAGCTTTTCACTGATGGTAACAACAACAAATTGGCTTTGCAAGGGTCAGAAGCATCAGTAAACCATTCAAAGTAGGTGCAGGTAGGTATGGTGCACTTGAAAAATATTTTTCCATAGGTTTCAGTTGTTTTAGATTGCAGAAATGCCCTCACACCATTACAAGGAACATGCTTACACCTAGAATTGATCCAAGGACACACTTTTGTCTCATGAATCCCTTGTTCACACATAGCACACTCAGTTAGGTTTTTTTCATTCTCATGTTATGTTGCTACTACTCTTGCTACCGGAGAATCTTTCACACCTCCACCCATGACTAATTCGGTGTTTTTAAAGCCTAATTGAAGAAAATTTCTCCACAGGCCTAATTTACGAAAATTTCGAACCCTAAGTGTTTTTAAAGCCTAATTCAGGTGATGGCTAATTTACACATGATTGATTAGTGTTGATTAATAGATCTATTGAAGCTAGGAATAATTTTAAGCGTATCATCATTCTCGGATCAATAGCGGTTAAACGAGCGGAAATCAAAAAAATAATAAAACCCTAAAATGGGTTATAGAATCAAACCTTCTTTTCCTTAACACATATCGAGAAGGTGTTGGTGGTGAAGAAATCTTCACTCAATCTATTGATGGGTTTTAAATTTTCGTGGTTAAGGAGATGAAGGAGGAGGTTCTGCGGGAGATGGAGGAGAAAAAGAAAAAACGACGGAAAAGAAGATAAGTGGAGGAGAATAAGTGATGAGGAGATTGAATAGATAAGAAGAAAAAGATATAGAAGAGTTGTAAAATGAAAAATAACTATGAAATAAAAAAGAGCCTGGTGAGAGTCGAACATGAGTCTCCGCTGGCCCAATATGACATTCCAACCATCCTGCCACATTTATACATGTAATTATATTTACATTCTTTTATATATTAGACCAAATTTTTAAATTAGCCTTAAAAAAAAAGGCCAGCAAATGCACCATTTTTCCTAAAGCATATAAGGAAGTCTGTCCAATGCCTGCAATCACATTTCAATCAACAATCACGATTGCGTATTCATGGAAGTTTTAGTGAATTGTAAAAGGCCTGCAATCACATTTCAAATTCCATTAAGAAGTTGCAAATGCTTAAAGTTGTGAAGTATATTAACGGAATGAAAGTAAGACATTGACTGCAAAATAAGTAAAGACATTCCAGAAAAGCAAACTGCAACATCAGATACCAACACATGATTATATGTAACCAATTTCACAAAATCTTCATTTAGAACTCAATAAGTCCCATTTTCTCTCCTCCTTTACCCGGGCTTGAGACCGGCATTGAAATGATGGCGGAGTTAAAAAGGGAGTTCATCTCAGAAGAAACAGATAGCATATCATACCAACAATATTTCAAGTCATAATTAAAGAGAAATAAATAACATGTCATTTTAAAAGCAAAAATACAATCAAGCAAAATGAAAGAAACAAAATAGGTTGAGCATCGGTGGAAATGAAAAGAGTAATTAAACCCACCATCGTGGCACTTCTTTTTCTTTTTCTTATTCTTCTTGTTTTTCTTCTTTGTCGGAACCACTAAGATAGGTTCGGCATCGGTTCTTGCATAAATCTCAGTCTCATCATCCATTTGTAAGCCAAGAGTTGAAGGTTCCACTGGATGGCAACTTGTGTCTTCTGTTCATTGTATTCCTCTAATTCATGGAAACCCCTTGGTGGTGGTTTCAACATCACAAACCAATTCGATGTATCTGACTCTCGAGAATAGAAAACTTGTCGGGCTTGTGACGCTAAAATGAATGGAACATTTTGATATTGGTTCTTATGCTGACGTAAGTTGACCAATGTAAAACCTTTTTCTATCTTGACACCAAAATAGGTGTGAGCCCAGTCACATTTGAATAAGGGAATTTGAAACATATGTTGGTAGTCCAACACGAGAATTTGTTCTAAAACGCCATAAAAACCACTACTTATTTGTGATGATGTAACTAAAGATTTTGATTCAATTGAAACACCAGTGTTTTGCGTGACTCTTTGAATATCCTTAGTAACAAACCTTGACCCATTTATTTGCAAGCCTTTATATGATACCCATTTTTCTAAAGGACCATGTGACAACCACCGTCATTGTATTTGATACTGACATGCCTTGACCAATTTGCATTTTAACCTATCAATAAAATTTAGTTAGCAGAACACAAGTGACCACAGTAATGGGCGCAAGCTCTATGTTTTGGCTTGGTAAGATCTAATTAATAAGTGAATGACAGATTCATCTCTAGTAGTGAAATATAACTATTGTTTTGTGGGTAATGCTAAAAAGAGGTACTACGTACTCAGGAAAAATGAATCTAACAAATTGCAAACATATATAACAAATAACCAAGTGGCGTTGCACGTACCTTTTGCTTTAACCAATCTGCAAATGTTTAGAGTGTATGGAAAGGAGTTGGTCTTCATGGAAGTATCGGAAGATCTTAACTCATCCATATGCATTCTAATAAGAAAAAATTTAATGTGGAAAAGATTAAGTAAAACACAAGTTCTTATCTTGCTAACAATTTTAAATGAATATATAAAAGTCATACTTACGTTATATATGGTTCAATTCTGCCGTGTTAAAAAGCACATATCTATGAGAGATCTTTAGCATATCACTACCAATACACACTTGAACACCTCTAGAAAGAGGACGCCTACGGTGTGGAATCATGTTGAATGTCTTCATTATGGCTTTGATTTACTCCTCCTTGAGAATGTTTGTCCCCATGAACATCAAAATACCCGACGCACTCCATTCCCGGGTAACACTCTGCTATACATGCTTCAAAGTTGTGCGTAATTATTTACGTATTCTTTGAATGTCTTCATATACTGCGACAAACCAAACTTCTAATTATTAGCACCAAACTCCCATTTACACGAACAAAACTATAAAATTGTACTTTAAAATAACTAAAAAAATATTCATACTAATGAAACAATTACCTTTCAAATGGATACATCCAACGATATTGCGGGTTCACCTAAACGCACTTCTCGAGCTAGGTGAATTGTCAAGTGTACCATCACATCAAAAAATGATGGAGGGAAGTACATCTCTAACATACACAAAGTCTCAGCAATTTCATCTTCAAGTTCTAACAATCTAGTGAGATCAACTGCCCTTTGGCATATTTCGTTAAAATAAGAACATAACCGATTTATGGCATTACTTGGCCCATCGGGTAAAAGTCCTTTCAAAGCTACGGGTAATATTTGTTGCATCATAACATGGTAATCATGAGCCTTAAGGACACCCAAGCAACCATCTTTCGAGAAACGCCTCCTAAGATCAGAACTATACCCATATGGAACCTTGATTTCTCATCCTATTATAGAATCTGACCTTTCCCTTATCGCTTAAGTTACATGGTCTTTGGCGGAAGCCAAGTTTTGCCATTTTTGACTGTTAAATGCAATTCTTCTTTGATTCCCATACTTTTCAGATCATTACGGGATTTAAACCATCTTTTGTTTTGTTCTTTATATTCAATAGAGTACCAATGACACTCTCACAGACGTTTTTTTCCGTATGCATAACATCAATATTGTGTCGTAGTAACAATTCCTAGGAAGGAAGGAATAACATAAAAAGTATGAGCAAGTCACTTGAGTTGTACATTTCATAAATGAGATTTAACATGCGAGATAGGAATGTAAGACGAAAAGAAGATAATACGAGGTTATAAGTTACCTTCCGAGTAAGGCAAGTCGAAAAATATTAACCGTTTGTTGAATATCGGATGGTCATCATCCCGTGCACCAGAACTAGCACCAGCACTCATACCGGCATCAGTAGCAACTTGCCTTTTCCGCTTCCCGTAGTTAGATTTACCGTCATTTGCACCTGTTGCCGCACTACTCTGACCCTTTTTCTGCTTATTCTTATTCTTATTCTTCTTCTTTTCCTCTTTCTCTTTCCATTTCTCCACCTCATTCTACTTCGCTTTTCCAAAGTCATTTACAATACTGCTCTGACGTTCAAAAGCCTCAGCACTAGACATAGTAGGTGGCTTTTCCTTCGTCTCAATCTCTCCATTGAAACATGCTTTCTTCTTAGTCGATCGAAGAGGATGATTATGAGGTAGAAATCTCCTATGATTCATGTAAATAGTTTTATGACTAAACGGCAACCAGGTTGAAAGAGTATTATCACCACAAAGAGGGCAGGCTGGCTTCCCTTTATATGTACATCCAGATAGGTTACCATAAGCAGGAAAATCATTTATCGTCCACATTAATAATGCCTTTAAATTGAACATTGTCTTACTAAATTCATCATAAACCTCCACGCCGTTTTCCCATAACTTAATCAGATCATCAATCAGTGGTTGCAAGTATATATCGATGTCTCTACCTGGTTGTTTCTTTCTGGAATCAAGCAAGCTTAAAATAATATTGTCGCCTTGCATACACTGGCTGAGGGGGAAGATTATATACCACAATCATCACCGGCCAACAAGCGTGGGTTGGGAAAGATCTCCAAACGGATTAAATCCATCAGCAAGCCCAAGACGCAAATTACGCGATTAAGAAGAAAACTCGGGGAACTTTGTGTCTATGTGCTTCCAAGCCAAAGAATCCGTTGGATGACGCATCTTCCCATCTTTACTCTTATGAGTCGCGTGCCATATCAACTGCTTATCTAGCTCTGCTGATTTATACATTCTCCTTAATCTCGGCACAATGGGGAAGTATCTAAGCACCTTCACTGGTATCTTGTTTTTGGGATTGTCTACCATGTCAGCATCATCCATGTTAGATGTGTCTTCCTTCCACCTAGAATAGTGACATTTAGGACATTCATCCTCGTCTTTCAAATCATTTCTAAACAAACAACAATCATTCTGACACGCGTGTATTTTCTCATAAGTGAGTTGGAAAGCTTTCAGCAACTTCTTCACTTCATAAGTTGATTTAGGAAGACAATGACCTGGGGGCAACACAGAACCAATTGTCTTGAGAAGATCATCAAAAGCCCTTCGAGATAAACCATTTCTTGTCTTGTGCCTATACAACTCAGTAGTCATGCTTAGCTTTGTGTGTGTAGTACAACCAGGGTATAAAGGGAAGTCGGCCTCTTCAATCTCGTTCATCAGCAACTCTTCGTCGTGGTTTGGCAACCCTTCGTCCTGCCTAGGTTCACAAACCCCTTGCCCTGGTTCGACATCACCTTCAACATTAGCATCTGTCCACATCCGGTAGAAAGTACGTTGACGTGTTGCTCCCTCTTCATGAACATTATTAAAATTGCTAATCTTCTCCCGTGAAGAACCCACTCGGTGTAAGTAGGATCCATACCCCCGTTTTAGCAAGTGCATATGTATTGTACCGGGAGGAAGTGGCGCGGTAAGATTCTTACAATCCACACAAGGACAACTAAACTTAGAAGGATTTCCAAGTTTCTCATCGACCCAACTCTACGAACTTCTTTCTTTGCATCCCTGGTATGGAACTTCCCCCCCTACATTAAAACTCCAATGGTTAGACGTACTAAGATCGATTATTCTCATTATGAGACATATATACCCTGTAGAGACAGTTATGACTTGGCTTTACCTTGGCCAACGAATCCAGTCCTTATTCATCATTTTACAAGTCAAGAGTCAGTCCTGGTTGAGTTCAATATGAATCTTTATTTCCTTCCCACTGTCAATGAAAAACATTCTCATATTAAAACATATATAAACATCTGAATGACAACAAATGGACGCAAACGATGGTACACACAATGACACAATTTTGCAGGATGCACTATCAAAAAGATGAGTCATAAAACCTATGCAGACATCTCATTTTGGAGCCATCGCCACCAATAACGGATAATTTTATCAAAGATTCAAAATGGGCACCAAGTTGACATTATCTGGACGAGAAAACTATACCAAATTACACCAACAACTATGTAGATTCAAGGGCAGTCACAATAATTATATGAGTCTGTTTTGGATTTTACAGACGAAAACTGGATAGAGAACACATTTGTCTTTCCAAACAACAAGCCAACTAGTGCATACATACCATCAGTTAGCTAGACTTATTTTCAGCAAAATTTGTATTTCACTGCTCCCTATACAGTTAGTCAATGAACTGCAAAAATCAAACAACCCCAAAAACTTAATTTCAACCATTTGCAGAATTGAATGCATCTAAACATGAATTAAATTCGAACAACCCAAAAAAAATTAATGTAACGGTTTGAAATGATTGAAATTAAATGCAACCCTAAAAATTTGATCCAGGCCAATCATCAAAATTTAATGCTACCAAATCATCAAACGAATTAAATGCAATGATTAATTTTTTTTTTTAAAACGAATTTAATGCAACCCAATCATGAAACCCTAAATTTAATGCAAATTGAGATGAAACTATTACAAAAAAATTTAAAGCAATCAGTTACAGACCCAATTACAAGATCGATCTGTTGATGGAGAAAAAAATGATATGTTGATGAAAAAAACTCTTTTTCATAGATTTGTTTGCTCGATTTGTTGATGATCTTGACTTGTAATGGTTTGATTGATGGTGTTTCGGCAGATGGAGGAGGTGTTTTTCTGTGGTTAGAAGAAAGATAAAAGAAGAGACGAAAAATAAAAGAAGTGGTGGAGGAAAGAAAAGAAAAGGATAAAAAGGAAAAAAAAAATGGACGGTTAGAGATCGATGTAATGTTGAAATAGACGGTTGGAGATTGAAATGGAAGTTGTGATGCAGAATTTTTTTTTCATGGCGCTTTAACAACTGTTAGAAATAGTCGTCATAGGGGTTTTTTCGTCTTTCGAAACTTTTTAACTTCTGATAAAAAAATTTCACTTCTGCTAAGTTTTTTCACTTCTACAAAGTTTTTTCACTTTTGCTAAATTTTTTAACTTCCGCTGAATTTTTTCACTTCTCGAAGTTTGCGAATTCGTATGTGTTTAGGGGTTCATGAGAATATTCTCATGAAATCTTACGTGTAAACTGCTAAAGATCCATCGTTCATGCGAAGTTCTCGTCTCATAGTAGTCCACTACTGGCCAGGTTTCGATCTCCGGACAAGTTCACTCCTCGAAGTTTGCGAATTCGTGTGTGTTTAGGGGTTCATGAGAATATTCTCATGGAATCTTACGCGTAAACTGCTAAAGATCCATTGTTCATGCGAAGTTCTCGTCTCATAGTAGTCCCTACTGCCGGGTTTCGATCTCAGGACAAGTTCACTCCTCGAAGTTTGCGAATTCGTGTGTGTTTAGGGGTTCATGAGAATATTCTCATGGAATCTTACGCGTAAACTGCTAAAGATCCATTGTTCATGCGAAGTTCTCGTCTCATAGTAGTCCACTACTGGCCAGGTTTCGATCTCCGGACAAGTTCACTCCTCAAAGTTTGCGAATTCGTGTGTGTTTAGGGGTTCATGAGAATATTCTCATGGAATCTTACGCGTAATGTTGCTAAAGATCCATCGTTCATGCGAAGTTCTCGTCTCATAGTAGTCCACCACGGCCGGTTTCGATCTCAGGACAAGTTCACTCCTCGAAGTTTGCGAATTCGTGTGTGTTTAGGGGTTCATGAGAATATTCTCATGGAATCTTACGCGTAAATGCTAAAGATCCATCGTTCATGCGAAGTTCTCGTCTCATAGTAGTCCACTCTGGCCAGGTTTCGATCTCGGACAAGTTCACTCCTCAAAGTTTGTGAATTCGTGTGTGTTTAGGGGTTCATGAGAATATTCTCATGGAATCTTACGCGTAAACTGCTAAAGATCCATTGTTCATGCGAAGTTCTCGTCTCATAGTAGTCCACTACTGGCCAGGTTTCGATCTCCGGACAAGTTCACTCCTCAAAGTTTGCGGGTCGTGTGTGTTTAGGGGTTCATGAGAATATTCTCATGGAATCTTACGTGTAAACTGCTAAAGATCCATCGTTCATGCGAAGTTCTCGTCTCATAGTAGTCCACTACTTGTCAGGTTTCGATCTCCGGACAAGTTCACTCCTCCAAGTTTGCGAATTCGTGTGTGTTTAGGGGTTCATGAGAATATTCTCATGGAATCTTACGCGTAAACTGCTAAAGATCTATCGTTCATGCGAAGTTCTCGTCTCATAGTAGTCCACTACTGCCAGGTTTCGATCTCCGGACAAGTTCACTCATCGAAGTTTGCGAATTCATGTGTGTTTAGGGGTTCATGAGAATATTCTCATGGAATATTACGCGTAAACTGCTAAAGATCCATTGTTCATGCGAAGTTCTCGTCTCATAGTAGTCCACTACTGGCCAGGTTTCGATCTCCGGACAAGTTCACTCCTCGAAGTTTGCGAATTCGTGTGTGTTTAGGGGTTCATGAGAATATTCTCATGGAATCTTACGCGTAAACTGCTAATGATCCATTGTTCATGCGAAGTTCTCGTCTCATAGTAGTCCACTACTGGCCAGGTTTCGATCTCCGGACAAGTTCACTCCTCAAAGTTTGCGAATTCGTGTGTGTTTAGGGGTTCATGAGAATATTCTCATGGAATATTACGCGTAAACTGCTAAAGATCCATCGTTCATGCGAAGTTCTCGTCTCATAGTAGTCCACTCCTGGCCAGGTTTCGATCTCCGGACAAGTTCACTCCTCGAAGTTTGCGAATTCGTGTGTGTTTAGGGGTTCATGAGAATATTCTCATGGAATCTTACGCGTAAACTGCTAAAGATCCATCGTTCATGCAAAGTTCTCGTCTCATAGTAGTCCACTCCTGGCCAGGTTTCGATTTCCGGACAAGTTCACTCCTCAAAGTTTGCGAATTCGTGTGTGTTTAGGGGTTCATGAGAATATTCTCATGGAATCTTACGTGTAAACTGCTAAAGATCCATCGTTCATGCGAAGTTCTCGTCTCATAGTAGTCCACTCCTGCTAAATTATAAGTCAGATCCCATTTTCATACGTTTACGATTCATAGTTCGTGGTCAGGTTTGAAGACGAAGTCACTAGAATTTTGAGTTTATACCTATCAAATGGTTTTATTGTAATTATTTGTAATCCAACGAACCAAATTTAAAGAAATCAAATCACAAGCCAATCTAACGGTGAGGAAGCCTTGTTTGGTTTACCAAATTTTGTGTTTTCTTCTCAATCCGTATGCTTTGTTTCAACCAATGGGATTGTCCGATTTTAATCTAATGTACTACAAAAAGTACCATGCGGATTGTGTGTTTCCCACCCAAACAAGTCCGCCTAAATTTGGGCACATCCTTCTAGATTTTTAACCAAATTTGGTTTCCCACCCAAATAGCCCCTAAAGAGAATACTTTTGACCATAGACCAAAATTATTCTCTCATTTCTTTTCTTTCTCTTTCTCTTTCTCTCCATCTTCGTTCTCTCCGTCTCTGCAACTGTTGCTCTGCAACTCAGAAAACAAACCCCAACTCACCTCAAACCCCCACTTCACCTCAAACTTCACCTGAAACTTCACCCCAACATCATAGAAGAAGAGTTCGTATCACCAAATCTCTCAGCTTCACCCTCAGTTTGAATCTCACCGATTAGGGTTTTATTTTTCATTTCGATTAGTTTTGATTCGAAACGTATGATTTAGAGTTAGATTTAGAGTTTTCTTGTATTCTGTGTTTGATACAGGGATTGATTGATTAGGGTTTTATTTTCTTACACGAGTTAGGGTTTTTTACAAAACCGATTCAGCTTTTGATATTGCAGAGTTTGTTTTAGAGTCTTTTATTTTCATTGGGTTTGATTTAGAATTTGATTTAGAGTTATTTTTTGTTCCGAGTTAGGGTTTTTTACAGAACCGATTCATCTGTGTTTACCAGTTAGTAAGACCTATTGGGGGGGGGGGGTACTGAACTCCTAGCTCATTCTCAACTGAGAATTGCGCAGGGCTTCCGTATTCCAACCAACAGGTGTTGGTTGCTTGGTGGTTGTTTTCTATTTCTAAGTTGTTTGTAACATGACTTCCCTTTTAGGTTGATGGTTTCTTAATAACATGCTAGGTTCATGCAATATGTTGTTTGATTTTGCTAAAGTCTTATATATTTTTGCAAGGTTTGATGAGAGCTAGAGCACTCTCTTTCATATGAGCAAAGCAATTGCTTAAGTTCTCAAGCAATGGAATTGCTCATAAGAAAGAGAGTGCACCAGATCATTCAGCCTCAGTGATTCACATGTGGTGTTTTGTCATGTACAATGGTGATTTCTTATCCGATGAGATATGGTGCAATATTTAGAGTTTGACTTTTTGGTTATATTTTTGTTGTAGATGCGTAGTGTGGAAGGAGGTGAAGATCCAATTTGTCTGCAATGGTGAAGAATAATAAGGTGAAGACTTATATATCTTATGGTTCAATTTAATTTTACGTATTTAGTGTAAATGATGTTCTTTCAATCCTTTTGATTAACTTATTTTACTTTATGTTACAGGTTAACGATGAAGCAAAGAGCAAGAATCCAGTCCCATCTCCCAAAAAGGTAGTAAGCAAGAATTTGGTAACATCTCCCAAAAAGGTAGCAAGTAAGCAAGCAAAAAGCGTCCGAGCCAAAACCGTCGGTTACTGTCATGGGTGATATGAGGGTACGTAGTAACAAATCTCTTATGATTCGATTTATTTTTACTTGTTTCAATCACTTTATTTACCATCTCCTTTTGATTAACATAGTTGAGTTTATTTTGCGAGATCATTTTGAAAGATAAGAGTAAAAAGTCTCATGGCAAACAAACTCCTAAGAAGAAGAAGAAGAGTTCGAGCTTCTTGAAAGTGAAAAGCTTCCAAGGCGATCATCCCTAGGTTTAAGAACAACTCAAAGGATTCACAGATCTTTGAAAAGACTACTCCAACACAATCACCAATTCAGAAAACTCAAAGTGCAGTTGAACCACCCGCTAAAAAGCCTACTCCAACACGATCATCACTTATGAAAAGGAAAAATTCAGTTGAACTGGAACAATCTCAACCAGGAGCATCTCAAGCTGCACCTTCTCTTGAACCCTCCGTTGAACAGTCCGGACCATTAGAATCTCCAGCTTCACCCTTAAGCGAGGAAGTCGTTCCCAAGCGAAGAGTTGCAAAGCGGAAATTGTACACGGGGCCATGTCCGAATGTGCAACTCGGGAATGCGATGATACTTTATCGATTTTTAAGAGGAAGAAGAAGAAGATGAAGAACTTGAACAAGAGAGAGATGTTGAGGTGGAAAAAGAAAACACGGAAAATGATAATGATGTTGACGTGAATGATGCAAGAATCGAAAATGAAATCAAGCTCATCGGTATGACTCTTTTGCTTATGTTACTTTTCCATCCTTAAGTATTTTCACTCGAATTATCCGATAAAATATGACCAAGTCACACGAGTTGTATCCTTATTTAGTTTTTCCATCCTTAACTATTTTGTAGGCAAAACCCAAAAGAAAGTACATTCCTCGCGGCCCCACAAGGATGACAACACTACGGCTAACAGCTAATAAGAATGGCAAGGAAGCTGTGAGCTTTAACAATAAGGATCAGCCTGTTGGTGATCCTTCGGTGCAACTTGCTAGTGTGTTGGGTGTTTTAGTTAGGCGTAACATCCCATTAAAGCACAAGGACTGGAGACTTGTCCCGAGAGAGGCCAAAGATAACATATGGGCGATTATCATGGTAATTTCTTGACTCTTCAACTCTTTTACTTTTATAATGTATTTAGAAGTTTTATACACCATCCATTATCTCTTTAACTCTTGTAACTCTTTTGCTTGTATTTGCAGCAAAGGTTTATTGTCGATGATTTTTACAAAGACTACTATCTTGGGAAGATGGGAAGTTATCTGAAAGAGGCTAGGTCTAGGAAAGCTGGTAAAATCCTTGCCTTGGATGGGCTAGAGGAAGAAGAAAGATAGATGAAGCTGGCGGAACTGAAACCAGAGAATGATACTGTGAATGAGTGGGAAGAGTTCGTGGCACATGTTTGCTCGGAGGGATTCAGAGTAAGTGTTCATATCGCAATAAGTTAAATTATTTTTGTGTTCAGCCCTTGTACATTCATTGTTGTTTAGTTAATGATATTCTGTTACTTTATCAGGCAAAAAGATTGCAGATGCAACAAGTTAGAGAGAAATACACCACTCCACACACTCTCAGTAGAGGTGGTTATGCGAGACTCGAGGCTAAAATGGTAAGTTGTGTATTTTTATTCCTATGTTCATTATAGGGTAATTGTATTCAAATTGTTCATATGCTAACTAGCTGGATAACATATTGTTTGCAGCAAAAGCATCTGAATACAAAAGAAGACATTGATAGAGTCGAACTTTGGATAACAGGTCACAAACCGAAGGAAGGGAAGGAACCTAATCCTGGAAATATGGAGGCTTTAGTGAGAACTCAACTTATATTTCTCTTATATTTTTTGTTAATTTATTTTCTTAATATATATGTGTTCGAATGATGCAAAAATGTGACTAATTGGGTTACTTTTGCACTAATGCAGGAAAGAATTGATAGAGCTGCACAAGAGCATGGTGCTAATGTTGGATCGTCTGTGACAGACGATCTTCTCTCCAAAGCTCTTGGTGACGACAAACCAGGGAGACTGAGAGGTATTGGCTATGGAGTGACAAATACAAAGATGGTTGTCAAGAGCCATTACAAAAAGATCATCAAAGAGTGCAAGGATAGTATGAGTGAAATGAATGCGAGACTTGCACTGTTAGAGGTGAGATTCTAATTATCGCTTTCGTTTCTTTTAGTTGAAAAATTGAAACTTGCGTCTCATACTGCTGGTTTGATGTTGATATAGGAAAAAACCTCGAGATGTGTCTGCTGCCATGATGGCTCACACTTGAACAAGGCCAGTCCAATTGTAAGTGTGTTTATGTTTCTATAAAACTGCTTTGGTTAGTCTCTATTGCTCCCATTATAAGTTTCGATGTTCTTTGTTGTATTTTTCCTGTAGTATGGAAATGCTAGCAACACCCGTGGTTTTGCTATCTCAAGCAGGACTGTTCCCCAGTTTGCAAATGACAGTCCAGTTAGCATACCAAGGGTGGAGGAAGCGTTAGGGAAGGGTAAAGCTTGCAGATTGCTCAGTTGGTACAATGAGAACGAGGTTGTTGCTGACGAAATTATTGCTGAAACAGATCCAAAGATGGAGTGCCATGGAGTGCCAATAGGTTTCGGCGCATACAAAGTGACTGTGACTACTTCTCGTGTTGATGATGCTCATCTCTACAAGCCATCGGGTGACTTGAAGCGTGTTATACATGCCGTAGGAACTTATGTCACATGGTCCAAGGATCTGATAATGCCTGCCATCTGATAATCTGTTAATTTGTTTGGGGTGTGTTTCATGAGACAATGGTTATTTTTTTGTTGCTTTCATCAGTTTAAAACAATGACAATGAGTGTTTCAGGAAACAATGATGATCTGTTAACTTGTTTATATGTTGATCTATGTTACATTTTAATGGTTTTTATCTGAATGAATGGAAGTCTATTTATATAATTTGTGTGCATCGAAAAGCAATTTTATATATTATTTTTTTCTAAAATGTAAAAGAATCACAACTGCTAAACATGGTTGGAAAAAAAGGTGATCGCTACACAGGGATATGGGTTGTGAAACAATAATTATACAACACAAACAAGTACTGTGAAATATTTTTATGCTACACAGGATATGGGTTGTGAAACAGTAATTATACAACATAAAAAAACATTGTGATACATTTTTATGCTACACGGAGTAAGGGTTGTGATATGAAAATAATGGTTGTCATACTTGTTTCTGCTACACATCGTATTTGTTGTGAAACAATGCACTTTGGATTGTGGAAACAAACTTCTACTACACATACAAAGGTTGTGATACACGTTTCTGCTACACAAGTTAAGGGTTGTGAATAACATGTCTTACTACTTTAATCTTTGTTGTCATACGAGTTTCTGCTACACAAGTAAGCTGTTGTGAATATGATGTCATACTACTATGAACTTGGTTGTGATACGAGTTTCTCCTATACATATTTTTGTTGTGTAAGAAGTACTTACAACCCAAGTAATAATTGTGAAACACGTCTTAGACTACGCTTCCATAAGTTGTGATATGGTTTTCTGCTACACTACCCTCTTGTTGTGAAACATTGGTTGGGAAAGTCCTACAACTATAATAATAGTTGGGAGAATGGTATATACACAACCATTATATTGGTTGGGTTAGATATTTCTAAGACTTATAACTTTGTTGTGAAACAAATTATTACAACCTCTTGATGAGTTGTGTGAGATGTTGCCCAGTAATTTGGATTAAGTATCACAACCGAAGCAAGTGTTGTATAAAATTGAACCACAACCAAGTTTACGACTCTAGCTTACAAGTTGCAAACAATTGAAGACTTTCTACAACCCCCTTGTACAACCTATCGATAAACGTCGTCTTATGTGGTACCACAACTGATTTCCGGGGTAGTTAATCGATGTTTTTCCCGTAGTGTAGGGTATTTCCTACTTTTGCTATCCCTGACAACTTTGCGTAGGAAATTTGATTCACACCTTTGCAAAATTTTGGTGGGTGCGAGGCAGTTAATACAAATGTGAATAAGCTTCATTCGTTTGGAGTGGGATGATGGTATTTGCGTATTCAGAAAATGGAAGTGCAAAATCACGCTATGAATTATGATAGCTATGAAGGCTTTGGGGATGGTGGAAAATCCGAACCCCGAAAAACATTCTAAAGGCTTTTTCATCTTATATTGTCATTCTTCGAAGACCTTGATCATTCAATTCACCCATGTGTTGTTCTAGAATTATAGATAGCGAGTGGGTTGGTACTTGGCTTTCCATGCATAACTTGGTCTACTCTCTTGGAGCAACTGCAGTGGTGCGATCATAACCAAAGAGCAAAAAAAAAAAACCAAAATTTGGGTTTAGTCCGTGTTGTAATGCAGTGGAGGGAGACTAAAATTTGGTCAGGCGCAACTTTAAAGTTGCGCCCCAATCAGGCGTAATGGTAAGTTCCGCCCCATTTTTTTTTTTTAATTATTATTCGGGCGTAACTCGCGTGACTCCTAATTGCGCCCCAATTTTTTTTTTTTTTTTTTAATTCGGGCGTAACTCCAATCTACGCCCCATCAGGCGCAACTTTAATCTACGCCCGACTAAAACCAAACCAAAGACTAAATATACTCTAGTATTTGGTTTTAGTCTGATATTTGGTCTTTGATGAAAACGACATCACATCTTTCTAGCATCACTTTTGGAATTCTACATCTTGGTTGGGCGCTACTGGGCACTTGCTAAGATCAGCATAGTCTACCAATTAGCTCATATTACATTTTTTGGATGGCGGCTGGTATTGGCAGTGGGGCCAAGTTAGCTGGCGTGGTTGCACCGGGACGGTGGCGCTCAAAGTTTTTTTAAGTTGGCCAAAATGAAACAACAACTTACTCTAGCTTGATGTTGTGCTGAAAAAAAAAAAAAAAAAAAAAAAAGTAAACAAACAATTTACTTTGACACATTAGAAAATTCAGAGCTGGAATCATGTTCGCTATCAGTATCTGTAATGTTTAAGTTTGAATGTTCACCGAAATACTTAAAAAAACGTTAGTCTGCAATCATCTACTGGCTGCTGAATTTCCCGTACAATTGCAGAATTGTTATTGATAGCAAGTAGTAAGCTCATTCATTAACAAGTATCCTTATCATATCTTGCCTATAGAGCATCATCTATGTAACTATATACTATGTACAAATTGATCCTATGCTGATAACTATGTACTTCGTACCGAGAACTGACAAGATTTTCTTGTGTTCTTCAGTTGATATGTTTGTTAAGTTTGTAGATAACTATAACTTCGTTTCTTCTATGTAGGCATCTGAAGATAGCCGCGTTAGAATAACCCCTACCACCATATGATACCTCAAAATGTATGTACAGACTGTTTTCAGTTGAAAGATGCCTCAATCGCCTTGGTTAGGAGTAACACGAGACTTATACATACAAACATATGCTGTTTCATTCATTCTTACTCCCCCACAAAACTTTGTGACATCCTCTTGATGCATGGCAGTTGAAATGTGATCATCAAACAGAATCCATTTTCCTGCATAAACACAATATAATCCAATGTTCAAATGAACTCATTCACTGGTGTCTCTCAATCACTGGGGCTCTAAGTTTAAATGAGGTGATGGATTCTTACTCACCATTCCTTTGCTTGACAGCAGCATAGTAATGACCCGTAGAACCTGAATCTCCCTTATGCGTTAAGACAGAGACTAAGTCATATATACCGGTTATCAGACCATCAGAAGTAGAACCTGAAATGGTCCTTCAAAGTCAGCACTTCAAATGGAAATCCAGAAGAATGCACATTAGTTACCTACAGTGGGGTGTTCTTTTTCCTAATTTACCTTGCTGAGTTCTTTTCTTCGTGATACCCCATTCAGCTACCTGCAAAAATATGACCCTTGTTACTGCGCTCTGTATGCTTGCAAAACGAATTTCGGGATCACGGCATGCTATATTTAACTGCTCAAGGATATGACTCAATACCTCTGAGTCGAGCACCCTGACTTCAGTCACTTTGAGGTTTTTGTCCAAAATTTTTGAACCGTTTTTCTTTGCTTCATCAAAAAGCTATAGAAAAGAATATGGATATAAAACAAAAATGTGGTTAACGACTACATAAACATCAGTAGGAAGCCTATCAAAATGGACAAGCAATGATACGATCAATGAGAAGATGTCTCTTAAAGCTACAAAAGCAAAAGGAACAAACAAAAAACGTTCATAGTAAGAAGCAACAACAGCTTTTATAAGCTATCTTATGGTGTTTATGTGTACCTTGCGCCGAGCTTCCAGTTTTTTTCGAAGTTCGGGTGAGCACAGATCATAAACATCCAACTCCAGTGGGTATTCCACTTTCTGAATGGAAAAATAAATCATAAGATAGTTTGAAGAGTATGAGGGCAATAAACGGTTATAGACTGCAAAGAAATCAGCTTAACAATAGTCATACTAGGATCAAATCTATTTACTATTATCATAAACAAAACACAGTTTGCATTCACGAAAGTCAAATATAAGATTACCCGCAAAGTCTTCTTATCCTTCTCTGATTTCCCATCTCGGTAAAACCGACAAAACTGGACAGTGAGATACCTGGACAGAGAGTACATGTTACTTTATTCTAGCTTGTAGCAATAGTTACAGCACAAGGAAATGATGGAAGACAAGATTTTTCCAATCTCAGTTAAAAAATGTAATTCTTGCCTTGGTAATTCATCAATGACTGAGTCTTTTAGATTTTTCAGACCCTGCAGGAACCAAAATGTCAGACAATTAAAGCTGATGAGACCATGACTTTGAATTGACTGACAAATACATCCAATTCGGTCAAGAAAGAAGTTGTGCTTCTAACTTTAAATGTTCAGAAAAATTCTATACATGACACAACTAGAGAAACAAAATATGTGAATTAAGGTCTAGAAATAAACGCGAATAGGAAAGAGTTGAGGCATAAAATTCATGTAACGACGCACTTACATGCTTTAATCCCCCGAGCAGATGTTTCACTTTAGGCGAGATATCGCAGTCAAGCATGTACGAAAACTCTCTATCTGAGTTTTTCTCCCCAGATTCATGATGCAAGCTAGCAAACAACATTCTATGAATACCTTCTGGACATAATGCAGAAGCAAGAGGGACAAAAATTAAGCATAACATGGTAAATACGAGAAAGTACCTGCTCAGTAAAACAATTCCAAAGAGTCTCTTCAGAGCTTCAGGATGTTAACTACAAGTGAGTACCAATGAAATCTTAAAATTAGACAAATCGTATGAATAAATAAACAGAACTGCTCTAAAACATTAATGAAATAAAATCCTACAGAAAAAAAAAAAAAACTGAAATACCTGTTATTTGGGTTTCCAAGAGAATCTGAAAGAGTTTCCATGATTTTCATCCAAAATTCAACAGCATCCTATTATTATATAATAGACCACATCAGTTGATAAGCAAATAACAAATTTACATCAACGAAACTTGTCAGAACTTCACAAGAAAAACAGAATACCTGTTCCATGAAGGAACCATTCTGCTTCTTGTCATATTCTGGATACTTATTTCGAAATTCCTGCAACAATGAGAAACCCAAGATGTGATAAATTCATAAAACTTGCACATACATGTAGGTTTTCTGAGCAAATCATGGATAGCAGCTATTGATATTCGTAGAGGAAAAATCATGTATAAACTAATTTGACCTAACAGAAAACATAAATTCTGGCAAAAAAACTCAAACTTTCACTGATGCTGACAAATAAAAGTGGATCTGTAGTGATCTACACTACAGATGTATCTTGATGAATGCCTCTCCTAAGTACTACAATGCCCTCTCCTAAGCCTGACCCTTGCCTTCAAGGATTAATCTAAGAAATTTTGCCTTGATGAAAGCAGCACCCTCCCTTCAGCAGCATGTGACCATGGCCACGAGAGTGTAGAACAATCCCACTTTGTTGTGGCAGTGATCCCTTTCCCACCTTCTTCTTCAATTATGAAACATGGAAAACTCGGCAAATGTTCGAGGTAGGTGGTAGCTGAAGTTTATATGCAACTGCTCCAATCTTGTCCAACACCAAGGACTGTAGAACTTTGGAGATAACCTTAGGCTCCTTTTTCACTGGATTGATGTCTGTCGGTAAGGTTGCACACGTAAACAGACCCAATCACCTACATTAAAAGACCTTTCGATCCAATTCTATCAGCTTGTTGCTTGATACAATGTTGAGATTATGTCATAACTCCTCTCTGTAGGATGTAGTCCTCAAAGGTGGAGTTTTTGATGATGCTAGAAGAATGAAGGCCAATCTGGGGTGGTGCATACCCAGATAAGGCTTGAAATGGAGTCAGTTTAGACTGGTGTGATACGAAGTGTTGAGCCACCATTCTGCAAGGGACAACCATGAGGCCCATATGACCGGCTTATAGCTGCACATACAACGTAAATAGGATTTCAAGCAAGCGTTATCACGTTCGGTCCCATAGGCTTACTAAAGTAAGCAATAGGTCTGGAATTCTGCATCAGACCTGTCCCAACTTCACTATCACTAGCATCAGTTTAAACTTCTAATTCCTTGGAGAAGGCAGGAGGTAAAACCAAAACAGAGTAGTTGTCGCCATTTCCTTTAACTGCTCAAAGCTAGCTCAGATTCAGGACTCTACCTCAAGCTATTTTTCTTCAATAAATCTGTCAAAGGCTTGCAAATAAGGTTTTCTTTGCCCATGCCAACATGCGAGAATGAGTGCAAAATAAGCTCATTTTAAATTTACAAAGAGATAAAATGGTATGCATAGTTGAAACTAGGCTTCGAGCGGGAGGGGCTAGGTAGGGAATTGCTCACTCATATCCTGGGTTGGCTCCATTTTTCTCTAGCACACCATTGTTTTTCAGTTCACCCTTGTTTTTTTTCCCTTTTTTTCTTTCTTTTGAGTTTTCATCATACACAATCTGATACCAATCTATAAGAGATGATGATGAAGAAAAAAGTTTAATAAAAACTCACCTTCCAAAACTTCCTCGGGTGGACAGGTTCCTTTGCGCGATATAACTCAGCAAATAGATCGCGAGTTGCCACAGTGAGAAGATGAGAAGAGTTATTTGGCATCTTGCGACCATGATACCTAACCAAAAGAAAATAAATTAAAGCAACTATTTGGGATTAAAAAAAAAAACATGCAAATGCATGAAAAATACTTACTTATTCAGCTCTGATTTCAATTCAGGTACAGCATTCAAACATTGCAATGTAGAATTCATGTAACAAGTTTTTCCCAAAGTTACCAAACCAGCATCAGCACTAACTTGAAATGCTCTGTTTTTAGTCGGCTTTTTGGATCTATCCAAATGTGGAATCACCTTCTGTCCTGTAATGAGCTTCTTTAGTTGCGTTAATTGTTCTTTTGCGCTACTCAATTCCTTTTCTTGCTGAAAAAGCTCTTGCCTAATACTTGTCACTCCTAATTGAATAGTCTGAATAGTTATTTCGAGAAGATGTACAGCGTTAATAACATCATCAGCTGGAGGTGAAACCGCTTTTGGAAGGGGCATTTCATCACTCGTTTCCTTCTTACCGCGTACAATCATCTGGAAATTAGGGTCATCTCTGGTGAACAAGTTGTGTCTCCAGCTGAGATGACCAGTTCTGTCATCATGCTCAAAATTCTGCACAATAAAAGATAATTTTCTTTAGACCTACAATCCAATAATACATCATTGACAACAGCTTATAGCATCAAGACCAAACTGCAGAACATACTCTCTAAGGACAAGCAGGGGTACAATGGTCGTAAACATGAGAAAGAACAAATGAGAGGTACGTACGCCAGATAAATCATGTCAAAATCCATTTCAAAGCAATTTGCCATGTTTACTGCGACTACCATGTTAAAGGTATTTAATAACAACACCTTATACTAGTTACAATGAGATGTTAATTTGTTATAATCCGTATTTTATCTAATACCACATCCTATCTAGTATTGGGTAAGGGTTATAAACTGCAACTTGTGTGTATTCACGAGTAACATCTTCGCAGTAGATTTGTTAACCTGCTAGGTTACCAGCTGCATGCTATAAGAAAATAACAATCGTATGTTTGGAAAATGTAGAAAGAATACTTTAAAAAACTAGTGAGAATCAAAATGGAATAACCAAACCAGAAAAAGACTGGAATTATTGAAACAAGAACACGGAGCCGCGTCTAGCTTTTTAAGAGCTTCCACAGCTACACTCACTACCAACATCATATGCTCATAAATTGTATTCATACCTTTTCCTAACGATTCAATACAATGATAAACTTGATGCAACAACTCAATTCTTCTCTCGAATTCTAACTAAGCACTAACCATGTGACAAATGATTTTTCGTGGTCTCTTCAGTACAACAAAGAAACTCAATCATAATCAGCAACTACATTTAACAACAAAACCAGAAACATGAAATTCATTCTAATCAAAAACTAGAATCAACAACGAAACAAGATTTCACATGAAATTCACGGCTAATCAGCAACTAGAATCAACAACAAAACAAAAATTAACATGAAATTCGTTCATAATCAACAAAAATTAACCTAAATCTGATTCTAATCAACTACTTACATATGTTCGTAATGTTGCTCTGAAAGCATCGAAAGTACTGAAGTTCATCCACTTCGGCTTTTTCTTCACGTCTGTACCCCAAAATTTAGATATGAATTTCTCCATCTGAGCTTCATTAAAATGAAACCCCTTCTCTACATTCACATTTTCATTGACGAGATACGAGTGAAGTTTGTAGAAGAAATGGACCTTTTCATGAATAAGAATCGATGAGGTTTTAGGAGGAACGGATTCATAATCCAAAAAATGTTGCCTATTCTCTTCTTCGGGCCCTGATTTAGAAATAGATTGTTTTTGATCGTCCTCCATGGAAACAAAAAGTGGAAGTTAGATCTGGAGGGAAAAAGAGGGAGGGAGATGAACGAATGGAGTGGACCCCCTAGCTTAAGTTTAGACGGAATTTTCTTTATAATTATTAGTATTAGTATTTCAGTAAGAACTAAGGTTTGGGAGAATTCCGGGTCCGCTAGTTTGAGGGTACTAAAATTGTGTGTTTGGATGGGGAAATGAAATCATAATTGCACGGAATTCGTAATTTCATGGGCCAAGGTGCAAATACATTATTTAGTACGCCAAAGAACACTACTAAGGCCGGTTCTATGGGCATGGCAAAGCTTCACCTTTGCCACTTTTGCACCCACTATGGGTCATGGCAAACTAGTCTGGTTAAGTGGCTAATTTGCCACTTAGCCAGGCCAGGTCAAGTTTCTACTGAGCGGTCGAGATTACACCATTCGGTATTGTTTAGACCGCTAGCGGCTTAGGTTTGGCTTCTCGGTGGAAACAAGACCACCCATCAGATTTTATCTATCGGACATAAATTCATTTGTCTATAAATATCCAATTATAATTTCATTTCAACTCACACCTTCTTCCTATTTTCTTAGATTTTGCAATGGCTCAAAATATGGACATGGCTCAGTTCATAGGAGACAAACATGCTCCCGAAAATCAAAGAGTTGAACTTCGAGCTAATATGCAAAATGAAATAAGAAGAGCAAGAAGTTCAAGAGCTACACATCAGCGAAAATTTAGTACGTTAGAAGATGAATGCATCTGCAGAAATTATGTTTTCTTCACTAATCATCCAATCGTTGATGGCACATTACCGGTCATTTCGTTTTGGGGACGCGTTTTACTGAAATTTGAAGAAGAAACAACGAACATTAACAATCGCGATTCGATGATGTTGAGTGATCGGTTCTCCATATTTCTTAGAATGTTAACAAGTATATTGGTATGATATGGGAAGAGGCTCGAAACATGAGAAGTGGTGAAACCCTGCTTGAGATTGATCAAAGTTGTAGTGCAAAGTGGCTCCATGACAACGGAAAGGAGTTCCAATATGAAAGTTGTTATGAAATCTTAAAAGTGTTTCCCAAATTTAATCTAATTTATATGTTATAAGTTCTCAATTTTAACTTCAACCGAAAAATTTAAAAGAAGATTATATTTATCAAACAAAAGTGCAATTACATTAACAATTCAAACCACGATTCAAACTAACGATTACCAAATATATATTCCCCTAAGCCTGTTTGATCCTCTGAAAACTCTCTATTTTGAGTCTGAGACGGTGGTTGAGTATCATCAGGTGATTCATAACCTGGGTATGGTACTGGAGATGGTTGAATTGGATGTGCTTGGAATCGGTGAAATGCTGGAGTTGGGGTATAAATTACGATTGCCTAAATGCATCTATATTTACGCCACCACCAGGAGTAAGTACAGGACCTTAGGGCATGAAACCAATAGGAGACTGGAACTCCGTCATCCCCACGTCTGCTGATGTTGTTTTTTCCTGCTGGTGTTGCTCCTGCTGCTGTTGGTAGTTGAGTCTCTTCCGCCGTAGTTGGAGTAGAATGACGACTTCTACGACCTCCACGACTTCCATGACTTCTTACACTGTTATCACCAGTCATTTGAGAACTTGATCCTAATGGAGTCTCGTGCAATTTATAACTCAAATTCTCCCTCTGTATCTGCATCTGTCTCAAGTGTAAACTCTGGAATTCATTGAAAATAAACGTTAAATTGTTCAACTGGTTCTCATACTCTTCTGTTGATGTCACCACACCATAATATGGATAGTTCTGCTGCAAACCTTCATTACTAAGTGGAATTATAACAATATATCCAATGGGTGATAAAGTCTGGACTTCCCAAGATATTGGAGACATGTTTGACGACCCAATTTGACTACTAGGATACGTATATGCTTCGCCCGTCGGTGGTGGAGGTTGGGATGGAAGATCTGTAAGTGGCAAACTGCTAATTGCTGGAAAGTCAAAACTACCTAAGTTTTGTGTATGAACATCAATATTTAGCTTGCATACATTTTTATACCAACTGTAGTAATCAAAGTCATCATCTGGGATTTGGATCCAATCTTCAGCTTCTTCCCAAGGTTCTCCACTATTTATCAATGTAAACCAATCATCAGGGGAAAGTATTGAAGTTGGAAATGGGTTGATTGCTTTTACCTTTATGCCTTGTAGCTGAAACATATGTCTTTCTCCGTAGTACCAAATACCATGATTCGTAATAAGACCGTAAAACACAAGTCGGTTAAGGCTTAAATGTAGCATGGCTTGTGTTATTGGTTCATAGTACTCGTCAATAGAACTATACGTCATTGTCTTAATGTTGATATTAGTTCTGCACACTTGTTACATCCTTTGCATAGCATCGACACTTTAATTATCATCAATTTGAGCAATCAAATTATTAGCTTTGTACTTGTACACGATTGGAAAAATTAATCGTGTTTCATGAAGTTCAGGTTCGCAGACCATAAAGTAAGTATACTACCAATACTGAAAAATAACATCGACGGACATTGTTTTGTTAGTACATTCACCATCAGTTTAACAATTAACTCGATAACGAATCAATTAATAGAAAGGGATTGTGGTTCTTACCTTCAATACGACCCAAAATCCATTCAAGTTATCTTTATCCTTATTCGAGCATTCACCGAGACTTATGTATAAATCAGCTAAAATTGCAGAACCCCAATCATAATTTGGCGATTTAGTTAAATCTTCTAAAGAGTCGAGAAAACCAATTGATGTCACTGATCATTGGGGAAAAAAACTTGGTCTAACAACTATAACAAAAAAATACGTTCAAGCTCGGATAATCTTCAACTTTGTGTATCCCCTTGGCAGCATAACGGTTCAAAAAATCCTTCAACCCAGACACTCTTAATCCATATGAGTGTAATTGTCTTGATTTTGGATTTCCTTCAGTATTGTGTGAGTATAAGGGAAGTAGTTGTTTCCATCTTCCTTCTGATATCCACTTGTTTTGGTTAAATTGTACTATTTGACCCTCACATTTTATTCCTGTCAACATATACAAATCTAACAGTGTGAACCTGAAAAACAACATGGTCATAAAATTAAAGTTTGTATGTGGAACTAAAATTTGAACAAACTAAAAAATTGAATCTCTAAAAATTAAAATTTGTTTCTGAACTAAAAATTAAACTATTGAGTTGAAAAATAGAACTTACCACACTCGAATTCCTTGAAAAAGAACGTATTTGCAGTGTTCCACCAACGTTCTATTATAACTCACACAACTTGAGTCCTGTGATTTTTTTCTTTCATGAAATATAAACGCCGCCAAGGATATCTTCGCAAGGATTCTGGAACAACTTCGGGGAGGAACCCAAACACTTTGGTTAGCTCAGACCACCCACCTCTTAGTTTAGGTAAACCAACTCGCTCCGGATGGTTAGATAAATGCGTAGGTAATACACCAGGTTCAACTAGTTGCCTAACATTTGTGAACTTTTTTTCTTTATCCTGGACCCATACGATATCACTATTTGCAGTAGATTTTTCTTTGTCTTTCTTGTTTCTTTTTCTTTGTCTATTTGTTTTGGAACTACTCATTTTTAAGCAAAAAATCCCTCTGGTTTGCTCTCTAGAGAAGGAAAGAAATTTTTTTTGTGAATGAAACTTAATGGAACGGTGGTATCACGGTAGAGCACCGACCGAAGAAGGTCGAGTTTAGATCGCTAATGATGCAAACTACACCGAGCGGTCGAGTCTCAATAGCTAACGGTGTAGTCTTAATCTCTTGATAGAGACTCGATCGCTTAACAATGTTCCCATAGTGGCGCGGCCAGCTGGCATGGTAAATGGGTGGGTTAGCCACTCCCCATAGGAACCGGCCTAAGACCACAAAATTTATCTCACATTAACAAAAAAATGGCTCCCATGAATTTATTGTTGGTGAGCATGAGCCGGTTTTTTCCTCGTTCTCATCCAATCCAATAGATGACGGATTTCAAATTTGGCACCCGTATCCAATTCAACATCCAACGAATTTAGATGGACGGATACGATGCATATGATCCTTAAAATTTTAAATTAAAAAAGAATAAAATTTACAAAAATAACTTGAATGATAACCATTCGAGAAAGATATGGTTTAATTTTGCGTCTCAAGCTCAAGCCCTAAAAGTTTGATGGACGAAAATGATGATGAGATATATTAACAATGTGATGGACTATTAAAAATACATAACTAACATATATTTTGTAAAAATATTATAGGTATATTAAATCTAACGGATGCACATGTACAATAGATTTTTAAGAGAGTGAACCCACTTACATTCCAAAATCCGTCGGATATCAAAAATTGCAACCGCATCTAATCCACTAGTGAACAATGCGAGCATCCATCCGTGAAAATACGGCTGGGCCAGATGAAAACCACGGATTTCGGGCCAAATACTCACCCCTATTTATAGGTATCTTTATTCTAATCCTATACTTTAACATTTGAGTTCTAAGACTATATATCTATGCAAAGATGACTAATCTCACTTTAACGAGATTATCATTGAAGAAATGAAACATTGTTTGCACTGTTGGCAGGTCGGTAAGGACTAGATTAGGAAATCAAGTTGGCTTTGGAAACCAATTGCTTGGTCCTTAGTATAAAATTTTAAGAGGTTTGACTATTAAAGTTAAGTTAGGAAACCTTATAATTGTAGGAAAAACAGTTCTTGTTAAGTAATGTGTCGAGTCCTATCGATATATATATAAATAGACATATAAAGAACCTAGCAACACTATACCATAAGTCTCTTCATATCTGATTAAAGATTTGTATATTTCTTTCTCATATATGGTGATATATAAAATTGCTTATTCATTCCCGATGATTCAACCTCGTTAATACTTGTTCTTCTTCTTCTTGTTTGTATGTGTGATTGTGTTCTTGGAAATATTTAGAGTATTGTTGTAGCTGTGTAGATTAAACGCTTCCATAGGTTTTGGCGCAACAATTGGTATCAGAGCAAGGAGACCCTCTTGAATACGGGTATTCATATTATAGTTGAAATGAAGGTATTTTTCTGAAGATTGCTTGAGGTAAGGTTGTATTTTTTATCTATATCTGTTTGTTTGTGAACAATGGTTATACGAATAAACTTTAGGATACAAGAGAGTCATCGGAGTTCACAAATAAAGATAAAAAAACCAAAAAATAAATACTTCACCCACATAGGTAACAATTTAAGGTAGATAATTTTACGAGAACCAATAACTTTGGTTTATGAAGAACATATGTAATTGATGCTCTTGTTCGTCTCGACCTAGAGGAAACTCCGGAAGTTCGGCCAGCGGAGATATTTGACAAGCAGTGGTGAAAAGATAAGGTACCCAAATTTACCACAATCTTTTTATTTAAACCTATAAGTCTGATACCAAGTGTGATCATCAATGGACAAAGTCGAGACAATACTACAACTTGATTTTCACTTGACAATAGTTACGGTACAAAATCAGTTGACTATAGGATCAAAGTCAAGTGATTATGATTAGCGTACGAGTGTAATTTACTTTACTATAAATATAATTATAATGCGGAAGTAAAGTAAATGACACATCAAGATTTTGTAAACGAGGAAACCGCAAATACAGAAAAACCCCAGGACCGAAGTCCAGTTTTGAATACTCTCGGGATTAAGCCATTATACAAAGAACAGAAGCCAACTTTGTATAGTTTAGACCAAGTGAACTAGTTCCTCAGTATGCTTGTTGGCATCATCTTATGCTTGTTAAAAGTTGTGCACGGTTTTAGAGATGTGTGTGTCTGTGATTTTTGCTAAATAAGGCATGGTGGTGGTCTTGGAGAAAATTTTATTTGACGCAATCTAGCTTGTAAATCCAATTTAAGATTTCGATATTAGTCGACAAAACTAGTAGTTCTTAAAGAGATAAATTGTAAGATAATTTGTTATCAACTTGTGAAAGAGCTTGCATACTTTTTTCTTCTTCTACGATCCCGACTATAAAATCTTAGAAACATTGAGTTTTGGAATAATTGGATTATGTAATTTAGTTTCTTTTGAAACTTAGTTATGCATTATCGTTAATGAACTTCTTAGAACTTTGACGGATTTGATGACCCTTGGTATGAGAACCATGTTTATCTGCTTGCAAAGTAGTTTGGGAGAAATATACACTACGGGAAAAATATACATCTACAACTGGAGATTTACAACACTTTTCTAAACATCGTAGAAAGTCCTATGTTTTACAACTGGTTTCAAAGGAAGAGTTGTCGTATATCATCACTGCCAACCCTTAGGAAACAAGGGGTTGCGCAAGAAAACAAACGACAACTCCTTAAGCAAAACAGTTGTGACAACATTTAGCTATAACAACTCTGTTCCATATATGTAGTGACTTAGCCTATCACAATTCTGACAAGTGTTGTTGAAGAACACAAAAATATGATAATGAAAAAAATGTTAGAGGGGAGATTCGAACATGAACCTACTGCATGGAAGTCTAGCTCATCAACCACCCTTTCAGTTCACAAGTTTCGGTTTTTTTCTTTTTTTTTAAATAGAAACCTACAACAACACTTATAAGTGTTCTTGAAGTAAAAATATATAATGTTGGAAAAAATGAGGTTATAGGGGAGATTCAAACATGAATCTACTGCATGAACGTCTAGCTCATCAACCATCCTTACCGTTCACAAGTTTTGGCTTTTTTTTTCTTTTTTTAATAAAAATGTATAACAACACTTATAAGTGTTGTTGAAGTAAAAATATAGAACATTAGAATAAATGAGGATGGGGGGTTGATCCTCAACCTCCGTATGGAAGTCTACACCACTAACCATACCTACACTATTACATGTTATGTCAAGTTTGTGGTTCTTTAATACACTAACTTTATGACAACCCTTCATAAGAGTTGTAAAACAAAATGTAATGCTCAAAAATAATGCTCAGGTGACTAAGCCGCAAACAGCACGAAGCCTTCTCTGTAAACAATCACCTACACGCCTTCTCTCGTATATAATTACATACATTTTTCACTATTTGTAATATTTACTTTACTCACTTCGAGATAAGGGTACTATGGTAATTTTCATGATCTCCATAATATTTATTACCTTTATTTCTATTAAGGGTAATATGGTGATTTTAACAATTTATAATATTTAGTTTACTTATTTTCCGATAAGCGTGGTCCGGTCATTTTCATAGTCTTCATAATATTTATTGCATTAATTTCAAGAAGGGTAATATGGTCATTTTCACAAGCAAAGTAGTACTTACTTTACTTTTTTCGATAAGGGTAGTCGAGTCACTTTCACAATCTCCATAATATTTATTGCACGTGATTTCCATGAAGGGTAATACGATCATTTACACTATCTGTAATATTTACTTTACTTATTTCAGATAAGGATAGTTTAGTAATTTTCACATCTCCGTAATATTTATTACCTTTATTTCTAGTAAGGGTAATATGGTCATTTTAAATCTGGTAATCTTCGAACCTGGGATGTTCAATTCTGATATATTTCTTATCAATTTCGATATATTTCTTACCAGTAAATGGATGGATTCGTTGTTCTTCCCAAGTTTCGACTTACGAGAATCAACTCGCGGCCAGGTTTCGATCTCGGAGCATGGTATGCATAGAATATGCATAAATAAGGTTTGTTTAAGGTTTCGTAGAATATCTCGAAGGAATCTTACTTGTAAATGGATGGATTCGTCGTTCTTACCAAGTTTCTGACTTAGAGTAGTCAACTCGCGGCCAGGTTTCGATCTCGGAGCATTGTATACATAGCATATGCAGAAATAAGGTTTGTTTAAGGTTTCGTAGAATATACCGAAGGAATCTTACCTGTAAATGGATGGATTTGTCATTTTTACCAAGTTTTTGACTTAGAGTAGTCAACTCGTGGCCAGGTTTCGATCTTGGAGCCCGGTATGCATACAATATACAGAAATAAGGTTTGTTTAAGGTTTCGTAGAATATTTCGAAGGAATCTTACCTGTAAATGAATGGTTTCTTCGTTCTTACCAAGTTTCTGACTTAGAGTAGTCAACTCGCGGCCAGGTTTCGATTAAAGATCCTGGTATGTATACATTTATGCAGAAATAGTGTTTGTTTAAGGTTTCGTCGAATATCTAGAAGAAATCTTACCTGTAAATGGATGGATTCGTCGTTCTTACCAAATTTCTGAATTAGAGTAGTCAACTCGCGGCCGTGTTTCGATCTCGGATCCCAAGTACGCATACAATATGCAGAAATAGGGTTTTTTTAAGGTTTCGTAGAATATCTCGAAGGAATCTTACTTGTAAATGGATGAATTCGTCGTTCTTACCAAGTTTCTGACTTAGAGTAGTCAACTCATGGCCAGGTTTCGATCTCGGATCCTTGTACGCATACAATATGCAAAAATAAGGTTTTTTTAAGGTTTCGTAGAATATCTCGAAGAAATCTTACCTGTAAATGGATGGATTCGTCGTTCTTACCAAGTTTCTGACTTAGAGTAGTCAACTCGCGGCCAGGTTTCGGTCTCGGAGCATTGTATACATAGCATATGCAGAAATAAGGTTTGTTTAAGGTTTCGTAGAATATACCGAAGGAATCTTACCTGTAAATGGATGTATTCGTCATTTTTACCAAGTTTTTGACTTAGAGTAGTCAACTCGCGGCCAGGTTTCGATCTCGGATCCTGGTACGCATACAATATACAGAAATAAGGTTTGTTTAAGGTTTCGTAGAATATATCGAAGGAATCTTACCTGTAAATGGATGGATTCGTCATTCTTACGAAGTTTCTGACTTAGAGTAGTCAACTCACGGCCAGGTTTCGATTTCAGAGCCTGGTATGCATACTTATATGCATAAATAGGTTTTTTTTAAGGTTTCGTAGAATATCTCGAAGGAATCTTACCTGTAAATGGAGGGATTCGTCATTCTTACCAAGTTTCTGACTTTGAGTAGTCAACTCGCGGCCAGCTTTCGATCTCGGATCCTGGTACGCATACAATATGCAGAAATAGGGTTTGTTTAAGGTTTCGTAGAATATCTCGAAGGAATCTTACCTTTAAATGGATGAATTCCTCGTTCTTACCAAGTTTCTGACTTAGAGTAGTCAACTCACGGCCAGGTTTCGATCTCAGAGCCTGGTATGCATACATATATGCAGAAATAAGGTTTGTTTAAGGTTTCGTAGAATATACCGAAGGAATCTTACCTGTAAATGGATGGATTCGTCATTTTTACCAAGTTTTTGACTTAGAGTAGTCAACTCGCGGCCAGGTTTCGATCTCGGATCCTTGTACGCATACAATATACATAAATAAGGTTTGTTTAAGGTTTCGTAGAATATCTCGAAGGAATCTTACCTGTAAATGGATGGATTCGTCATTCTTACCAAGTTTCTGACTTAGAGTAGTCAACTCACGGCCAGGTTTCGATCTCAGAGCCTGGTATGCATACTTATATGCATAAATAGGTTTTTTTTTAAGGTTTCGTAGAATATCTCGAAGGAATCTTACCTGTAAATGGATGGATTCGTCATTCTTACCAAGTTTCTGACTTTGAGTAGTCAACTCGCGCGCCTTTTGATCTCGGATCCCGGTACGCATACAATATGCGAGAAATAGGGTTTGTTTAAGGTTTCGTAGAATATCTCGAAGGAATCTTACTCGTAAATGGATGAATTGGTCTGTTCTTACCAAGTTTCGACTTAGAGTAGTCAACTCACGGCGTGTTTCGATCTCGAGCACGGTATGCATACATTTATGCATAAATAGGGTTTTTTTTTAAGGTTTCGTAGAATATCTTGAAGGAATCTTACCTGTAAATGGATGGATTCGTCATTCTTACCAAGTTTATCGATTTCGATGATGTATCATGCTAAGTTTGAAGTCAAAACCCTCCGGAGCTTCTTGATTCACAGTTTGCATGTTGTTGTACCAAATTTGAAGTTCGAATCAACACTGAGCTTCATATTTATCGATTTTGATGATGTATCCAGCCAAGTTTGAAGTCAGAACCATCCTGAATTTCGTGGTCCATCTCTAGTTATCTTATAACCTGAGTTTACCAGTGTGAACTAAAGCTACTTCATTACCTGTATGACTTGTCAAAATTACTTCATGACCTATGTGACTAGTCGAAATTTAAACCGGAAGCACAAAGAGAAAGCACAAAAACACAAAGAGAAAGCACAAAGAAACACACCAATTATCGAATTCATTTTTCATTTTCCCGATTCATTCTTATACATTTTTTGGATTTTTTTATATCAGAATGTCGATAACATTGTCCTAAATTTATTAATATTTTTTTTGGATTTTTTTTCATGTCGAAGATTGATAATTAAACCGAAAACATGAGTTCGTATTAACACAAAGAAAAAGCACAAAGAAAACACACTTTCCTTGATCCGTATGACACTCTTAACTTAAATCTATACCGTCCAAATATTTTCATAATCCGTATGACCCTATCCTACCACATCTTAGCCGTTCAAATTCTTTTAGATAAAACGATTTTTTTTTCTCTCACTTATCTTCATTCACTCACTTTTCTCTCGTCTCTCATCTTCCCCTCCCTCATAAAAAAAACCCTAACTCAAATTCTACATCTGAACAAACGAAACCAAATCTCACATCGATTAATTGATGATGAATGGATTGGAAATGAAGATGGAGATGCATCATTGCTATCGGTAGATAGGTGAAGAAATTCATGGATTCTAGTGAAAAACCTAAATCTATCTCTCTCCTCCTTTCTCTGTCCCATCTCCATTTCCTCTTCTCCCGCATCTTCTCCATTTACTGAGATCTATCTTTCTTTGCTGTTAAATAGTTAAACTTGTAGCTGATTTTAACTCCAATGATGATCTGAGGAGTTTAGAATTTTGAAGATTATTTTTTTCCTCCTTTTTCAGCTAAGGATTTGTTTTTCAGCTAAGGATTTGTTTTAAAATTGTTGATGGGTAATTTGTTTTTCGAGATTAGGTTGAAATTTTAGGGGATTTTTTGATTTTAATTGGTTTTGGTTTTTGATTGAGTTGAAATCAGGGATTTCTCGTATCTGATTTGGTTTGAATTACGTTGAAATCTTTGGGGGATTTTTGGTTTTTGATTGAGTTAGAATTATATTGTATTTTCTTGTTTCTGATTTGTTTTGAGTTGGGTTGGAATTTTAGGGGATTTTTTGATTTTAACTTGTAAGTTGTAAGCTTGATTGAGTTGTGTTGGTTGGCTAAGGTGATGTGTTGTTTTGTTGCAATGAAACGCCAAATACTTTGATAGTTCCCGCTAAAGAACTTGTGTACTTGGTTTGGTGGTGCAAGTAGGAAAGAATGGTATTGCTAATCATTGGCTTATTCGTAATGCCAACACCGGTGAAACGCTCGCTGAAGCTAACAGGTAATTGCACCAATAATTCGACTCTTGTTAATTGTTGTTTACCACATTAATCTTGGCTCGCTTTAAAACTTAAGTTTTTAATGTCCGTGTGGATTATGATGAATAAGGAAACAAGAAAAGTTTCTAAACTTCCCCGACGAAGTGAGAGATGAGATGGCACCTATTACAATGGTTTATCATATCTTAGATGACACTAAAACTGTCAAAACTTCATGACAACACAAACTGATTCTCATCCATAATGGTTTAACGGTAAGTTAGCTCCATTTTGGTTTATTAACTAAGACTCACTTATCTTTGCTAATTTCTCTCTTATATCACCTTTAACTAAGATAAACTAATAATAGCGGTACAAAATATGCAGGTACGTTGGAGTGACTTAGATATTAACCACCATGTGAATTTTGTCAAATACATTGAATGGATTCTCGAGGTAGATAGACAATTCCATTATGTTCTTCTTTTCCTATTTGTTACTTGATTGGTACATACCTTAGATATTCTATATTTGATTGATACGGTCCGGCCTTAGTTTGTTTCTAAAAGTTAGTTAAAAACCATATGTCAAAATTCTTTTGCAGGATGCTCCTACGATCTCGGGAAAATGGGAGATGTGACCTGGTTTTGGAGTTTAGAATGTGGTGAAAACTTTTGATTTGTGTTGATTTGAAGTTTCGGTTGGTTAGAATGGGAAGGAGGTGTGTGTATTTATTAAACTCTCAAAATGACACTTATGACGTTTGTTTGATGCAATGTAGGAGGTTAAACTTTTCTCACGATATTCCTACGACAGTCAATAGAAGTAAAGTTGACTTCCCAGAGCTTGAGGTATGTCCTCTACTTCCCTGTGATAATACATATCTCATTCTTTAGTTCGATGTTGATTTTCGGAGTTTGCTGTTTCGTTACTTGTGCAGGAACTGGTCACCGTCAGTGTTGATGGTTACGTGCTAGAATGAATTTCTAAAATAATGTCATATCTCCGCCTTGGGACATCGGGAAAGGTTCTGAAGAAAAAAAAAAGACAAAGATGTAAAAGGTATCCTTTTTGTCTTTCCGATGGTTTTGACTGATTTCAGGTGAAAATTAAGCTGCCCGTGTAGTTTTTGTCTCTCCTGGTTATAACTTTCATGTTGACATGTTTGGTTTCTGTTATAGCAAAGATCTCTGCTCTTGCCAATGATTATGATGAAGATGAAAAACCATCATTGCCCGAACGTGGAATGCCAAATCATCGGAATGAAATGGAGATCTTGCCACCACCATCACCACTTCCCGAAATTTCGCCGGCAAAATAGAGAAGCCAGTCCCAATTGTTGCAAGAGCTGATGAAGAAGATATATTTGTAGGCAAAGGGGTCGATTATGCAGTTCCCACCAATGACATGATCCCCGCTTTGCATCGAGGATATGGAAGAGTCTCCTGGAGATGGTGATAGACCTTCTTATTTCAACGAACCCGAGTATGGTCCAGTCGCGCCACCACTGAGCTTCCTCGGAACCGGCAACAAATGGTAAGTTCTTGGTGCAGTTCATTTGATATCTATGGTTGACATTGGTTGAAAGAAAACTAACTAGTTTTATTTTATGTTTTTGGTTTATGAGAATAGATGTGATGTTGTACAACCAACACGCGTTAGTCTTTGGTGGGTACCAAGGCAAGTGGCAGAATTACCAAAGACGTAGTCATTTCACACTTTACCTTCACAAAGACACCGTCATTCTTGCTTCTCGGGTTTGATTTTTCACATATTTACTCTTGCTTATAATAATTAACCTCATAATCTTGTTTATTCCTTAAACATATGATAATTTTCAACATTAATAATCATCGATAATTTTGAAAAAACAAGTTCTGCCAAAGCATATCCCTAATAATAAGTACAATCACTATAATAAGTACAGTCACTGGCATTTCTGTGTTGACTCCATCTAATGCGATGTATGAAGGTATCACCACTTTTAGTATAGTCACTGGCATTTGTGTGTAGACTCCTTCTAAGCATACATGTGCCTTTGGTCCACGCCAAGCTTAAACCTGTATTAGGTACATGATAAACGTAAATTTGCAATGAATTGTTTTTTTTATTTTTTTTTGCGTTTCACTAAGTTCAAGTACGATGGAAGGTCGTTTCTGTTGTTACTAGCCATGCGCCGAATTTGGATCATTTTATGTACAACATGTGCTTATTAAACATCATTGCTATCTTTTGACATTGGACATAGGTACATGGCTTATTCCAAAAAATAATTAGCACTCGCTTGTTAACCGTGTCTTCTCGCATTTTGTTATATGTCGAGTTACTATATCCCTTTTGACTATATCTACTTGTACATTTTGGTTTGCATTTGCAGGGGTTTAGGATCTTTGGAAGGCCGACTTTAGAGTTCAAGTATGTTAGTGATCTTTGGGATCGAATAGTGTTCTCATAGACATCTTAATCTTCAAGTATGTTAGTGATGCTGCCATTTTTTGGATGTGTGTAGTTAACTGTGGCAGGTTAATTTTAATGAATGTAAATGTGTTACTC
This sequence comes from Papaver armeniacum, assembly GCA_023531295.1. Lineage (NCBI taxonomy): Eukaryota > Viridiplantae > Streptophyta > Magnoliopsida > Ranunculales > Papaveraceae > Papaver > Papaver armeniacum. The sequence goes on from JAJJWW010000560.1 coordinate 208,843, forward strand.
TGGCAGCTGAATGTGAATGTGAAATACTTTCGGAAATTCGGTTTCAGCTATAAATTTTTTTTTCAAAATAGTTTTATGCACACAACTTCTAATAAGGGTTGTATTTCATATTTCAATTACACAAACCAATGGTTGTGAAAGAATGTCTTTACAACATAACTAGGTGCTGTCCAACATAGTTCTACAACTCTAATAAGTGTCGTGAAAATCTTATTCATAATAGTAATAAGAGTTGTTACATATATCTACAATACACATTCTAGGTTGTCTAAGATAGTTCTTCAACTTATACAAGTGTTGTGTTACATATTTTTATGATACACATCCTAGGTTGTCTAAGATAGACCTTCAACTTATACAAGTGTTGTGTTACATATTTTTACGATACGCATCCTTTGTTGTCCAAGATATTCCTACAACACAAGCAAGGGTTGTGTTAGGCTTTCAAATTTTTTTTTAAAGAGAGTTACAACTTTGGGAAAATATTGTCGAACCATGAATCACATCACCCTTTACAACTCTTAGTCAAGTATTGTAGAAAAGCCTGGACTTTCTACAATAGCCCCGTTCCACAATGCATGAAATGGAGTTGTCGTAGGGGTACTACAACTCTTATCTAGTGTCGTCAATGATGATTTTTCCCGTAGTGATACTGATAGTCGCTTTGAAAAAAAGTAAACTTTCTAGTAAAAGTTGGTAATATTTGAAAAAGCGGGGGTCTAACAACCACACCCAATATTTCGTTTGGCAATCTATATGGAACAAACTTCAATATAATCCCAAGAGTAAAAACTCAATTGAGAAATAATATTAAAGATATTTATCTCTTACTTAACACAATCAATAGTTAAATAGAAGCAAGTCCGTAAACCTTATTTTAGTGTGAAGTTCTTGAACCAAAATCTTTTGTGTTAATCACAACCTATTCAATATCCACCGTGTATAAATATCTTTAAGCAACAATTACTAAAGGTATATTTCAACACGGTGTCCACTTGAAACAGGGTTAGTCCGGACTGGTCTAACGATGTGAAAATAACAAAATCAAGTGTTCAAGATCAATCAAGTCTTATCCAACAAACAAGGTCGGATTTAACAACTATGATTGATTAACGTACAACCTGTATTATTTCAATTATATAAATAAAATAAGGGTTATTTAACGTTTGGTACCCAACAAATTTCCAACACCTAGATTTGGTACTCAATATTTGAAATATTATCGGTTGGTACCTTGACCAACGTTGACTGTCTAAAATCCCGTTTGATTAATCTATTTATTATTTACTTTAAATTTAATTAATAAAAATAATTAATTTTACGGATTAATCCCTACATAATTTCCATCAAGATTATAGAGGCGTCGTCATCTATTTGCAAATGACTAACCATTTGACCAGTTGTTTAATACTGCGACCTTCTTCTTCTATCACTTCTTCTCCTTCAAAGTTTGTTGTTGCTTAAGCTTCATGGATTCGTACGGTTGGTTTCGATGGGCTAAAATGTTTTTAAAGCTAACATATGATTTCATTAGATCAACATTACCCGTTGTTTTTTTATTGATTCGGCACTAGTTGCTCAATCACCACCACCACAAAACCTGATTCGAAGAGTTAGGTCAGATATTTTTTTTGATGAGTTTAATTTGATATTTTATAATATGATGACGTGTTTGTAAGGGGGTTTTCATGGTCTCTAAGGTTTAGAGAATCAAGGGCTTGTGATGGGTGGTTGGGAGGAATTTTTGTTTGAGGTGCTTGATTATTTGATTAGAGTTTATTAATGGATCCAAATGCAATTTTTAGGTTTGAGGATGATACTATGAACTGGATATTTCCATATGGCACCATTTTCCTTCAACTTCCAAGTGTAATATAACTTCATTCTATGGTAATCAATGATCGATACATTACGTATAAGAAACGAGAGCAAGAGATATGTTAAGAAGAAGTAGATTGATGGTTTAGGGGATAGCCGGGGACTTATATTCTTCGCCGGAAGAATTGATGTTTCAGTAAGAAATAGCTTTGGGAGAGGGTGGTATCGGCAGTGATGTTGGTGCCGGTGAGGTAAGATGGTTGGCTGTGCATATGTGTGAAGTGTGAACGAATGAAATAAGAGAAGTTTAAGGATAAGGGCTATATTTGTAAATTCTGATAATTTTGGAATAAAAATAATATTAAGTAAAAAAAATAATTTGGTCAGAGTTTGACTTTGACAGTCAACGGTTACACTAGGTACCAACCGATAATATTGCAAATATTGGGTACCAAAGCTAGGTGTTGGACATTTCCTGGGTACCAAACGTTAAATAACCCATAAAATATAATGCGGAAAAGAAATAACACAGACACCAGAAATTTTGTTAACGAGGAAACCGCAAATGCAGAAAAACCCGGGACCTAGTCCGAATAAACACACACTGATTATAAGTTGTTACACCAATTTCCTACTACCTATTCGGACTAGATGTAATAACTTCTTCAAAGACAAATAGAACTCCTAGCACAACACCGATTGTCTTTAGGAATTCTTCTCGTAAATCTTCTAAATATAACCCAAGGCTCTCTTTAGAAGATACAATAACACGATTGATACGATTCGATATTTTGTTTGCACAAAACACCGGTTTGATTTCCCTTTAGATGTGAATCAAGGTTTTGGAAATCTTGTGTTTATTTTGATAAAAACAATTACTAGGTAAAAGCAATATCAAAACAAACTTGTAGATTATGGATTATTATACTCTTCAATAATGGAAGAGAAACCTAATTATTCTACAACAAGAACAACTAGAATAAATCTAGAGATATCTTGTTTAAAACTTCCTAAGGATTTTTACGAGATGCCTTAATCGAAGTTTTCTTTCCAGCTTCCGATTTCGACTAACAAAAGTTGGTATACGATCGGAGACTGAAATCTATCAAAACTTAGGGTTTATGATCAACAACTCTTGAATGGTTTTATATCAGAAGAGAAAACCTTAGAATATACAAGAGGTGAAAAACCTAGATTACAAGTTGTATAATCAATCACGAAGAATAATCCAACTCGGCTTTGTGATCCCCGATACAAAGACTTTTATCTCACTCTTGTTCACGAAGAACAGAAGACATGGAAAACAACCTTACAAAGCTTACACCAATTTTTCCAAAGGGGATGAAAAACGTGTAGCACTCACGAACCCTTATTTATAGTGAAACATAGCTTTAAAACTAAGCAAAGCTATTTTCCTTTTTCCTAATTTTGAGAGTCTTTCCTAAGTTACAACTCTTTCCAAAATAATTAAATAAATAATTAATTAGCAAATATTGTATTTATGTGAATAAATCACATTTTAACTTAGGCATGAATTTAAAGTTATCACAAACATTTTAATATGGTAATCAAATATGTTTGGATTAATAGCCATCTTGCCTAGACAAGGAAACATCACCAATTTGACTAAAAAAGACTTCTAGTCACGTAATTGGGCCCAAGTCCATGAACCATTACAAGCAGTCCGTGGATTGTTTCCTACTAACGAACTGTAACAGTTACAGCGACACTTATAACTGTTACTTTAATAAATCACTCATAACTTCATCATTATAACTCGGAATTGAGTGATTCTTGGCTCGTTGAATTCATAAGCTCATTCACTATAACATGAGAACCTTTTCATGGATAAAGGTTATTGTCACAAAAGTCGTGGCTCTAATAACCTCTAATATATATGCATAAATGTACATTCACCGTCATAGGAATTGTTCCATAGAGTGAGCATTTGTTTGGATAGACTAGAAAGTTAGAATTGAACAAGAATCCAAATAAAATCAATTAACTCATACCTTTGTTGATGAAGTCCTTGTTGATGCCTTCAGTATTCATCCTTAAGAATAGTTCTTCTTAGACCTAATCTAGTCCGAAACTATCTTTATTATACTGAATCAAGAATGCATTTTGGCAACTAAAATTACAACTAACTTGACATACCAACGCTAGTGGGTTCAACCGAGCAATGCTCTAACAATCTCCCCCTTTGTAAATTTTAGTGACAAAACCATTTTACATATGGATTGTACTTGTTAAAAGCATTACATCTCCAAAATCCAACATGCTTGATTTCCTTGGTTCTTCAACAATGTGTGTGCTCATCCTGTACTTGTATCACAACATCAAAGTTCAATTGTATCACAACTTTGACAATAATACTACGGTGATATATATCACTCCCCCTTAGTCAATACTCCATCTCACATGGAAACCACTCCCCCTTACATAATGATCCGAAAACCATATGTATATGTAGTGTGAACTAAAAAATAATTCTCCCCATTTTTGTCAATATAAATAGGAAAAGGTACGAAAACTAGTGGGATCCTAATGAAATTTTCATAGAGGAACTTCATGACCAAAGGAAAACATATCAACTTTAGTTTAGATGCTATCACAGAGTCGAAACTTAGTGACTTCATCAAGGAGTTTATTAAGATACAAGTTAACCCCTACATGTTCCACAACCGCTTCTCCCCTCAAAGATATAAAAATTAAGCACAAGTTCAATTAAGAACTCTCCCCCATGAGATGTCATTCCCGAAAGAACAACAAGAGTGACCTTACTCCAGAGATAAGGATTTATTGGATTTTAGAAACCCTACAAGGAGATACGAGTTAAGAACCAACAATTGAAATTCTCCCATGAGATCGTGTTACTAGAAACAATAGAACTATCTCATGGTAACAATACAAAATATATAATCATGAAGATGATATATTGTGATCATGTTTTCTAAGATACACACTTGTATAAACAAGAATTGATATGCTTAGAAGGAAGAATAACCTTTTCCATAAGGATTTACACCAAGAATGCTTACCATAAGTGTATGAAAAAGATTCTTTGACAATAAAAACCAACATCCAATGGCATTGATTATTGCTTCTAACCTGTTATACATAAGAATTTCAATCACACATCAAGTTAGGTAATTAAAAATCATACGCGTGGTATTCAACCATATTCTTCTTTACCATAACTAGTTCAAATGACTCAAATGAACTAGTTAGAGAGTTGTTCAATTACATAACTCTTATATAATTATACAAGACACAATCGAAGTAAAAAAGATTTGATTCATTCGAATCGATTCATGAACTTTATAGCCACGGTTTGCAAATTGCATTCCTTAGTTAATATAAATATAAGTTCACAAATAATCGTCTTTAGATATAACCAACTCAAGTACGCGTACTTAGTTCGCGGACTTAAGTTCCCGGAAGGAGTTCACAAACTCCAGCATATTTTCTCAGGATGAGAACCTCCGCCAGTTCGCAGACTGGGTTCGCGGACTGAGTTCACAACTCTTGTTCCGGTTTTCCTGATCAACAAAGTACGCATACTTTGGTTCAAGGAATAAGGACTTATACATATATGTGTTGCCACACAATGCTTATATCCAACATTGGTTATATAATCTAAACTCCCATTTCAATCATTGAAACATTCTTAGAGGACGTTATATATTTGTTAATCACAAGCCATTTTTCGTCAAATGCATTTTCAAAGTGATTGAAACATAACATGAATTGAGTCACTAGGTAAAGATGAACTTGGCCAAAGCGAAATCTTACCAACACATATTTCGAGAAATATGTAAGCGAGTTAGACTCAGATTGAAACAATAAATTGTTCCACATATTCAAAAATTACCAAACACAATATGTGCGCCTTAATTCTTTTGCAATCCTCACCGCATTTACTAGGGCTTCTTGGTGAGGATGCATTTCCAACCCAATCAGGTTGTGTTGAGGTGAATAAAATCTTGCTCACCACAGGTAATCGAAACAAAATCATGCATGGACTCAAGGAATTTAACAACTTCCTTGAAACTTTCAATAAATGTTCCATACCTTTTAAAGATGTTATCCCTTGTCGAACTCTTGTCTGGAGATCCTTCTTAATAGTACTCGTTGCTTTATTGATTTTCTTTGGTACCCATTTCTGAGTAGCTTTTGGAGCAATGTATTTCTTTTTCTCCCCAATATAATTATGAAATTTCTTGGAGGGAATACTAAAAGAACTGATATTATGAGGCTCAGTTTTTCTCCAGTTTGGAACATCAGATCTTGTCATCTTAACAGAATCAGATCTGGTTTTATCTCGTTTAAGATATTTGCAATTCCTTTGCAAGTGACCTGGTTTTCCACAATAAAAACAATTTTTAGTAGAATGGAAAAAGTTATTTTCAGTGTTACCGGAATGTGTATGTGCTTGCTTTAGAGATTGACGGAATTTCCTCTTTTCATCGGCGGTTGGTAGAGATACTTCACTTTTGTCAACCGTGGAAGGTTTTGGTTTAGAAGAATCTTTAGCTTTGACAAATTTTACCTCTTTGAAAATACCAGGAGCGTCTATTCCTTCATATCCCAATCCTCGTGTATCACGATGAATTCTACATGTTCCCAATATCGAGGTTAATTTTTCTGAGCCGCTATTTCTAGACAAAATCTCTTTTAAGCTCGAGTTTTCTTCTTCCAACCTTTGACCTTTTCGAGCGCAAGAACTAGATCATTCTTGGATGATTCACATTGAACTTTGAGATCTTCTCGTTCTGAATCAAACAACAAGTTCATCTCAATGTTTTCCAAGTTATCTATCTTTGCTTGAAGAGTAATTTTCCGATCTCGACTTTCGGCAATTTCTTCTTTAAGCCTTCGTATTTCATTGAGGTAATATCTTGCAACACTAGAATCAAGTTGGTCTTGCAAGTCTTTATTCCAACTGCGAAGTCTGTCATATTTAACTTTCTCACTGAAAATTGTTCTTTCAGCTTCAGAGAGTTTTTGATGACATTCTGATGTGACTCAATAATGTTGTAGAAAGTGGTAGTAAGGTTGTCGTTCACTCGGACTTGATGAGATTCATTTTTAAGAATTAATAAAAGAAAATAATAAAAATACAGAATATATACAATTTATGTCACAAGATGGAGAGATGTGCTGGGACTCAGGATTCGACCAAACTCATAACAAAAGGTTCAATTTATTTATTCTCAGTAATTAAAGCTCAATAAACAAAATACCACCGACTCTTATTTTTGCCAATGTAGACTCTCAAAAGATTAATTGTATCCCTAAGCATAGATTATCTAAACAAAGCATAACCTATCTAATTGAATAACAACCAATTTAATCAAATCATAATTCTATTTTAATTAGTGCAAAAGTCAAATAAAGAATTAATTAAAATTACCCATGTATGAAATTTGTCTTCTTCCGTCGTCCCAGTGATGGGTTCTAGCTCATCATGTTGGAAACACGCTCAAAATCCATTTTTATTGCTCAAAGGAGGTGTACAAATGATGAAATGGAGAAAATGATGAAAATCGAGTGTTTGCAACAATTATAAGTGTTGCAAATACTGTTACAAGGAATGATAAAACCGTTACTTCTTTTAAGTCCGCCCCCTCCGTATTACGACCCTCTACTAAGTGTCGTAGACACCGTAGAAGAACGACCGCTCTGGTGGTCCGTTCTTCATGTTCTTGGTACAGCAGCAGCAGCAGAGAATAATTCTGCAACTCGATTTTTCTTGGCTCTGTAGCGTTCTAATTTCTCCCAAACTCTCCGTACCCGTTCTAATGATCCTCTACACCTTATATAGCATCACAGGGCTTCGAATATCTTCTCATTACTCCCAAATAATTCCCGTATCATTTTTATTCTCCACGGGATAATTTCCCTGTTTAATCTCTGCATGCGCTCTGCTGGTGTCGACACTATCCTAACATGCTGCCAACACACTTAGTAAACAATCAAAACGATTTAAACTCCCCCAGTCACACGAAGAATCTCCAAAATTAACTCGGAAAAATCCCGAGAATATCACACTTCACTGTCTTGCTCCGAATGGATCATCCACCAATTTTAGCTGATTCTAAAGCCCATACCATCCCCGTCCAAATTAATTAAACCCATCCAACAAAATCAGCCATTGAATCTCCTTCTAACACTTCAAAAATCGCATCTCAGTTCTGCCAGGCGAGAACCAATTTTTTCCCGCCAATTTTTCATTTTCAAACGAAGAAGAAGGGGGTGCCCCTTAACCAGTGATGGGGTGCGATTAGCATTTGGCTCCCTGGGGTGCCCCTTAGTAATTGGGGTACCCCTTATCCAAAGCGGGAGTCCGAATAGCAAATGTCCTCCGGGGTGCTTCGAGCAACTTTTTGAGCCGAATTTTCCAACAATCTTTATTTCCAAAAAATGCCTACAAACACGCAAAACACCATAATAAGGACGAAAACGAGTACCGACAATACGAAACATTGAGGACAAATTAGACACATAAATGCGTCTATCACATTCCTTAAGAAGATTATTAGCAACTGGATCCATATGGAACACTTCTTCGTCAGAATCAGTATCCAAAAGAATTTTTCCAGAAGCTAATGCAATCTCGCCTGCATACTCTTGGGGATTATAAAATTCGGGTCCATCATCAAGAGTAGGCAAAGCTGCTGCCATTTCTGGCTCTATAGGGATTCTCTCCTCAGTAAAAGGCGGACGTTCAAAACCGGATTTTCCGAAAATCTGACTTTTTTAAATTAAGGTAATCGAGATTCTTAAAACTAATGAATTGACCTATAGCGTCTCTTCTAGGATCAGGCATACAAAAGAATTTATTTCCTAAATTGGAAGGGTAAGCAATCACAAATCAAGGCCGACTCAACCAAATCAAACCTATTGATTTCTAGCAAACAAAAAGCATGATGGCTCCACTTAGATTTTGTCTAGACCAACTTCTACTCTTCCAAAAGGAAACTAAGTACAATTTTAGCAAACCTCGTAGGACGATCCGAACAAAGTAAGTCGAAGAGAAGTAGGAGAAGCTCTGGGGAGCTTTGATACCCCACCTCTTTGGTAACGCTTCCTTAGGTTACAAGGCGGCTCTAATAGACTTCCAGTAATTTTCCTGAACTTTGAAATAGGCTAACAAAATACCCAACAAATTACCCTAATCAAAATTTTAAGGCTTACGTTCGCGTAGGTTACGTGTTCCTAAGGCGGGCAAGAAGAGAACGGTGATGAAATCCGAACCCTTATTTTGTATGGCCAGGCCTTGCCCTTTACTAGAAAAATAAATGCCCATATTCAATCCTCAACATATAAGCATACGAAGGAGTCCAGTAACTCGCTGACAGGAGATTCACGAGTGTTTAGAGTCTTACCTCCCGTTCCAGACAGGGGATGAATCGGTTGTAGTCGACTCGGGCCACTGACTCCTATGTCAGTGTATGAACCCAAGGTACAGAGACAATATCGTAATTGTCCTCCTTCTCTGCAAACAGTTTATATTTATGGAACCCTTCCCTAGGGTTTAAAAATAATGTCCAGAATGTCCAAATGTCCAAAAAGTCCAAAAATAAAAATAAAAATTACAAAAATAATTATAAACCCTAACACAGTTTTCGAAAAAACCTAAAAAATAAATAAAAATAAAAGTAAGATTCTTTGTCTCTTCTTCGTTTCTTTTCGCTTTGTCTTTGACTCCATCTTTGGCTCAGCTTTCCTTTCGATCCAATATCCAAACCTGTAACCAAAACATAAATACCCAAGAAAACGTAAAATAGAACAATGGAATAAAAATCACTAAAAACTTAAAGACAAATCTAAAAACAAGTCCGCGTCGGCGGCGCCAAAAATTGATGTGGTTTTAATTTGTAGAAAAAGTGGTAAGAAAAGTATCGTTCACTCAGACTTGTGAAGATTCGTTTTAGACTTAAATAGAAAATCACGATGAAGTTGTTATCAAGATTATAAAAACACTGAGACTCAGGATTCCACCGTTAACCAATTATTAGTGATTCAATCTAATTAATATTTATGCAATTCTTTTCGTTTTAAAGTGATTCTAATATGTTGCAAAGATAGAGTTCAAAGTAACAATTGTATATCCGAAGCATAGAATATCAAGAACCCTAGGCTAAGCATGCTCTATCAAAAGAAATCACAACTGCCCAATTATTAATCCATAAAATAATTTTAATTCAAGGCAAATAATCATAAAAGAATTTGCAAAAATCATTAAAAATATAAATTACCACATAATAATTGTAAAAACGGCTTCCTTTGTCGCCTCAGCAATGGGGTTTAGCTCCTCATATTAACCACTTGCTCAAAATACATGTTTGTTGCTCAAAAGTTGATTAAAAAGAGGAAAAGGTTTAAAACATCGTGTTTGTAACAGATATAACTGTTACAGAACCACTATTACAAAGAACCCTAACACAGAACTGTTGCGAACTATGAATAATTGTTACAAAAATTGTGACAAACTAATTGAATTTGAAAGAAAAGGCCACGGATTCTGCGACTGTCTCTTACTGGCTGTTCTGTGTTCTTCTTCTTCCTCTTGCCTGTGAGTTGTGAAATCGTCTCTGCAACCTCCTAAACTTCTCTGCAACTACCCCAAGGATCACGTAACCCTTCCTTGACCTCTCAACACCCTTTATATAGCTAACAGGTCCCAGAAATCCGAGTAAATCCAAGAATTATTCTCGGTTACCTCAACCAAAAGTTACGGGATTTTTCATCCTGCTGATTCCTCTCTACGCCTGTTTGAGCTATCAAATCTTTCCAAAAATAGAAGAACCCATCTATAGATAGAGTTCCCTTCCCTTAATACTACACGCACCTGCCAAATATGGTTAAAGAGAATCCCGAAACTTCCTTCACTTCTGTTTTGCTTGAAATCGACGAAATCTCCCTTTATTTTCGAATCTGGGTCCTATACCAATCATGTTTAGTATTAACAGGATCATATCCATCAAAATCCATGTCCAACTCCGACTGAATCTCGTCCAAAATCCTGCCAGGAAACTTCGCAGGTGAAAGTCCCATGTTTCACTCCAACCCGATGATACAACCCATTCTGATCGATCCAAACGCTCGTACCAACTCTGTTGTGTTATAAAAGGTCCAGCCCAACGAAAATCAGCCATTGAATCTCCATAGAAATCGCTTAAAACTCCAACCCTAAATCTGCTTGTGCGCTGGTTTGTTTTCCCGCCAAAACAGATTTGAAATTGGGGAAGAAGCTGGTCACCCCCTATCCTCGGCAGGGGTGTAAATAGCACATGCCTTGGGGGTGTCCCTTAGTAATTTGGGTACCCCTTATCCATATTGAGAGTCCGAATAGCGGGTGTCCTCCGGGCGCTTTTACCAACTTTTCGAGCCGATTTTTCCAAAAATATTTATTGGCCAAAAATACCTACACACGCATAAAACACCATAATAATTACAAAAATGAGCACTATTAATATATAGAATCGAGGCAAATAGGACACAAAAATGCGTCCATCAAATACCCCCAAACTTATTATTTGCTAGTCCTCGAGTAAAAATAAAATAAAAATAAAATCCTAACTCATTGTCGCAGGCATCGTCGATTGCATTTAGCGTATGCAATAAGCCTTTAAACCCCTAGGTGGCCCTAGTGGCCGAGTTATTGTCTCGGGAGGGCTGACAATAGATATACCCACAAAACCTTTACTCTGGACCTTAGCTATCTACGCAGAACCTTGGAAGGCACTAAAGAATATCCTTGGTTGGCATACTTATTGACTACAGGAGGAAGTACCCTGATGAGAAATTCCAATTGTTGTACACTAGTTTGCACTCAAGCATACTAAAATTCATGGGAAAATTGGGAATATGTCCCATTTTCATCAATTGACTTGGGGATCTATCCCATAACGGTAAAAATTAAGATATTTATCCCATATGTCAACAAAACCCGTTAAGTAGTCAATCTCCCATGTTGACCAGTCAAAATTCAAATCAAATTTACATGTTCATCCTTAACCTTACAGTTGCACCTGTCCATAACACTTGTGACATCATTCCCGTGAGATAAAAAAAGGTATGTTTCTTCTTCCTCAAATCGAGAGAGGGTGAGAAACGTATTTGTGAAGGCTTCTCTTAAATATAGCACACACATTTATTAACCATAACCCATTTAAAATAAGTGCTTAAGCTAACCAAACACACTTTTATTCGACATAGCCCATGAAATTATGTATAATTCTTATATATAACTCATAATAATAAGATAATCATTAAATCCCTAAATCAACATCAACAAAAATTAAAAAGTTAATTATATAATAAAATTAATGTAAGATATTTGACATGATTATGTTTTTTAAGAATAATCAACACCCTCAAGGAATTTGAGTATAATCATAATAATTGAGAAGAAAAAAAACATCATCTTATAGATTTTTTTCTTTTTATAAATTATGTTTATGGAGTTCTAGGAGAATGCGGTCATAGGAAAGAATTAAAACCTTAGTAATTCCATTTCGATTGACGTTGTTATGAAATATTTTGAAGGGAATAATTACAATATACACCCCGATCAATTTTGATGTCATCATGATTAAGAAAAATTTATTTTAGAGAAAATAAGAATTAGGGTTTGTTTTTTTTTTTTTTTTTTTTTGGGGGGGGGGGGGGGGGGAAGTAAGAATTAGGGTTTATATATATTTGTTCAGAATAATTATAATTAGTTTTAAGTATGATTAAGAAAAAAGTTAGAGTTTATTTTGATTTTGAGTAAGAAGGATTTAAGTTTAATTGTTAGCAAAAAAATAATAATTAAGACTTGTTTGGTTTTTGATTTTTGATTTTAGCTTTTGGTTTTTCATTTTAACTTAAACTTTTTGGGCTATGGTTAATAAAAGTGTGTGCTACATTTAAGAGAAGCCTTTGTGAAATGGAAAATTCATAAAGTTAAATCAAGAGAGATTGTTTCACAAGAAAAAGATCTAGAGAAATAGAAGGAGAGATCGATTAAAATTTGTTTCATTCATGGATTTTTGAAGATGTTTCCTACCACTACAAATTGTTTGATTAAGGAAGAGAAGACAAATTGAAGACAAAGTTGGGTTTGTTCTCCATTACAGTTGAAAAAAATCGAGATTATAAATCGTCAATACGGGTTAGAGCATCGAACCCACTTCCATGTTTCATTGTAGGTATGTTTCTGCTGTTTAACTGTAACATTTATTAAAATTGGGGATTTTATTTGAATCATGCAATTTTGAGATATAACAACACGAATTACGGTTTTTGAGTAACATGTAATTCTTTGTAAATGTAACAGAGGAATTGGATTTTGGGTTTATCACATTTGAGGAACAAGATAGGAATATACGGAAAATTCAAGCCAACAGTCGATTATTTCCATATTTATATTTCGTGGAGAAGTTTTGGTTTTTCTATCCAAATTTGAAAACTGAATTGTTGCCAAGGAAATGATTTGATTTATAAACTGAAACATCATAGATGATGGAAAGTTTTAATACAACAACCAAACTGTATAACTTTGTATTATGTAATGTTTCCCCATTAATAATTTGCGCACATTGGTTTGGGAGTAAATTTGATTTTTAGAAAGAAATTCAGTAATCAGCTGGTGTTCTTGTCTGTATCGAAGAACAACATCTTCCAAAGAAGACGAAGAAATTAGTTTAGATGTGAAAGGGTATAAATGTTTGTTAATTGTACTTGTGATGTAATATATGAAGTAAATTGACTACTTAACAGATTTCTTCTCTCCGGAATGGATTCCTTAATTTTTACCGTTATGGGATAGATCCCCAAATCAATTAGTGAAAACGGGACATATTCCCAATTTTCCCAAAATTCATATATAAGTGACATAGCTCTACTCAGATAGTCGCACTATGGACATCAATATCTGGAGTCAACAAATCACATGGATAGATTAAGAGATGGATATAGAGAAAAACATAGATGGTTTTGATGTTGACTAGGTGAACGGTGTTTCTCATATATCCGTCTCAAGGCCACCGCCAAAATGAACCTATCCTAATGGACTGAGATACCAGTCTGACTAATATCAACACAACTGGCATATACAAGGGAACCAGTCTTCGATAATCCTAACTCTAGATCAACTTAGCTGGCATATACAAGGGAACCAGTGGTCGATTTTATTGAATTTATTCTGGTTGGTCTAATGGTCTGGTCTTTCTTTTTCTTTCTTTCTTTTTTTTTTCTTTTTTTTTTCCTTTCAATTTTTTTTTTTGGGTAACTCAATCACTCTATTTCACCCTAGCAGCGGTAACAACTTGATTCGTGAGCCCCGCCTAATCACTTAGAGAAACATATTTTAAAAAGAAAACAAAATAAAAACAGAAGTGAAAAGGACTCAACGAGATTGGCAAAACTACCATGTTATTTCTAACACCTGAGCTCTGTGCTTTTATGAATAGACTCTTTAGATGTTTCCATCTAATCAGATTGGTTCCTCAACTCCTACAACCAAGATGCTTCCATCCACTTAAATTGGTTAGTACTATCCTTAATAAGCATAAATTTCTAGGCTCTGGAGTTTAATTAATGCAACTAAAAAGTTTCTCCCATACCCCAAACTTAAATCTAACATTGTCCTCAATGTTCTAAAGATAAAATTAAAGCATGAACAAGGAGAAATTGTTACCATTTGAAGCAAAAGAGTTAAGGAAAGATATTACCGTGTTGCATGAGCATGGGTTACCTCCCAATAAGTGCTAAGTTTAAAGTCTTCATCCAGGCATTACGTACCCATAAAATGGCTAATTACCCTTTCAAATCGTATATTAATAGTCGAAACAACTGTGGATCATCAAAACCAAATAAAACTGCCACTAAAATGAGACAACTGCACAGGATCAGAAAAATGAACAGATGGAGCACAACCTGATCTAAAATTTCTTACAAGACAACTGGAGTTTTTTGCGGTGCCCACTTGGGCTTCATATGAGTGTCTTGACAAACTGATTCATCCGAATAACGGGTCTCTAAAAACTTGATTTCCTCCTGGACAGTATCAGGGGGATCGGGTTGTGGAGTCTGAAGAGACTCAAGTAATACCTCAGATGTAAAAAGATCGAGTCCCAAGTTAAGGACTTCTAAGGGGGAGACTTGACAACCACTAGAACTATCACTACCCCCAAACTTAGGGTAATACTCTCAGACAAACCTCTAACTATTTCTTGGATTTCTGGATCCTCGGAGTCTTTAAAATACCCGAGAGCTTCTTCTAGTTCTCTACCCCCAAACTTAGGTTCATCATTACTCTTAGAAAGACCTAACAATATTTCCTGAATTTCTAGGTTTGTAGTGATTACCCAAACTTAGGGTAATCACTACTCTCAGACAAACCTCTAACTATTTCTTAGATTTCTGGATCCTCGGAGTCTTTAAAATACCCGAGAGCTTCTTCTAGTTCTCTACCCCCAAACTTAGGTTCATCATTACTCTTAGAAAGACCTAACAATATTTCCTGAATTTATAGGTTTGTAGAGTCCTTAAAATGTTCAAGATCTTCTTCTAGTTCAAAAGTTTGGTCATCTATCTGACCTAAGAGAATTGTCTCATCAAATTCATCCAAGAAATCACCAAACAAAGTGGCTTCCCAATTATCCTGAACTACATCCTAAACTAAAGTGCTAATCATATTCACTTCCTCTAAATCTTCGGAAGGTTGTCTAGTAACATTAAAGACATTTAGTTCAGTGGTCATATTACCAAAGGATATGTTCATAAGTCCGGTCCTACAGTTCATAACATCATTAGACGTGGCTAAAAATGGGCGGCCTAAAATCACCGGTATTTGATTTCTGGGTCAGGGACATGTTGTGTATCTAGGATTACGAAATCCACAGTATAAATAAACTTGTCGACCTCAATAAGAACATCCTCTATCACACCACGAGGAATTTTAACAGACATATCAGCTAACTGCAGTGTTATCTTGGTAGGTTTCAATTCACCAAGTCCTAGCTGTAAGTACACATGGTACGAAAGTAAGTTCACACTAGCTCCTAAGTCAAGTAAAGCTTTCTCTACCCTGTGTTTTCCTATAATGCAAGCAATGGTAGGGGCACATGGGTATTTATATTTAGGAGTTGTGTTATTCTGAATGATCGAACTTACATGACTAGCTAAAAACGCTTTTTTAGGGACACTAAGCGTACACATATCCTTAAGGAATTTGGCATAAGCCGGAAGTTTCCTAATTGCTTCTAGTAACGGAAGGTTTATGGTAACTTTCTTAAAAACCTCCGTTATGTCATTAAAGTTGGATTCATTCTTTGTTGGTACTAATAGCTGTGGAAATGAGGATCTAGGAATAAAATAAGGCCTCTCGGGAACCGAATTGGCATCATCAGAGATTTTATCAGTCCCCTCAGCTATGGATGGTCCTGAGGGGTGTACTACTGTATGCTCATTATCGGGCATGGTTACCTGATTGTCTACTACTCTACCACTCATAAGGGTTCTAATTGAATTCAACGTTGTAATGGTTTTGCACCTATTTCATGAACTCCTTAGGTTGGGTTGTGTTTGACTAGGAACCTACCTTTTTCTCTCAAAGATTCATTTATCGTACTAACCCGGTCTTTTAATTCAGGAAATAGCCCGAGAATCACCGTTTATATTTTTACTTTCTTCTATGCTTTGTGAAAGCGATTGGTGAATCTTATCAGTGTTTCGAATAAACGAGATGAGAGTTTCTTCTAGACTTGAAATTTTCTTATCGGATTGATTCTGAAACTGAGATGATCCTGAAGTATTCTTAGCATAGCCAAAACCTGGGGGAACATTAAAATTATTAAACTGACCTTGACTCTGGCCCTTAGACCACGAAAGGATCGGATGGTTTCTCCAACCAGGGTTATAAGTTTCTGAATATGGGTCGAACTTCTGAGAGTTATCGAATCTAGTGTTATTGTAAAGAGCATTGGCTTGATCTTCCATAGTATGGCCTTCCCAAAAAGGCTCCACCCGACTACTAGTGTGACCCAATTTTAAAGCTTCTAACCTTTTAGCTATTGCTGCAATGTTGGCATCTGATTTATAGCCTCCTTCTACCCTATTAACGTTTCCTCTTCCTAGAAGAATTATTTTCCTGGGTACCCTACTATTTTCCCATTGTTCGGTCTTTTCGGCGATTTCATTCAAAAATGTCATCGCCGCATCAACTGTTTGGTTTTCAAACCCACCTGTACACATAGCTTCCACTATGGTTGTAGTGGAATAATCTAAACCCTCATAAAGGATCGGAACTAACCTAACCTTTTCTAAACCATGATGAGAAAATTGGACTAATAAATCAATGAACCTTTACAAATACCTATACAAAGATTCTCCCTCCTGTTGAGAAAACGTGCAGATTTGCGTCCTAATAGACGATGTTTTGTGCCCGGGGAAAAACTTGTTCAAAAAGGCAGATGTAAGTTATTCATATGTTTCGATTGACCCGGAAGCCAAACTATATAGCCACGATTTGGCTTTATCTTTCAGGGAAAAAGGGAATAACCTAAGTTTCAGAGCATCATCATCAAGATCTATATATTTTAGGGTATTACAAATTTCTTCATAGTCCCTAAGATGGAAATATGGGTTTTCATTTTCTTTCCCTAAATAGATTGGGAGCATCTGTAAGGTCCCAGGTTTCAGTTCATAATTTGCTTCCTTTTCAGCTAACCTGATACACGAGGGATGAGTAGTCCTAGTAGAATTCAACAAAGCTTTCAAAGTTGTCATTCTTGGCTCTATAGGGATTCTCTCCTCAGTAAAAGGCGGGCGTTCAAAACCGGATTTTCCGAAAATCATACTTTCTAAATTAAGGTAATCTAGATTCTTAGAACTAATGAATCGACCTAGAGCGTCTCTTCTAGGTTCAGGCATACAAAAGAATTTATTTCCTAAATTGGAAGGGTAAGCAATCACAAATCAAGGCCGACTCAACCAAATCAACCTATTGATTTCTAGCAAACAAAAAGCATGATGGCTCCACTTAGATTATTTCTAGACCAGCTTCTACTCTTTCAATAGGCAACTAGGTACAATTTTAGCAAACCTCGTAGGACGATCCGAATAAAGTAAGTCAAAGAGAAGTAGGAGAAGCTCTAGGGAGCTTTGATACCCCCACCTCTTTGGCAACGCTTCCCTAGGTTACAAGGCGGCTCTAATCGACTTCCAGTAATCTTCCTGAACTTTGAGCTAGGCTAACAAAATACCAAAAACGATCCTTTTGAACGACTTTCCTATAATCTCGTTACCTTATTGGTCTCGTTCTAGTCAAAATTTTAAGGCTTATGTTCGCGTCGGTTACGTGTTCCTAAGGCGGGAAAGAAGAGAACAATGATGAAATCCGAACCCTTATCTTGTATGGTCAGGCCTTGCCCTTTACTAGAAAAATAAATGTCTGTATTCAATCCTCAACATATAAGCATACGAAGGAGTCCAAGAATCGCGGTGATATTCGCGAGTGTTTGAGTCTTACCTCCCCGTTCCGGACGGGGATGAATCGGTTGTAGTCGACTGAGCCACCGACTCCTATGTCAGTGTACGAACCCAAAGTGCAGAGACAATATCGTAATTGTCCTCCTTCTCTGCAAACAGTTTATATTGAAGGAACCCTTCCGTAGGGTTTAAAAATAATGTCCAGAATGTCCAAATGTCCAAAAAGTCCAAAAATAAAAAGAAAAATTACAAAAATAATTATAAACCCTAATACAGTTTTCGGAAAAACCTAAAAGTAAATAAAAATAAAAGTAAAATTCTTTGTCTCTTCCTCGTTTCTTTTCGCTTTGTCTTTGACTCCAAGTCTTTAGTTAATCACCAATATCTTTGGCTCAACTTTCTTTTCGATCCAATATCCAAACCTGTAACCAAAACACAAATACCCAAGAAAACGTAAAATAGAACAAAGGAATAAAAATCACTAAAAACCTAAAGACAAATCTAAAAACAAGTCTTCGTCGGCGGCGCCAAAAATTGATGTGGTTTTAATTTGTAGAAAAAGTGGTAAGAAAAGTGTCGTTCACTCAGACTTGTGAAGATTCGTTTTAGACTTAAATAGAAAATCACGATGAAGTTGTTATCAATATTATAAAAAACACCGAGACTCAGGATTCCACCGCTAACC
This sequence comes from Papaver armeniacum, assembly GCA_023531295.1. Taxonomy (NCBI): domain Eukaryota; kingdom Viridiplantae; phylum Streptophyta; class Magnoliopsida; order Ranunculales; family Papaveraceae; genus Papaver; species Papaver armeniacum. The sequence continues at coordinate 227,831 of JAJJWW010000560.1, forward strand.
AATTATTAGTGATTCAATCTAATTAATATTCATGCAATTCTTTTCGTTTTAAATTGATTCTAATATGTTGCAAAGATAGATTTTCAAAGTAACAATTGTATATCTGAAGCATAGAACATCAAGAACCCTAGGCTAAGCATGCTCTATCAAAAGAAATCACAACTTCCCAATTATTAATCCATAAAACAATTTTAATTCAAGGCAAATAATCATAAAAGAATTTGCAAAAATCATTAAAATAGAAATTACCACATAATAATTGGAAAAACGGCTTCCTCTGTCGCCTCAACAATGGGGTTTAGCTCCTCGTACTAACCAATTGCTCAAAATACATGTTTGTTGCTCAAAAGTTGATTAAAAAGAAGAGAAGGTATAAAACAGCGTGTTTGTAACATATATAATTGTTACAGAACCACTGTTACAAAGAACCCTAACACAGAACTGTTGCGAACTATGAATAATTGTTACGTAAATTGTGACAAACTGATTGAATTTGAAAGAATAGGCCACGGATTCTGCGACTGTCTCTTACTGCTGTTCTGTGTTCTTCTTCTTCCTCTTGCCTGTGAGTTGTGAAATCGTCTCTGCAACCTCCTAAACTTCTCTGCAACTACCCCAAGGATTATGCGTGTAACGCTTCCTTGACCTCTCAACACCCTTAATATAGCTAACAGGTCCCAGAAATCCGAGAATCCAAGAATTATTTTCGGTTACCTCAACCAAAAGTTACGAGATTTTTCATCCTGCTGATTCCTCTCTACGCGTGTTTGAGCTATCAAATATTTCCAAAAACAGAAGAACCCAACTATAGATAGAGTTCCCTTCCCTTAATACTACACGCACCTGCCAAATATGGTTAAAGAGAATCCTGAAACTTCCTTCACCTCTGTTTTGCTTGAACTCGACGAAATCTCTCTTTATTTTCGAATCTGGGTCCTATACCAATCCTGTTTAGTATTAACAGGATCATATCCATCAAAATCCACGTCCAACTCCAACTGAATCTCGTCCATAATCCTGCCAAGAAACTTCGCAGGTGAAAGTCCCCTGTTTCACTCCAACCCGATGATACAGCCTATTCTGATCGATCCAAACACTCGTACCAACTCTGTTGTGCTATAACAGGTCCAGCCCAACAAAAATCAGCCATTGAATCTCCATAGAAATCGCTTAAAACTCCAACCCTAAATCTGCTTGTGCGTTGGGTTTTTTTTCCCGGCAAAACAGATTTGAATTTTGGGGAAGAAGTTGGTCGCCCCATATCCTTGGCTGGGGTGTAAATAACACATGCCTTGGGGGTGTCCCTTAGTAATTTGGGTACCCCTTATCCATAGTGAGAGTCCGGATAGCGGGTGTCCTCCGGGCGCTTTTACCAACTTTTCGAGCCGATTTTTCCTAAAATGTTTATTGGCCAAATATACCTACACACGCATAAAACACCATACTAAGTACAAAAATGAGCACTATCAATATATAGAATTGAGGCAAATAGGACACAAAAATGCGTCCATCATTAACTTTTTGAGAAAGTCTTTGGTTAATTTCATCAAAGGTTTCATCATCAGAAATGCGAAGGTTTTCCCAGCCAGAAGCTAGATTTTGAAGCCTTGCTTCTTTCTCCGCGGCATTCCCTTCGAATACGGTTTCTAAGATATCCCAAGCATCTTTACACTTATTGCAAGTAGTCACATGATGCTGGAGATCTAGAGTAATGGCATGGATGATAGCATTTAATCCTTCCGAGTTTTGCTTGGCAGCAAGAATCTCAAGAATCTCAAGATCATCATAATCACCAATATCCTTCGCAACAGTTACACCGTCTACTGTAACTAATGGAGGATCATAGCCATTAACAATACGAACCCATGAATGAAAATCTCGTGCTTGTATAAAAGCACGCCTATCAATTTTCCACCATAAATAGTTCGTGCCATCGAAGACTAGTGGTACGTGTATAGAGATAACACTTTTGTCCATAGAATCAGATTGCTACAAACACAGACTTATGAGTTCTTAGCGTGTTTGCCTGCTCTGATACCAATTGAAAAAGCGGGGGTCTAACAACCACACCCAATATTTCGTTTGGCAATCTGTATGGAACAAACTTCAATATAATCCCAAGAGTAAAAACTCAATTGAGAAATAATATTAAAGAGATTTATCTCTTACTTAACACAATCAATAGTTAAACAGAAGCAAGTCCGTAAACCTGATTTAAGTGTTAAGTTCTTGAACCAAAATATTTTGTGTTAATCACAACCTATTCAATATCCACCGTGTATAAACCTCTTTAAGCAACAATCACTAAAGGTATATTTCAACACGGTGTCCACTTGAAACAGGGTTAGTCCGGACCAGTGTAGTCAAAATCGCTCTCCAAGGCCGATTACTCACCGAGTAATTGCTACAAGCTCTATGACCGAGGCGATTTCCGATTCCAAGGCCTCTCTGATTTTTAGAAATTAAGGCGGCCGATTTGGACTGATTTTTTAGCAAAACGAGTTAACGATTTTTCTGAGTTAGCCTTGCATACACTTAAATCAGAAAATAAAATATTCATAACCCTTAGATGAGAGTTATAAAATAGAAAAACCTCTAAATACATGATAAATACGTTCAATATAACAATATTACACACTTAATTACATCATAATATTAAAATTTTAATTAGGTACAAATCATGACTTATGAGCAAAGAATATATAAATTATTAATAAATAGATTAAGTATTAGACCGAGTTTTGGCGATTTCCAAGTCCGAACTTATTGCTCCTCGCTCCAAGCTCCCCAACCGAGTAGCACCGAGGAACAATTTCGATTACTTTGGTCCGGACTAGTCTAACAATGTGAAAATAATAAAATCAAGTGTTCAAGATCAATCAAATCTTATCCAACAAACAAGGTCGAATTTAACAACTATGATTGATTAACGTACAACCTGTATTATTTCAATTATATAAATAAAATATGGGTTATTTAACGTTTGGTATCCAGCAAATGTCCAACACCTAGATTTGGTACCCAATATTTGAAATTTTATCGGTTGGTACCTTGACCAACGTTGACTGTCTAAAATCCCGTTTGATTAATCTATTTTTTATTTACTTTAAATTTAATTAATAAAAATAATTAATTTTACGGATTAATCCCTACATAATTTCCATCAAGATTATAGAGGCAGTCGTCGTCAATTTGCGGGCAGCTAACCATTTGACCAGTGTTTAATACGGGCGACCTTCTTCTTCTATCACTTCTTCTCCTTCAAAGTTTGTTGTTGCTTCAGCTTCATGGATTCGTACGGTTGGTTTCGATGGGCTAAAATGTTTTTGAAGCTAACATCTGATTTCATTAGATCAACATTACCCGTTGTTTTTTTATTGATTCGGCACTAGTTGCTCAATCACCACCACCACAAAACCTGATTCGAAGAGTTAGGTCAGATATTTTTTTTTGATGAGTTTAATTTGATATTTTATAATATGATGCTGTGTTTTTAAGGGGTTTTTCATGGTCTCTAAGGTATAGAGAATCAAGGGCTTGTGATGGGTGGTTGGGAGGAATTTTTGTTTGAGGTGCTTGATTATTTGATTAGAGTTTATTAATGGATCCAAATGCAATTTTTAGGTTTGAGGATGATACTATGAACTGGATATTTCCATCTGGCACCATTTTCCTTCAACTTCCAAGTGTAATATAACTTCATTCTATGGTAATCAATTACCGATACATTACGTATAAGAAACGAGAGCAAGAGATATGTTAAGAAGAAGTAGATTGATGGTTTAGGGGATAGCCGGGGACTTATATTCTTCGCCGGAAGAATTGATGTTTCAGTAAGAAATAGCTTTGGGAGAGGGTGGTATCGGCAGTGATGTTGGTGTCGGTGAGGTAAGATGGTTGGCTGTGCATATGTGTGAAGTGTGGACGAATGAAATAAGAGAAGTGTAAGGATAAGGGCTATATTTGTAAATTCTGATAACTTTGGAATAAAAAAAATATGAAGTAAAAAAAATAATTTGGTCAGAGTTTGACTTTGACAGTCAACGGTTACACTAGGTACCAACCGATAATATTGCAAATATTGGGTACCAAAGCTAGGTGTTGGACATTTCCTGGGTACCAAACGTTAAATAACCCATAAAATATAATGCGGAAAAGAAATAACACAGACACCAGAAATTTTGTTAACGAGGAAACCGCAAATGCAGAAAAACCCCGGGACCTAGTCCAGAATAAACACACACTGATTATAAGTTGTTACACCAATTTCCTACTACCTATTCGGACTAGATGTAATAACTTCTTCAGCACAAATAGAACTCCTAGCACAACACCGATTGTCTTTAGGAATTCTTCTCGTAAATCTTCTAGCAGAACCCAAGGCTCTCTTTAGAAGATACAATAACACGATTGATACGATTCGATATTTTGTTTGCACAAAACACCGGTTTGATTTCCCTTTAGATGTGAATCAAGGTTTTGGAAATCTTGTGTTTATTTTGATAAAAACACTTACTAGGTAAAAGCAATATCAAAACAAACTTGTAGATTATGGATTATTATACTCTTAAATAATGGAAGAGAAACCTAATTATTCTACAACAAGAACAACTAGAATAAATCTAGAGATATCTTGTTTAAAACTTCCTAAGGATTTTTACGAGATGCCTTAATCGAAGTTTTCTTTCCAGCTTCCGATTTCGACTAACAAAAGTTGGTATACGATCGGAGACTGAAATCTATCAAAACCTAGGGTTTATGATCAACAACTCTTGAATGGTTTTATATCAGAAGAGAAAACCTTAGAATAGACAAGAGGTGGAAAACCTAGATTACAAGTTGTATAATCAATCACGAAGAATAATCCAACTCGGCTTTGTGATCCCCGATACAAAGACTTTTATCTCACTCTTGTTCACGAAGAACAGAAGACATGGAAAACAACCTTACGAAGCTTACACCAATTTTCCAAAGGGGATGAAAAACGTGTAGCACTCACGAACCCTTATATATAGTGAAACATAGCTTTAAAACTAAGCAAAGCTATTTTCCTTTTTCCTAATTTTGAGAGTCTTTCCTAAGTTACAACTCTTTCCAAAATAATTAAATAAATAATTAATTAGCAAATATTGTATTTATGTGAATAAATCACATTTTAACCTAGGCAGGAATTTAAAGTTATCACAAACACTTTAATATGGTAATCAAATATGTTTGGATTAATAGCCATCTTGCCTAGATAAGGAAACATCACCAATTTGACTAAAAAAGACTTCTAGTCACGTAATTGGGCCCAAGTCCATGAACCGTTACAAGCAGTCCGTGGATTGTTTCCTACTAACGAATCGTAAAAGATTACATTTGACACTTATAATCACATTACTTTAATAAATCACTCATAACTTCATCATTATAACTCGGAATTGAGTGATTCTTGGCTCGTTGAATTTGTAAGCTCATTCACTATAACATGAGAACCTTTACAGGGATAAAGGTTATTGTCACAAAAGTCGTGGCTCTAATAACCTCTAATATATATGCATAAATGTACATTTACCGTCATAGGAATTGTTCCATAGAGTGAGCATTTGTTTGGATAGACTAGAAAGTTAGAATTGAACAAGAATCCAAATAAAATCAATTAACTCATACCTTTGTTGATGAAGTGCTTGTTGATGCCTTCAGTATTCATCCTTAAGAATAGTTCTTCTTAGACCTAATCTAGTCCGAAACTATCTTTAGTATACTGAATCAAGAATGCATTTTGGCAACTAAAATTGACAACTAACTTGACATACCAACGCTAGTGGGTTCAACCGAGCAATGCTCTAACAATCTCCCCCTTTGTAAATTTTAGTGACAAAACCATTTTACATATGGATTGTACTTGTTAAAAGCATTACATCTCCAAAATCCAACATGCTTGATTTCCTTGGTTCTTCAACAATGTGTGTGCTCATCCTGTACTTGTATCACAACATCAAAGTTCAATTATATCACAACTTTGACAATAATACTACGGTGATATATATCACTCCCCCTTAGTCAATACTCCATCTCACATGGAAACCACTCCCCCTTACATAATGATCCGAAAACCATATGTATATGTAGTGTGAACTACAAAATAATTCTTCCCCTTTTTGTCAATATAAATAGGCAAAGGTACGAAAACTAGTGGGTCCTAATGAAATTTTCATAGAGGAACTTCATGACCAAAAATTTTGTCACGGCGTTGCTTCCCATAAAACTCGGTTGTGCACCCGGAAGGTTTCCTTTTCAAAAGGAGACCTAAAAACCAAGTAAGTCCTACCTAGACAAGATACGTGGTGCGCTCTTTCAAGTTTTCACTGGAATGATAAAACCAATAGCCATGTTATGTTTCACCTCATGTCATCTACCAAACGCACAGTTCCATGGTTTTTCTGGGATGCCTGCAACACTTTCAATCATAACCAAAAGCAGCCTCATCCTAAAACGGTTCATCCCGAATAATAATTCAAAACCCTCATAGCTAACACTTGTCTATCAACCCAAAAAAGAATTCCAGAAAATCAAAACCATGAACTAGGCGTTTCATTTGCCTTTCAAAAAAAAAAAAAAAAAAACCTAAAAATAAGAAGTTCAGAAGACATAAATGTATTCAAGGAAAGTTTCCCAAGACAAATGCTTGCTCCTCTTGGCGAAGTCCTCCCTCGTGCTCTAGAGAGCCACCCTTTTCAACTTCAGGTGCCTGCATAATTTTTTGAATTTCGCTTCCTGTTTCTTCACCATGTCTGCAGAAGGACCTTCGACTGTTTTGACCATCAACTTTTCAACCTCAGAGAAACCGTCAATGAACCAAGGAGCATTGAACTCGAACTTTATGCACATATCACGATGTAACCTCCAGCTCAAGATTACATCCTCAGAAAAAGTATGACCAGTCACGTTGCACATGTCGTCAATCGAAGACAAAGCTTCCTCCACCCGCTTACCAGACGCGCATACCGGGATGCGCTACTGACGCGCTTGCCGACGACGCTGAGCGCCGATCGCTCGCCAGATGCGCATGCCAGACGTGCTTGCCAGACGCGCATGCGAGACGCTCTTGCCAGGCGCGCTTGCCAGACACGCTTGCCAGACGCGCTTACCAGACGCGCATGCCAGACGCGCTTGCCAGACGCGCTTGGCAGACGCGTCAGCAGACGCTAAGATACCGGGACGCGCTTACTGACGCATGCCGACGCGATTACTGGGATGCGCTTACAGACGCGCATGCCGTGCACACATGCCACACGCGCATGCCAGCCACAATACCACACCATGCGCTAACGGCTTGCATCCTTCCAGCGCTAACATCTTGCGCCCTTCCAAAGACCATCTTCTCCGCTCCACAACCAGCCAAAGCAGCGCCATCCTAACCCTTCGAAACAACGTCATGGCTCCAGCACTCCGCGATCAAAACCGTGCCATCTCTGCACGACCACCAGAACCAGAGCCGCTTCCGCCACCCCAATGTTTCTTCAAGCATGACATCTCCAACCGTCACCAGAGACGCTACTCCACCATCAGGGCAAGATACTGGAAGAGCCGAAAGAATCCGACCTCCTTTTACCACTGTTGATTTGATGAAAAGACAAAAAGCACATCAGCAGGAAGTGCGTTTATAGATGAAGAGGCTCGCGTTGCTCTTGAACACCCAGTCGAAGGGAATCAACAATCCAATTTCATCACACGTAAAGATCAAGAAGACTTCTCCAAAATCGAAAGCCAAGGAAATCAGCAACCCTCCTGAGTTCACATAGACCCTCTTCCCGTCAGGACCTGCACGATGGGAACTTCTCCCACAAAGTCGTACAGTCTATGATGAAACAGTTATGTGAGATTCTGTATTTCTCCAAAGTGTAGCGCCAAGATATATTTGCATCCCTCAACCGCACTGCATCAGGAAAGCAGGCATTTCCAGCTAGGGAAGCTGTTCCCAAACTCCAACCTCTCCTGGAAAACACGATTGATAGATGAAACTGGGGACTCCTAACCTCTGTTCACTTGAGGGATGTCGAGTTTGACAGAACGTTACGCAGCCTTCGACTTCAACAAGATAACCGTCAAAGCTCTGAGAGTTGCAAGGCGTCATTTCAATGTTCTCTCCAGAAGTGGCTCCGCTTCAACGTTCTCCAGCAGCGGCTCCGCTTCAACGTTCTCTTCAACACCACTCCTTCCTGCAAAGGGTCTTTCCACCACTCTCCCCATATTAAGGATCATGATCGCAGCCAGCCAATCTTCGTAGTCATGACCACTTTTTGATCCATCCCGCCAAAACTCATGACCATGGACAGTTTGCTCGCTTACGCATCCAGCCCATACTTTTACTTCCATGGATGCCCATACAATTCTAGCCAACCTACTTTGTTTCCACGACAATATAGTCTCTTCTGTTTACATCGGCTACCAAGAACTATTGCCGCTCATTTTTTGATACCAGTCAGAGCCTCACCGCAGCAGCAATCACTATGAAGGTAAGCCGTACTCCTCCATATTTTAGTTTCATGTGGAAGAAGTAACAAAATCACCAGTACGAACGCACGATGGTGATATCTCTATTATGGTCAACCCACTGACCATACAAAATGGAAATATGTAAACCATACTTAGGGACTGGGGATCTACACGAAATCCTTTCACTGTCAAAGCTCAGAAGACACGATCAAACATCAGGTCACGACCAGAAAAGCTGAAAACGTCCAAGAAGTGCCTTATTCAATTGCTCAGGAGCTATGAAGGGAATGGAAGATCGAACAACATATTCTAATGGAAGATTGAAGTCTTTCAAATAAGAAGTTTTATTCAAAGATGTGAAACCGCAAGCGGGATGCTAATTGGCGAAACCCTAACTTCTTTCAAATAAGAAGTTTTATGCAAGGCTTCCCAAACACGGGGATCATGAACTCTCCTTACCTCTCGAAAAAGTCATCACCTTCCCGCGGAACTGAAGCAAGTTGTTGTCTTCCCGAAGCCAACGCTCAAGCCATGCCAGGCCAACAAATCAACTCCCGCGCCAAACTTACGCTAGCGGCTCCCATTCCAAGCCGATCCAGTGCTAACGGCTCCAAGTCCAAGCCAACCGGTGCTAGAGCCTTCCCTTCACACCAAATCTACACTAACGGCTCCGTTCCAGCCTAACCTGCAGTACCACTTCTTACTTCCCGAAAAAGGTTAGACGGATCTTCCTGACCATCTTGCATGATTTACGTTTCGATTCTGTCCTTATTTGTCACCATCTTATGCTTACCTCGCAACAACGCCCATGTTCCGAGCTAAGCAGGGGACTTAATATTGATGGTGGTTTTTAGCTTAGGGGTAAAGTCGTGAAACCCTAGTCATATAGTGACCTCACATGACTTAAACACATTTATTGAACCCTTTAATATATCCGCGAGAAAATTACCAAGGTACCTTTTTTTTTAATTAATTACTAATTAGGATTTCGATGGGCCAAAACCCTAATTCCCACGCCACATGTGCCAATGGCAAACTGTGCCAGCCACACCTACCGCGCCAAGGCATGCCAACCATGCTAGCCGCACCCCTGTGCCAATGGAAAACCATGCCAGTCACACCTTCTCGCTAAAGCATGCCAACTATGCTTGCCGTTCCAATATGCCATGCACAACGCTGGTTGCCAAAACAAAGGCATGCAACAATCTACGACCATCTTTCTATCTAAGACGCGAATCTTATCCGTCCAAGGTTACCAGAAAATGAATGGTAACCTTTAACCCAAAAACCCTAGCTTGGTCACGCCCAACCCTTGGCCCCACCATGCCAAGCCAAACCGCACCTTGCCTTGGCCCTAGCCATGCTAGCCGCACCATGTGCCAACGGCATGCCAAACCCTTGGCCCCACCATGACAAGCCAAACCGCACCTTGCCTTGACCCTAGCCATGCTAGCCGCACCATGTGCCAACGGCATGCCAAACCCTTGGCCCCACCATGCCAAGCCAAACCGCACCTTGCCTTGGCCCTAGCCATGCTAGCCGCACCATGTGCCAACGACATGCCAAATCCTTGGCCCCACCATGCCAAGCCAAACCGCACCTTGCCTTGGCCCTAACCATGCTAGCCGCACCATGTTCCAACGGCATGCCAAACCCTTGGCCCTACCATGCCAAGCCAAACCGCACATTGCCTTGGCCCTATCCATGCTAGCCGCACCATGTTCCAATGATATGCCAAACCCTTGGCCCCACCATGCCAAACCCTTGGCCCCACCATGTCAAGCCAAACCGCACCTTGCCTTGGCCCTAGCCATGCTAGCCGCACCATGTGCCAACGGTATGCCAAACCCTTGGCCCCACCATGCCAAGCCAAATCGCACCTTGCCTTGGCCCTATCCATGTTAGCCGCACCATGTGCCAACGGTATGCCAATCCCTTAGCCCCACCATGCCAAGCCAAACCGCGCCTTTCCTTGGCCCTAGCCATGCTATCTGCACCATGTGCCAACGGTATGCCAAACCCTTGGCCCCACCATGCCAAGCCAGACCGCACCTTTCCTTGGCGCAAGCCATGCTAGCCGCACCATGTGCCAACGACATGCTAAGCTCTTGGCCCCACCATTACAAACGCACCTAGCTGCGCCACCATGCTGGCCTTCCCTACACGACTACCAAAACGAAGGCGTGCGACAATCAACGATCGCCCTTCAATCCCAGGAGTAAATCCTAGCCATCCAAGGTTACCAGACAACGCATGGTAACCTTTGGCCCGAAAACCTAAGTTTGGCCACGCCAAACCATGCCATGCCAACGGCATGCCAACCTAGCCATGCCACCATGTTGGCCTTCCCTACATAGCTACCAAAACGAAGGAGTGCGAAAATCAACGGTCGCCCTTCAATCCCAGGAGAAAATACTAGCCGTCCAAGGTTACCAGACAACACATGGTAACCTTTGACCCAAAACCCTAGTTTTGCCACGCCAAACCGTGCCAAGGCATGCCAACCTAGCCGCGCCACATTCTGGCCTTCCCTATACGGCCACCAAAACGAAAGCGTGCAAAGATCAATGACTACCTCTCGTCTTAAGATGCAAAATCTCGACCGTCGGAGGTGACCAAGCTAGCAAGTCTCTCAAGCACTACTTGCCAGGAAACAACAATATGCTACATGTTTTCCACAAAAATATTCGAGACATCAACACATATCACAAACTGGGGGATCCTCTTTGGGTATTGGTTTGGCGGTTTACAGCGTGCGGCATACACTACGCCCGTCATAAGGAAGTGTCATAAGGATGAGGCGGTTAGTAAATACAGGGAGGTAATGGTGAAACATTATTTTTATGGAACATCAATTCCATGCGTTAACGGTTTTATGGAACATCAATTCCATGCGTTAACAGTTTTATGGAACATCAATTCCATGCGTTAACGTTACCACCTCCTCCCATTTACTCACCCATTTTTCCATTCCTTAATGAGACCAGAGTACGTTTCACTTCGACTTGTATAAATAGGTCTTACCTATTTCCATCGAACAACAAGTTTAGTCAGGAGCATACACCATTCAGAAAATGTTTACTAGCTTTCCATCTGCTAGCTTCCCACTTTCTGATAAAAGTCGTAACACAACTACTCTTCCAGAATCAACTATTCTGGTCTCATCACTTTCCTTGCTTCCCCTCCCCAAAACCAACCCATTCTCCTCCACTTTGTGATCGAAGCAAGTCTGGAACGTCCATTTCTTGGTTTAGGCCGGACTAGTACAGATTGATCTCAAGAATCTAAAGTACTCCCTTGCAGTACATTGTTTAGGGTTTAAATTCGTTTCTCACCCACACACTCGAAATTACCGAAATCAACAGAAACCATTTTCACCCACAAACAACCGTCATAGGAATTGTTCCATAGAGTGAACATTTGTTTGGATAGATTAGAAAGGTAGAATTGAACAAGAATCCAAATGAAATCAATTAACTCATACCTTTGTTGATGAAGTCCTTGTTGATGCCTTCAGTCTTCATCCTTAAGAATAGTTCTTCTTAGACCTAATCTAGTCCGAAAATATCTTTAGTATACTAAATCAAGAATGCATTTTGGCAACTAAAATTGACAACTAACTTGACATACCAACCGAGCAATGCTCTAACAATATTGTTTTCTCAAAGTGACGTATCGGAGAATCAAAGCTTTCCAGGAGGGTCGTAACCCGACCCGTCGGAAGCGAAATTTTCTGGTATCTCACAATCAGTATCAGAGCAGTTCTGATTCATACGGGACTGTGCTTTTGGAACACATCGGTGTTTTGCTCGTGCGGTGACTATAGATAATTCTTTTTACTTCTGGTTTTATTTTGAACTTCGTGACGAAGTTCTTTTCAAGGGGTTAACGGTGTAACCCTCTGTACCTTTTTCTCGGGTTTAAGTAGGGTTATCAATGGTTCCGGGTCCTCCTGGGTACCACTGGACCTAGACTCTTCTTTTAAAAGTCGGTTCCGGTTCCTAGCGGTTTTGGATCTGGTTCCTAAATTGGTGGACCCAGAACCGGACCCGCTTTAAATTCCGGATACTCATCGATTTCGGGTACCCGTTGAGTAGTAAGAAAACTATAAAGAAATATTAAAAACTTAATTTCTAAATTATTTTTATAAAATTTTATTAGTATGTCTTTATTTGCGTACTAAAAAAAAGATTAATTGTAAGAAAAAAATGAAAATGGAAAGAAAAAAAAAATCAAAGCTAAAACTAGCAAAATACTTACAATTTTGCTAAAAAGATGAATAAATGGGTACCCGGTACCCGTCGGATCCTAAGTTGTTAATGGGTACAACTTTAGGACCCAAAATTGGACCTGAATATACCGGTTCCGGTTCCGAGTAATGGGTATCCATTGACATCCCTAGGTTTAAGTGAACCCGTTAACAATATTTCTATATTCAGACTGCCTAAAGCTCCAGTACTCAATGCCTCTACACTTTTAGGTTGCCTCAAACAATAAATTTGAGTACCTATATATAAAAGTCTGCTTTGATCAAAATGCTTGGGTGCCTAAACTACTTTACATTCAGCTAGACATGTGTCATAAAAAGTGATGAGGGGTGATTTTGCCATATTAAGGTTTCTTATTTGCTTATATACTTTTATTTAACAAAATAGAGGGAATGCACCCTTAAATCCTATTTCATTCCATAGAAATCGGTAGAGAGAAAAAAATTAAAATGGAAAGGTTGAATTCTATTTTCCTAGAATATATTTGAGGATTTCTTCTATTCCATACTAAACTCATTCTTATCAAACTCACCGTAAAATTAAAGAACTCTACGTGGTTGCACTTCATAGAACTAAGATAGATAAATTGTGAATATTGTTGATGTTATTACCCTCTAGAGTAAATCAACAATTGAGGTAGGGGTTTCCTTGTTATATTATCATTGTTCTCTTATTTGTGTAACTTGTGGATCGTGAAGGTTTGATCAATTCCTCCTTGATTATGCATGTCTTTGGTAAATTAAATAATGAGAAATTTGATTACACATAATGTTTTAAGTATAATTTTTGGTATTTTTTCTTGCATGCAATGAAGTTAGGGTTTGTGTTATGAAATAAGGGATTTTGATCATGGCTCATGTTCTTAGTAAACTGATAAATTGGGTATCTTCCAACTACCATGAAGTACTCAAATTATCTAATTTATTTTAGAAATTTTGGAATTTTTCGTGAACAATTCGTGTTTGAACACCTTATATAGAACCTTATAAACCCTAGAATATTTGTTTTTCTTCTACTGATATATTTATATGCAGTGGTTGGATTGTGATAAAATTTCAGTATATATTACTTAGTTATATGGTAAATGTTCAGTAAAAATTTCAAGAAGATCGGGTCACGTGTACTACTTGAAGCATTGGCTAAACTGAGACTGCAATGTGTTGAATTCAAACCCTAGATAGATAATTGTTTATATTTTTTTTTCTCACTATCGCTTATTAGATAAATTAGATAAATCTAAAATTTTATATATATATATATATATATATATATATATATATATATATAGCTAACCTAATGAAATTTCATGAGTTTCTGATCATCTTAAGTACCCCAAAGTGTGTGATAATTGTAACTGAGTTCTGTGGGTTGATATTTAAAATAGCCATATTGAAAGGTGGATAGTTTTAATAAACCGTTAAATGTGTTGAATTTTGGATATGTTGTATTCCCATAAGTTATATGGATCCTATAAAAATTTCAAGATGATCATGTGATCTTTGACACCTCAAAGATTTGATAAACCGTGACTGCATTTTTAGAAGCAGAAATTTGGTTCAATCCCCTTAATCCTTCGTTAACTTGACACGAATTGGTTCAATCCCCTTAATCCTTCGTTATGTTTTCTAATAATACTTCTTGAAAAATATGTGAACTTGATGTGTGAACTTGTATGTGGCTAACATGATAAGTAGTTAGCTTAATGATTTCACGCATGGACTGTGACTAAATGGTTGAAACATTGTGTTGGGTTTTAAAGATATGGGTTTTACTGCATGATTTGCTTTAAATTTTAAACCATGTCTCAAACACTGTTCTTGTTATATTTATGAATTTGCAGCTGTGGTATTCTCGTTTTACGCGATTTAGTATTTTTGGATACTTTTGGCTTTCACAGGGTAGTGCTCTACTTGAAATTCATTGTATACACTGCAAATGAAAATCAGTTTACTTGATATCTGATAAGTCTGAACAAAGTTTGACGAACTACAGTTGTTGAGAGGTAAAGATGATATAGGTCCTGCACGTCATAGTCACAACAATGACTACACCTTTTCCTAGAATAATATGAAAGAGAGCTTCTTTGTAGACGATAGGTTGTTCAGAGAATATATTACAATGATGGCTAATGTGGACCACGACGTATCAGATTGTCACTTATATGTACATGGACATGCGAAGATCCACTAAAGCTTTAGGAGAACTTCATCAACAAAAGGTAAGTAAACACTGAATCACCTATTTCTCAAGCTATATTCACTTTTCTATCCTTGAGACGCTTGTCGCATAACTAATTAGACTAGCTCGCATAGACAAGAATTTAGTTGAACATTTGTTCATACTTGATCAATTTTGGTGGAGAACAATTTATTGTTCGGAACCAAATCATGATTCAAATTTTTTATTCAAAAATAGTCTGGAACAGTGATATGTGTTATTGATGTTATTCAAGATTTTTTTGAATTGATTTAAAGAAATATAGAACTACTATATTCGGAATACAAGACAATGTTATCAATCTTGCAAACTGAGAAAACTGTTATATTTCTGAAGCCGGAATACATGTACTTGTACACGTAGTGGAGTATCTATATATCGACTTTCAGATTTGTGTGGTACGCATACTCCTATGTACATCATGGGAAAATCTGTTTGTTTTGTGATCCGGATATGTATGTATATTCGTATATAATGCATTTTGGAACTGTGGTAAGGGAAACGGTTAAAGTATCAAACAGGTATGCGACCCAATACAGTTATATGTTCTAGAACCAGTTTAGTACCCAAACCGTTACGAAAACAGAAAAAGTTTTGTGAACTCCGGAACCGGTAAAAGTCTTAAGTTTGCCAACCGGTACGTGAACTGAAAACGTTCTGTCAACTCCGGAACTTAGAGTTGCACCTAAGTTTACAAAACGGTACGTGAACTGAAAATTTTATGTCAAACTCTGGAACTCTGTTCTGCTGACAAGTTTACAAACCGGTCCGCGCACTGTGGCTCAGCCGAATCACAAACGACTCAAGTATTTGTATCTTGTACATTTACCAACCTTGTCAATTATGATTCAATTACGATTAAATAATTTCTATGAGATGATTTGCATTTAATTAATTCTCTATTAACACTAGACTCACTTGATCACATAATTGTGGCTCAAGATTAATGTCTTTGTGAACATGAAAGTGAGTGTTGATCTTTTAAAGTTCAAATCAGCTAGTTTCGGCTAACCATATTGGACATAGTCTTTGTAAATGGTTCGGTTATGGTTTACCTAACCAGAGTGTGTATCCTATTTAATGTGAATAAGATTCAAAGCTTTCATCTAACGGTGAATATTGTTTGCTTGGTTCCAAAGCTATCTTAGCTTAAACCTAAGAAAACCTAGGCATTGAATGTCTATATAAGGGGAACTCTTGGAAACTGGGATCTTTGAATCTCGACACTACTTTTTGGTGTGTCCTAGTTGTATCTAGAGTCGTCCTCTCCAGAAACCCTTTTGGGGTTTAACGACTATCAAAGACTTCACAGGGATTCGTGAAGCAAGGTCCAGTTATCTTTTTATCTTGATTCTTGAGTATCCTGATCTTGATTTTTTGTAGAGCTTGCTCCATCAATCAATATATATAGAAATCACAAAGTTCGCTTTGCCTCAAACTTTGTGATTCCGCAAGTTTTATACTTATGAGGTGAATAATAATCTAGGCTGCACTTCGTGTTGCATAAGTCCATATTTTGAGGATAGCCAGACTTTTGTCAAGTTGCTTTCGATTTGCATCACATGGATCCTACGTTTGATCTGATCATCTGTTTCGATTGTAAATTAGAAAATCAATTACAAGCTTAATCTGTGGGAGGCAGATTTGGTTTAAAGTCTTCAATTTAGTTGAAGCAACTCTTAGTTGGTGGGACTGCTTCTAAGGGAATCAATTGCACAGAGTCTTGATGGGATTCAAGAGGCGTAAGGAGCGCGACTATACCTAAATCAGTGAGAGATTGAGTTTGGGCTCAACTACATTCCAGACCAAAGTTAATTGGTAGTAGGCTAGTGTCTGTAGCGGCTTACTACAGTTTGTTGTTCAATCTGGACTAGGTCCCGGGGGTTTTCTACATTTGCGGTTTCCTCGTTAACAAAACAATTGGTGTTTGTGTTATTTCTTTTTCCAAATTATACTCCCTCCGTTCCGATTTACTTGACGTTGTAGAATTTTTCACGGATATTAAGAAATATCAGAGAGAGTAAAATCTTTCCAATATTACCTATATTAATTCCTACTTAAAGAGTTAAATAACCTAGTTTTGGGTTTCTAAAATATAGGGAAAGTTATCAATCCCATAGTTATGTACTTGAGATGTACAAGATTGAGTATATATTCTCCATGGGGTATATTTAAAAATTATAGAGTAATTTTTTTTGTGTTGATTACCATGAGAATTGATTCTCTGGTGTGATTCCAAAGCAGGGGTAGATTAGTGAAAATTGGGAAAAAAAAACTAAAACTATCATCTAATTTGGAACTCAAAAGAAACCCTAAAAAAGCAAGTAAAATGGAACGGATGGAGTATTGTTTATCTTTATTTGTAGTTGAAATATCACAGGTTGTGCGTTGATCAATCACAACAGATAGGTCCGACCTAGTTTGTTGGATAAGACTTGATTGATCACTGGGCATTGGTCTTTGGTACTGTCTAAGAACTCTCTTTGTAGTTAGGTTCACAAATTCAGTTCTGTTAATGTTTTAACAACAAGAGAAAGAGATATAACTCTAGACACTTTCCTTAATTGAGTTTTTACTCTCGGAGTTGTGTTGAGTTTGTCCATACAGATTTCCTACGAAAAAGTTGGTGGTGCATTTTGGTAACCCCAGTGTTTTTACGCACACACCACAAATATGATATATGAAATCACTAAATCGCCCTTTTAAATATTTTAGTAGTATGAGATGGAAAATCAAAGAACATATTTAAAATCCCTTCAGTTAATCTACGTCACCTGAGAACTTGAGGAGTTTCACTAACTTATTTGAAGTGAAAACCAAAGACGTCGCGGAGATCGATGAATATTTGAGGAGAAGTTATTAGTTTTGAGAAGGTTAGTATTTTTAGGAGACAAAAATTATAGGGGTTTTTGAGTTTTCCCCCATAAACGAATAAGTGATTGAGCGTTCCCTCCTAAATTGTTAGTGTTAGCAACTTTCCCCCCTAAAGTGATTTTTCTGCTGAAAATACCCTTATTATACATGTGTAACCCCCTCGTCTACTATTTGTACCCCGAAAATATTTCCAGGCACAAAATACAATCGATTTGGTGATGAAGATGGAAAGTAGGGTTTTACACAAAACAAGCATAAAGATGATAAACACAAATTTTACGTGGTTCGACACGGTTTGCCTACATCCACAGAAGAATCCCCGTAGGGAGAGATATTTTTTGATGTAATGGATTACAATGATTTTTGATCCCCTTTAGGGTTTGCTGGTGTATTTTTGTCTATACGGGTGTATCCCTTTAGGGTTATAAGTACCCTCTATTTATACAGTTGAATATCTGGGTTTTACCCTAATTTTGAGATAAACTTCATATGGAAGTAATTTGGCCAACAAGTCATCTGTAACATTCCAGAACTTCCCTCCAACAACTTGGTCAGCAAGTCATCCAGAAACTTCATGAATCTTCTTATAGGGATTTTTGCACTGGATCTGTTGAAACGGGCCAAATCAACATGGGCTTGCGAGATTGACCAACGACCTTGACTTTGAAGGACAAGGTTGACTTTTGTTGTTGACTGTGACTATCAATCTTTGACTGACATACTGCCTTGACTGGAGACTAGATGGCTAGCAGCATAGATGAAGGTGTGACTGGCAACTTGGTTGGAAACTGGCTGGAAGCGGGATTGGCAACTCGGTTGGAAACTGGCTGAAAGCGGGATTGGAAACTGGTTGGCAGCACCATTGAAAACACGACTGGAAACAGGTTGGCAAAGACAAGCTGAAACTTGGGTGGAAATCGGTTGCGAAAGATTGGCAACATGCGTGAAAGTTGGTTGGCAGCTCCGCTGTTAACTTAGGTGGAAACTAGTTGGCAGCAACGCTGGCAACATGGATGTAAACTGGTTGGTAGCACCACTGGCAACATGGTTGGAAACAAGACTGGCAACTTGGCTTCGGCAGTTGACTTTGACGGTTGACCGAATGTTGAGTTTGACCATTGACCAATCGTTGACTTTGACCACTGACCGGCCGGAAGATTCCGTAGCCTATATACTGAGTCGGTTGGCTAAATGGCAGACTTGAATGAGGGCCAAATGGTGGTTCAAGTAACAATTTGGCTCGATACATATCATTTTTACTCATGGTACAAACATCTACCTTTCAGTAGCACCAATACCTCCTCCCAACTCCACCATTTACAATACAAAACCACCAAAAACGATTCATAAAAATCTGATTATAAAGAAATGATATAAGAAATTAGATTTAATGGAAGTCTAGTGATTGAGAATGATACGACCATTTACAATGACCGACTGTTAAAGCTTACATATCTATTTATTTGATAGGCAAATTTACATTGCAGTAATCAACCCAATTAGAAGCAAAGCGATAAGAAGGAAAAACAT
The DNA here is from genome assembly GCA_023531295.1 of Papaver armeniacum. Taxonomy (NCBI): domain Eukaryota; kingdom Viridiplantae; phylum Streptophyta; class Magnoliopsida; order Ranunculales; family Papaveraceae; genus Papaver; species Papaver armeniacum. The sequence goes on from JAJJWW010000560.1 coordinate 247,201, forward strand.
AAACCTGATGAAATTTAATCAACTGATTTATATCTCCAATACACTATTGCCTTTTTAATTCACATCCAATATTCCAAGTCATCACAAACTAAAGCCGGGATGTGTTTTCACTTATTAGAAGGCATATACCCCCTTGATTAGGTAGCCAGAACCACTAAGTAGTATAGAATTATATCTAAATGTAACCTGTTATAGGGGCCGATGATTCCATTGGAGGGGCTAAACCATGATACTAGTGACTACCAAATTGGTTAGGGGGTGTCCTAGTGTCATGTTAAAGGTCTAGATTACCCTTCCATTTTTAAAAGGACTAAATTACCTTGCTATCTATTCAAACCTAATCATTAAAAAAAAAAAAAACGAAATCAAAATCAGTGTTTCTTTGATAATCATCATCAAGTATTTTTAAACCTAAAAAAAACACTATGAAATCTGGAGTTACGGCTGGTTATTCTTCAATTACAAACCGTAAACTCGATTTATGAAGGTATTACGGTTGGTTACTGAAGAACTACCACCCGTAAATCCTAAAAACTATTTGGAATATCCTATTACGGTTCGTTTTTGTAACAGTAAAATTATTTACGGTTGGTTTCGATTTAACAGTACTAACCGTAAAAATTCCTGAGTAATAATAAGTTAAGTTTTTGAGTTTGATTACGGTTGGCTTTGACTTGTTATCAGCCGTAAGTAGTTACGGTTGGATACTAGTCACCGGCAAACAAACCGTAACCTACTTACGGTTCGTCTCGTAAGAGAACAATCCACCCGTAACTGGTTTATGATTGAGCTTTCCCAATTTTAACCAGTTACGATTAGATGTTCATCATATACTGACCGTAAATGGCACCTATGGTTGGCTTTTATGGTTAATTCCAACCGTAAATGGATCATACGGTTGGTTCCTTTGGTTAATTTCAACCGTAAATTGCCCTGAAATTGACATTGGAGCTAATAGATCAGCCATAACAGGATCTCCATCGTGGGTTATCTGTAAAATATGGTTTCTCTACCATATAGATATTCACCCACCTCCCGTTTGCCACTAAAATCATTCATTTTGTTTAAGTAAATCAAAATCTAGGTTTTTGAAATAAATTTCTAAAGAAAAAAAAAACTCTCTATTTTATCTCTCCACCAAACCTAACTCTTAATCTGATTTAATTTTTCATTAAATATAAAAAAAAAAAGTTCATTAACCTAATCGTTAGCTAATTAAATTAACAACACTAACTAAATAAGGGCTTTTTAGCTATTATGAAAATTATATAAATAAGGGTTTTTTGAGATTACTATATGGTGATCCTTTTTGTCCTATTATATCAGCCTCTCTAATGATTTCTTCGGCCCCTATAACAGGTTACATCTAAATTATATGGATACGTACACCTCAAAGTTTGGACCATTGTTGCAAAATGAAAACAACGTTTTCTTAATTTATCACTGTAGGTTGCGTCATGCGCTGCTTCCACTTTTGGTCCTTACTTCTTTCTTTTACTCTCTTGCTAGTTTATACTCTCACTATCGATTATTAGAGTACTAGAACTTGGCATGTGCCGTAGCGGCACGGCTACAAAAATAAGTGAAACAAATTATGTCAATTTTGACCGGTATCATTCATTTGTTATTACTATTTAAAATGGACAATTGTTCTCCGTACATTTTTTTTTTTATTTTTTATTTTGTATTTAACCGAGCTTATTTTAACACTTAAAAAATCAAGAACAACTTCCAATATATAATGTTATTTGTGTCATAACGACTTTGAATAGACATTGCACATTACGACATTGACCAATTGTTGTACCACCACCACAACCACCCATTACAACTACATTTTCCACCAGCAGTGGTGCCGCCACCAACTCTATGCACCACACTCACAAACATCACCCTGACCATCCCTAATATCTATTGATTTAATTATTAAAAAATTTGTTATCTATTTAATGAAATAAAGTACATAGATTAAGACCGTTGGATATGAATTTGTAACTTTCAATCATAGACGTCAGTTATAAACACTTACGCAAACAAACATTGATTTATCTTCTCCTAAACAAATCTTGAGGATGATACCAAAAAAATTGATAAATTAAGGCACCAAAGATTTCTAGGATGATACCAAATCATCAAGGAAATAAGGTTGAGTGGATTTAAATCCTTTATCTCTTTAGTCTACCTCTAATTCTCAAATTTATTTCTGATTTAGGTTTGCTCAAAAGTTGGGAAATAAAGTTTATTAGTCCACTCCTCCTCCTAGATGTGATTGAGAGAATCAATTGTTTAGTTTTATGGAATGTTGGTTTCTTATTTTTAGTCTATCTAATTTCTCCACTTTGCTTTTGATTTTTGAGATGGGAAAAAAGAGAATACGTATTGCATGATTTCCCAATTAAAGCGTGTATTCATGGGATCGACCACAACCATAGATTTATCAATCGGGAAGGCAAATCAAGATCGCTCTTTATGTTGACTAACTTAGTTAAAATTTGTTTTATCTAGAATACAAAATAAAGCTTGGCTAAGTTAGGCTAGATAAACAGCGGCCGAGATTTGTCTAGGAGGGATAAATCTAGCTACAAAGAAACAAGGAAAAAAGATCACCTAGCTATGATATAACCCGTGCCTTAATAGTGCGACTTAATAATAAGTTAATTTATTGTGTACTGATTTTGATTCGTACAGTTCGTTTACAGCTATAATTTTAATTTTCATGTATTTTAACCGAGTTTATGTTATCATTAAGACGACCAACCACATTTTATCTGCATTATAATGTTAAACCGATTTGTAGCAACACATTATTAACAGAATATATTACTACTCACTAACAACCACCACCACCAAAAAATCACATGATACCACTTCTTTCCCCCACCACCATCGCTGCCACCCCCACTGTTGGACGTGCTTTTAATTTTTAATTACAAACATCAAGAGTAAAGTTTATATTAAACAAACTTAAGTCGTCAATTACTTTATTCCATTATTTTATTTTTGTTATATTCTTTTTATATTGTAATCAATTTTATTTTAACACTAAAAACCATAATTTGTTCGATCGGGTACCATAGATAGCAGAGATATTATTTGGGTGATCCAGTGGTATGAGCATATTGTCTTATATGATCTGATATCATCCACGAAATATTTGGTTTTTGTCCTTACCAATCGTGCAAAAAATAGTCCATTGCATCATTCACAATATAATTTTGTACATTTTGTAAAGACACAAAACTATTATTGTTCACTACTATATACCGCATCCACCCCTCACAAACACCCGCCTCCATTTCAACACCCACCATTTTATCCACCATTAATATTTATTAATACAAGTTTTGGTAAAATTATTATTTACTAAAAAAAGTATGTATTTATTAGATCAATTAAGGGGGCATTTACATTGAAAAATTAATTAATCATTTATTATGAGCAACTAATGAGACACCAATTAATAAAACATTCGAAATGGATTAGTTGAACAAACCATGACCGCAGATTTACCTTTTTCCTAGACAAATCTTGGCCACCACTTACAAAAGCTAAGTTATCCAAATTGTGTTATGTAAAACAACTAGCCCTTAACCCGTGCCGTAACGGAACGGGCCTTGATGTTGGTTCATTTTTAATATCGTATAAAATGTGTCCCGAATACTTATCAATTCCTTCTGGTCCCATGTATGTTAAATCTGGCTTGGCCATAGATATTGTAGGGATATCTCCTGTTTTGTTTTCTTTGTTCTATCGAGTAAAAAACTAATGCCGTAATTAACACACTCCATTAAATCAGAAATGCTTTCTAAAATTATACGGGTTATCGCCATATAAAATTTAGAAAAATATATACTACAAATAATTTTAAAAGGAGTTTGTACACTTTTAATATCTTAAATTAAAAAAATGAGTTCACCTCCGTGATTTTCTATTTCCTTCCCCCATTTTCGATTTAAAAAATTTGTACATAATATGTACTTTCTCGGACCTTTTTTTTTTTTACTTATTGGAATATATTCTATTGAAATTTTACTTGTGGAAATATATCTTTTGATTTGTAAGACCATATATATGTACTCTTATGTTACGAAGTCTCTTTGGCATGCAGATAAGTGGATATGATCACCTCCAGAATCGTCAGCCTCTTTGGCAGCCGTTTGCCGTAACCATTGCATGGCTTTTTATGGTCGAGGAGTTTCCGGCTTAATCGCAATATGTATTTTTTTGGAGAGAAAGAAATTTCAAACCCGACTAATATTTAATTGGGAAGGCAAGATCGAAGTTCCCTTATTGTAATGTATCTTTCAATGATCGAGTACATCTTTTTTGTTACTGAGCTGATTTGTAAGACCATATACTTACCTTGCAAAGTCGCTCATATAATTCGGTTATCTCTTATACCCGACAATAGGTTCCCATTGTCTCCTCTAGAATCGTCAACCTCTTTGGAAGGCATATGTCATAACAATCTTTTGTCTTTTCAATGTGCAGCAGTCTGGTGACCAATTGGTGCGGTCTCGCTTCTTTTAATTTATACTAACTCCGGTATTTTTGTACACTCAGAAAGAACAAATTATAAATAACCCGATCTTCCAGCGTTCGTGATTGTAATCATAATGACATTATTTGATTTTTTATTCTTTATCGCATATCAATCCGAAGAATTGCTATCAATAAGAAAAGTAGAACACGGAGACGTTATAACCTATTCAAGAAAACCGAACAATTGTAGAGTAAAACACATAACTCGGGGTGCATTATCCGAAACCATAACATTTGCTGGCGTCTTTGATTATTTATTTATTTTGCCAAAAGTGCAATCTTATTGATTTAATTTCAGCCAAAAGTGAAATCATCTGCTTAGGAAGTTGAAATACGTTAGCTTGGTGATGCTAGTGTTATAAAATTTCCTTCAAAACCACTATGGATTCAGATCAAGATTGGAAACATAAATTAGATCACTAAACCAAATTCCCGGAATCTTAACAGGCATTCGTAACGGCTTATGAGCCGTTACGAATTTCCCGTTACAAAAAATTCGTAACAGGCTGAAGCCGTCACTAAATTTTAAAACTTCGTAACAGAGAAAAGCCGTTACGAATTTTTTTATAAGCGTGCCACTCACACGCTTGGTCACACTAGGGTCGTAACACCTTGAGTATATGCGTGTGCCACTCACACGCCTAGCATTATATTTCCACCCACGATTAATTATACGAGAGGATATTTCCTCCCACGAGTGTGCCTTTCACATGCGTGAATTCCATGGATAAGATAGAAGAATTCGCGTGTCACTTCCATTTTTCATTTCTCTCTTGAGTCTCTTCTGCTCTGCGTCTGTTCCTCCTCTCAGGCGAAGAAACCAGGGTTTCATCACAGAGATCGTATTAGCCTAGAAACATAACAGAAATCTCTTGAATCTTTTCAATACCTTTCAATTAGCAGAGATCTGTGTAAGTGTTAATCGTTAGAAGTTTTTCGATTTTTAGGGTTTCATCTTTTTTTTAATCGATCTGTTTTTTATGGATTTATTTCATCTTTATCGTCCATTTTTTCATCGATTTGTGTAAGTGTTAATCGTCAGAGTTATGTTTTGTTAATCTTCTTCATATAAATCTAATTCCATTTTTTTTCTAATTTCCTGTTAGGGTTTGAAGAATTTTGAAGACTTAGAAGGTATAAGTTTCGAAACATTGAACTGATTTTAGGGTTTTATGTTAATTTTGAAATTTTCTATTTTTTTTTACTTTGTAACCTAATTTCTAGTTTGTAAGCTAATTTCAATAAGTTCTAATTTATAAGATGTTGGTGTTGATTGACATCATTAGCTTCACTTGTCTGTTCTAGTTTTTGATCCACTCGTCCTGTGTAAAGATGCATTCTGCTGTTAGACATGGTGTAGTTTTTTTTGCCTTAGAAGCATACTAAGTTGAGTAGGCAAAGTGCTACCTGATAAAGTCTTATATAATCTTGGAAGGTTTGATGAGAGCTAGAGATACTTGGACCTAGCTAGCCATGTAACAACGTACAGAGCGTGCGTGGGTATAGCAGAGCGTAATTGATTAGTGTGTGTTGTTGTGACATATGCTTCAAAGTCGATACATTTTAAAAGTTTGGCTAATGTTATTCTATATCTTGGTCTTTGCAGAGCCAAGAGAGGATCCTTTTGGCAAGAGACAAACAGAAAAGAAGCACCGGCTACGGAATCTGTTAAGGTAGTAACCTAAATTCCAGTTTGTATGTTCTATAAATATGTTCATCATGATTTGAACTTTAGTTTCATGTTAAGGTAGTTTTTTAAGTTTAAATGAATTAAAGTTATGAAGTTTTGTTTTGATATTGACTGATTCTAAGTGAGCATGATGATAACAGTCCTAGTGGTGATTTACAAAAGCTACTTGTAGCCCATTCTCTCTTCTTTGAGGGGATGTTTCTGTCGCTAACTTGCAGGGCTTCGGAAACCCTGTACCACTAGGACTAAGTTATTTTATTTTGTATGTTAAGTTGTGTATAAACGAGTCTGGTTTTATGTACTCTGTGAGCATGATGATAACAGTCCTACTGGTTATTCGCAAAAGCTACTTGTAGCTCATTCTCTCTTCTTTGAGGGGATGTTTCTGTCTTTAACTTGCAGGACTTCGGCAACCCTGTACCACTAGGACTAAGTTATTTTGTATGTTAAGTTGTGTATAAACAAGTCTGGTTTTATATACTCTGTGAGCATGATGATAACAGTCCTAGTGGTTATTCGCAAAAGCTACTTGTAGCTCATTCTCTCTTCTTTGAGGGGATGTTTTTGTCGCTAACTTGCAGGGCTTCGGCAACCTGTACCACTAGGACTAAGTTATTTTATTTTGTATGTTAAGTTGTGTATAAACAAGTCTGGTTTTGTGTACTCTGTGAGCATGATGATAACAGTCCTAGTGGTTATTCGCAAAAGCTACTTGTAGCCCATTCTCTCTTCTTTGAGGGGATGTTTCTGTCACTAACTTGCAGGGCTTCAGCAACCCTGTACCACTAGGACCGAGTTATTTTATTTGGTTGATTATAATAGAAGTTGGTACTAGAATGATTATAATAGTCTGTATGTTAAGTTGTGTATAAATAAGTCTGGTTTTATGTACTCTGTGAGCATAATGATAACAGTCCTAGTGGTGATTTACAAAAGCTACTTGTAGCTCATTCTCTCCTCTTTGAGAGGATGTTACTGTCGCTAACCTCAAGGGCTTCGGCAACCCTACCACTATGACTAAGTGATTTTATTTGATTCTTTTAAATATCAATTTTGAAGGGTAATATGTCATCTGAAGTGATCAAGAAATGGTTGAAGTGTCCTCGTAAGTCTTTAGAATACAGACAAGGTGTGAAGTCATTCATAGAGTTTGCCAAGAATTATGGTGGTGGGAGTCATTTATTTTCATGCCCTTGACGTCGTTGTATGAATGGTAAAGGCTTAGTTGCACTGAGTGAGATCTCATTGCATTTGCTCAAACATGGTATGCATGAGCTGTACACATTCCGGCGCTGTCATGGGGAAAGTTCAGTACAAGCAGCACAATTAAAATATAAGGATAATACTACAACTGAATGTGTAGCAGATAATGATGATGTTATAGCAGGTTTGAATGAGAATATTACCACAGATGTGAATGAGAATGTTAGGGAAGGGATGGATGAGAATGTAGAAGCAGGTGTTGATGAGAATGTTACAACAGGTGTTGATAAGAATGTTACAGCAGGGTTGGATGAGAATGTTGGAACCAGCAGGTGTGGTCAGAAAAAGAGATCAACGGATGAGAAGGCAAGAGAACCATTATATCCTTCATGTCCTAATGGAAAGTCAGTAATGTACGCTGCGATAATGATGAACAACATAAAAAAATCAGTATGGAATTTCAGACAATGTTGTTACCGCAATATTAGAATTGATGAAATAGTTGCTTCCCGAAGGTAACACCCAGCCATGTAAGTATCCAGATATCAAAAAGATTATTAAAGAGCTAGGGATGGATTATGTGACTTATGATGCTTGTGTAAATGACTGTATACTTTATTTGAAGGATAATAGTTCATTGGTGAAGTGTCCTATATGTCAAGAACCTCGGTACGTAAGAGTTTTTAATGATGAGAGAAAACTTACACAAGTTGCGCAAAAGACGTAAAGGCATTTTTCGATAATTGCAAGGCTGAAAAGACTTTATAGTATACCATGGATAGCAGAGGCAATGCTTTGGCATTCTAGAGCACAGAGAGATGTTAATGTCATGCGTCATCCAGTGGATTCTACAGCTTGGAGGTGTGCGGATAATTTCTATCTTGAATTTGCTAAGGAAGCACGGAATGTTACTCTTGGGATAGCAACTGACGGCTTTAATCCAAATGGATGCTTTGGTCTGAATTACATCGGTTGGCCTGTGATACTGTGTCCGTACAACCTTCCTCCTTCGATGTGTATGAAGCGCGAATTCTCCATGTTATGTTTGTTGATATCAGGGTCCGAGAGCACCAGGTAAAGATATAGATGTTTACTTACAGCCGTTGATAGAGGAGTTGAAAGAGTTATGGAATGATAGTGTTATGACATTCGACAGCTTCACGAACTCTGATTTTATTTTGAAGGCAAGGTTGTTATGGGCCATTCATGATTTTCTGACATTGGGTACTCTAGCTGGATGTGTAACTCATTGATAGACGCATTTATGTGTCTAATTTGTCCTCAATGTTTCGTATTGTTAGTACTCGTTTTTGTCCTTATTATGGTGTTTTGTGTGTTTGTAGGTATTTTTTGGAAATAAAGATTGTTGGAAAATTGGCTAAAAGTTGCTCGGAACACCCCGGAGGACATTTGATATTCGGACTCCCACTTTGGATAAGGGGTAACCCAATTACTAAGGGGCACTCAACTGATATTCGCTTGTAATTTGTTGGATAAGGGGCAACCCTTTTTTCCTCGTTTGTAAATTATTTTGGCGGGAAATTTTTTTAAACAGAACTGGCAGACTCTGGTTCGTGATTTGGAGGGGTTAGAGTGTGATTCAATGGCTGATTTTCATTGGGATGACTTGTTAGAGCCTAACAGGGTTGGTATGGGTCGATTCGTCGTCTAAATTTGGCTAGATATCTCGCGAGGAGGAAACAGAGGAGCACGGGTTTGCATGGGTTTGTTACGGGATTACAAAGAGTTTGAGCGTGTTTGAAAGACTTGTGGAGCGTGTTTGAGCTAAACAGGGATAGTTTGGAGTAAATAGGGTTGCAACAGACGCGTGCTGCTACAAAAAATGGAAAGAATATATCCCGAGAATATTTTCTTCAATACCGAGTAAATGAAAATTTTCAGGAGTAATGAGCGTGAGATTTTGCTTCTGATGGGTTATAAATAGGTTTTGGTATATCAATGAAGAGTTACGGAGAGTTTGGGAGACGTACAAAGCCAAAAATCGAAGTTGCAGGATTATTCTCTGCTGCTGCTGCACCAAGAACACGAAGAACAAAGACCACCAGAGGCAGTCGTTCTTCTACAGTGACAACGACACTTAACCGTGGGTCGTAATATGGAGGCAGACTTAAAAGCAACAGTCATAGTTTTTAACCATCTTTGTAACAGTGTTTGCAACACTTATAATCGTTGCAAACACCCGATTTTCATCATATTCTCCATTTCATCTTTGTAAACACCCTTTGAGCAATAATAATGATTTTTGAGCGTGTTTCCAACATGATGAGAGGCTAATTCTCCCACAACCAAGGCAATGAGGAAGCTATTTACGCATGAATAATTGGTAACTATCTTATTTGCTCTAATTTATAATTTATAATTCACTCGATCACTGCTTTTGCAGAGTTTTAAATTGTTCGCAAAATTCTTTTCATTAGTTGTGATTCAATTAGATAGGTTATGCTTTGTATTAAGATAATCTATGCTTAGGGATACAATTAATTTTTGAGAATTTGTCGATTATTTGTGAATTAAGAAACAAGGGATTTAAAAATAATAATTAGAGTTTTGGGTTATTTACCGTAATTCATTCATGTGTAATAGTGGAATCGATGTCTTGGTTATTTTCTCATATCTTGAATCAATTTTGTGTTAAGTTTTCATTATTTTTAAGTTTTATAAGTCTAAAATCTTTTGCTTTCACAAGTCTCAACGAACCTTATTACTACAACATTATTGAGTCACACCAATTTTTGGCGCCGCCGACGCGGACTTGTCTTTAGGCTAGAGTTTTTAGATTTTCTTTTAGGTTTTTATCTATTTGTTCTTCTTTACGTTTTTGGGTTTTTGTCTTTTCCTTTGATTTTGGGATTTGGAGCGAAAGAAAAATTTGCCAAAGCTTTTGGTGGATACTTAAAGATTTGGAGTTAAAGACAAAGCGAAAGGAGCAAAAGAAGAAGATTTTTTTTTTTTTATAAAAGAGAGGAAAAAAAAAAAAAGAGAGGCATTTTTATTTTTTTTAGATATTTTTATTTTTTTAGACTTTCCTTTTCTTTTGCACTTTTACTTTTTGGACTTGGACATTTGGACATTCGGACATTCCTTATTTTTTTTAAACCCTACGGAAGGGTAGTATTAAATATTAAACTGTTTGCAGAGAAGGACGGTGATTACGATATCACCTCGGCCCCTCGGGTTCGTACATGACATAGGAGTCGTGGCCCCGAGTCAACTACAACGGTTCATCCCCGCCCTGGGTACGGGAGGTAAGTTTGTCGAAACACTCGCGAATCCCCTGCCAACGAGTTATTGTCTTCCTTCGTGTGAATATATGCTGAGGACTTGAAAACGGCTGTTTTAATTTCCTAGTACTAGTAAAGGGCAAGGACTGGCCATATAAGATAAGGGTTCGGATTTCATCATCGTTTCTCTTCTTGCCCGCCTTAGGAAAACGATACTTAGCGCGAACCTAAGCTTTAAAATTTGGAATAGAACGAGACCGATAGGGTAACGAGCTTAGAGGAAAGTCGCTCGAAAAAATATTGGTTACTCTTTTAGCATACTTGAAGTTCATGATGGTTTCGTGAAGTTGAATGCGTGACTGCGCCGCCTTGCAATAGCGGTGAGGCCTTGGGTATCAAAGCTCCACTGAGCTTCCTCGCCTTGATTCAACTTACTTTAACTCGGATTGATCCAGAGGGGTTTGCTCAGATTGTAACGAATTCCCTTTCGAACGATTAGAAGCTGGTCTAGAAAACAATCTAAGTGGAGCCATCATGCTTTTTGTTTGCTAGATATCATTAGGTTTGCTGTGGTGGAGTCAGCCTTGTTTGTGTTTGCATAGAACTTCCCTTCCTTTTAGGATTTTTCTTTTTCTTTTGTTTTTCTAGTGTATGCCCGAGGTCATTAAAGAACGGGCTTGGAAAAGAAACACTCTAGGTCGTTTGATTAGTGACAAACCTAGTAGTTCTTCTTGTGAAGGCGGGGAACTCGAAGACTCTTCTTTTGAGAGCCCCGTTTTTAGAAACTTCAGTTTTGAAAATCTGTATCTTAGTGAGGAAAGTACCCCTAGTACTTCAGTTGTGCCAACGATGGCAACTTTGAAAGATTACATGTTCCCAACTGGGACCAACCGAGCTTCATGCATTAAATTGCCAGCCAATACGGCTAACTTCGAGATAAAAGCTAGTATCCTTCAGATGATCCCTATATTCTTAGGAAAAGAGGATGAGAACCCTTATTTTCATATTAGGGACTTTGAGGAAATTTGTGGGACAGTTAGAATAAAAGACCTTACTGATGAAGTTTTGAAACTTAAGATGTTCCCATTTTCCTTAAAAGATAAAGCCAAGACATGGCTAAACAACTTACCATCTGGATCCATTGAAACATGGCGGGAACTTATTGCTGCTTTCTATATGAAATTCTACCCTAAGCATAAACTGCAGGCAATTAGCGTAAAATTAGTGCTAGTGTGCAACAAGAGGGAGAGTCACTTTATAGGTTTTTAGAGAGATTCAATGATCTCCTATCTCAGTGTCCTCACCATGGATTTGATAAGATGAAACTTTTAGGGATTATTTATGATGGTTTATGATGCGTGTCGTAACCACAACAAATTAATTAATACTTTACTACCTAATTAACAAGTAATATAGGGTATTCAAGGTCGATCCCACGAGGAGCACGAGATTCTAGTTGTAAAAATTGTCACGAAAGGGGGTGTAAAAAGCAAAAGAAAATAAACAAAGCAATTAAAAGATAAAGTTGAAAGCAATAAGAGAGACAAGATCAAGGAATCCTTCTTCGTTACGAAACAACGATTAAAGTTATGTTCTTTTCTACTTGTTATTAGTCACAGATTATCACCAACCGTAGGATAGCAGTCCGCTTAGCTAGCCCCAAAATCTCTAATTTCACCGAGTAATGTGTCCGCTTAGTTATCGATCCTATTCAAAAGAACCACCCCGAGGTTCGCTTACAAGATGTAATTCCCTGAATGTATTAAGATTTATGAATTTAGGTTTAGTACTAGTAGTTAAACTCGGTTCGCTTGGTCCACTTTCTAGCGTTGTTTTTACACACAATCGCTCCACGGAATCCCTCCGCAAGGTCTCGTGTTTGCTACTTATGTAAAGAGTCAAGAAACGATTACTTATCTCCTAACTTTCACTAGCTTTAGATCAAATTAACAAATCAATTTAGTTGGCCACCCAAACAATCTATCAATCAATCATGAATGTCTTTAAGATCATTCCTATTAGTAAAAAAAACGATAATCATGTGAAAAAACCTCAAGATAGAATTGAAAACAAAAACTTAAATCATATATTAAGAACTAGGAATTCATCCTCAATCAATAAAATTAGCTACTCATGTTAAAGAGTTCACACAAAGAATAAGAAAAGAAAAGAATTGTTGTGTGTGTAGAGATGTGTAGAGAGGTGTGTAAAAGATGTAGAAAACTTCTCTATTTATAGGCTTCAATATTCTCCAACTCTTCCAAGGATTAGAATCCTTTTCCTTTAGCCATTCAATTTCCAAATTCAAGTCTTTCTCTTCTTCCATCTTCTCTTTCCAAATTTGAGTCTAATTCTCCATCCAATTCCAAGTCCAAGTCTTCACACCCATGAGAGAAGTCCATAGAAAATTCTGGAATTTTTGGCTCGCCGGAAAACTGGTATTATGGCCGGAATCCGGCCGGAAAAGTCACCGTCGGCCACCTGAGAATTTCTCTGTCAGTGGAATATTCGACGGAATATTCCGTCAGTCCACCGTTAGGACTAACGGTCAAAAGGGTCAAACTAACGGTCAGTCGTCAGTCACTGGGTCAAGGTAGGAAATCAGCTAGCCAAAATCAGCATCTTACTCGGTGATCGATCTAATCCAGGGTGAGTTGGATCGGCTGGATCGGTCATCGGAGCGGTTATCACCGGCACCGAGTTAACTCGCCAGAATAAAGAATCGGACGAGTTCTGTTCGTTTATAGGACTTCCCGGCCAATTTCAGGCCTCATTTAAGCTCCATTCCTGTTAAGAATTCCTAGCATACATCTAAGGCAATTCAACCATTTCAAACTTGCTTCAATCTTCCAATTGCAGCTTCATTCTCTTTACAGTCTTCAAACTCCATTAAACCCATTGCAGACTTCAAACTCTATTGCATCAAAATACTTTTTCCTGTGTAGAATAACAGCTCAATCCGAGCTCGATTCCCTGAGTTCTTCAAACCCATTTCAAATCCATCGATTTCATTGCCTCCATCTAACCCAGCTCTGCTGCTACTCCTGTAACTTCAATTTTCACAATCCCAGTACCACCAGAACCACCACACCAGTTGCTCACTAACCCATTCTCAGTATCATCCCCATCTTCAATTTCTTCTCCTCGATTTCAATCGGTCTCGATTTCTCAGACTACAACCAACCCCTTACTCATCCACTGAAGTTCATACTTCATCATTTTCTCTCGATCTCTAACATCTCCTTCGCGTCAGCGCCATCAACCCATGAAACTCACCATCATTGAATCTAATGGAAGCTCCATTGGTTCCTTCTCATTTCAACTCAGAGAGCAATAACGTCTCAATCTCCCATTCCCCTTCTCGGTCTGATTTCTGTGTTTCGATCTACTTCTCAATTCCTCGATTTATCAACCAACAAACCCATTAATTCCTCTCAATCTGAATCAATTGCAGCATCGATCTCTTCATCTCTTAGCTCTCGATTTGGTCTCTCGGTCTGTTCTCCTGGTTCACAACAGCGGCAACTTTCATCTCCCAAAACGACAGCTCTAAAACTCGATCGATCTGGTCTCAGATTTTAATGGCAGAGCTGCTGTTTTAATTTCAGTTTCAGGTGAATGAATGAAATGAATGAGAGACTCTCGAGACTTAGGGTTAGGTTGTGAAGTGGGTCTGGATCCGATTTCGGGTTTGGATCCGGATCTGGGCCATGGATAGGACCGACCCAATTGGGTGCTATCCAAAGATAACCATCCTCTGGATAAGGGCTACCCGGTGTTAGTAACACCCACTGCTGAGTGATAAGGGGTACCCTGAATGAGAGCCCCTTAACCACCTCTGGGCTCCAAATAGTGTTTTCCCTGTGAAATGACAATTCTGCCCTTTTTGCTCAATTTTTGTAATTTCTTCTTCTTTTCCTCCGTGCGACTCCATAGTAGCTATAAAACTCAAAACAAGCGTAAAATACATAATTTACAAGAAAAATAACAAAGAAAGCATAAACAATAGATAGTAAATAGGATGTATTCTACACCCTATCAAATTCCCCCACACTTAGACTTTGCTAGTCCTCGAGCAAATTAAACTAAAAACTCACAACTTCAAAGCGTTCAAGCGTCCCAAGCATCCAAAGAGTTATGAGGACATAGATTTCCTGCATGCTAGTAATAAGAAGTTAGAAATACTAAAGAACATATTCTCATTCTTAAATGTTGAGTGAGAAATAACCACCCCATAATGAGAGAACGCGTGTTTGAGAAACGATCAATAAGCATTTCGCCTCGACTTCGCCTCACCAAAAAGGATTTTATGATAATTGCACTCAAAAAGACGGCTTTTTTATGGTTCTCACATGTGTGCAGGTAGGAATGAAGAGAGAATTCCTGCAACACGTTGAATGGTGGGAAGGACAACTTCCGAAATATTTTTTTAAAAACCCACATCTTTTAATATTTTGAAAAACCATTTTTCGACGATCTCTACGAAAGGAAATCAACCATTATTATCGAGGATGAGATTACTTACTCACCTTCACATCCGATCGCCAATTATGATAACACCACTCTCACGGCATCCATTAGAAACGTCTTCCGCTCCTCGTCTTTAACTTCTTGGTCTTCGGTTTCAACTTTTGATGATAAACCCTCGAATTTCATAAATCCTTAACAATTTTTTAACTCTTTTACCTTAAAAATCCTTGTCGCTTGAAACCTCCTTATAGATTTTCCTTCCCCACGGCTCATTAACAAAAATAAGAACAAATATTTCTCTTGTTTTTCTCTTTTTTTTTCTTTTCTTTTTTTCAATTTTTTTTTCTTCAATTTTTTTTTTTTTTTTTTTTTTTTTTTTGAAACAAGAGAAATAAAATACAAAAAATAAACCATGGCCGTGGGAGAAGTATTTTACCGCTTGATTCTTCACAACTTGTATCGTCTTTGAAATCATAAACTTTCAAAAATTCTCACCTTTTGATTTTCTTTGCTTTCATGAATAAGTCTTCATACTTGGATATAAAATTACCTCATTGTATTGTAAGTCTTCAACATATATGTAAAATCCGCTCATTTGTATGTTGCTTTACTTGAATTTGAAATTTGCTCTTTTTCTCATTCCGTTGCTTATAAACCTTAAACTTTTCCAACTTTCCTTGTAGATTTTGATGTCGCTCCTTGTTGATGATGAGAGTGTTTCTATGGATCCGTTGTTGTCGCGAGAGAGAATGGTGCTAACTGCAAATCGAACTACAAGAAGGTGGCTTTCATCTATAGACATCACCCTCATGATTGACAAAATTAGCACTCAAGAGATCAAAGAGTAGTGCTTCTATTGGTGGGAGGTTGGGTAGCTCACCATTCTACCCGGAATTAACGTATGGTGACACACACTCAAAAGAAAGCTCTTTAGTATATGGAAAAATTTCTGGTCGGTGCCTCACATGATATGAATACGGGTAGTCTCCACTAATGATTGATCAGCAACTCTAATAACGCATTTCTCCCTGCACCAAATTCGCATCACCGGCATGATTAAATCCATTATTTAACACTCAAACAAGCAAGAAATCCGAATGTAGTTCTCTAACATTTCCAAGTTCAATTATGTCGGTCAAAATCTCTATGTAAACATACCTAGAAATATGCTAGTAACTCTAAAATCTTTAAAAGTTGGAGTTTTTATGAAAAACTTTTTTTTTTTTTTTTTTTTCAAAATTTTTCAATTTTTTTGTAATTTTTGTTTTAAAAACATGCTTAACCACTCCCCCACACTTAAACCTTACATTGTCCTCAATGTAATTGAATCCTCCTAGTAATGTCAAGGTGGGAAATTTTAACATGATAAGAAACAAGAAAAAGAAATAACAAAAAGCAAAAAGATAAGAAATACAAAACATATGGGTTGCCTCCCATTAAGCGCTTGTTTTAAAGTCGACGGCCCGACTTAGCTCTTGCATGATTCATTCCCCATATACCAACAATCGGAAAATTTGAGGATCCACCCATAATACCTGTTTTGCAAACAATAACTCCATACAAATATTAGCACAAGAAAACAATAGTGAAATTATCGCCGATAGAAATTTCCCCACACTTATTCTCGTCCACACTCGGAAGTGTATAAAGAACATAGAATTCGGGAACTTCCATGTATTCCTCTTGGCAAACCTGCATAGTGTTAGCATCAAGTGTTTCCAATGGTGGATATCTAGAAACAAAATCATCCAAAAATACTTTGAAGCACATACATTCAAACCAATAAGAGGTGAAGGAGAAGAATCAATAGGCAAAGGGTTAGACAAACCTTGCACAATCTCTTGTATTATAGAATCCTCTTCATCCTTAAAAATTCGAGTGAATTACTTACCTCTTGTATATCGTGGTCCTCTATTAAACCTTGCAACCATTCTTCGTCGTTTTCTACTTAACCAAAGTCTCGGCATCATTAAAATCATTCGCAAGTTCAATTGGGTCTTCCACAAAATCAATGAATGTGGTTTCATCCTCTAGCATCATCTCTTCAACATTCTCATCATCGGAATCGGGCCATTCTTCCCTCATATAATCTTCCTCGGTATAAATTGTAAGATCTTCTTGTGAGGGTGTTACTTCGTTTACAACAATAGGTAAGTGATATCCAAACTCCTCCTTTTGAATAGGTGAAGGATCGTTATTATGATCTGGAGTTGGAATAACTTCCTCATCATTGCAACATTCATATACTTCCGCGGACTCCCATCTTTCCCTAAGAAATTTTTTCCAAGCAATAAATGCATCTTCCTCAAGCTCTACCTTTTGAATAGGTGTTTGATCATTATTAAGATCAAGGCTCGGTACAGTAAGCTACACTCAAAGTTAATTTGTCTTCAAAAGTTTCCAAAGGTTGGTTAATTTGTTCGTGATTGTATTTTCTCCGAATTCCTTTGAATTTGTCATAATGTTGATTCTTGAAACTTTTGTTGAAGATTCCCGGTATAGAATCAAAGCAAGAATAAACCAAAAGAAAAATAAAAACAACTAAAATCTTATCGTGTTAGGTGCAAAACTAGAGAATTTAGTTGTAAAAATTGTCACAAAAGGGGGGTGTCATAAACAAAACTATCTCCCATCCTTGTGATTGTCCACTTACATACCCGATTCTATTTACCAAACCATAAGGTTATTTGAACTTATGTATGAGAATATCCATAATGTTTGTCCAGGAATTTGATCATAGCCAAAAGATTGGTTTTGATTGTATCAAATCATGTATTAAGGATGGTTGGCTTCAATATTCTCCAAATCTTCTAAGGAGTAAAAGTTGTCATAATGTTGAGGTTGAAAACCGCCAACCTGCAATTACACCACTACAAGCCATATTTCCTTCTTAATTGTTGTAATATGCTTGCTCTTGTCCACCATACATGGAAAACCGATCACTTTCAGGTGGATAATGAAAGAATGATTGAACGAGAGAAATAAGATTCAAAACTAAGTTAGATACGGCCCCTTAACCTTGATAGTCTCTACATCTTTTAAAACTTCCTAAAATCTAACAAAGCAAGAATAAACCAAAAAGAAAAATAAAAACAACTAAAATCATCCGATGTATTCTACACCTATCATGCTCCCCGTGCAACAAATTAATACTTATTTCCACTCCAATTAAAAATAATATAATGGAAGAACCAAGAGATTCAAAAATCGGTGCACCTAAACCGCCTAAAATTTGATGCGTGTCGTAACCACAACAAATTAATTAATACTTTACTACCTAATTAACAAGTAATATAGGGTAGTCAAGGTCGATCCCACGAGGAGCACGAGATTCTAGTTGTAAAAATTGTCACGAAAGGGGGTGTAAAAAGCAAAAGAAAATAAACAAAGCAATTAAAAGATAAAGTTGAAAGCAATAAGAGAGACAAGATCAAGGAATCCTTCTTCGTTACAATTGGATAATGGATAATGGAATGAAACAACGATTAAAGTTATGTTCTTTTCTACTTGTTATTAGTCACAGATTATCACCAACCGTAGGATAGCGTAAAAGTCCGCTTAGCTAGCCCCAAAATCCCTAATTTCACCGAGTAACAAAGTCCGCTTAGTTATCGGATCCTATTCAAAAGAACCACCCGAGGTTCGCTTACAAGATGTAATTTAACTTGAATGCATTAAGATTTATGAATTTAGGTTTAGTACTAGTAGTTAAACTCGGTTCGCTTGGTCCACTTTCTAGCGTTGTTTTTACACACAATCGCTCCACGGAATCCCTCCGCAAGGTCTCGTGTTTGCTACTTATGTAAAGAGTCAAGAAACGATTACTTATCTCCTAACTTTCACTAGCTTTAGATCAAATTAACAAATCAATTTAGTTGGCCACCCAAACAATCTATCAATCAATCATGAATGTCTTTAAGATCATTCCTATTAGTAAAAACAAACGATAATCATGTGAAAAACCCTCAAGATAGAATTGAAAACAAAAACTTAAATCATATATTAAGAACTAGGAATTCATCCTCAATCAATAAAATTAGCTACTCATGTTAAAGAGTTCACACAAAGAATAAGAAAAGAAAAGAATTGTTGTGTGTGTAGAGATGTGTAGAGAGGTGTGTAAAAGATGTAGAAAACTTCTCTATTTATAGGCTTCAATATTCTCCAACTCT
Source organism: Papaver armeniacum (assembly GCA_023531295.1). Classification (NCBI taxonomy): domain Eukaryota; kingdom Viridiplantae; phylum Streptophyta; class Magnoliopsida; order Ranunculales; family Papaveraceae; genus Papaver; species Papaver armeniacum. The sequence goes on from JAJJWW010000560.1 coordinate 266,520, forward strand.
TCCAAGGATTAGAATCCTTTTCCTTTAGCCATTCAATTTCCAAATTCAAGTCTTTCTCTTCTTCCATCTTCTCTTTCCAAATTTGAGTCTAATTCTCCATCCAATTCCAAGTCCAAGTCTTCACACCCATGAGAGAAGTCCATAGAAAATTCTGGAATTTTTGGCTCGCCGGAAAACTGGTATTATGGCCGGAATCCGGCCGGAAAAGTCACCGCTGGCCACCTGAGAATTTCTCTGTCAGTGGAATATTCGACGGAATATTCGTGGTCCACCGTTAGGACTAACGGGTCAAAAGGGTCAAACTAACGGTCAGTCGTCGTCCTTTGGGTCAAGGTAGGAAATCGCCTAGCCCAAATCAAGCATCTTACTACCGATCGATCTAATCGGGGTGAGTTGGATCGGCTGGATCGGTCATCACCGGCACCGAGTTAACTCGCCAGAATAAAGAATCGGCCGAGTTCTGTTCGTTTATAGGACTTCCCGGCCAATTTCAGGCCTCATTTAAGCTCCATTCCTGTTAAGAATTCCTAGCATACATCTAAGGCAATTCAACCATTTCAAACTTGCTTCAATCTTCCAATTGCAGCTTCATTCTCTTTACAGTCTTCAAACTCCATTAAACCCATTGCAGACTTCAAACTCTATTGCATCAAAACACTTTTTCCTGTGTAGAATAACAGCTCAATCCGAGCTCGATTCCCTGAGTTCTTCAAACCCATTTCAAATCCATCGATTTCATTGCCTCCATCTAACCCAGCTCTGCTGCTACTCCTGTAACTTCAATTTTCACAATCCCAGTACCGCCAGAACCACCACACCAGTTGCTCACTAACCCATTCTCAGTATCATCCCCATCTTCAATTTCTTCTCCTCGATTTCAATCGGTCTCGATTTCTCAGACTACAACCAACCCCTTACTCATCCACTGAAGTTCATACTTCATCATTTTCTCTCGATCTCTAACATCTCCTTCGCGTCAGCGCCATCAACCCATGAAACTCACCATCATTGAATCTAATGGAAGCTCCATTGGTTCCTTCTCATTTCAACTCAGAGAGCAATAACGTCTCAATCTCCCATTCCCCTTATCGGTCCGATTTCTGTGTTTCGATCTACTTCTCAATTCCTCGATTTATCAACCAACAAACCTATTAATTCCTCTCAATCAATCAATTCAAAAGATCGATCTCTTCATCTCTTAGCTCTCGATTTGGTCTCTCGGTCTGTTCTCCTGGTTCACAACAGCGGCAACTTTCATCTCCCAAAAACGACAGCTCTAAAACTCGATCGATCTGGTCTCAGATTTTAATGGCAGAGCTGCTGTTTTAATTTCAGTTTCAGGTGAATGAATGAAATGAATGAGAGACTCTCGAGACTTAGGGTTAGTTGTGAAGTGGGTCTGGATCCGATTTCGGGTTTGGATCCGGATCTGGGCCATGGATAGGACCGACCCAATTGGGTGCTATCCAGCATAACCATCCTCTGGATAAGGGCTACCCGGTGTTAGTAACACCCACTGCTGAGTGATAAGGGGTACCCTGAATGAGAGCCCCTTAACCACCTCTGGGCTCCAAATAGTGTTTTCCCTGTGAAATGACAATTCTGCCCTTTTTGCTCAATTTTTGTAATTTCTTCTTCTTTTCCTCCGTGCGACTCCATAGTAGCTATAAAACTCAAAACAAGCGTAAAATACATAATTTACAAGAAAAATAACAAAGAAAGCATAAACAATAGATAGTAAATAAGATGTATTCTACACCCTATCAGTTTAGACTATTCGACCACAGCCATGGTCGAGTCTATGTGTGCTGGTGAGTTTACTAATAAAAGTCTTTGAGGATGCCTTTACCCTCTTAGGAGTTGTTCTTTGAGAAATCCCAACAAAGTGGGAGTCTTGTGTTGAACCCCCTAAAAGACTCTTGGTCAATAGAAGTAGCACCAATGTGGTAGATACAAGCTTCGGGTCGATGCTAAGTTTTCTTTGCTTTGTCCGAGAAGGTTAGAAGCTTTGGAAATGGGTCAGTCCAAAAATAGGTCCCTTGGTGAACCTAATAGAACCTCTCAAGTATATAGTTGTGGAATAGAGCCCGATAACTCATTTTGGGAAGGTCAGGTTAGTGAAGAACAAGCCCATGTTGTCTATAACAACGCTAGGTTTGAGAACCGTCAAAAGTTTGACCCATACTCAGAGACCTACAACCATGGTTGGAGAAACCATCCTAATTTTTCTTGGTCTAAGGGCCAGAATCAAGGTCAGTCTAGTAATTCTCAGCCTCCCCCCGGTTTTGGTTATGCAAAGAACCCTTCAGGTAAAACCAGGTTTGAGAACCCTTCGGATAAAAAGATCACAAGTTTAGAGGATACTCTCGCCTCATTTATTGAAAGCTTCAAAAGATCAACCAAATGGTTGCGCAAGGGATAGAAGAAAGTAAGAGTATACGTTATGCTAACTCTCGTGCTATTTCCGAGTTGAAAACCCAAAGTTAGTCGGATAAATGAGTCTTTGAGGGAAAAAGGTAAGTTTCCTAGTCAAACTCAGCCCAATCCTAGAGGAGTTCATCAAGTAGGCGAAGGACCATCCCATCATGTGAATGCTATTAAAACCCTTAGGAGTGCTAGAGTGGTAGACAACAAGGTAACCATGCCTGATAGTGAACATGCTGTAGTTCACCCTTCTCGAGCCGTAAAATGAGGAGACTGATAGAGTCTCTAATGAGACCAATGAGGGTCATATTGAACCAGGCTTTGTTCCCAGAGCCCCGTTCCCCCAGCTGCTAGTTCCAACTAGGAGGGAGTCCAACTTTAATGATATATTTGAGGTTTTTAAGCAGGTTACTATCAACCTCCCATTGTTGGATGCGATTAAGCAGATTCCCGCTTATGCCAAGTTTCTTAAGGACTTGTGTACACGAAAGCGTAAGCTTAGTGTTCAAAAGAAAGCCTTCCTAGCTAGTCACGTGAGTTTTATTATTCAGAATACCACTACTCCTAAGTATAAAGACCCAGGGTCCCTTACCATTTCTTGCACAATAGGTAAATACCGTGTTGAGAAAGCTTTGCTTGACTTAGGAGCCAGTGTGAACTTACTTCCTTACCATGTGTACCTTAAGCTAGGACTTGGTGAGATGAAACCTACCCAGATGACTCTACAGTTAGCTGATAGGTCCATTAAAATTCCTCGGGGTGTGATCGAGGATGTTCTCATAGAGGTCGACAAGTTTATTTATCCGGTGGATTTTGTTATCCTAGATACCCAACATGTCCCTGACATAGAGAACCAGATACCGGTAATTTTAGGTCGCCCGTTTTTAGCTACATCCAATGTGATCATTAACTGTCGAACTGGTATTATGAATTTATCTTTTGGTAATATGACTATTGAGTGAACGTCTTTCATATTAGTAAGCTACCCTCCGAACTAGATGACTCGAGCATAGAAGAGGTGAACATGATAGGAACATTAGTCGAGGAGTCATTACCAAACACTTTGTTAGAAGATCCATTAGAGAAATGCCTAGCTCACTTTGGGATTGATTTTGATGATGATGATGTGATTAATGAGATGAATGCTTTGTTAGATTCAACCCCTTTGTTAGACACTAGTAATGGATGGAAACCTAAGTTCGAACCACTACCGGTTCTAAGTCTACCCTAGTTCCTTCGTTAGAAGAGCCTCCTAAGTTGGACCTAAAACCATTGCCGAGATACCACGAAGTATGTGTTTTTAGGCCCATCTGAAACTTTACCTGTGATTGTTGCCTCTGACTTGGATAGTGATCAGGAAAGTAGGCTAGTGACCGTCCTTCAAAACAACAAGGAAGCTTTAGGGTGGACCATAGCAGACATTAAGGGTATAAGTCCTACAGTTTGTATGCATCAGATTTATTTAGAGGAAGATACCAAACCTTCTAGGGAGATGCAACGAAGACAAAACCCTAATATGAAAGAAGTAGTTCGAACAAAGATCCTTAAGCTGTTAGATGCAGGCATTATCTACCCCATTTCGGACGATGAAGTGGGTCAGCCCGTTCTCGGGTTGTTCCCAAGAAATCCGGTATTACCGTAGTCCGAATAATAACAATGAGTTAATCCCTACCCGAGTGACCACGGGTTGGCGTGTTTGTATTGACTATAGGAAATTGAACAAGGTCACTAGGAAGGACCACTTTCCCCTTCCCTTCATCGACCGGATGCTAGAGAGATTAGCTGGACATAGTCACACGCTTTTTAGATGGCTACTCGGCTATAATCAGATCGTTATTGCCCAGAAGACCAGGAGAAAACCACTTTTACCTGTCCCTTTGGTACCTTTGCGTATAGACGCATGCCTTTCGGGCTATGTAACGCCCTCGCGACTTTTCGCGTTGCATGATGAGCATATTTTCGAGATATGGTAGAACGGTTCTTGGAGGTCTTTATGGATGATTTTTCGGTGTTTGGTTCGTCTTTCGATGAATGCTTGCATCATTTGTCATTAGTGTTGACTAGATGTAAGGAAAAGAATCAGTGCTTAATTGGGAGAAATGTCATTTCATGGTTCAATCGGGGAATTGTTTTAGGGCATATCGTATCTTCTAAGGGTATAGAGGTAGATAAAGCCAAAGTTGACCTTATTAAGACTTTACAGGTCCCAAAAACCATAAAAGATATTAGGTCATTCTTAGGGCATGCTGGTTTTTATCGTCGATTCATTAAGGATTTTAGCTTGATTTCTAGACCTCTTTGCAATTTGCTTGCAAAAGATGTTAAGTTTGTATTTGATGATGCTTTTTTAGAGGCTTTTGAGAAGCTTAAGACTTTACTCACTACCGCCCCCATAGTCCAGGCACCCAACTGGAACCTACCCTTTGAAATCATGTGCGATGCTTCAGATTATGTTATTGGTGTTGTGCTAGGTCAGCGAGAAAACAAATTACTTCATGTGATTTACTATGCTAGCAAAACTCTGAATGATGCCCAGTTGAACTATACCACTACAGAGAAGGAACTATTGGCCATTGTGTTTGCCTTAGACAAGTTTAGACCCTATCTCTTAGGTTCTAAGATCGTAATCTATACCGATCATGCTTCGCTTTGAAATACCTTTTGTCTAAGAAGGATACCAAACCTAGATTGATTAGATGGATCCTTTTATTACAAGAATTTTGTCCGGACATTAGAGACAAAAAGGGTGCAAAAATGTAATGTGAGACCACTTGTCTAGGCTAGTTGTTAGTTCGCCTAATGATTCCCCTGCCTATTAGGGATAGTTTTCCTGATGAACAATTGTTCTCTTGTTTCCCAATCACCTTGGTATGCAAATATAGTGAATTATCTTATTCTTTGGACGAATGCCCCAACATTGGGGTAAACAAGATCGTTCGAGGTTTTTAGCCGAGGTTAAGCACTTATTTTGGGATGATCCTTATTTATTTAAGTATTGTCGGACAGCATTATTAGGAGATGTATACCCGAGAGTGACCAGTCCAAGATTATTTCCTTTTGTCATGATCATGCTTGTGGGGGTCACTTTAGTGCTAAGAAGACTGCTGCTAAGATATTGCAAAGTGTGGATTCTCTGGCCTTCGTTGTTTAAAGACTCCCACGAGTTATTGTGTTACTTGTGAACGTTGCAGAAATTAGGAACCATTTCCCGTAGGAACATGATGCCCTTGAACCCTATTTTAATCGTTGAGGTGTTTGATGTGTGGGGTATTGACTTTATGGGTCCGTTTCCTAATTCCTTTGGTAACCTATACATCCTTGTCGCCGTAGACTATGTCTCTCAGTGGATTGAGGCGGTTGCGTGTAAAACCAATGACCATAGGGTTGTGATTGAGTTCTTGAAAAACAATATACTTACACATTTTTGTACACCGCGAGCTATAATTAGTGATGGAGGGTCGCACTTTTGTAATGGACCTTTTAGGCTTCTGATGAAGAAATATGGTATTACACATAAGGTAGCTACCCAAGTATCATCCGCAGACTAGTGGTCAAGTAGAGGTTTCTAATAGGGAGATAAAACGTATATTAGAGAAAACAATTAATCCTAATCGGAAAGACTGGTCGTCTAGGCTTACTGATGCCTTATGGGCTTACCGTATTGCGTTTAAAACCCCTATTGGAATGTCGCCTTATCGGCTTGTTTATGGCAAGGCATGTCATTTACCTGTTGAGTTAGAACATAGAGCTTATTGGGCTGTTAAGCAGCTAAATTTTCACTTGACAAGGCAGGAGCCCATAGGAAACTCCAGCTCAATGAGTTGGACGAGATTTGTATAGATGCTTACGATAGTGCGAAGGAGTATAAGAACAAAATGAAACTTGTGCATGATAGAAATATTTTACGGAAGTCATTTTCTCCAGGTCAAAAAGTTCTTCTGTATGATACCCGCTTGCATCTTTTCCCTGGGAAGTTACGTTCTCGGTGGACGGGTCCTTTTATTGTTCGTGACCGTATTTCCTCATGGAGCTGTTGAGATCGAGACACCGGATGGTAGTAGTTCTTCGAAGGTTAATGGTCGAGAGATTGAAACCCTTTTTAGAGCCCTTCCCTACAGGTGATGTTGAGGAGGTCCCTCTGGAGGACCCCTGTTTACCCTTGATTGACCATCGAGGCGATTGTATGTTGTATATTAGTTTTCTCTTCACCCAGGTACTATCTTTCCGACTTCTCTCTTTACTTGATTCCTCATGTTACTTTACTTTTGGTATTGCTCTTTCATTAGAAACATTGAGGACAATGTTAGATTTAAGTTTGGGGGTGGGGAAGAAACTTCTTGTTAGTTTTTAGTTGCAATAAATAAACTCCAGAGCCTAGAAATTTATGTTTATTAAGGATGGCACTAACCAATCTAAGTGAATGGAAGCATTTTGGTTGTAGGAGTTGAGGAACCAATCTGATTAGATGGAAACATCTAAAGAGTCTATTCATAAAAGCACAAAGCTCAAGTGTTAGAAAAAGAAAACATGGTAGTTTCGCCATATCCTCGTGATGGAAACATCGAAAGAATCTTGATCACTTCTTTTATTTTTCTCTTTACCATTGCTAGGGTGAAATAGAGTGACTGAGATACCCAAAAAAAAAAAAATTTGAGACCAGACCACTAGACCAACCGGAATAAATACAATAAAGTCGATCACTGGTACCCTTGTATATGCCAGCTGAGTTGACCTAGAGTTAGGATTATCGATCACTGGTCCCCTTGTATATGCCAGTGTGTTGATATTAGTCCAGACCAGTATCTCAGTCCATTAGGATAGGTTCACCTTAGTCAACATCATCCACGTTTTTCTCTACATCCATCTTCTTAATCTTTCCATGTGATTGGTTGACTCCGGTTTATGATGTCCAGAAACTATCTGAGTAGAGCTCTTTGTCACTTTATATGAATTTTAGTATGCTTGAGTGCAAACTCGTGTACAAAGAATTGGAATTTCGCATCGGGTACTTCCTCCTCCGTAGTCAATAAGTATGCCAACCAAGGAGATTCTTTAGTGCCTTCCAAGGTTCTCGCGTAGATAGCTAGGGTCTGGAGTAAAGGTTTTGTGGGTACACCTCTGGTAAACCCTCCGGAGACAACACTCCGCCACTAGGGCCACCTAGGGGTTCAAATGTTTTTTTTATTTATTTTCTAGAATAAAATTGCTCGAGGACTAGCAAATAATAAGTTTGGGGGTATTTGATAGACGCATTTATGTGTCTAATTTGTCCTCAATGTTTCGTATTGTTAGTACTCGTTTTTGTCCTTATTATGGTATTTTGTGTGTTTGTAGGTATTTTTGGAAATAAAGATTGTTGGAAAATTCGGCTCGAAAAGTTGCGGAACACCCCGGAGGACATTTGATATTCGAACTCCCACTTTGGATAAGGGGTAACCCAATTACTAAGGGGCACCCAACCGATATTCGCACCCCAAATTTGTTGGATAAGGGGCAACCCTTTCTTCCTCGTTTGTAAATTATTTTTGGCGGAAATTTTTTTAAACAGAACTGGCAGACTCTGGTTCATGATTTGGAGGGGTTAGAGTGTGATTCAATGGCTGATTTTCATTGGGATGACTTGTTAGAGCCTAACAGGGTTGGTATGGGTCGATTCGTCGTCTAAATTTGGCTAGATATCTCGCGAGGAGGAAACAGAGGAGCACGGGTTTGCATGGGTATGTTACGGGATTACAAAGAGTTTGAGCGTGTTTGAAAGACTTGTGGAGCGTGTTTGAGCTAAACAGGGGATAGTTTGGAGTAAATAGGGTTGCAAATGACGCGTCTCGCTACAAAAATGGAAAGAATATATCCCGAGAATATTTTCTTCAATACTAGGAGTAAATGAAAATTTTCATGAGTAATGAGCGTGAGATTTTGCTTCTAATGGGTTATAAATAGGTTCTGGTATATCAATGAAGAGTTACGGAGAGTTTGGGAGACGTACAGAGCCAAAAATCGAAGTTGCGGGATTATTCTCTGCTGCTGCTGCACCAAGAACACGAAGAACAAAGACCACCAGAGGCAGTCGTTCTTCTACAGTGACAACGACACTTAACCGTGGGTCGTAATATGGAGGCGGACTTAAAAGCAACAAATATAGTTTTTAACCATCTTTGTAACAGTGTTTGCAACACTTATAATCGTTGCAAACACCCGATTTTCATCATATTCTCCATTTCATCTTTGTAAACACCCTTTGAGCAATAATAATGATTTTTGAGCGTGTTTCCAACATGATGAGAGGCTAATTCTCCCACAACCAAGGCAATGAGGAAGCTATTTACGCATGAATAATTGGTAACTATCTTATTTGCTCTAATTTATAATTTATAATTCACTCGATCTTGCTTTTGCGAGTTTTAAATTGTTCGCAAAATTCTTTTCATTAGTTGTGATTCAATTAGATAGGTTATGCTTTGTATTAAGATAATCTATGCTTAGGGATACAATTAATTTTTGAGAATTTGTCTGATTATTTGTGAATTAAGAAACAAGGGATTTAAAAAATAATAATTAGAGTTTTGGGTTATTTACCGTAATTCATTCATGTGTAATAGTGGAATCAGTGTCTTGGTTATTTTCTCATATCTTGAATCAATTTTGTGTTAAGTTTTCATTATTTTTAAGTTTTATAAGTCTAAAATCTTTTGCTTTCACAAGTCTCAACGAACCTTATTACTACAACATTATTGAGTCACACCAATTTTTGGCGCCGCCGACGCGGACTTGTCTTTAGGCTAGAGTTTTTAGATTTTCTTTTAGGTTTTTATCTATTTGTTCTTCTTTACGTTTTTGGGTTTTTGTCTTTTCCTTTCAGATTTTGGGATTTGGAGCGAAAGAAAAATTTGCCAAAGCTTTTGGTGGATACTTAAAGATTTGGAGTTAAAGACAAAGCGAAAGGAGCAAAAGAAGAAGATTTTTTTTTTTTTATAAAAGAGAGGAAAAAAAAAAAAAGAGAGGCATTTTTATTTTTTTTAGATATTTTTATTTTTTTAGACTTTCCTTTTCTTTTGCACTTTTACTTTTTGGACTTGGACATTTGGACATTCGGACATTCCTTATTTTTTTAAACCCTACGGAAGGGTAGTATTAAATATTAAATTGTTTTGCGTGAGAAGGACGGTGATTACGATATCACCTCGGCCCCTCGGGTTCGTACATGACATAGGAGTCGTGGCCCGAGTCAACTACAACGGTTCATCCCCCGTCTGGTACGGGAGGTAAGTTTGTCGAAACACTCGCGAATCCCCTGCCAACGAGTTATTGTCTTCCTTCGTGTGAATATATGCTGAGGACTTGAAAACGGCTGTTTTAATTTCCTAGTACTAGTAAAGGGCAAGGACTGGCCATATAAGATAAGGGTTCGGATTTCATCACCGTTCTCTTCTTGCCCGCCTTAGGAAAACGATACTTAGCGCGAACCTAAGCTTTAAAATTTGGAATAGAACGAGACCGATAGGGTAACGAGCTTAGTAGGAAAGTCGCTCGAAAAATATTGGTTACTCTTTTAGCATACTTCGAAGTTCATGATGGTTTCTGTGAAGTTGAATGCGTGACTGCGCCGCCTTGCAATAGCGGTGAGGCCTTGGGTATCAAAGCTCCACCGAGCTTCCCTCGCCTTGATTCAACTTACTTTAACTCGGATTGATCCAGAGGGGTTTGCTCAGATTGTAACGAATTCCCTTTCGAACGATTAGAAGCTGGTCTAGAAAACAATCTAAGTGGAACCATACTTCATGATTTGCCAAATTGGGGATCGAACGCAGACCGTCATTGTACAGATGTTATGCATACAGAAAAGAACATAACTGAGCATATTGTTAACACTCTCATGGGTAATAGTAAGTCAAAAGATGGTGTAAATGCACGTAAAGATACGGAAGCTATGGGTATTAAAAAGCGGTTATGGGTGAAATAGGATAGTGGAACTGGTAAAAAAACAATGGAAGATGGATCGTTTGCCTTAACTAAAGATGAAAAAGTATCTTTTTGTACAATGCTGAAGAACTTAAGGGTGCCTTCTAGCTTCTGTTGCAATCTTCGCAATTGCGTGAGCATTAGTCCACCGGAGCTTAAGAATTTCAAGTCACACGATTACCATGTAATGATGCAATCTCTGTTTCCATTGCTAGTTCATACTGCGACTTCATTACCTAAAGATCTGCGAGTTTCTCTTCTCCGTATTAGTATATTTTTCAATATTTTGTGCGCAAAGGTTATCAACAGAGATGAACTTCTACAAGCGAAAGCTAGGCTGGTGGAAGCAATGCGCGTAATGGAAAAGTATTTTCCTCCATCTTTTTTTTGTTATTAGTATCCACCTGATGATTCATCTGGCCGATGAAGCTTTAATCTGCGGTCTGGTTAGATTTAGGTGGATGTACCCCTTTGAGAGGTAAATACAACCCCTTACTTTGTTGTTTAATTTTTAAGTTGAGAATTACTATTATTGAATTATTAATCATCCTTGCTAATCTGTTAACTTTTCTTGTAGGTTAATGAAAGATTTTAAAGGATTGGTGCGCAATAAAAGGTACATTGAGGGCTGCATTGCAAGAGGGTATGCGCTGGGAGAAGCTGGCTTATACCTTATGGAGGACGTGTCAGATGATGGTGGTGGTACTCATAAACATACTCGGCAGGATTTTTCGGATGATTTCTATGATGGTGCCTATGAGATGCCTCTTAGTTCTGGAATGAGTATTACTTTGACTCGAGCACAATTTGAACAGTGCCGCAACTGGATCCTATCTAAGTATGTTGGAATAGATAACTGGCAAAGGCAACTTTTACTTAACTATTTTATGTTTATTCAAGTTTGAATTCTGTTTAGTCCTCCTCAGCAGAAATGAAAATATTCATGTTAGAGGGATGTAGCATGATGGTGACTTAGTGCATTTTAGTAGAATGTTTTTGTTAGTTAACATTGAGTTGTTGTCTGATTATTATGTTTGCATCATCTGATAGTCTTTGAATTGGTATTTTCTATAGGAAGTATGATTCTTATGTTAACGGTGACACGTCTAATGGTCAGACCTCAAAGAGTTTTCATCTATGGTTGCGCAATGAGGTACTGTGTTACCCTAAAGCTTTTAGTAGTGGTTTAAATACAACTTGTTATGGTTTTGGTTGTGATCTTGACTCGCCATGCTTCAGATAATGATTATTAAAAGCCAAAGAAACTGATTCAACACTATGGAGACTCGTGCAAGGACCACTCTTCAAGGCACAATCATATAAGAATACCAAGTAAATGGGTTTACTTTTAGTAAACAAGAATCTGGGGTAAAGAATGTATCACAGAATAGCGGTGTGTCAATGAAAGCTGTTACAAGACTGCAAGCGAAGTCGACCGAGGAAGCAGAAATAACTTATTACTGCGTCGTTAAAGATATAATCAACTTGAACTATTTGGAATTTGAAGAAACTGTTTTTTACTGTGATTGGGTTAGTGTTGGAGATAAGAATGCTTGCAAAGTTGATGCAGTTTCAAAGGTTGTAAAGGTCAACTTGTCGAAAATGAAAAGCATAAATAGAGTGGTGGATGAGTCGTTTATCCTTAAATCTGAATCTACTCAAGTGTTCTACTCAAAGGATCTTACTGAAGATGGATGGTCTGTGGTGTTGCACTCACGATAGCGGTTAACGTCTTCAGTAGATAAATTTGAAGTTCCTACATCTTTTCAGTCAGTTCTTACTGACAATGAGAATTTGAAAAAAGCTGCTCATTACTGATTCATTTTGAATCGAAACAGATTGCGATGTGTTTTACCTTACCCAATAATATATACAATGACGCCGCTTTTAGCTCTCTTTTCGTGAATTGTTTGGTTTTATTTGTTTGATCACTTATTTTTTGAGGTGTTAGGTAGCTCCCTTTTGTTAACGTAGATGTTCTCTTTTAGCTCTGTTTGGTTTTCCCTATTTTGATGTTTGAATTTCACAGGGTATGGCAGCAGTAGAGGTCAATGAATATGGACAACCAGTTTCCAGGAACGCAACAACATTACGTCACCGAAGAGGCGCCTTGGCTCGTACACATGTGCCTATTTCATATAAAAGATGGGATGTTGTTGCTCCAAAGTGTAAGGATGATATTTGTAAAACCATGAAGGTACAATACTTACTCGAGACATGATTTTTCTTCACTCGTCATTTAAATTCTTTTATCATTATTGCAAATAAGTAAGGAATTAATTTGTTCTATCTTTCCAGGCTGAATTTAATGTACCTGAGACATCAAAGGAAAATATTTTGAAGGCCGGTTCTGGTCCATGGAGGATATTTAAGAGTGAGTTACGCAGTGCCTATTATGACCCTGTCCCTACTCATGAAGAAAGGATTCTAAATGTTCCACCAAATGTCAAAGAAGAGGATTGGATAAAATTTTGCGAAAATGAAAGAGAAGAAAAGGCAAAGCAAAGTAGAATTGAGCATAAGAGGAAAAGACAACAATATGGCTACACACAATGTAGTGGTCGAAAATCTCATGCTATGGTGAGAGCTGAACTGGTACGTATATTTGCAACTTACCTCAAACTTTGTTATATTCACAACTTAGCTGTAACTCAATTATATTCACAACTTACCTCAACATCCTTACGGAAAACTATATGATTTTACATTGTATATGTAAATTTAGGAGGCCACAAATCCTGATGCAGTGATCACTCCTGAGGATGTGTGGGTTAAAGCTCATACACAAGAAGGTGGTTCTATTTTACCTAGCGCGGTGCCATTTGTTGTCAGTCGGTTTACTTTTCAGTTATTTCAACTCTTTTAAAAATATGTACTAGATATTTAAAATATTATAATTTACTTGGTTGTTATGCTCAACACTACAGGAGAAGCTCAAGAAGGCCCAAGACGAGATCAAAGAAAAAAAGGATGCAGGTCTTTTAGTAGAAGAACCTTATGCAATGACTAAAGCTTTTGGGGCAAATTCTAGAGGACGGGTTCGTTCTGTTGGTCCTATATCTCGTACGCAAATCAATCTTTCTGCTCCAGCGCGTCACAAGGTAAATGAACTGAAAGCGAAGGTGATAGGTGTAGAATACACCATATTTACTATATAAGAGTTTATGCTTTCTTTGCTATTTTTCTTGTAAATTATGTATTTTGCGCTTGTTTTGAGTTTTATAGCTACTTTGGAGTCGCACGGAGGAAAAGAAGAAGAAATCACCCAATTTGAGCAAAAGGGCAAAATTGTCATTTCATGGGCGATCACTATCTGGAGCCCAGCCAAGGTTAAGGGCTGCTCTCTATTGGAGGAGCACTAAAGACAGGCCAATGAGGTTAAGGGGCTTCTACATGTTATTCACTTATGGGATTGCCAACTGGGTATCCCTTATCAGGTGACTGGGGTGCATATATCCTACTCTAGTCTATTACCTAACCCTACATCTCGATATCCTTTCATTCATTGTCACCTGAAAGAGATGGAAGTAAAGAGCAGCTTCTGCTACTGTAGCGATCGTGAGAGCCAGAGATCGAAATCCAGAGATTAATGGAAGAGACTCAGGAGGAATTAGAGTTTAAGATCGAGAAGCTGCTATTGTTGGTGATTAATTAGGGTTCGAATTTCTGGTAGAAGAAACAAGACTTGTTGTTGCTGAAATTTGGGTAAATAGGGTTTAAAAGATGAAATTGTGTTGATGATGTTTAATTGAGAGAAATTAGAGATGGGTTGTGGCTTTGGATTGAGTTGGTAGTCTCTGTCGAATTAAGGGGTTGAATTGCAGACAAAGATTGAGATCTGGAAATGGAAGTTAAGGGTTTCTCTATGAAGATTTCAGAGAAGAAAGTATGATGAGAGTTCGAGAAATTAAAGAGCTAAGATGGTTGCTGCCGTAGATTAAATGGGTTTTTCGGGTTAAATTTGGAAGAGAATGGGAGTCAGCTGATGATGAAAGTGAATAAGGGTTCTCTGGATGAAGCAAATCGGTGAAGATTCGTTTGGCAGGAACAGAAATGGTAGCTGTTAGAGGTACTGAGAGTAGGTGAAGGAGGCGCTGTTGTTAAATGGGTTGTGGAAGATAGGTTGGTGGTGGATTGATAGAAAAGGTGGAGATTGAGTTCCAGCTGAAGAACCAGAAGATGGGTCTGTGGATTGAAGAATAGAAATGGGTTCGATATTGCGATGTTGCTGCTGATACGAGAGAAATTAAGGAATTGAAGGGGATAGAGCAGAGAGACGCTGATCAAATGGTGGAGATGATGTTCAAAGCTCAATGAACAATTGATTGTGAAGGGTTCTCTGAGTTCATCATGAAATGCAGGGGAATGAATGGGTTCTGAGTTGCGAATGACAAAACAGGTTCAATGCTGCTTCTGCACAGGGACTGAAGAGAATGAATGATACTTTAGATGTATGCTAGGAATGTCACAGGGATGGAGCTGAAGAGAGGCCTGATTTTGGCCGGGAAAACATCAGAAACAGCCGAAACTCGGCCGGATATTTCTTCTGGCGAGTCAACCCGGCGATCCAGCCGATTCAGTGATCCAGTCGATCCAACTCAGCTGAGTAAGATTATTCAGCTAACTAAGCGGTGACTGCTCACGACTCGATGGATCGACTCATTCCCTCCCTTGACCATTGACTAACAGTTGACTGACGGTTGACCTGTTTGACTGTTAGTCCTAACGGTGGACTGACGGAATATTCCGTCGAATATTCCTGTGACGGAGAAATTCTCAGGTGGCCGGCGGCGACTAATCCGGCCGGATTCCGGCCACAATCCCAGTTTTCCGGCGACCAAAATTCCAGAATTTTCTATGGACTCCTCTCATGGGTGTGAAGACTTGGGCTTGGAATTGGATGGAGAATTAGACTCAAATTTGGAAAGAGAAGATGGAAGAAGAGAAAGACTTGAATTTGGAAATTGAATGGCTAAAGGAAAAGGATTCTAATCCTTGGAAGATTTGGAGAATATTGAAGCCTATAAATAGAGAAGTTTTCTACATCTTTTACACACATCTCTACACACACTACACTTGTGTTTGCCTTTGATTCTTCTTCTTAATTATTTGTGTGAACTTGAAAATTCTCCTTTTAATTATTATTATTTGTGTGAATTTCAAAAACATGAGTAGCTAATTTTATTATTGATTGAGGATGAATTCCTAGTTCTTAACATATGATTTAAGTTTTTGTTTTCAATTCTATCTTGAAGTTTTTCACATGATTATCGTTTGTTTTTACTAATAGGAATGATCTTAAAGACATTCATGATTGATTGATAGATTGTTTAGAGTGCACGCTAAATTGATTTGTTAATTTGATCTAAAGCTAGTGAAAGTTAGGGGATAAGTAATCGTTTCTTGACTCTTTACATAAGTAGCAAACACGAGACCTTGCGGAGGGATTCCGTGGAGCAATTGTGTGTGAAAACAACGTTAGCAAGTAGACCTTGATCTAAGAGTCTAACTACTAATATTAACCTAATAAGTTCATAAATCTTAATGCGTTTATTTTAAATTACATCTAGAGTGATCTACTACTAGGTGGTTTGGTAAATAGAATCAGGTAGTCGAGAACTTCCGTATCCCGTGATACAAGGGATTTAGGGGTTTAGCACCGATCTAGTCGCTTTACCTACGGTTGGTGATAATTAGTGACTAATAACAAGTAGAATAGAACATAACTTGATTCATTGTTTCGTAACGAAGAAGGATTCCTTGATCTTATCTCTCTTATTGCTTTCAACTTTATCTTTTAATTGCTTTGTTTATTTTCTTTTTGTTTTTTTACACCCCCCCTTTCGTGACAATTTTTACAACTAGAATCTCTTGCTCCTCGTGGGATCGACCTTGACTACCCTATATTACTTGTTAATTAGGTAGTAAAGTATTAATTAATTTGATTGCACCTACGACACGCATCAGAAGGAGGGTGGTCTTGGTGGGATGGTGGAAGAAATAGGTGGCAAGGTGTGTGTTATGATTGATGGCTTTGTGAAGTTGTGTGGCGTAGTGGAAGAAATCAAATCTGCAATTCCAGTATCAGTTGGCTCGAATGTTCCCAGCACCTCAAGAGTTGTAGCCTCGCATACTCCATGCAATGTTTCTGCTTCACCTCAAACAGGTTCACAGGCTGCAACAAGTTCACCTGTTGGGAATACTGTATCACCATCTACGACAAGTTCACTGCCGGGAATTCTCGCATCTGACTTCATCAAGAGCACGTGGTGGACAGCTTTGTTCATTACTGAACTTCGAGAATGAAGGAGTTGCAACTGGTGAGCTCTGTACTGGTGCTTTAGCAAATCAGTTTCACGGAGATCCTATACCTATACATCTTGCCAAGGTATGTATCGATGATATTCTCATTTCAGATGCAATCACTGCAAAAGCTAACAAGTATGCAGCACCCTTCAGAGATGTCGGAATCGGAGGATATGTATTTCATCCAAAGATGTGCCTCTCCAACAAAGACGCACGGTCCCTTTCTTTTTGAGATAATCGATCTCAGCCTTTTTGAGCATCGCGTAATATCTGCCTTGACTTATACAGATCTTTTTGTTATACTTGCGCAGTTCAAACTTTTGTACGTATGATGACCGATGCGCATACTCCTAGGATCTTTTTTTTGATTTTTTTGGCAGTTCACACTTTTGTACGTATGCTAACTGATGCGCATACTCTTATGCAGCTGTGCATAAAAAGAGCTTTACACAAGCAACTTTTTTGGTCCAATGTAACTTTTTTCTATATATGTGAACACAAACCGCCTTATGAATGGATATTTTATTTCAGTTCATCATTTTTGGATATATATGTAGGCGGTTTGTGTTATGTTATATGTAAATGCATAGGGACTTCACACAAGGTCGATTGAAGCATAGTAGCTGATCGGGAAATATCAATCCCTTGTAAGTACTTCACTTGGTTATTATACTTAAACTATTAAGTTTAAATTTGTGTCTTTGACACTCAGTTTATACTTGCGAGGTATTGCGCTGGTGGGAAGTGGATTGCAGTTTGTACCTACACATCAACTTGTGTACCTTCTAGATTACCGGGTAAGTACTTCACTGGGAATATCGTGTTGCAATTGTCTATCTTTGACTTGCTTTAGGACTTGTCATAATAATCCTGCCTGTTGTATTTTGCAGGATTTCCTACATGAGTATTCTGATGC
Source organism: Papaver armeniacum (assembly GCA_023531295.1). Taxonomy (NCBI): domain Eukaryota; kingdom Viridiplantae; phylum Streptophyta; class Magnoliopsida; order Ranunculales; family Papaveraceae; genus Papaver; species Papaver armeniacum. Next base: position 284,125 of record JAJJWW010000560.1, read on the forward strand.
CCAAGCTTTCAACAAAGTAAGCCTGCAAAGGATATAACGAACTAGCTGTTGTTATTTGAATGATGTAGAACAAATGAGCTTCACGCTTTGTAAGTTCCATGTATTCAAGTTTTGTAGGCAGTAAGTTTGTATTTGTTGTTCCCTTAGAAATTTGGAACCTTCGTGTATTCCGTTAGAAAGTTTCTTAGAGAAATTTGGTACTTAGAGAAATTTCAGTTTCTTTGTTATATGTTCAGTTTCTTTGTTATATGAACCTGAGATGAATTGAATGAATGCGATTATGAATTGAATGAATGTTCTTTTGCATATATTGAAGAAATTGTTGTTGAGTGTGGTCATGAATGTATTGAATTTAGAATTCCGGCTTATTTCCGGCAGTAATTTTTTTGCTGTTACAAAAAAGTTCGTAACGGCTCTAAGTTGTTACAACTTGCTAAGTAGTAACGGCTCCAAGCAGTTACATCTTGCCACGTAGTAACGGCTCGTCAACGTTACGACAGCTCTGTTGCAAAAAAAAAAAATCGTAACGGCCCTGAGCTGTTACCACGTGGAAAATTCGTAGCGGCTCAAGCCTGTTAGGAGGGTCGTTACAAAAAAAATTCGTAACGGCCACAAAGTCGTTACAAAAAAAATATAACACCCACTTTTGCAACAGGCGAGGGCCGTTACAACCCGTTTTAGTAATGGCCTGGTTCTGTTTCTAATCCCAGAATTTGGTGTAGTGGATTATCATATCAGCACGGTTACACAGGGGATAAAATCTGATCCACCAATGCCACTGTAGATCATGACCAAAGGGACTAATACTGAAATGCAAAAAAAAAAAAAAAAAAAAAAAAAAAAGGAAATTACACGTCAACAAAATGCAGTAAGGGAAACACACCAGAATAAAATGCAGAAAGGGAAACACACCAAAAAATATATATATAAAAAATGCATACATACAAAGAAACATGAAATACTATTCTCAGGTATTGTTTTATTTGGTGCAAGGCTTCATAATGCTTAATATTCGGCAATAGTAGATGCGCAGAAACCTTCGGGAATCTTCTGAAGGCAGGGTTTCTTGCGAGGTGGATAATTATCGTCCATAGTCTCATCTTCAGTGCGGATAATTCCGTTATTCTGGGTAGATATGGTTGGAGTTGGTGCTGCAGAGAGCGAAGGCAGCTTTTCTACAGTGAAGCTTGAGGTATCAAGATTTCTAGGATGGAGGATTTTGGATACTGTACAAAACGATTGAGCACCCATGGTGACTCATCCATCTCCCTAAAACCTAACGCACACGTGCATAAAATGGGTGTGGTCTGGATAATTATGGCCATTGATTTATCTTTCCCCAGGATAAATCTGGACCACCATTAACACATGCAAAAGTTAGCCAAATTATGGTTTTTAGTAATAAAATAAAAATATATTATATTTCAATATAAAAGAGAATATAACAACAAAAAAAATAGAAAAAATTAATTGAAGACTTAAGTTTGTTCAATCCAAGCTTTGTACATGACATTTGTGATTAAAAATTAAAAGCACGCCCAGCTGCGGGGGTGGCAACAATGGTATTAGGTGATTTTTTTGTGGTGGCATGTGACAGCCCGGATTTTCGGACTTCTAGCGGACACAGGTTCGACCTTGTGAGTCGGGTCTGATCCAGCTAGCAAGTCCAAATTTCCGGACCGCCACTCGTGTAGGACCAGATTTTTCATTTTAAAAGATTTCAATAAATAAAATCAATAATTCAAATAACTCAAGCTCAATTAAATTTACTAAATAAAATGTAATCTTACAAAATTATAAAACTTTCAAATAATAATTACAAAATCAAAAGTATCAAATTAAAACAAAATAACGCTTCGATTAAATTTAAAACGCGATACCCAAAACCCCGCGATATATAATAATTTCTTGTCAGGTAGCCTTTCTTCGTTCTCTGTGGAAAGGGAGGAAAAGGAGTGAGCAACCACAACCCAATATGAAGTTCCCAAAAATAATAGAGTGCATGAAAAACAAACAAACGCAACATATACAATAATTAAAACCATGCACGAAAGTTCACAACACTACTTACACCATTCTCAACCACAAATACTTAACATTTCTTACTCAAAATCTTCGATCTTAAATTCTAGATCCTTATTCTAAAATTATTTATTTATGGAGATAAAAATTTATTAATTTAATTAAGAGAAAATTTATAATGAAAAAAATTAATAGATCATTTATTATGAGCAATTAGTGAAAAAAACATTATTATGAGGAATTAATAATTATTTTTGATTCGTATCGTTCGTTTACAGCTATAATTTTAATTTTCATGTATTTTAACCGAGTTTATGTTATCATTAAGACGACTAACCACATTTTATCTGCTTTATAATGTTAACCGATTTGTAGCAACACATTATTAACAGAATATATTACTACTCACTAACAACCACCACCACCAAAAAATCACATGATACCACTTCTTTCCCCCACCACCATCTATGCCACCCCCACCGCAGGACGTGCTTTTAATTTTTAATAACAAACATCAAGAGTAAAGTTTATATTAAACAAACTTAACGGATCCTACCCCAAATATGAACAGACCACTACTTTTCTCTCTCCTGTCGGCGATGTGCTCCGGCGATTACAGTCGGCGATTGAAAACCGGCTTTGATTCCCAGAACCATCATGTTTTCTACGGATTTTTCCTTTGTCTTTGATTCCACGTTTTTCTGTGTCTTCGATTCCACCCTTCTCTTTCGATTTTCCCTTTGTTTTCAGCGCGTTTTGCTTTGGTCTTTAGGGTTTTCGGTTTGTCTTGTTTTAGGGTTTTTATTTACAGTTCGTTATGACGATTCGTACCAGAGCTTCTTCCCTTTCACAGCCTCTTGAAGCTTCAGCGTCTACCAACACAGTCTCATCCGATGAGCTCTCCTTCCATTGCCCGTTCAAGACTTTCCATAACTGCCGTGACTGTGTTAATGGCAGAGGATACGCTAAGATTTCCTTCTTGAAACATCTTCAAGACAGACATCTTTCATCGGAAGCTAAGATGGATTTCTGCAGAGAGTTGATTGCTACCGACTTGAATATTTATCTCGCCTGGGAGAAGCTTCTCTGCAGCCTTCGCATGTGGCTGTGCTGTCGTTGCATGCATCTCCATGCTTGGTCGATGCCTTGCAGAGGTAGACTAGGCGCTGTTCATGATGAGGTAATTGCCGGACCACTTAACGGAGACGGAGTGGACTTCCTTCTACACGGTCTTGCTAAACCAGGAAGTGCTGCTAGCTTAACATTATCCAGTGTTGCGAGCTGTGTTGCTTCTACAGACGGTGCTGAAGTTCTTCCCTTGAGTGTCGATCCTGGCGTTATTCTCTCCACAAACGTATTGAACACCGTCTTCCAGCGACAGTTCACTACTGTGAAGTGTATTCCACACTAGTGCCGACTTAGCTTTTCCAGGGAATTGAAACATTGTCTTGACAGAGTTATCGCAAGTCCGGGTAACATTTTCATGTGGTTACAGCTCTTACTTCTTCCAATTTGTACGCTAACTTTGTTTAGACCGAAGAATTCTGCTGAGGCTAAGTCGGGTAGCCATAAGAAACTACAAATAGCAGCTATTAACCAGGCCATCTCCGTGTGGAAAGAGCCTAACGGTTGCTCCATTTTGGTATCAAGACTACTACAGCAACCTGTCCGAATGGGGAATGGAAAGGAAGACTCGAAGAATCAAGGTGCTGCCAATATTTTGGCTTGCCAGAAGAAGATCAGTTGTGGTCATTACTCGGCTGCAATACGAGTACTTTCTTCGTCAGGGGTTGCTCCGCGTAACGAGAACACTTATCTGGAGTTGCAAGAAAAGCATCCTTCAGCTTCTCTCCCCGTTGCTCCTTCGGATGTTGTGATATGCGACCCAATTATGGTGGATTCACGGGCTGTCCTGGGAGCTATAAAGAGCTTCCCAAAGGGTACTTCATGTGGGCGAGATGGCTTACGGGCGCAACATTTGGTTGATGTCATGAGTGGTGCTGCAGCTGCAGTGGCGGATAATTTACTTGCTTCGATCACGGGGGTAGTCAATCTTTGGTTGGCCGGTAAATGCCCCAATAGTTTGGGCGAGTTCATTGCCAGTGCGCCTTTGACTCCACTTCTTAAACCAGGGGGTGGCATTAGGCCAATTGCGGTTGGTACGGTTTGGCGAAGGCTGGTTTCCAAAGTTGCTGCTTTTTCAGTCGGGAAAGAGATGACCTCTTATTTAGGTGACTATCAATTTGGTGTTGGTGTGCCTGTTGGTGGAGAGAGTATTTTACATCTTTGTGAATAGCTTACTAGAGTTGAAAGGTCATTCGGATACTATGTCAATCTTTGCTTATTGACTTTTCCAATGCTTTCAACATGGTGAGTAGGTCTCATCTCATCAAAGAGGTTCGTCTTCACTTTGTCCGGTATTTCTCATTTGGGTAGAGTTCTGTTATTTGCGACCGGCTAAACTCTATTTTGATCAATATATATTGTCTTCTGCTCTCGGGGTTCAGCAAGGGGACCCCCTTGGTCCCTTGCTTTTTGCTTTGACTCTTCATCCTCTTGTGAAGACTATTGCGTCTCGTTGCACCCTTGATTTGCATGCTTGGTACCTTGATGATGGTACCATTATTGGAGATACTTTGGAAGTATCCAAAGCCTTGAGTATAATAGAGATTGAAGGGCCCATCAGGGGGTTGCATCTTAACGTTCGTAAAACCGAAGTCTTTTGGCCATCTATTGATCCCAGAAGCACTTTTGATGGTGTTTTCCCCCCTGATATTGGTAGGCCCTCCACCGGTGTTAAGCTTTTGGGTGGACCTGTGAGTTTGGATCCGAGCTTTATTAGTGATATGATGCTGACTAGGGTGAATAAAACATTCGGTGATGGATGCAATCAAAAAACTTAAGGACCCTCAGAGTGAGATGCTATTACTTCGTAATTGCACCGGTGTGTCTCGTCTATATTTTGCAATGCGTACTACCAATCCAGCAGCCATGCAATCTGCCACTGATCTTTTTGACGATCATTTACTTAAGTATTTGAGACTTTTAATTACTGGAGATGGCGCAGGGTTTGGTCCTCTACAGCAGCGACTAGCCACTTTGCCTATCAAAGATGGTGGCCTTGGCATCTACACTATGGCGGATACCCGTAATTACTGCTTCCTTGCCTCTCAGAATCAGACCGCTTCTATACAGAAGACAATTCTGGGTAGTTTATTCTCAACAAACAAAGGCTCTGCTTATCAGTTGGCTCTTCAGAACTTTATTCAGGTATGTGGATTACCTCCTTCTTATTGTGTCGATGATACTGCCCCCCCTTCCATGCATTCCCTGGCAGTCACTTACTTCGAGGCAATTAAGAAGCAAATCCCAGACCAATTTTCCTTGTCTGCAAGAGATTCTGCTTTATGGCAGAGTAACCGCATCAAACATGCTCAAGATTATCTACTGGCTGTACCAATCAGCGGGCTTAACCAGTGTATTGGGCCTAGACAGTTTCGGGCTGTACTTTGTTATCGTCTTGGTATTCCTCTGTTTGTTGAGAATGGCTTATGTACTATTTTGCAACAAGTCTATGGACATTTTTGGTGACCATGCGCTTCCTTTGTGCTAAAGATGTTGGAAGTAAGTTTCGACATGATGTTGTCCGTGATATTACTGTTGATATTTGTTACAAAGCTAGTGTACCCGCCCGCAAGGAGGTTTCGCTGGGCATTGTTTCAGATGAGGATGAAGATTTGAGGCCTGCCGATATTCTTGTTCTCAACTGGGAAAACGGGCAAGATGTTTGCATGGATGTTACGGTTGTCTCTCCCTTTACCAGTGAGGGTGTTCGTTCTTTTGTCCAGGAAAAGCCATTTCAAAAGCAGTTTCGAGGAAACGTGCCAAATATCTGGACAAGTGCACTTCACTTGGTTATGGTCTTGGGGTCTTGGCCTTCTCCACTTTGGGCGAGTTCGGCGAAGATACTTTATGTTTTTTTAAGCGTCTGAAGAATTGTCTTGTTAATAATGATGCTAGTAGTGGTTATGGTAGTTTTGTTTTTCATAGAGTATGTATTGCTATTCAGAGGGGGGTTGGTGCCCAGCTTGTTGCTAGGTTACCAACCAATAGTTCTGTATGATATTCTATTAAAATCTAGTAAGTTATTAATAAATAATAATATTCTTTTTTATATTGTAATCAATTTTATTTTAACACTAAAAACCATAATTTGTTCGATCGGGTACCATAGATAGCAGAGATATTATTCGGGTGATCCAGCGGTATGAGCATATTGTCTTATATGATCTGATATCATCCACGAAATATTTGGTTTTTGTCCTTACCAATCGTGCGAAAAATAGTCCATTGCATCCTTCACAATATAATTTTGTACGTTTTGTAAAGACACAAAACTATTATTGTCCACTACTATATACCGCCTCCACCCCTCACAAACACCCGCCGCCATTTCAACACCCACCACTTCATCCACCATTAATATTTATTAATACAAATTTTGGTAAAATTATTATTTACTAAAAAAAATTATGTATTTATTAGATCAATTAAGGGGGCATTTACAATGAAAAATTAATTAATCATTTATTATGAGCAACTAATTAACTAATGGGACACTAATTAATAAAACATTCACAATGGTTTAGTTGAACAAACCATGACCGTAGATTTACCTTTTTCCTAGACAAATCTTGGCCACCAATTACAGAAGCTAAGTTAGCCAAACTGTGTTATGTATTCTTGATAGTGTACCTAATAACTCTTAAAGCGAAAACATGAATAAATCTCGATGGTCAGCCACTACTACAAAACTGACTGGAGCAGGCATACATTTTTGGGTGTTTTTATTGTCGACGGTGGTGCTGGGGAGGATGTATTAAATGGTGGTGGTGATTGAGGTGCACAGTAAAACTTCGATAAATTAATAGTGTTGGGATTGCGAAATTCTATCAATTTAGCAATAAATTAATAAATTATGAATATATCGAAACATTTCAAATTTAAGTTTCAAATATAAAATAAAATAAGTGTGTAGATCATTTTCTTATAATAACAAATATTTAGAGATTTATTGAAGATGTACAAATCGTTGAACATGAAGGTATTAATGAACTTAGAAGTCTTAGATTGATAATCAAGGAGTTGAATTACCATAATCAAATGAATGCCGACATTTTTCTAGACTATCCAGATAAAAATGGTACCAGTACGAAGTTTTTACAGACAAAGAAACTATTGAGAAAGTCATATCAAATCTCTGCAAATGAAAGGAATTAGAGGATAATAGTTACATTGTGGAACTGGTTTCTCGTAAAGAAGCAATCTTATCAATAGTAAAACTAAATGAGTTTTTTCTAGGAATATTTTGATTTTGGTGCCCATAAAATGGTATACCTTTGCGTTTGGTGCCTAACTTTGTCAAACTTTGAGTTTGGTGCCCAGTCAACCGATTGACTTTGTTTGACCGTGTTGACCATCCATTTTACACTTAAAATGACTAGATGAATGCAGGAAAGTTATTTGTTGGCCAAGAATGGTCGAACGTAGATGAATGCAAAAACTATTTGAAAGACCTTGAATTTTACAATTTTAAGTGTAAAGTGGATGTTCAACACGGTTAAACAAAGTCAATCGGTTGACTGGGCACCAAACTCAAAGTTGGACAAAGTTAGACCCCAAACGCGAAGGTATACCATTTATGGGCACCTAAGTCAAAATATCCCATTTTTCTATAATATGAAAAAACACTGTGAAACTTGCCAATCGAATAGATATGAACTCCAATGTCGTACAAATGTAAACAAGAAACAAACAACTTTGGAATATTATTTTGATAATGCACAATCCTAGCAATTCCAGGATGATGCTTTTCCATTATGTTGGCTTTCGGCAAGTTCAATCCTAGCAATTCCAGGATGGTGCTTGCACTCACCAACACTGTGTCCGATAAATTTATAGTGGGTGCAAAATGAAAGTAACTTTTTATAGGTAAAGTAAACCATAAAAGCAAGTCCATCTCGTTTAATTAGGATTTTATCATGAATATCACCAGAAAGATCACCATATGACATAATGTTATTAATTATTAATTTATATATTAGTTGGGCCCTATTGAAAACTTAATTTTTATTATCTTATAAATTTAGCGGGGTTATTAATTTAACACACTAACCCAAGTTGGGACTGACAAAAAATATTAATTTAGCGAAGTTATTAATTTATCGTTGATTAATTCATCGAAGTTATACTGTATATACTAAGGGTATTTATGGTGGAAATATTATTTTAGGGGGGAAAGTTGCTAACATTGACAATTTAGGGGGAATACTCAATCACTAATTTGTTTAGAGGGGGGTAAACTCGAAAACCCCAAAGATATACACTCTCTTATATTTTCGGCTGAAATATCGTATTTATTTTAATACCGTTTGTGCAGTTTTCTATCCCCTCTAATTTTTCACATTCTTAATAGGGAAAGCGGAAAGGTAGGTAATGGTATATACACATACAAACCATCCTAATTAATACTGTAATATGAAATGTGTGAGATTCAGCCTAAGCAGATTTTGAGGATATATTAGAGGCCAACTATATTTTCACTAGAAGTAATAATTAAATTAGATAAACTCTTTTTTTTTTCAATATTTTTATCGAACATTAACACGATATTATAGGTAATTTATTTAGGTTTAGAGTTCATCATGATAGAATAGAAATGTTACAATGCGTGCCGTTACGACACATGTTATTTCTAGTAATTAAACAAGAGCGGATTGTTGGACATTTTATTTAAGACTAAGTCATATGGGCTAGATTGAGCTGCTAGATTAGCAGTTAAGTGTTGCAATTCAAAAAAAATGTGTGACCTAAAAGTTAACACTAGTTCTCTCTTCTAGCATGTGCTCGCAGGTGAAGTAGCAGCGAGATTGAAGCGCCGAATCGTTCAGCGCCAAAAAAATCACCTTTACGCTGAATGGTTCAGCGCTCACAAAAATCACACGGATCACAAACATCACAAAATTTGATCTGACGGCTGAAATTGGTTGCGCTGAACCAAACAACGTTGGGAAGTGGTCCCAGCTGACGTGGGCTGCTAACCTAGCTGCTAGATTAGCACTCCCATAAGACTTAGAAAGTAGTCATGGGCTCCTGGCTGACGTGGACTGCTAATCTAGCCGCTAGATTAGCACCCATAAGACTAACACTACAGGAAAAATATACATCTACAACTGGAGTTTTACAACTCTTTGCTAAACATCGTAGAAAGTCTTATGTTTTACAACTGGTTTCAAAGGAAGAGTTGTTGTATATCATCACTACCAACCCTTAGGAACAAGGGTTTGCGCTAAGAAAACAAACGACAACTCCTTAAGGAAAATAGTTGTGACGACATTTAGCTATAACAACTTTGTTCTATAATTAAAGGTAGTGACTTAGCCTATCATAATTCTCACAAGAGTTGTTGAAGAACACCAAAATATGTTAATGAAAAATATGTTAGAGGAGAGATTCGAACATGAACCTACTTCATGGAAGTCCAGCTCATCAACCATCCTTACAGTTCACAAGTTTTGTTTTTTTTTTTGTGTTTTTTTAATAAAAAGGTATAACAACACTTATAAGAGTTGTTGAAGTAAAAATATAGAATGTTGGAAAATGAGGTTGGGGGAATTTGATCCTCATCCTCCTGCATGGAAGTCTACACCACTAACCATTCCTATACTATCACAAGTTATGTCAAGTTTGTGGTTGTTTAATATACTAACTTTATGACAACCCTTTATAAGAGTTGTGATACAAAATATAAAGTTCGAAAAAAATGCTCAGGTAACTGAGCCGCAAACAGCGCGAAGCCTTCTCTGTAATAAACAATCACATACATTCTACAATGACAATGCATATCATTTCATATCTATTAGTTGATGAAAGCATGGGCTGAAACCTCAGCTGCAAAATTAAGCATTGGCATCACATAAGCCAACTACTTCTTAAACTGCTCTCCTATTGCTTGGAAAAATCTGGCATATTCTGCAATCACAACAACTTCACCAAAGAGGGTTAAGTTCAAATATGTAACTTCCCTTTCAAAACCATAACTCAAATTTCAAAACAATAAGTTCCAAAGTCAACACATATCCTCAGTAGATTACTGATCGATCTGGGTAACAGACCTTTGAGAAATTAGTGGAGGTGGTAAGTCTTCAACTCTGTATAAGATTACTTGTTGGTGATGATGAAGTTGGTGAAGAAATCTCCTGAGATGACGAAGCCGAGATTGATGTAGTTGAAGACGATAGTAATTAACAGAGCTGTTGGAGTTGGAGACGATGGAGGGGGAGATGGTGGTGATTTCAATGAAGACGACGGAGGGGGGGATGAAGTTGCAGCTCTGTGAAGGAAAAAAAATGTTTGAAATGGATAAGGAAAGAATAGATACGATGGTAATATGGAAAATAGAAGAAAAAAAATTAATGCACGGCTTTAGATGGAAATGGATGGTTGTGATGAAAGTTCTTCTACATCCCCTTCCATAACTCTTAAGAAAAGTCGTCGTAAGGATACGACAAATTTTCTCACTTCTGCAAAATTTTTATTACTTCTGCAAAAAATTTCTCACTTCAGCAAAAACTATTTTGTTGTCCGGTTCTGCAAAAAATTTCCCACTTTTGCAAAAAAAATAAAAATTGGGTTAAATCACTAACTTAGGGTTATTGAGATTGGGTAGAAATATCCGAAAACGTTTCCAGGACCAAAATCGTGAACCAGGAAGTTCGAAGTTATTGAGAATTCCGATGGAATCTTACCCGTAAATGGTTGGATTCATCGTTTTTGCGAACTTTCAGACTTATATAGTAGTCGCTCTTAGCCAGGTTTCGATCTCGGAGCCATTTTCTTTCTCGAAGTTAACGAATTTGTGTGTGTTTAAGGTTTTTGAGAATATTCCCATGTAATCTTACCCGTAAATGGTTGGATTCATCGTTTTTGCGAACTTCTTTCTTTCCGTTTTTAAACGTTTCTATCAAACTCATAGTGTTTGCAGTATGTTTATTTTTCTGCGTATGTCGAAATACATTTGATTGTCCTTGAATATTGCTAAATTTTATGTAGTTGCCTTAAAATTTAGCTTACTGCATTTGGTTTGTGTTCCATGTGTATAAGCCACCTACGTTTGGCTCGTGCATTTATAATTCTTGTTCTTTTGTCTCTTTGTGTTTTGTCAGTTGATAGGTGTAGAATACACCGTATTTAATATCTAGTATTTATGCTTTCTTTGCGAGTTTTCTTGTAAATTATGTATCTTATGTTTACTTTTGAGTTTATTAGGTGCAATGGAGTCATTTGGAGCAAAAAGAAGTGGAAATGGCTACAAAAGTGAAGTCACAAGTGAAGAAGGGCCAAAGACCCAGTGGAACTCGTTCAAATACAAGATTTCTACTTTTCATTGTGTATAGGACGAGAAGATGAAGACAATGGCGAAAGAACGGAGTCATTCGGAGCTCGTATGAAGAAGTTATGGGCAAAAGAAGAACTCGGAATGGTAAACCGGTCATTTAATCCGCTAATACTAATGGAAGCCCAGCCACATATTAAGGGGTATCCAGATTTTGGTTAAAAGAGAAGTGCTATTGAGAGCCTAGCTAAGGATAAGGGGTAATTAGCTGACAAGATCACTAAAAGCAGACAGACATTTCGTTAAGGGCAACCCACCTCTCCTTTACTAAAACTCAACAGAATTGGTCAAGTGTAGTTCATATCGGTTCTTGTTATTTCCTTACGGCTGCACTGTGTTCGTTTCTTGCCGAAACAGAGATAATGAACGGAGAGTCTAAAGCAGAGATTTAAGTACAGAAATCAGCAAGGAAAGATGGGTTTTGTCTGGAATTCAAGTTAACAAAGACAATGAACTTGAGATCGAGGCTAGATGAGAAAACAGTGTTGTTGCTGCCATTGAATCCGAGTAAATGGAGAGGATACTGGGTATTTGAGAAATTACAAGTTCGTGAAAGTGGGTTTGTCTTCAATTCGATTTTGCAAAGTTGAATGAGAGCTCGGCCGAGAGCGAGAATGGTGACTTTGAATTGTCGGTTCATGGCACATAAAGTGTTTGTTTGAAGGTCTCGAACTACGATTAGCTGTTGGCGAGCAATCAACGTAATGATTTGAGCCGCAGCAATTGAGTCAAGTTTCGATGGATGAATGAGCTGATAGGAAGCTGGAGAGAAATGGGGTTGCATTGGTGCTGCCATTTGCCGATGAGATAAACCGAGTTTGTGAAGTTACAAATGGGATTGGCAGGTGTTGGATCAAGAAGGCGTAGCTGGTGAAGGAAGCATTCTTTGGTGGTGAAGTGAGACAAGCTCGAGTCCGCCACATGAGTGATGATTGCTGGGTCGAGATAAGACAGAGATGCTGGAGTGCGAGAAGCTACAGAAGTGAGAGAGGCAGAGAGGATAACAACTCAAGTTGGGTCGCAACTGAAGATGGAGTTGGAGTTCGATGGTTGCTGATGCTGCATACTATGGTAGTGAGGATGATCGGTACGTGAAGAGAACTTGAGATAGAATGCACGGGCGTTGCTATTGTTGATCGTGCATGGAAGTGTACGGTGATCAATGAGCATGGACCGTCTGTTTGTGAAGTGAAGGTTGTTGCCATTAGCGTTATCGAGTTTACGCAGAGAATATGCATGGAGCTTCTGCCAGCGATGGTACTGTGGCTATGGCTGTTCGTTGATCATAGATGGAGAAAGAGCTCGAGTTTGGCAGACTTTAACTGAGGTGGACTCGAGTAGATAATGCATTACAGTGGCAACAATGCAAGGATCTTGGGTTCTGGTGCAACGAAGTCGTAGGCATTGATGAAGGTGAATTGTTGGAACTGATGTTGCAGAGCCAGTGATGCTGTTCGAGAAAGATACAGGGAAGCTCGTGATGATAACGTGGTGCTGTGAAGAGAATAGGGAGATGGAGGTTGCATGATAGCAGCGACGATGGAGTAAGTTCAGGGAAACATGAATGGCAGTGGATGATTGATTGTGAATTGAGTATGGAGATTCAGGGGTGTTGGTTGGCCTGTGGTTGAACTCAGGTGATGAATGGAATTGAATTTGAGAGATCTTTGGTGTTGTGATAAGGGCGAGAAGTAAGGCATTGAATCGCATGCAAGGGTTCTCGGTGATGAGATTGAGGTGGCAAGAATGATGACCGAATGGGTCTTGGAAGGTATCTACAAACTAATTTGGTGTTGTTAGTTAGCCAAATGCAGTCGTTGTCGGCCGAATTGTGTGCCCGTAGAGAAGGAATTATGAATTGGCGAGAATGAAGAGAAGCCGTGATGTGTCATGGCAAAGTCTGTAATTGCAGGAAGGCAGTAGATGCAGCTGTGCAAGGGTGCTATGTATATGAAGCTGCAGAAGTTGTGCGAGAAAACTGTGCAAAACGCAGCAGAAATGGCGCACCGGTGAGCATAGTTCCGGTAGCCGGATTTGAGAGGTTAAAGTGTCGATCGTAATATTTCAGTGAATCGCGAGGGGGGTATGAGTCGGATGCAAGAATTAATGGCCGGACATATGAGCTACGGACCACGCTTTTGGGTACGTTTTCAAGGAATGAGAAGTTGGGTTTGATGGTTTTTGTGAATGTATGAATTGCAGAGAAGCGAGTTGAGATACTCGGAAGTGTAAAATGTCTTGTGACAGCTTGATGGCGGAGGCAAGATCAAAGTGGTCGGAGACAAATTTTCCTACGACGGATTGGCCGGTGACCGGATTCCGGCGATGACGTCATCAATTCCGGCGACGCTTTTGGACCCAAAAATTCCAGAGACTTATTTTCACACATGGGCTTGGTGGACGAATTTGAGATGGGTTTGGAGAAGACTTGACCTACTTTTGGGTATCCTTTTGGGAGAGGAATATAAATAGAACTTTTTCTCAAAACCTAGGGATATCTCCATGAGGGAGACTTCTACTTGTTGTCTAGGGTTTCACATGATAGTTTTCTTCTTTGCTTTCTATGATGATTTCCAAAAACACAAGTAACTAAGTTTTTATTATTGGTTGAAGATGTAGTTGGATTTTGCAACCAAGTTATGATTTTTATGAATTAGTTTTCTCTCAATATTATCGTATGATTTCTACAGGTTACAATAATTGCATGATTGATGGATTGCAATATGATTGAATGTTTGTTTAGTCGAGTCTAGAATTGATTGAACTCACATCCATATCTATAGCTATTTTAGGGTTTTCATCGAGCGATAACCTTGAATACGAGTAGCATGATATGATTAGGGTTTGTAGTGATACATCCTCGTAGTCATATGTAGAAATTGACCTTTGTTCGAATTGTTTGCGCAATGTATTACAATTGCATTGATTAGCCTATTTACGAAACTTAATGCTCCTAGGAATTGAACTTGATTAGCGCAAGGCGTTAGGTTATTCTTTAGGTAGAATTCACATACGCATCTCTAATGTGTGTGTTGATGAACTTTGGAAATTTACGGAGTATTCTTGCAATAAGGTATTCTATGGCTTTTGATGATAACGAGATTAAATACGAATTTTATTCATATATTCATAAACTTGTTTACAATTGAAGATGAAACCTTTATCCAATATTTCACATCCTTGATTTGCGTACTTTATTTGCTTTTTGTTTATTTTTATTTACACAATCAGAAAATCCTCGGTGTTTTATTTAGGAAACCATAACAATTTGACAACCTAGACCTCTCTGTGGGATCGATCCTTTCTTGCCCTTGCTATATTTATATTTTGAGTAGTAAGAAAGTGTAATTATATTTTTGACGCTTACGACCGCGATCATCAGTCACAGTCCATTCAGATGTTCCCAAAGAAAGCAGTGGAGAGCCTTAATGAAATTAGGTAGTTCCCTTGGAAGTTGGAATTGAACTTGAATAATTTCTTTATTGCATGACATGCACTTTTGTCACTTGCTAACTATCTGCTGCGATTTTTTTCATTTTCTTAAAGGAATTTTGTTGGATTACTTTTCGAGAAAACTAACTTGTTTGAATCTCTTGGAAATTCCACAGGTGTTAATTACTAAGTAACCTCCAACTGCATCTATCCAATCTGGGCAAAAAGCAGACTACAAGTTGTGGAGATTCAGGATTTGCTGGTTTGCTTTACAATTGTATCTAAGACACATTAGAACCTATTAGCTAGGACTTGTAGACTTGGATATTTTTTTTAAAGTTAAGTGCTAACTGATGAATTAAGTTATGAATTGTACAATGAATATTGATTTTTACATAAATGGTCATTTGGATTTATGATTGCAGGTTTCATTTCATTATAATTTAAATAAATGGTCATTTGAATGAATGTAAATGTGTTACACTGGCAGGTTAATGTGAATGTGAAATACTTTTAACAATTCGGTTGTAGCTCTAATTTTTTTTTTTTTCAAAATAGTTTTATGCACACAACTTATGACATAGTTACAAGTTGTAGTTACACATTCATCTACACATAGTATAGTTGTTCAAGATAGTTCTACAATGCCAACAAGTGTACTGACTGTAATATTCCCAATACCCAAACAGAGTTGTGTAAAAAATTTCTACTACACAAGGCAGTGATTGTAAAAGCAAATCTTGCAACATAAGTAGGAGTTGTTTAGAAAAGATCTACAACTCTAAAAAAGGTGTAGTGACAGTATTATTTACAATACTAATAGATGTTGTCTTCCATTTTTCAACTACACAAGTCAAATATTGTAAAATAGTTTCTTTAGAACATAAATATGTGTTGTGCAAGATAGTTCGACAGCTCATACAAGAGTCGTGCAAATCTTATTCATGATACTAGTAATTGTTGTTACATATGTTTCCACGATATCCTGCTTGTGTTGTCCAAGATAGTCCTACAACACAAGCAAGAGTTGTGTTAGACTTTCAAAAAAAATCGAAAGAGAATCACAACTTTGGAAAAATATTGTCGAACCATGAATCACATCACCCTTTAAAACTCTTAGTCAAGTATTGTAGAAAAGCTTGGACTTTCTAATACATAACTCTTAACTCCTACACCATATATAACTCTTATAACCCTAAAAAAGAAACTACTCGTATATCACTCCGCCTCCTTCTTCTCCTCCTCTCAACTCCTCCTCCGGAGTTGGAACTCCTCTTTCTCCTCCTTTGGTTCTGGTAGTGATGGTGTAGGTGGTCCTACGGATTCTTATTAGTTTTTCCAACCGGGATTCAAAGGTGGTAAAATGAGAAGATGGAGAAAGGTGTTGGTTCTAATTTCAGTAGGAGTTGGATTTGGAACTTGTTTATGGATTTCTGAGTTTCGTTCCATTCAAGTCCCAGTGAAGTCAACCCGGTACCGAGTTCCCGATTTAATTAGGTCCACAAAGGGTTTAACTGTATTTTTACAAGGTTGAATAGCCGCCATCTGTACACTAACAACCGTTTGGCGTTTTTGCAAAAAAAAAAAAAACGGACGGAAAAAGTCAAACTGTGGGCATTTAATTAAAATCGAAAAAAACGAAGGCATTTTATGAAATGCATTTTCCCACATGGGCATTTTATACCATATGGTCCTAGGAATAATATATTAAGATGAGTCTAGTCCAATTGACCCAGTCAATTGTCTGTTTGGTCCTTTTAGTGAAAATAAATTATAGTTTGGTCTTACAAATTATTGTTTGGTCCTAGGCTGATGTAAATGTCATCATGTAGTGGCAGAAATACCCTTTTGGATAAGGACCATATATATAGTCAATTGGTAAGAGAAAAAAATCATTTCTCAGATTTACATTCTCTCTCCTCTACGGTTTCTTCTCTTCTCTCTGGTTTCTAGGTTTTTTTTTGCCTCCACTGATGAAGACGACAGAGAAGGTTTGAAGATGAAGATGAAGATGAGTTCATCTGCTGTTGTTGTTGTTCGTGAAGATTAAGAAAATCTAACACCTCCTTTAGTCCTTCATTTTTGGCGCTATGGCCTCACGTCTGTTTCGCTTGACTGTCTTTCTCCCTGGACCCCTCTCATATTCTTCTTCATAAAATGGATTTCTTCGTGTCGCATTTGAGGGCGAAATCTCTACTTTGGTTTAGAAGATAAAATCGATGTATCTTTACTGATTTCTGATTTCATCGAGGAATCTGGGACATTTTATGGTTTATTATAGTGAGATTTTATAATTGGTTGAGGGATTATAGTCTCCATTAGGTAGAAAAGTATTCCCAAAAATGTTGTTGAAACAGTTTTGATTCTTCTACCTACTATATACTAGCCTAAGTTTGATAAATAGTTGTTTGTATTTCAATCTGGATCTGGTGTAGAACTTTTTCCCTTGTTTATTGTTTATACGAGATATGATGTTAACTTGTAGAGGAAACATTGTTACTAAACCATAAAATGGGTTATATAGCCAAAATGGAATGTTTTCTGGGCCATATGGACTGGTAGGAATTAGGCCTGGGTCAAATGTCCAAAGGAATCTTTTAATGGAGAGAGACTAAATTACCCTGCCATGTCCACCAAAATCTTATCACGTCTCCTTCTCTCTTCAACAAAACCACCAACGCCTTCATATTCATCTTCTCACAAATTCCTCAACCATCTACCATCCCACCGGAACCACCATCAACAACATAATCTTCTTCCACCTCCGTTATCAACGCCATTAATCCCATCTCCACTACCAGAAACACCAATAAATTTATCGTATTGCCTCCGTCACTTCAAATCAAATTTGGGTTTTCACTTTTTTGTTTCTCTCTCTGAATTGTTAAAATTCGGATTCATAAATCTGTGATTGCTTACTGAATGTTCTTAATCTTGTCTGCTATCACTTGAATTAAAATGGGTTCTGTTCTGATTTTCATTTATTTGACCTAATTTCTTACTGACTTCAAAACCCTTTAATTTTGCTTGTTTAATTGCAATTTCATTGTAAACCCATTACTAATCTTTGATTAATGTATTCAATTATAGAACAAGAAGAGCTTGTAAGGTCATTTGAACAGAAACAAACTCAACAAAGTCGTCTATGGAGGGTAAGGGATTGATTTCCATTTTGTTGAATTTGTTTCAATTTCTATTTTTGTAGTTGTTAAAGTTTTTCTTGTCTAGGTTCTGTTTGTATTGAGTTTCTGATTTGTATATGCAAAAGCCCATAGGATAAGTGCACTGCGGAAATTCACAGAACATTGTATCTGCAGATGAGAAAGTTCCTGACATGCTAAGTCGGGCATCAGTAATTTTTGAACATTATATCTGCAGATGAGAAACTTTAACTTCTCCAATTTTCATAAACTTGGATGAAATCAATTTAATATTATGGTTTTATGAATTTAAACTTTAATATTATTGGACTAGGAAGAAATCAATTTATGTACTAGCTTAATTTAGAGATTCAAATTTATGTACATGTTAATTTCCTTGTTGATTACTGTTGGAATAATGTATTGATATAGTCTGTTTTGAACTTGATGAAATCAATGATTTATAGTGAGATGAAACCAGTATCATCCTGTTTTGGATTGAGCTGGGATTATTTCCATCCATGTTATACTAGGATGAAACCAGTATCATCCTGTTTTGGATTGAGCTAGAACTATTCCAACAGTATCATACTAGGATGAAACCAGTATCATTTGATGAAATCAATTTCAAGTAGAAGTTGGTGTTGTTGTTATTCATGAAGTTGGTTTCATATAGCTCTAATATATAGGATGTAATTGGGTTTCATCTGATACCTGCGGAAACTGGTTTTCATCTAGCTTTAAAGATAGGATGTAACTGATTTTCATCCAGATTTAAAATAGGATTTAACTGGTTTTGATTTAAATTGTCGCAGGAAGCAATAGCAAGAAGAGTGTTGGTGCTGAAAGAAGAACCAATAATAGGCATGATGTGAACGTGGGTGGTGAATCAAGCATAAGGAATATGGATAATGTGAATGTGGTTGGCGAAATGGATGAAGAAAAGTTGGAGAAAAAGGAAGGGAAGAAAATGTTCCGTTCGAATGAAACTGGTTAGCTATATCGGATGAAACTGGTTCGCATCTGGTTGTTGTAATGATGTAACTGGTTATCTGTCTTACATATGCAGAAACTGGTTTTCATCTAGCTTTTAAATAGGATGTAACTGGTTTTCATCTAGCTTTAATTTAGGATGTAACTGGTTTTCATCTAGCTTTAATATAGGATGTAACTGGTTTTCATCTTCGTTTACGAGTGTATATGTGTTTTAATACCATCAATTGGTTCTTCAAAGATGGGCTTCATTAGAATTCCACCAATTACGAATCCGAACGGACCCAGTGATCCTTGATTCAAATCAACCCATCACACAGAACCATATCCCAACTCCGATCACAAACATTGACCCTTTCCTTGCACCTATATTTCCATTCATCCACAGTAACTCCACGTCCTCAACAACAACACAAACAACCACCGACCAACTCTATCCCCTGACCACCTAATCACCATTGAACAGTTCCACCTATGATCCTCACAATCACTTCAAATCAGGTAACAAACGGACCACCTCAAGACCCATTTTCATTTCACGTTCAATCATCACCTGCGCCTCAACTTTTTTGCTCCATCAACCACCAACATTAACTGTTCCAACCAACTCATTAATACAGCTGTTGATGGTGGATTTTCGTTCAAGGTTGAGTTTGTAAAAAACCAGAAAAATCATGCGCTGACATCTTGTAAAAGATAAAGCCATTTATAAGTGTTGGATACTCCCTCACTTAATTCAGCCTTGTATTTCTGTACTCATTATCGGTGTGGCATGATGGTGAGTGTTACTCTTATAGAGTAACAAGAACCTCCAAGCACTATAATGAATCATTATCGGTGTGGCATGAGGCGAGTGTTACTCATACAGAGTAACACGAACCTCCAAGCACTATAATGAAATCATGTACGAAATACCCGTCAGGCTGATTGTCGGTGTGTTATACTAGCCCGAGCCCTCTCGGTGTGTTATACTAGCCCGATTGAGCCCCTCTCGGTGTGTTATACTAGCCCGATTGAGCCCCTCTGGATATGATCTGATCGCAGTCATCCAACTCCACAAGCATGATTGGATGACCACAGATCAATTCCATCACCCTAAGCATGGTATGGAATACCCACGGCCTTAGCTTGCCGGATATGATCGATCGCGGTCATCCAACTCCACAAGCATGATTGGATGACCACGGATCAATTCCATCACCCCCAAGCGGTATGGAATACACACGGCCGACCCGCATGGTCGACCATTGGCCTTTGCTTGCCAAGAAACCGTCCATACCAAGCATTATGGGCGAGAAAACCTAAATTAGGGTTTGCGGCATATTACATATGCCGCAAAACGGTCTCAACCATCCATCTTCGCAGGCATAGATGGAGGGTGTAGATGCGGAACTCAAAGGGCCCGGAGCATGTCGACACAATCACCATGTGACCGCCTACACACTTGACCAATCGGTCAAAACCAACCATGGTTGGTTACAACACATTCGTCACTTTGAAATAGCATGGTCGCGCGGCTTTGAAAGCCAAAATTAAGGTTCAAGCCATCACGCGCGTCCATCTTCTGGCACGAATGGAGGGTCACTGAGATCAAATCGAGCAGAGTCCGGTCATACCAAAGATGACCACCGTGGGCCCATCTACCCC
Organism: Papaver armeniacum; assembly: GCA_023531295.1. Taxonomy (NCBI): domain Eukaryota; kingdom Viridiplantae; phylum Streptophyta; class Magnoliopsida; order Ranunculales; family Papaveraceae; genus Papaver; species Papaver armeniacum. The sequence continues at coordinate 304,813 of JAJJWW010000560.1, forward strand.
CTCATGTAATCGGCCAAGGCATATCACGCCTGGCCAATCCAAAACGCCCGCTCAAACATGCGTGGATACACTTCCCAAATTGCAAATCGATCTCGACCACTCAACTTCACCGGACGAATTGGGTGGCTTAGATCACGTTTTCATGGGACGGTGAGACATGGGCGTGAACATCAGCCTCCCATCTTCACGCCAAACCAACCGGCCAAGACCGACCAAGCTAGGTCGTCTTGGAAAACGCGCCGGAAAAGAGTATGGCGCGCGGCTTCTTGCGGTATCAAACTCTTATCGCAAAATCGATCTCGACCACTCCTCTTTGCCGGTCAAATTGAGTGGCCCAGATCGCGCTTTCATGAGGGAACGGAATACAGGCACCTACACCATCATGCCGTCAACACGCATGTATGGTCGGTCCTCTCCAAAATCCTTCCCATGCTTGGTTTCGACCAAGCTGGAGAGTGATGCTTGCGCACCTCTTCAAAAAACCTAATATTCATTAACGATCGTGGATGAGTGTCTCAAAGCTCATCTCATCCGTCCAACTTCACCAGCTTGGTTACACAACCCTGGTCAGGAGTCAATTGGTCAGTAAGGCGTCATTACCCATCGCCTTACCACACCACAATGCGGTACCTGCATAAAATACACACGATACTTTACAAGTATCAACTTCCTCAATAACGCAGTTATTCAATCCAGCATTACATGCTACCTTTCGTGGATCCACGATCCACATTCCAGACATCAATCATGTCGCAAGGCGGGGGGATACATACGGGGTATTGGTCGGCGGTTTACGCGTGCAGCGTGCAACGCGCCATCACAAGAACGTGTTAGGAAGTCATGGACGGTTAGAGATGAACAGGAGAAGTGGGCAAGACTGGTCGTGTATCACCGACACACAACTCCACTACTCCATCATTCCACTACCTCCACTTCCCACGAGAAACGTGAATGAGGCTCAATGACTTGTATAAATAGGTTCTCCGCCCTATTTCAAAGGAATAACGGAGAACAACACAAGTTCAGACGACAGAAACCAAGTGTTAATACAAAAACCGTATTCAAACACCCAGAGCCTGCTTGCATCAACCGTAAGCTTGCTCATCTTTCTGTTACAAGTCATAAGCAAGCCAACACCTTCACAATCTCAACACCTTCTTCGCTTCCCTCCCTAAGATCAACCCCATCTCCTTCACTTTGTGACCGAAACAAGTCTGGAACGGCCATTTCTTGGTTTAGGCCGGACTTGCCGCATTGATCTCTCGAATCTACAAGCACTCACCACGCAGTGCATTTGTTGAAGGTTTAGATTCATTCCTCATCCACACCCCAAATTACCAAATTCAGCAGGAGTAGTTTTCACCCATCAACAATTGGCGACCACAGTGGGAGGTTGATCTATCGGTTGCACAAAATTGAATTCTCAATTCTTCGGTTTTCGGCTCACGATGCATCCTCATCAGGAAACCACAGGCGGTTCAGATACCATGGGAAGTGTAGATAGAATGCTAGAGGATGTCTTGGCAAATCAAGCTGGTATCACCAGAAGGTAGAGCGAAACATTCCGCCTTTAGAATGATATAACATCACAATTACAAGAAGGATCGCGAGCATCTACTCAAGCGGTGCAGAAATCTCGAATCCTTAGTCGGGAGTCACACCTTTACCGGTGGAGAGGCAAAAGAGCGTTTAACCGCAGGTGACTCGGGAAAGATGAACAACATGGTCCAGTCAACAATGAAGATCCGAGGCAACTCCACGAGAGGAGAGGACTTGTCCGGAGTACTACAACGTCTACTAGGATAAAGAAATGGAGCCTGCAGCTTACGGATCCCTGCTGGAAGATTTACATCTCAAGACCCTTGTCGAAGCCGTGAAGAAACGCTTGAGGAAGGAGAAATCAATCAAGAAATGCCTGAATACAGAGGATGGGAGCGTTCAATCCGGTCACTCAGCAGTGACATTACGACACCTTCTACATCCCTCTACTTAGGAAGACAATCCGCGAGACATGATGGCGCTCGCAAGTCTTCCAACTTCATCTCTGTTCCATATCAAAGCCACGGGAGACATCGCAACGCCCGCTAACGCTTGATAAAAGCTAGACTCAAGGTACTTACATTTCCCTTCCCAATGAAGAAGATTCGGAACTACTGGAGACGTGGGTGCGAAACGGAGAGATAAAGCTACCCCGATACTGGCGCCCACCTCTTGGTCAAGGAGTAATGGACCCGAGGTATTGTCATTACCACCGGTCCCTTCATCACCCCACAAAGTGAGTGCAACGCTTTGGAGCGCATTGTTCGGGGAGAAGCTTGGTTCGGAGAGATAGCTTTCGGAGGATTTTCTTAGAAAGACTACTAGGTTTGATATAAGTGAGGCTTCAAAAGGCAAGTAAGTTTTACTCAACAACTTTACAAGAAAGATAGTTTAGAATTCACGGGGACTTAACATCCCGCATGTGGAGAAAGAGGCTCGAGTAATCAAACACCATATCCATTTCATTCATGCTTTCCTTTCACACAACGTTTGCAACTTCATGTGACATGTGCAATCATTCATGACCAAGATGCAAATTTCATTTAAAATAACCTCTTTCAAAGAAAAAATCATTCACCAAACTATCTCAAAATGAACCAATTCAATTACCTATTAATTCAAAACCGGTAGTCAAAGGAATCCTCACTATCACTCAAAAACAAGAACATCTAAAGGACAAGTAGGTAGCTACGATCCTTCAAGGAAAGTCCTTCGGCGACAACTCGTCCTTCCGGGCAAGAGAGACTTTCATCCTTTGAAGTACAACCTGCTTCAGCCTTCAGGTTCCTTAGGCAACTTTTCAACCTCTTCTTCTGGCGAGTAACACAAGATATCTGAGGAAGGGCTCCGTCCTATAATTTCCGGAGCTACCGTGGTCAATACACCTTATGCAAGCCGTCAATTCTACCACCGGTGCCAGATAGCAGGAGATGTTCCGATGTAAGTGTAACACCTCCCGTCACGGAGTCGGAGCAACCGCAAATCCCGGCAACTCCTCAGCGTAACGCCTCTAGTAGTCACCCGGAGCAACAACTTTCACTCCTGCATCGGGACGAGGAGCCGGAGGGGACGAGAGGAGGACCACCATCCATTACCATTTCGGACTTGATGGAGAAGCGGGAAGTTCTTGCTAAGACTCAAACGGATATGGCCGCAACTCGAGAAAAAAGAGGTATTTCAGCGCGGACCTCGTGGACACGATCAAATGAGCGACATCGGATATGAACGGTCTGTCATGGAGATTCCTACACTTTGGGACTGATCCTCACAACGATCCTCCCAGGGTCAACAGATTTACTACGAACCGAGACCAGTGGATTAGGAAGCGGCATCTCTAGTGGAAAGCTTGTGTGAACTCTTGCGCCTCTCAAAGAATCAACGTGCGAGATGTTTCACGTAATTAATAAAATAGCTACGGACGTACACCGACTCCTTCACGTCCGGAAGTCTTAGCGCATCGAAAACACTGTAAATAATGTTACATTTCGAGAAGACGACATGATGGCGAGAAAAAGATCACGACCGGCCCTACATGTTACCGCACACATCAAGGGTTCGAGTTCGGGAGGGCCCTCGTCGACACGGAGCATCTTCCAATGTGATTTCTCTCAAGACTCTCGGGACGGCCAAGGTTAGCCCATGCAAGATTGTGCGTCATCCCACCACAATGCGGACTTGAAGGAAACCGGACCAGCACATACGGTGAAGCTTCAACCCATACTCACACCAAAAGGGGGGCACTTTCGAAGCAAGACGTGATTAGAAGGGAAGACAATATACGGCGTCATTGTTAGCATTAGCGAGGAGACCGACACCGGTCTCTCCGCCCAATGGAATGCTCCAAAAGCGATTCTCTCTACCGAACATCGACATGTTAGTAGATGCAACCAGCGGACACGGCATGTTCTCCTCCATGGATGGATGTAGCGGCTACAATCAGTAAGGATGTACGAGCGTGACGCAAGGGAATATATCTCACCAACAAAGCGTCTGACCTTGGCCTTACATAGCGGTTCCACGAAGCGGCAAGGGGAATATATCTCACCAATAAAGCGATACAACCTTGACCTTACATAGCGGTTCACTGGCGGCAAGGGAAAACCACCGAGATACAATATCCCGCGTGTCCGCCAACTCCAACTCAGGTGCCACATGTACGACTCCGCAATGATGCAACAACGTTCGAGATATTCCATACCAGGCTCGACAAAAACCACTACGAACAAACCATGTAAACACGCTTGGGGACTCGAGGCTCGGCATGAAGTTCCTTCACCGTCGATCAAGGATTTCTTCAACACGAGAAAGATGGTGTCAAGAATCATGGAATTCGCAAGGGTAATCGGGCGAAGAGGAAGCCACTTCAACGCTCCCTTCAGAAGCTGCTTCAATGGTCTATTCAAGAGCCGCCGCAACGCTCTCTCCGAGACCCACGTTCGCTTCAGAATCCTTCTTCAACACTCTCTCCAGGACCCACCTCAACGGTCGCATCAGAAACCACTTTAACATCCTCTCGAGACGTTTCAACACTCAAGTTGCATCAATAATCTGCGCTCCGGTCAAGTTATCTTTGATGTACTCATTGCTCAACATACGTCTCATCCATCCTTCATGAGGACCCGGCGGAGCATGAAAAACCCTGAAGTCGATAGGAGGAAGGTTATCCTGTGGAACGGATGTTTTCATATAGTTGAAAGGGCGCGGCGAACAATTCATCATCGATGTTCGGCATATCTTTGAAGTTTGTCAACACTTCCCGACTTGGCTTTTGACATTATCTCAGAAGACATCTCAACGGGGATTCTTTCTACCGCAATGAAATAAAAGACAGGAGTTAGAACTTGTATGAAAGCATATGAGAAGTGTCGCCACACACGGAAAGACACAACTCACACAATGGCCAAGTACAAACATCATTCAAGTACATACGGTACAAGCCTCAAGTACGGTATTGCTCAAGTCAAAAAGGCTGGTATTGCTCAAGTCGCAAAGGCTGGTGTTAATCACGACATAAGGCTGGTATAATAGGCGCACACAGCGGGGCGGTTTCAGTCGAAGCACATGGTGACGTTTGAAGCATGTACACGGTAGACCCACTTTCAACCGAACGGACACAACAAGCCCACGTTCGATCAAGCGGCGCAGTAACCCCACGAACGAAGCGGCGCGCGGTCGGTCGATTAGGCACATCCCCACGATTGAACGAAGCGGCGCAATAGCCCCTCGGCCGGCTTGATCATAGCAAGGTCGATCGAAGCAGCAAGGCCGACATCATGCTAGGGGAACACTTTTACGGACGTCTCTTGAACGTGACATGCTCGAAGGACGGGACGACCCGTCTCTCCACAGTAACATCTAACATTGTCTCATAAGTTTTATCTTTAATCGTCACCATCTCATGCCTACCACACAATAGTGTAACCATTGTGTGCTAGGCGAGAGACTTAATGTTGATGGTGGATTTTCGTTCAAGGTTGAGTTTGTAAAAAACCGAAAAATCATGCGGCTGACATCTTGTAAAAGATAAAGCCATTTATAAGTGTTGGATACTCCCTCACTTAATTCAGCCTTGTATTTCTCCGTACTCATTATCAGTGTGGCATGATGACTGAGTGTTACTCTTATAGAGTAACAAGAACCTCCAAGCACTATAATGAATCATTATCAGTGTGGCATGAGACCGAGTGTTACTCATACGAGTAACACGAACCTCCAAGCACTATAATGAAATCATGTACGAAATACCCGTATGTGCCGATTGTCGGTGTGTTATACTAGCCCGAGCCCTCTCGGTGTGTTATACTAGCCCGATTGAGCCCTCTCGGTGTGTTATACTAGCCCGATTGAGCCCCTACGGATATGATCGATCGCGGTCATCCAACTCCACAAGCATGATTGGATGACCACGGATCAATTCCATCACCCTAAGCATGGTATGGAATACCCACGGCCTTAGCTTGCCGGATATGATCGATCGCAGTCATCCAACTCCACAAGCATGATTGGATGACCACAGATCAATTCCATCACCCCCAAGCGGTATGGAATACACACGGCCGACCCCGCATGGTCGACCATTGGCCTTTGCTTGCCAAGAAACCGTCCATACCAAGCATTATGGGCGGAAAACCCTAAATTAGGGTTTGCGGCATATTACATATGCCGCAAAACGGTCTCAACCATCCATCTTCGCAGGCATAGATGGAGGGTGTAGATGCAGAACTCAAAGGGCCGGAGCATGTCGACACAATCACCATGTGACCGCCTACACACTTGACCAATCGGTCAAAACCAACCATGGTTGGTTACAACACATTCGTCCGCCTGAAATAGCATGGTCGCGCGGCTTTGAAAGCCAAAATTAAGGTTCAAGCCATCACGCGCGTCCATCTTCTCCGGCACGAATGGAGGGTCACAGATCAAATCGAGCGCAGTCCGGTCATACCAAAGCATGACCACCGTGGGCCCATCTACCCCCTCATGTAATCGGCCAAGGCATATCACGCCTGGCCAATCCAAAACGCCCGCTCAAACATGCGTGGATACACTTCCCAAATTGCAAATCGATCTCGACCACTCAACTTCACCGGACGAATTGGGTGGCTTAGATCACGTTTTCATGGGACGGTGAGACATGGGCGTGAACATCAGCCTCCCATCTTCACGCCAAACCAACCTAGGCCAAGACCGGCCAAGCTAGGTCGTCTTGGAAAACGCAGGAAAAAAAGAGTATGGCGCGCGGCTTCTTGCGGTATCAAACTCTTATCGCAAAAATCGATCTCGACCACTCCTCTTTGCCGGTCAAATTGAGTGGCCCAGATCGCGCTTTCATGAGGGAACGGAATACAGGCACCTACACCATCATGCCGTCAACACGCATGTATGGTCGGTCCTCTCCAAAATCCTTCCCATGCTTGGTTTCGACCAAGGCGGAGAGTGATGCTTGCGCACCTCTTCAAAAACCTAATATTCATTAACGGTCGCAGATGAGTGTCTCAAAGCTCATCTCATCCGTCCAACTTCACCCGACTTGGTTACACAACCCCGGTCAGAGTCAATTGGTCGCAAGGCGTCATTACCCATCGCCTTACCACACCACAATGCGGTACTGCATAAAATACACACGATACTTTACAAGTATCAACTTCCTCAATAACGCAGTTATTCAATCCAAAGATTACATGCTACCTTTCGTGGATCCACGATCCACATTCCAAAGACATCAATCATGTCGCAAACTCGGGGATACATCGGGGTATTGGTCGGCGGTTTACGGCGTGCGGCGTGCAACGCGCCATCACAAGAACGTGTTAGGAAGTCATGGACGGTTAGAGATGAACAGGAGAAGTGGGCAAGACTGGTCGTGTATCACCGACACACAACTCCACTACTCCATCATTCCACTACCTCCACTTCCCACGAGAAACATGAATGAGGCTCAATGACTTGTATAAATAGGTTCTCCGCCCTATTTCAAAGGAATAACGGAGAACAACACAAGTTCAGACGACAAAAACCAAGTGTTAATACAAAAACCGTATTCAAACACCCAGAGCCTGCTTGCATCAACCGTAATCTTGCTCATCTTTCTGTTACAAGTCATAAGCAAGCCAACACCTTCACAATCTCAACACCTTCTTCGCTTCCCTCCCTAAGATCAACCCCATCTCCTTCACTTTGTGACCGAAACAAGTCGGGAACGACCATTTCTTGGTTTAGTAGGACTTGCCTGATTGATCTCTCGAATCTACAAGCACTCACCGCGTAGTGCATTTGTTGAAGGTTTAGATTCATTCCTCATCCACACCCCAAATTACCAAATTCAGCAGGAGTAGTTTTCACCCATCAACAACAGCAAACCTCAGTTTCATCTTCATCATTCAACCACTTCTTTTCTTCACATTTTCGCATAACCACCAACTGCAATTTCTACTCTGACCACAAGACCAATTACATTTCCCACTCTCGGTCCAAGATTTTGCTGCAACAATATAGAAATTGAACTTGTAATGCCGTTCCATGGCTATAAAATGAATTAACATCAAGAATCAATCCACAGAGTACCCACAACCATCTTCAATTCATAATCAATTTCAGGCTCAGCAACACCTTTTTTCATGCACATCCAAAATTATTCTTCAACCCGGAGCTTATGCCAGAAGAACCCAATTTCAGGCTCACATCGAGAACCCAATATTCTCATCACCGTCGACATCTATTTCGATCAAATATGAATCCAAACTCGAATCAAAATCTGCATCACAGCTCCGTGATTATCTCACAAAGTTTAGAGATAAGTCTAATAGTAAGTCGAACGACGATTGGAACAAAAAATTTGAGCTCATACTCTTCAGATCTATATATCAAAACTGGATCTCCTTTCTTGTTCACAGAGAAACAAAAATTTCTTGTTTTGAAAAAAAAATAGTTTACGTATAAACTTACTCGGGACATTTTAGTCGGTTACAATTAAACATTTTAAGTGATTCTGGGTGAAATATCCAAATTGGCTATTTAAACAATATTTTTTTTATTACTGTCCATATAAACAGTATCTAAACCTAGAAATCTATTTCACCCAGGAATTCTTGCTTTTGGTCTTTTTGACCAATTTTGTGTTACTAAAACAATCTCAGCAATTCAGCCAGACAGACCATTGGGATAAGCAAGCTAGGGAGGTTAAGGAATGGCTTTGAGCCAAACATCAGGTGAACATACTCAGCAGAACTTGCAAATTTTATCCTTCTTTCTGTCATTGAAATATGAAATATGAAGTAATTAACTATATAATTATCCGATAAGTTATTAAGGAATAACCATCTCTTCAAATTATGCTCGCTTGTTTTGTATGCCATATGATTTATTTGTGTGAGTTGTGCGCTGAACGACAAGTTCATTGTTTTATCTATTTCAGGATTTGTTCGTACTAGATGAAGGTTATGAAAAAGCTACCGTGTGTAATACCTGTGGATTTAATTCTGATTTGTGTATTCGTGTCTCGTGAGGTAACTTATGATTGCAATATCAAAAGTAGAAGCGACCAGAAATGGCAGAAAGCCAAGCACACAACGGGTAACTTCCCTCGAAGCAAAGCTGAAATGGCACACATAGTGTAGTTTACTCTCTTATTACTGCTTAAAGACTGGGAGGAGAGGTGTATACTGATTAATAAAATGTATGAGTTGTAGTCACGACTATATTTGGGATATCTCTTATTCTCTCCTCTTTATGTTTGACTGAACAAATAATTATTTCTCTCTTCCACTAGTCATACAATTATGTAATCTTTGTTAATCTATATGCATGGTCTCTTGGATTACTCTTTCCATATATCAACTGTTTCTCTTTTGTACTCTTTTTAAATTACTTCTGTAGTCAATTGAAGTGATCCTTCAGTTTGTTTACACTTCGGGATCTTAACATGGCTTTTATATACGCATTCTTTGCAATAGGGAAAAGAAAATCTATAATATGGGGTCTGCTATAATTTGTTGTCCTATAGCAGCACCTAAAGTGAATTCTGAGCAGGAGAATTTGGCCGGGTTTATGCAATGGCGGTAGCCGGTAAGTATTATATGGAAGATATTACAGCCCATTATGTTAAGCCGAAACTGGCACTTTGAATTCAGTTTGTCATGTTTATGTAGAAGGAAAAGCAGGGTTCAAATTTTCGTTTAATTTGAGCTTGGGGTATCAGAATGTGAAATTTAGCTAACTTATTTTAATTAGTACTTGTAGTTTCAAATTCAGTTTCTGATTTTCATTTCTTGAGTTCTAGTTTCCAAAACTCAAGCAATTCCACCTCACCAAGGAGTTAGTTCATGACATTATGCTTCTGACCTTGACAGTCAGTTTCATGTCTACAGTATAAATCCAATTTGTCATGTTCATGTATAACATTTCGTTGGAAAAAAAAAATGGTTCAAATTTTTGTTTACTTTGAGCTTGGGTATCAAAATGTGAATTTTAACTAATTCATTCAAGGGTGATGACACTGAGATTTCCATTTAACTTCAAATTCACAGTTTTTAATTGATCAAATTACTCATTTCTTGGTTGAATTTTGAGAACAGGTGTAGTTTTCAAAACTGTATTATATCCACCTGATCAAACAATGAGTCATGACTATGTTCTGCCCTTATCCACTGGGTAGATTGTGAATATAAAACCACAGTGAGTCCTAATGCCCTAACCCTAGCTATAAAATGGAAAATCTTGAGAGAGAGAGAGAGAGAGAGAGGAGAGTATGATTATGAGTTTCAGACTTCAAACACAGAGAGAATGAAAAATGAGTAGATAGATCTAAGCAGTTAGTTATTGGTTGATCCAAATCCAAATACAGATAATGGAAGATGGTGTTGGAAGAAAATCTTACAATAGATCAAATTTGTTAGGTTTGTTGCTGAAAAAGACTCTGAAGACCAAAAAGAAAAGGAGGAAGAAGATACAAAATGGTGTATGCAGTGATCTGTATGTTGGCATGGGCGGTCTCGGAAAAGTTAGCAATATCGCATAGCCTCCATATCTTGCTGTTTTTCTGACCATCGGAACTTGGCGAGAGAGGTAAAATCTCAATTGAGCTGATTTCTAGGCCGGGTTTTAATAAAGTGTGTAATCTTTTATGTCCGATTATATTTGTTAAGTAATTATATCACATAGAGTTATTCTGTTAGTTCAATAATTATATTCATCTATGTGTTTTCTCACCCCCTGATCGGAATCACAAACAACAATGCTGAAGTCCTGTAACAAGTGTAGAAATTGTAAAAATTTTGCTACTGTCTGGTTGCTAGTAAGTATATTGGACACGACCATTTGATAATCATAATTTGTGCAAGATTTTGAGTAATTAGTTACTCAATTACTGAATTACTAGGCATTGTATTAGCATTTTGGTAGAAATTAAATAGTGCAGTGCTAGTCTTAGTTCTCGGTTAACATAGATTTCGCATAAATTGGAAACTCCTAAAATATGAAAATAATAAGTCTCATTACCCTGTTTGATGATCGTTTTTATCTGTGAGATACCCTGTATACATTTACATCAAAATGTTCGTTCCAAGTGTGCTGTTCTAGTGGTCAATAAGCTCTTATACTGACGGTGCTGTTATCTTGTAGATGAAACACTATTTTTCTGATGCCAATGGGGAAGATGTAGAAGAAATCAAAAGAAATGGTGCCCTACTAACGAAGCTACTTACATTGCATCATTTGTGTTACTGTCTTCCTGACAACAGGAGATGGAAGCTGGTTGTCAAAGTGCAAATATGGAAAATATTTCCAAAGTTTGTCAAGGAGGATAAGGAGTGTCTGTGGGCCAAACACCAGGTTAACTTACTCAGCAGCTCCTGCAATTTTATTTTTATTTCGATCATTGGAAAGAGATGTGATTATCCATAGAAATTTTTGGATAAGTTATCATCATTGAATAACCATTTCTATAAATTACGTTTGCTTACTTTGTGTGAGTTATGCACTGAATGACAAGTTCACTGTTTTATCTATTTCAGGATATGTATGTACTAGACGAACGCTATAAGACCTTTAATTGCTGGGATTTAACCTTTGAAGTACTCTAAGCTCTGCAGATTTTGGGTCAAGTTCTTATTAATTCCACGTATGCTTCTTACCAAATAAAAGCTATTGCTTGTGGAATATTTAGAAACAAGAAAGCTAAATGGAAAAGACATCAGCATACCCCTCGCGATACAAATGAGAAACGTCCTGCAGATAAACCCAACATGTTAACCGACAGTGAGAGGAAGGATCTTGTGAAATTCTGGACTGAAGAGCAGCAGGTAAAAAAATTCATAACTCTGTCATGCTCACCCAGTAATTTTCTTCTTATTAATACTGACTTGTGTATTTGTTAGGTACTTTCGGATCACAATATCAAAAGTAGAAGCAACCAGAAAGCCAAGCACACAATGGGTAACTTCCCTCGATGCAAAGCTGAAATGGTACATACATACATATGTTGATCTTTACAGTCACTTTTAATTCCTGCAACTTGAAAGCTGTTCTATGTTTATTATCTGGTCTTGGATTTGACTGTTCATGGTTGGAATGTTTATCATATTTGTCTGTGTAAAATATTACGAAACTTGTCTAGAATAGGAACACCATATGCTAGTAGACACTGGATAGTGCTATACCATGTTATAGCCTTATAGGGCTGCAGAAATTTACGGAACTTTCATTCTTTCACATTAACTTATCTAGAAGTGGTTTTCTATACCTGGAATGTCTTTTCACTATCCCAGAATCATACTAATTATATTTGAGGATAGCTGTTCTCAATAATTCTTTTTTACCGAGTTTATCATTTACGCCAGATTTATGTGGTTCACAGACAAGTTAACACATTTATACTTAGGCCCCATGCTAGTTCGAGAAAAATAATCTAGAAGCATGTACTTCCTGATCACAGGATTAAAGAAGCCACTCTGATTCATTGATCACTTAAGTTGAATCTCTTATTACTCTTTTGTGTCAAGTAGGCTAGATTAATCTCTGCTGAAATATGCAGGGATATGACTCCATTCCAGTCGAAATTCCTGATCCAAAAGCTAAAGAGGTCTGTTGATTGCTCTAGTATCACATAATAATAGTATGCTTAATTTTGTGTTTGATGATTGCTCTCCCTTTTTGCTCAAGCTAGTCTTTCATTGTAATTCCATCCTTTACCAAACTTATGTCTCACTTTATCAATTTGTGTGCTCGACTTTGATCAGCCTGACTGGGATGTCGAAGAAGATGATATGTGGAGAGCATCATAGATACCTAATCTGGCTTGCAAAGGACCATGGAATTAAGGTATGCCCATCCATTATGTTTCTTTGGCCAGCTAACAAGAACTATAAGGTTTTACTTGTGCAGAGCACATTTCTCATCAATGACGTGTTTGTATATAACAGAAAATTAAGAACCCCAGTTATAATGGGAAGTGGAAGACTCAATGGATTGATAACACAGGTATGTTGCCATTCTGAATGAGTTAAATTAGAGTTGTGAGATCAGGAATCTAGCACCATTTTCATTTGTTTATCTATATGTGCAGCGTTTGAAGAAGATAATCTAAAGCCAATCAAGTATTGTGGAAATGAATTTTGGCAGGTTAGACTACTGATTGTGTTAACTAATTCAATAAAAAGTTCAAAGTTTGCAGTTCAGATGTCAACCTTTTCCCAAAATATCGAGGAAAATGTAGCTTAATTACTCTTTTACTCATGTAGAGAAATTTAATGGATTTGCAAATTATTGACATGTTTGCTTCTTCATTAACAGTGGTCAATTGGCTTTCCTTTCTAATTCTTAAAAAATGCTTTGCTTTTGCTTTGCATCGTGATCGCCGTGATTACATGGACGATTATTATGAAAGCAATTCTTGATAACATTTACTTAAATTCAAATTCTTCTTTTGATATCTTTATCTTATAGTTAAATCAAAATCCTGCATATGCTCGCATTTGAAGTTCAATTTTTGTCATCTTGCAGTATGAAGGCTGAGTTCGGGTGTTTCTGGAGAAGTGAAATAGACGACGTCCAGAATCAAGAATCTTGGATTACTCTTTTCCATATATGAATTGTTTTTCTCTTTTGTACTTCTGTAGTCAACTAAAGTGATCCTTCCATGAGTTTGTATATACATTTTAAAATTGAAAATGTAAAGTTTGCAGGATTCTTTGCTATAGGAAAAAGAAAATTTATACCATGGGTCTGCTATATAATTCGTTGTACTACAACAGCGCTAAAGTGAACTCCGAACTGGAGGATTTTGTCGGGGTTCTGCAGTAAATAACACAGCAGTATTAGATGGAAGATATTCAGCCCATTAAATTAAGCCAATGAGCCAATTTTAGCTAACTTATTTTCGTTTGTAGTTGTAGGTTCAAATTCACAGTTTCTGGTTTCTCAGAGTAATTCATTTCTTGATTCAATTTTGAGTTCAAGCAATTCTGTATTCAGAGCCACCTCACTAAACAGTTTGTTAATGACTTTATGCTCCCCTTATCCACCGGATACATGGTGAATATAAGACCACTGTTTGCCCTAGTGCCCTAACCCTAGCTATAAATTATAAAAGATTGAGAGAGAATGATTCAGACGGAGAGTCTGAAAAATGAGTAGATAGATCAAAGCAGTTAGTTATCGGTTGATCCAAATCCAGATACAAGATAATGGAAGAAGGTGTTGGAAGAAAAGTTTACAATAGATCAAATTTGTCTGGGGTGTTGCTGAAAAAGACTCAGAAGATCAAAAAGAAAAGGAAGAAGAAACAAAATGGTTTATTTCAACGATTGATAATGGGTATGAGCGGAATCGGTAAAGTTCACAATTTCACTTGAATAAGCTGCAGTTGGAAGAGTTAGACACTGGCAATCTTCTTTAGGTGTTGTGCTGTAGATCAATGGGAGACTCGTGCGGTGTAAAATAGATGGTCTTTCCCTCATCTAGCCCACGAATACCTCATGAGAAGCATACAAACGTGAGAAAAGCATGCCCGGTCTTTGTTTTTGACAACACAAAAGCAGCTAGGTGGAATTTGGGTGCAGTGATGAAAGCGATAAAGTTGAAGAAATGAAGTTTCAGCAGCCATGAATTCATGTGGTATGCATCTTTTTGAACTGGTACTTGTGGTGTTTTGTTACGATTCACAATTTATTGGATGTGTTTGGGATTCTCTGTTTGGATTTATTGTTAATAAGTTTATTACTGTGTTTCAGTTCAATTGTCCCTTTTAGTGAAATCATACTCTGGCACATATCTCGGCTGCAAATGCAATGGCTAAAGGTATGGGTGTAATTTCAACTGCCATTTTAGCTCACTACTTAGTTGCTAAACCATTTTTGCATTGCATCAGCATTTTGGCATGTTTTTGAGAAATTACTTAGTGCAGTGCTAGTCCTAGTTCTCCGTTAAAATATTCGTTCCAATTTTGTTGTGCTGACAAAGAAAAATTCAAACAATTAATCCCCTGACCCAAGTTTCACAAAATTGTCGATCTGAAATTTTATTATGTGTTTTTTTCTTCTTCTTTTACTTGATTAGAAACACAGAGCCAACCTGCAAAATGGTTTCTTTAGTCTTACCCAAACATGATTGGTACATTCGATGATTAACAGACTGAGCTTTTAGGAGCTAAGTACCCTTCCAGGTTTCTATCTTTTGCCATTTAGTGAAAGAGCTATAGCCGCCAAATTTTCAAAATTACTAGCTTCAAATTTAATATGCATTAGTATCTGTGATCCTCCTTTGGAACAAGCATCAGTAAAATCTTCAGTCGTTATCATGGAATAACCATTTCTTTAAATTACGTATGCTTGCTTTGTGTGACTTATGCACTGAATGACGAGTTCATTGTTTTATTCATTTCAGGATATGTACGTACTAGATGAACGTTATACAAAAAAGCTACCTTATGTATTGCCTGTGGAATATTTAGGAACAAGAAAGCTAAATGGATATACATCGCTATTTTGGACTATTGAAGCTCACCAGGTGAATTCATAACTCTTTGATGTTCACCCAGTAACTTTCTTCTTTACATTCATGTCTAATTTTTTCTGACTTGTGTATTCTAAAGGTACTTTCCAATGGCAACATAAGAAGTAGAATCCACCAGAAAGCCAAGCACGCAATGGATAGGAGAAACTTCTCTCGATCCGAAGCTTAAATGGTATGCATATTCATATGTTGGTCTTTGCAGTAACTTTTCATTCCTGCTACGTAAAAGCTATTCAAGGTTTATCACTTGTTTTTATGTCTTCAACTTTTGTTGTAACACCCAAAGAATCTCTGTTTGGGTTCTTATCAATTCAATGGAATTTGAACTGCCGTTACATATTGTAGCTGTCAATCAATTCTAGGCAACTATTAGGTTTTCTGAAACATCCTCTTGGCATATGAATCCAACGATTTCTAGTATTTAATTTTCGAACATAAGACTAGACAAATTGAGTCTCCGGGGCCATAAGCATTGAAAGGTTTTGTGTTTTTATTCTGTGTGTTTGTGCCTGTTTACAGTCTTTTGAAAATGCTGGCAAAATCAACAGTGGGAGATAAGCCTTTTCTGGCTGGTGCATAGAGATTGACTTGGATACCCTGGTTGTTTCAAATGAAACCTTTGCTAGGTTGAGATCTTTGAATATTACATGTTTTCTCTTAGCATTTTATTGTTGCGTTTTTTCTTTCTTTTATGTTAATATATAATCTTGATGTCGGTATTTATCTCTAACTTACCAGTGGATGATTTCATTTGTATATATATATATATATATGCTCTCAAGCTGGTCAAGATTGACACACAATCATCTGGTTCAGTATTTATGAAATTACTCAGTAACTTTGACTGCTGCATACAGTGCACCCATAGAATTGATAAGAAATGGATATCATGGTTGTAAGCCGCGTTGGCTGATACCAGTCACATTGACGTTCAATTTTGTATTATAGTTCTCTAACAATGCGTATATGCTGAAATAATGCGCTTTGGATAAGCTGTTTTAATTTGCCCATACAAGTAATTTGTGTAGAAAGTTACCTGGCATGCATCTATCAAACAGTCTACTTTTATTTCTCAGACTGTCTGTTAGAATGATCTAAGATTACTTTTGTCCTACACTTCATAGCCAATTTGACATACTATCCTCAGAAAGTAAATCTTCCCTTGCGACATACATCAAACATCAGGGACGACTTGACAATGCCACTTAAAATGAGCTTAGAATCTGCCGGAGTGTCTTTAGAGGAGGCACCCAACAAGGACGTCAACTGCAAAAGCTTATCCACTCTTTGAGTCTGGCTCTTAGGTATTCTACGCGGTATCTCCTCAATAGATTTGATCTTCTCTTTTGTTAGCTACACTAACCTCAAAGTCGTTACCAGAGACTATAGGGTAATTGGTGACCTCCATGAAATCTATTTGTGTATTTGGATAATTGATGTTAGGTATAAAAGCCCATCTCTGTCTTCCGAGAATTGGTCATCTCTAGTAATCTATTTTAAACATTTGAACCCTTTTGTTCATATTCTGTCTAAAATTAAACACGTTAAGAAGAAACGAGTATCAATTCTTATATATGATAATGATTTGTGGTTCATTGATGAACAGGAAGGCCATGGCGAAGTTGCAAGCTTAGAATGATGCCGAAGGAGAGTCTGATGGCGAACAGATTGAACATTCTATAATGGTGTAGTTCTGATTGGACTTTTAATGCATGTTGCCAACTGTTTCTTTTCATGTCAATTTGTGCGTTTCAGAATTTGCTTTTGCTAAATTTCGATTGGAAAGATTGTGGTGCATGCTTTGGGGAGTCATTTATTAACGAAAATGAAGTGGAAATTAGTTCTTTATAGCCTGTTTGGATACCAGAAGCAGAAGTGCTTCTGCTTCTGAACTTCCAGAAGTTACTTCTGAGAAGTCAAAAAGTCGAAAAATTAGTTTGGCAACTAGATACTCCCTCCGTCCCTAATTAGATGAGCTACTTGTAGTTTGCACAAATTTTAAGGCAAGGAGGAAAATGGAGTATATTTAAGTAATTTTTACAATTATACCCTTATGGGCAATAATTAGTAAATTTAGAAACGATTTATCTCTTAAATTATACCACGGTTTTTTATAAACTTTATACCGTTGAAAAGCATTTTAAAACACCTACGCAACGAATATAAACATGACTATCAAATTATACATATTTCTTATAGAAAAAATAATCAATTAAAAGGGTAGTTTTAGAAATATCCCTTTGGTTAGTGAAATAGCTCATCTATTTGTGGACAAAACTAAAAACCAAATAGCTCATCTAATTAGGGACGGAGGGAGTAACTTTTAAGTTGAAAAGCAAATAAGTTAGTTTGGCAAATTTACAAAATCAAAAGTCAAAAGTCAAAATACCATCACTATTTCTATATTTTTAGTGTTGAAATGATTAATTTGAACAACATATTTTGATATGAACTTGAACATAATTGTGAAAACGAGATTAGTACATAATAATATATATATATAACTTATATCCATAGATGTTGAGCATAATGTTTGCCGAAATCTAATTAAAGTTACAAGAACTTATACAACATTTTCACATAGGCAGGCGATAATGTAAGGACATGCCCGTGCGAATCCCATCTCAATAAGAATCCATTTCACGTCTTCTTTTTTGAGATTCACTAGCAGTCAAATTGGCATAAGTTGTAGTTTCAGAAGGATCACTCGGCCCTTCACCGGGAACAATCATGTCATCAATTCCATACTCTAAAAATAAATCGTCTTCCATGGCGTGTCTTCTAATAAAATTGTGTATTGCACATGATGCTATAACAATATTTCTTTGCTTTCGCAAGCTATACGATGGCATCATCTTCAAAATAGGAAAACGAGCTTTCAGTACTCCAAAACATCGTTCAATTATATTACGCAATGACGAGTGTGCATGGTTAAATTTCTCCCTTGCACTAAGAGGTAACCTGGTTTCGGGATAATCATTGAGATGGTATCGTTGTCCTCTATATGGAGCTAAGTATCCCAACATATTTGAATATCCCGAGTCAACTACATAATATTTTCCTTCCCAAACGATAATAATTATCACAGATATGCAAGGTTTCAAGGTATAAACAATAATGTTCTTCATAAGTTAAGAAGTCATATTGATATAGATTCATCTTTAAGCTTCCACTCTCAAACTAGATAAAAAAGAAAATGAAGTATAACAATAATGAAAATTCACCTGTAGGGGGATGCGGGAACTTTGATTGTGGATCGTTGACAGCTTCCATAAATATTCTTGCATCATTAGCTGTGCCTTCCCAACCAGCTAAAACATAAGTGAAACACATATCAAAATCGCAAACACACATCACATTTTGAGTGGGTAAGGTCTTCCTGCCTCGATATGGTATTTGTCTTTGCACCACTTGGAACCGAAGCACTAATGTGAGTTCCATCGATCGCGCCAACACAATCCTGCCAACAAAAAATATAGTTCTGTTATATTAGCCATGTACTTAAACTCAACAACATACATAATTTATGACCAGGGTGTATACCTTAAACCAAGGATAATACTTATCACGCCTACTCATAATATAAGGATGGATAACATTAAAATTTGGAGGTCTGATGACTTCTTTTGAGAATCTGCATATGGCTTTTAAAACTGTCTTGAAATGACGAGATATGGTCTCGTTAGAATGCTGGAACCGATCTGTGACCAACCTTGTTACATTCATTGTTCCCTATTGTATACAAGAAAATACAAACTTGTTCTTCAACAGCAACATTACGAGTATCACGTAAAAACCTCCGATGTCTCAATATATCACACAAGTCATATAATACATCAACTTCTAAACGAAGTATTTCTGGGCACCGATTCACATTTCCATTTAGTATATTATACACATATTGTTTACCAGTTAATGAATCGGTCCTGTACGGTTGTTTCGGAATGAAATTTCCTATATTTTGCTCTACCACATACCTCACAACGAGCTCGACGACTTCATCTTCACTACTTGTTCCCGATTCATTATATGAACTCATGTACGCAACCTGTTAATTCATAAAATACCATAAAAATGTTAGCCAGATGTGAAAATGAATAATAGTACACAAATAAAAAAACAGGAAAAAAAAGAGCAAAAAGAATACAGACATAATGAAGACAACAATTTTTGCATAATGAAAACCATATATATTATATATATTCTCAAGTCAAGCTATTACATAGGATGTCTTATAATTATCTTCACTGCAAAATATGAGTAATCAAACAATGAGATATACGCTATACTACTGCATCCTACAAATTAAACCAAAATTACACCAAAATATCAACAAAAAACAAAAAGGCTTGACTTCAGATGTAGTGTCGTATAACTCCTTTCATATCTCATAGTCTATTTTTCTGTGGTTAGCTAGTAAATATGTGTAACCAAAAAAAATTCATCTAGATTAGTACCACTAGCTTTAATTCACAGTGTTTCATTATTTTAGTCAAAGCTTCAATCTTCAATGGAAACAATCCAATCATCCCTTCGATCTTTCGACATTTTGATAAATGTCTCTCTCCATCTTTGGTTTTGAAGAACTTTCACTGCCTTCACATATGTGTGCCTTCCAACATGTGTTCCCATCGAATCCAAAATTTATAAGCATTCAGAGATGGTGTATTTTGTTTTATCCTCAAGTTTAGCTTTAGCATTTTCAGCTAACATCTTTAACGACTCTCCGGATCTCATTTGCCTTGTTTTCTTTCCTGCCACGTCTACTATTGATCGGTTTACGCGAACGACGATGAAATTGGTTATCTACATTTTCTTCCATCTCACTAGCTACATCACCACTATCATCGGGAACATGCGTACTTTTGTGGCTACCACTTGGTGTTCGCGAGCGACGACGAAAATCAACATTTTCTTCCATCCTATAAGCCACAACACCACCGTTAGGGAAGACCTGTGTATCTAATAGTTGCGTGGGACTTTCATTTTTATTCATATCTATCTCATCTTCACCATCAGAAGAAGAAAAACCACCCTCTTGCGTCTGTCTAAGATTTCCCGTTGCCACAGTATCACCAAATATAGTTTGTAGCTTCCGATATTCGGGGCAACCAGAGACACGAAACACCTTTGTTCGTGGAAAATTCTATTAGTTAATGAAAATTTAGTATTTCATCAAAATAAAAATGTTGCTGGATAGCTAAAAAAAGAAGGTAAAGTAGCTGAACACCACCTTCACTTGCACATCCCACCATTCATTTGAGGCATCTACGGTACACAAAACAGGATCCCAGCCTAATCCGGTGTTATCTTCCACGAGTTTCTTATGATCTTTGTAATTTTCCTTCAACTTGTTGAATTTGTTCTTGAATGACTTCAAAGTATATTTCAACCTAAACTTCTTATAAAACTGATTCCTAATGTCAGTCCAATCATGCTTTGAAAAGGTTCCTGTTTGCCTATTTTCACCACATATTCGGACCTTATCTAACATCGACTCTATGAAATGTGACTCATGTACTAGAGACCAATTGGCCGGAACTTCGTTAGCATCTTCAAACAAAGGCAATGGGGATTGGTTTGAACTTGAAGCCATAATCTAATAAACAAAGAAGACGCAAAATGATAAATACGTCCTACTACAACACATTTATACACTGCGACCAAAGTATCAAATTAACATTCAGCAGTTCATGGGAGAATTGTAAAATGCTTATACTAGATGTTCAACACATCTCATTGCAAGTAGAAGGAAACTTATTATTCATATCATCAATTGCTAAAAGTAATTTCTTATTCATTAAGATAACACTCACCAGCTCTCTTATTACCCACAAGAATCCTTAATAATCCCACTTACTGACTGTTACAGTCAAAAAAAAAATTAAAAAAAAATGATAAACATCCAAACCAAAATGAAAAATTTAAAGATTCAACTATACTAGCCAAACAAATTAAGAATCCACAGTGAAAAGTTGTAAGATCTCTAAAATTTCAATTTGTTTCATTTAAATTATTTAATCCACATATAATGAAGAAAAATTAAACAAGATGGGAAAGATGATATCATGAATTACATCAACTACCTACAGAAGTTTTAAGATAATCAGATCTACATAAGAAAATCAATATCCATCAAAAAAAATCAAAAAACAAAAAAAATCAATCAAAGTTACTGTATAATATAAGACTTCAGTACTTCTACAATCTGGAAAAAAAAAACATGCTATAAAGAACAGAAATCTCATCAATTTTGTTTAGATTTACCTTTGAATGGTATCTACCCCTTTGTACTCTTCCTAATCCAAGCTACTCAGATTTATATTTTTTTGTTCTAGGAAGACAAGCACGAATGAGAGAGGAAAGTGTTGAGAAGGAAATATAAAGAAAGAAAAAAAGGACGACATTACCGAGGAGAAGCAACACGGGAGAAGTTGGAAGTCGAGTTTTTCACTCCAAAAAAAGCTACTTTTTGCTTAAAAAGTTGTTGTATAATTTATCATCCAAACGTACTTTTGACTCTTTGACTTAAATAAGTAGAAAAGTTACTTCTGTTTTCATATCCAAACAACCTATTAACTTCTTACCATGATTGTGTTGGAAAAGCATTTTGTTTGGAAATGTACTTTGGCATATGGTGTTGCATTTGCGACTACTACTTGTTTCATTTATAGCTTTTGGAACTACATGTTAAGATTCAGTACTACGAATTCCAGTTACTATTTTACTGGACACATTACTAATGCTACTCTTACATTTTAGTTACTATTTTAGTCACATTATTTATTATGTAGAAACATCTCTTTTTTGTATTATTACTCTTTTTTGCTAATCTAAACTTTTTGTCTCTATCATTCTCTATTTCTGCAGCCACTGGAAGTACCTTGGGCATCTGACAGTTAAAAGCTTACCATATGAATTCTGAGTTGAAGTTTACATCAAAAGAAAGATTTCTTTTATTTGAATTATTCATCCTCTTTAGATGGCAACTTGTACAAGAATTTACTAGTTAAAGGAAGTTTATACTATGGGGGTTGCTATGATACTTTGTACAACAAGATCACGGAGAGAACTCCAAGTAGAATTTTATTGGGTTCTGACCACTTCGATGCAGCAGGAAAAGCTCTCCTTGCAGCATTGCAGTGGTTACAAAATGCTACACATTTTGTGTTTGTTAATTGATCTTAAAATTCTAGTTTATATTGTGAAAAAAGTTGAATAAGAAAGGCAATGGAGAATAGTTTTGTCTTGTTGATGTACAAAATCAACTATTAAGTATTTGCAAGTCTGACCTTGTCAGTCAGTTTTCATGTCTGCAATGGACACAAAGGAGTAAACCAGCACACAAAACAGCGCGATGCAAGTTGGCCTAAATGACATACAATAAAACTTTTTTATCATAATACTTCATAATATAATATTCTCCCTAAAATAATAGAATTTTATGGTTCCGACTCGGGGCCTAGTGCTAAAATCATAAATTCGATAATATTATAATATAATATATCCAAAACATTCTCTTGAGCATTATTATGTCTCAAATGTTATATAAAATAATAATTTTATTAGGAAATAAAGAATAATTTTTCATCCATAAATTTATATGTAAAATTAATGTGTTAGATACTATTTATATTAAGTTAGGGTTTGTGAATACATTCAATGTAATATAATATTAATGTTTGTACAATTTCAACCGTTTCATTGTCTAAAAATTTATATCAAATTTGTCAATGGTTACAAATCCTATGTACTTTGTGTCAAACTATAGTGGTTAAAATTAAAAAAATTAAGAATTATCTTTTTGGTTAATATATTTTTAACATATTTATAAAATAATAAATTATTATATTATCGATTAAGTAACATCCCTTTAAATTAGTAGTATTAGGGTGGTCCCAGGCCTATTATTTTATAGAAGTTTTATTACCTCGTATATCATTGCTTTCTCCGCACAAATTTTTTTCAATTTTTTTCATCCTACGGGTTGTTGGGAAATGTTTGAATTTTGAGAGAAAGGGAAAGACATCTGGTTTTGTTTTGAAACTATGCAATTGAATTTTTCCTTGTTGAAACTTTGGTTTATTTTTGGTGCGATTTTTAACAAAAATGCTTTTTGTGATTCGATGGATACTCAAACTCTAATATCTCTACTGAAAACATGTACCACTTCAAAATCATTAAAACAAGGCAAATGCTCCACTAAAAGATCATCTCAATTGAATTACTAAAGAGCGTCATTTTGTCATGCCATTTACTTACTGTATATCATTGCTTTCTCATCACTGTTTTGAAACTATGCAATTGAATTTTCCCTTGTTCAGAACTTTGGTTTATTTTTAAAGTAAAAGATCATCTCAATTGAATTACTAAAGAGCGTCATTTTGTCATGCCATTTACTTAAGTCTGCAAAGTTAGTTTCCAAACCATTGAGAATCCGTCCATCACTTCCATATGAAATGGGCTACTGTCAAGCTTACACTAAAAACCAAGTTATTGATACTTATAAGCATTTACAGCTTACACCTTATCTCAAACCTGATAGCTCACTGGATTAGAAGTGTGAATGAAGGAAACAAACATTTTGCATGTTAAAATAGAATATATAAATTTATGTTTGCTTTTATTCGCAACCGGGCATTTGGTCTAGTGGTATGATTCTCGCTTTGGGTGCGAGAGGTCCCGAGTTCGATTCTCGGAATGCCCCTTTTTGTTGTTTATTTTTTTTTGCTAAAAAATGCAATAAGCTAATCAATGAAAAAGAATTGTTTCCTCTCTATGAGTCTATGACGCTAGTGATACGTAACGACATTGAGCATTTTATCACGACGCCATATTTCCACTTTCAATTCGTCCACAAAAAGGTCCAATGCTTTTGATTTCCTACAGCAGCTGGATGGATGCCACAAAGGTCAGAAAGTTGAAAGCATTCGTGAAGTCGAACAGTATCTAAGAAAATTTGCGTACTTCGATGTCTACAATAATCATACCCAACACGAAGATAGTGATGAATTTGATGACACTCTAGAATCTGGAATCAATACTTGCCAACTCATGTACCATCTCAAACCCACCGGAAATCAGAATGCTCAAACAGTGAAACAGATGAGGATGCGTAGATGTAGAGTCCGAGACATGGTCAATGTCAAGACTTCCATGAGATCAGGGTAGAAGAAGCATACTAGTACTAATGGAGGAAATAGCAGATCACTGCACACTGTCTTGCTCTACAGCTAGCTTCTTCCAAATAATCCCAAGATGGCCGCCAACTTCCAAATCCCACCTTACATATCAGTTCAGCTCTACCATCCAGTTACTGATCTCAAAACGTTGAAAACTGTCGGTTCACGAGCTTAAATTTGCTGAAGCTGATGAAATTTGCTGAAGCTGATGAAGGCCATGGCCCATGAGGCAGATATTGTGATTGCATTCTACAACGGTGATCATGGTGATGGTTCCAGCTTTGTTGGTCCTGGAGGGACAGTTGCTTATTCTTTTTCACCAACAGATGGAAGGCTTCATTTCGATGCACAAGAGATAAGTCAGCAAAATTCTGTCCTGCCCTTATCCAGTGGATGCACGGTGAATATAAATCCAAGGTCGGCCCTAATGCCCTAACCCTAGCTATAAAAAGGAAAATCTCTAGAGATAGAGAGAGATAGATGGAAAGAGTTAGATGATTCAGGGTTCAAACAGACAGAGAGTGAAAAAGGAGTAGATAGATCAAAGCAGTTATTTGGTTGATCCAAATTCAAATACTGAAACAAATATTAAGAGACATATAGATTTAGAAGGTGTAATTTATCAATGAAGAAAAGGAAGAAGAAACAAAAATGGGTTCTGCAATGATCTATGTAATTGGTATGAGCCAACTCGGAAAACTTAGCAATTTCGCACAAACTCTTCATCGTTCCCATAAGTTTCGGCAGAGACATAATATAAGTAGTCGGTTTCATTACCGTGATCACAACTCTTGCACTTCCCTAATTAACAACTAGGACAGATAGTGCGCGGATGCAGCGTAAGGTCAGGGAACAATCTTATAACAAACAGATTGCTAAACAGAAACTGTTAGCTAGCATCTCCAGTATGAACTAACAATATCCTTCGTTTAACGGAAACAACCCTCCCTTTGTTCTTACCTGGCATGTAATAATATTAGTGTATTGGACATGACAATTTGGATCATTATATGCGCACATTTGCTTACATTTCGATTTAATGACAGGTATTGGTTTACTATTTAGGTGCCACATAAAATGTTTGGTAGCATTTGTCCACTCAATTCTTGCTACTATTGAAGTTTGTTTAGATCTCTTGAGAGGAAGATTAGATTTTGTTGTTGTATTGATCTGGTGGTCAGTAAGCGTATACTTATATGAAAGAATTGATGTATTGTAGAGGAAACATCACTTCTTTGATGCTACTGTGTGGCTGCTAAAACAATCTCAGCGGTTCAACTGGGCCGACCATTGGGATAAGCAAGCTCGGGAGTATAAGTTGTGGCTGCGAGCCAAACATCAGGTGAGCATACTCGGCACAACCTGCAATATTATCCTTATTTCGATCGTTGACTTGTGCACTGAATGACAAGTTCATTGTTTTATCTATTTCAGGATTTGTTAGCACTAGATGAACATCAGAAAATAGCTACTTTGTCTGTTGCCTGTGGAGTATTTAGGAACAAGAAAGCTAAATGGGAAAGACATCACTGTACCCCCATGGTACAAATTTAAAACACCTTGTAGACAAACCCAACACGCTAACCGACTGGGAGTGGAAGAATCTTGTAAAATTTTGAACTACTGAAGAGCAGAAGGTAAAAGAATTTAGAACTCTGTCATGTTCACCCTGTAATCTTCTGCTTTACATTAATGTCTGAGGATAGCTGTTCTAAATATTCTTTTTAGAACAATAAGAATTGTAGTTATGATTGTTAATTATGCCTTTTCGTTGTAATGTGGGTTAAGAAAGAGTGGAAGGGTGGAGGACAGAGACTATCCATTTGACTGAAAGAGTTCAGTGGAATCCAAGTGTTAACTGCAGTATAACAGCAAGGAATTTGAGGACTAATGATCTTGGGGTGGTCATACTCGGCTGTACATGATACACCATGAGGGAATCACTCTCCAACAAGATATTTGGTTAGTTCATCTACCTAATCTATCCGTCTCGAGGTCTATTTTGTTTTTGAATTGCACTAAGTTTTTATAAATTTCTTTTCCTAATTGTGATAAAGTCTTTTTGTAACAGGTTTACCATCTGCGCACTTTGCATACGTAAAGAAGATCAAACCTAGCTTGCCACTCTTTAAAAAATCATCCATCATTGAAATCATGGAAGAGATTTCTTGTGTATATCCACCTGCATTGAATACAAGAGATGGAGCTTGGTGTTGGATGTGGCACTCAGTTTTTGTAGAAGTTGTGATGACAGTGGTTAATTCCTCTACGTGACATTGTGCTGACAATGGGTCATTGTCTGCAGTCTCTTAAGGTTGTTGTGCTGTTTAGTTTGCAAAAATCATAATGATGATAACTTGTATCACAGTAAGTTGGTCATGACTTGTTTCCCTCAGTTGGGGTGTAAGAACAAGTATGATTAAGTATAAAAGTTACAAAATGAATTACAGGTGCGCACCTCAGTTAGTTTTAACTCAAAGACATCAAAACGTGGCCGCTGCCAACCTTGCCAGCATTTACAGGGCAAAATCTTAGTATTCTACTTTGTAGTCTCTAAATCAATGGCAATGTAAGTAAGGCTCAGGTGGAAACAGGCTGTAAGAACTTCTGTCCTTTGTTTTTTGATTACCGGCTCAACACAAAATGTAATTGTCGCCTGAAATTTACTCTCAAATATTCACCATGATTCTCAAACAAATCACTTTCAGTTACTTGAACGAAAATTTTAAGTTGAATGTTATTTGGTCCTTCAATGACCAACTGACAGCAGGGAGATTGATCTTCTGAAAGTTAAGTGAAGATCAACATGATAAATGGTTTGATTGAAAATTAGGGAACTCAAAAACATACAGAACGTGTTCCTTCTCTTAGCCTTTCACCATTCCAAAGCCAGCAATGACAAACACCAAAGCAGCAGCTTCTCTTCTTCAGATATATAGCACCCTTCATTTCGCTCTTCTTGCTAGCCATATTTCCACACCCAATTAAGTCCACTAAAAGTTTCCAAGCTTTTGATTTCCTGCAGCAGCTGGATGGAAGCCACAAAGATCAGAAAGTTCAAAGCATTAATGACTCAAACAGATGGAAGGCTTCATTTCGATGCAGAAGACAATTGAAGTATTCTTATCCACCTCATAACAGAGAGTCATGACTCTATCCTGCCCTTATCCATTAGATAGCTGGTGAATATAAAACCGTAGTCAGCCCTAATTCCCTAACCCTAGCTATAAAATAGAAAAGATTGGGTGAGAGAGAGAGAGTTAGATGAAGCTCAAAACACACAGAGAGTATGAAAATTATAAAATGAGTAGATAGATCAAAGCAGTTATTAGGTGATCCAAATCCAAATCCAAATTCCAAAACAAAGATGAGGAAACATAAAGATTTACAAGGTGTTGGAAGGAAAGCTTGCGACAGATCAAATTTGTTTGGATTGTTGCAACACTCAGAAGACCAAAAAGAAAAGGAGGAAGAAGATGGAAAATGGGGTATGCAGTGGTTTGGTACGGGCGGAATCGGAAAACTTAGCAATTTATGATAAACCCATTACTCTTCCATAAGTTTCGGCAGAGACGTCAAATTCGCAGTTGGTTGCGTTCCAAGATGGTCTGGAGTCAGGGTAAGGGATGGGAACAATCTTATAACAAAGAGATTGCAAAGCAGAAACTTTTCGCCAGCATCTCCAGTATGATTTAGCGGAAACAAGTTTCCTTTTGCCCTTACCAACTGCTGTAGAGGTAAAGGGTACTGAACAGTCTACTGAAAAAAGAAACTAAGTTCCATTGATTTATGTGTATGTATCCTTTTTGAATTGGTCCTTCTGGTGTTTCGTTACAATTCACAATTTATTGTCTGTATGTGTTTGGCTTGTTCATCAGTTTATTACTGTGTTTCAGCTAAAATCTCCCTTTCAGCGAATTAACCATTTGGTGCATATCTTCAACTGCCATTTAACTCACTCCTTTAGGCAAGTGTATTGGATTTGGACATAACAACTTTGGATCACTATATGCACATATTTGCTTACATTTTGATTTTGGTGCCACAAAATGTTTGGTAATTTGTCCACTCAATTCCTGCTACTATTGAAGTTTGTTTGGATCTCTTGAGACTCCCTCACCTTTTAAAAAGACGGAAGATTAGATTTTGTTGTTGTATTGATCTGGTGGTCAGTAAGCTTACTTATATGAAAGATGTTGTTGACCTGTAGAGGAAACATCACTTGTTTGATGCTACTGGGGAGCTGCTAGAACAATCTCAGCGGTTCAACTGGGCCGAACATTGGGATAAGCAAGCTCGGGAGTACAAGGAGTGGCTGCGAGTCAAACATCAGGTGAGCATACTCAGCACAACCTGCAATGTTATCCTTGTTTCGATCATTGACATGTGATTTAATTAACCATAGAATTATTGGATACGTTTTTTTCATTTGTGCGACTTGTGCACTGATGACAAGTTCATTGTTTTTATCTATTTCAGGATTTGTTAGCACTAGATGAATGGAAAAGACATCACTTTTACCCCACATGGTACACAATTAAAACGTCTTGCAGATAAACCCAACGCGCTAACCGACAGTGAGTGGAAGGATCTTGTGAAATTTTGGATTACTAAAAGCAGCAGGTAAAAAATTTGGAACTGCCATGTTCACCTAATAATTTTCTGTCTATCAATGTCTAATTAATTCTGACTTGTGTATTTGTAAGGTACTTGCTGATGGCAATATCAAAAGTTGAAGCCGCCAGAAGACCAAGCACACAGTGGGTAACTTCCCTTGATGCAGAGCTGAAACGGTACGTACTTACATTTGTTGGTCTTTACAGTCACTTTTCATTCCTGCAACTTGAAAGATATTTGATGTTTGATTTGACTGTTCGTGGTTGAAATGTTTCATATTTGATATTTGTCTTTGTAAGAACATTATGAAACTGTTCAAGAATGGGAACACCATATGCTAGTAGACACTGGATAGTACAATACCATGTTTTAGGGCTGCACAAATTTACGGAACTAGCATTCTTCAACATTAACTTGTCTAAAAGTGGTTTACTGTACCTGGATGTCTTTTCACTTTCCCAGAATCATGCTCTTATATTTTAGGATAGCTGTTCTTAATATTCTTTTTAGAACAATATCATAAGAGTTGTAATGCATTATGGTTCTGTTATGATTGTTAATTACGTCTTTTCTTTGTAATGTGGGTTAAGAAAGAACGGAAGGATGGAGAACAGAGAGTATCCATTTGACTGAAAGAGTTCAACGGAATCCAAGTGTTAACTGCACTGTAGCAGCAAGGAATTAGTGAAGCTGCAAGCAGTGGGGAACTGAGCATCAACCCATATGGATTTAGTGAGGATGGTATACAGTCTAAGTATCCTGCACAGGTATACTATCTCAATGGAGGTAGATTCTCTTCTTTCCTGTGCCAATAACAGGCAATGGATTTCTAATTTCAATAATTGTCCGTTCTCAGGTTTGCATTGTATCCGAAAGCGAAGCAAGTCACTTTCCAGTACAAACTGTATTACAGTTAGTTGATGACATTTTCCCTCACAAGCTTACTTTTGTTTCGTTGAAAGAATTAGTAGAAATAAAAATGTCAGTCAGCTGATTTTTTTTTATTTTTTTTTTTGAAGAAGAAGATTAAAATAGATAGCCAGGTGCCAAGAAGGCACAAAAGAATACAATCCTCAGGGCTTAAAGCCCTGAAGAGGACTACAAAAGGACCAGAAGACTACAGTTACAAATTATATCTCGTACACTTTTTTATCCCAACTAGCCACTAAATCATCGGAAAAAAAGACCCTAACACTTGCGATGGGAGCCCCCATTGATACAATAAGGCTTCAAAAGAAATGATAATCTCTGAAGAGACAGAAAGCTGTAATTTGTAGACGAAGCAGGTAGCAAGATGAGAACCCTGGAGTAGCAATCTTGATGTAATTTCATCGCTACTACAGGTTTTAATTTTTTATTATCTTATGTTCAATCTGCAGGCTTTTTGAAATTGATTTCTGGTGTAATTTGTCTCTGAACATATGTTGTATACCTGCACTTCTGCTACCGAAGGTTGAGACCATTTTAAAAGTTAAATTCTTTTGTGATTTCTTGGATGGAAGAAGATCTTGCATTTTCTTTCGCGGCTCATTTTCTTAGTTGCAAATTTATTTTTGAAGATGGCGATTTATGGCCCCCCAAAACTATGCCATTTTGATGATGTTGTCTACGGAGCTAACAGACGGATGCAGAAAATAGATCACCGACATGGTATAGATGCCATATTTATCAGCACACAAAGGTGTAAACCAGCACACAAAACAACGAAATGCAAGTCGGCCTAAATGACATAATTTCTTGGTTCATCTTTAAGCTGTTAACAGAAATACCCGATTCTGATGGATACTCAAACTTGAAAACATGTACTGTTTCAAAATCATTAAAACAAGTAAGAACATCATTTTCTGCAAAAATCTTTTACTTGTCATGCCATGTTTCCAGACCATTGAGAATCCATTACACTTCCATATGAAATGGGCTAGTGTCGACTTACAGCTTAAACCTTATCTCAAACCTGATAACTCAGCGGGGTGAGAAGTGTAAATGATGAAAACAACAGATATAGATGTTAAGTTTTGCTTTGTTTAGCGTCCGGGCATTTGGTCTAGTGGTATGATTCTCGCTTTGGGTGCGAGAGGTCCCGAGTTCGATTCTCGGAATGCCCCTTTTATTTCTTTTTTGCTTTGGATATGAGAAGCTCATCTTTTTGCTAAAATGCAATATGCTAATTAGTGAAAACGAATTGTTCGCAGATCTGGTATTTAGTAGGGGTTCGTCGGCCAAATAGAGGCATAACAACAACCATAGCTGAGACGACATTGATTTTCACCATTTCATCATTGAGCACTTTTATCAGGATATGAAGAAGGTGCACAAAGTTAAAAAGAAAATATCATATAAACACGTTTTAGAAGAACTTATACAAAATTGGATTACATCTAAAGTTGAAGTACAAGAAGTGAGACGAACTATTAAAGAGGTGAACAAACAATCAAACCATTTAAAATTACAACAAACAATATTTATTCATCTGAAAAGAACAACAATTTTTGTCCTTCTCAAAGGCATTCCTCAGAGTACCCTCTATACTTTTGGCCTTCTCATATGGCCGCTGCCAATCTTACAAGCATTTATAACGGGTCATCTAATACTTCCATCTTTAATTGACATTGGCCAAATTTAGCATTCTGCTGACTAATCTCCAAAAAAATGACAATGCGCAAGAGCTTTGTCGCGCAGAATGGCTCAAGTGGAAACAGGCAGTAAGAACTCGTCCTCTATTTTTTTAATAAAAAAACTGACTGCTTGACAAAAAAAAAAGTCATTGTCACCTGAAATTTACTCTCAAACATTCACCATGTATTATTCTCAACAAAACATGTCATTTTTTTTACAAAACAATTTTACTTTAAACTGCTTTGGTACAAGAAAAATAAATAATGTAAAGACGTAATGACAAACCCCAAAGCAACATCTTCTCTTCTTGATTTCCTGCAGCAGTTGGACGGAAGGCGCCACAAAGGTCAGAAATTTTGATAGCATTCTTGAAATCAAACGGTATCTAAGACAATTTGGGTACTTAGATGTCTTAGACAACTTGTGAGACTTCTTTTGAACTTGTGCTTAATGGTAATATATTTGTGGGGAAAGCGGTTGTGGAATTGTAAGAGATGCTTGTGCCTTATGTCTCCTACACATAAACCGAGATTTCTTGGCGAAATCGTCTAAACTAAAGGTTGGTATGTGTTTAATCATCTTGAAACTCTTTTGATTAATTCATGATTATCCCGATTTATCGCCTTTGCCAATTTTGTTGACAAAAGGGGGAGAATTATTAAGTAGTTCTTACTACATTACACATGGCTTTACGAAGCATCATGTAAGTGGGAGTGGATTATGATCTATAAGCTTTACCTATTTTGAAAAAGATGTAAGTATTGGCTAAGGGGGAGAAAATATCACCACGGTATTGCTTCAAAGTTGTGGTGCAATTGAACTTTGGAGAAGGTAACAATATTATGTTTTTGTATAACAACTATCGGGTAGAGTGATTTCTCATTCTATTAAAGATATTTCAAAATATTCTCATAAGTTGTTATCCCCACGGATCTTCAACGACAAAGTTGCTGAACAAACACATGCAGAACAATAGAATAACCTGAAGTACGAAATATTCAAAAGATTTTTGAAGAACCAAGGAAATCAAGAATAATGGATTTGAGATGAAAGATCATTTTATTTTAGTGGAAATCCTTATGTATATTGAGTAGTTTTGTCACTAAAATTGACAAAGGCGGAGACTGTTAGAGCAATCATCGGTTAAACCCACAAGTTTTTCTATATCAAGCTTGTTCTCAATGTTAGTGTTAGAGCATAGCTCGGTTGAACCCAAAAAGTGTTGGTATGTCAAGTTTGGTTGTCATATTTTGGTATCAAAACTCATCTACAATCGCTTGATTAAATACTAGAGTCAACTTCATTTAAGTTAGACTAGAAAGTATAGAAACGTCGAGACGTACAAGTATTACTCCGAAGACCTGAAGAATGACAACAAGTAACGACTACAACGACGACATTATCCTTCCACTTGAGGTTAGTAATATTGATTGATCTTGTTTACGTTCCTAACGTATCATTCAGGTCGTGCTATATTAAAAACATAACATGCGAAGATGTATATATTGTACATAATACTCTAGTGATGTGACTTGGTCATAATAGTATGATCAAAATATCGAGGAAAAATATTACGAAGTATAAACGCTTATCTTTTGGAACTTCATAAATACGACATCGACATAATCTATTTTATATAATTATTTGATTATGTGTGCATTGTATAGTAATGATTTCACCCTAGGAAACAATGCTTTGTAATATTATTTTTAAAGAAAGTACATATTTGAACTTGTTTCATAATCGAAAGGAAATTATGATTGGTCAAGTTCTTTATTCAATATCTTTTGAATGACCAATATAAGATGACAAGGTAGAACCTATCTCAACTTGTTGATATTTATGGTATAACCGGTCATAGCATATATGATATAGTTTGTTGTAATTGATCATGAACTACACTGGAAAATCAAGGTGTAACCGATCACAAGCTATATTGAAATGCAAGTTGTAACCGGTCACAAATTAATTTGGAAACCACGGCATAACCGTCACAATATTAATTGGGAAGTTAGTTGTAATCGATCACAATCTACCTTTGGGAAGCAAGGTGTAACAGATCACAAGCTAACTCAGAAAGTAAGGTGTAACCAATCACAAGCTACCTCTAAGAAGAAAGGTGTAATCAGTAACAACCTGGTTTGGGAAACATGGTATAACCGATCACAACTTACATATTGAGGTTGGTACAACCGATCCCAAGATGCAAAACCGAGTTTCCAATATTTACATATATCTGTATGTTTTGTGTGAAGCTTGGAATTAGGGTTTGCTAAGAAACTTCTAGATGTCGACATATTTGAAAATGTTCATAACTCTTATGATTTTCATCATATATGTTTTAATTGCTGGCAATTAAAACATACCTATTGAATATATTATTAGTTAATCTGCTAAATTAATAATAGAAGTTTTTCTATGAGAATTTTCGGAAATATTGGTTATCATTAATTGGAAATAGGAAAACCGAATTTAGGTACTTTAATGCATATCTTGCGAATATTTTTGGTTTTGGAATTACCTTATTGTCCAAACAACCTTGGTCTATAAATATTTAAGTTTGCATTTCTTGCAAAATATCCTAATTAGAGCCAGGCAAACTTCATTCTTTTAGTTTCTGGTGAAGCTGTCTATTCGGAGAGGAAAGTGCCCTAATTAGGCGAAATCTCTTACGACCGCTCGTTTAAAAACTTCCATGGGATCAAGAATCTCTACGAGTACCGTTGGTGGAAAACTAGATAATTGCATTATTATTATAGTTTTCGATTATTGATTTGATTGACTAACGGTTGTTGAAACTTTGATTGCACCTAGTTTGTTTATTATTGTGAAACTTCTCTTCTGATACAAGGCTCATCAAACTAGATCAAAGTATTGACAGGATCTTTAGAACCATCTTCGGATCTATATACATCTTGTGGTAATCCATTGTTAACAGACTCTGTTGTGTGCGTGATTGATCACTAGGGGGATTTAAGTGTTTTTGTGCAGGTATTGAAGGAATAGAAGATTTGAAGACGAAGAAGAATTCTTATTATTTTTCGTATTTTGCGGATTTAATGCACAAACCTTGATCGTCTGGGATCCAACAAAAATCGTTTTATCTTTGATAGACTTGATTGATTAGTTGTGTGAGATCGACATTGCTTTGTAGTTTCTCATTGAGATTTATATTGATTGATTGCGGATCTATAGTTTGCTTATTTCGGTAATCAAAGATAGATTAATCTAACCAGACAAAGGATTTTATTAGATTAAACACAAGAGCCATTGTCAACAACTCACATATCTTCTAGCAATATTGATTAGAGTGGTTACCAAATAGATTCTTCCTTTGTTGTTTGGAATACGATCCATTGAATTGCTATTTACGTGCATGACTCTAGAAGTCGAAGGCGCGGGGATACTAAGGGAACTAAGTAGCTAGGGGTAGTCTGCTTGGTCTCAACTATTTGAAGTTGGTATTAGATTTTGTATAACGGCTTAATTCTGGGAGTATTCAAAACTGGACAAGGTCCCGGGGTTTTTCTGCATTTTTGGTTTCCTCGTTAGCAAAATCTTGTTATTACATTTACTTTACTATTCCGCAATTATATTTGGTTTATATAATTTGAAGTTAATTGCACTTGTACGTTAATTCCGTAACACTTGATATTGATCTTATAAAGTTTCGGTTAATACCAAACCTATTATTAAGTGCACACTTTGTTGTCATATCGTACCAATCTTGTATCCATAGTCAATCGCACAAGTGATTTTGTTTTTGTATTGTCTCTATCTCGTATCCGTAGACGACCACACGAAGTGTGAACCGATTTTTTTTTTATTGTCTGAACTCTATCCATAGAAGATCACATTCGGTAAAGGACTTATAAGTGGATAAATAAAAGATTGTGGTGTATTTGGATACCCTCGTCTTTTCAATTGGTATCAGAGCAGGCAAATACAAAATGATTTAAAAATCTATGTTTGGTGTGATCCAACCTATAAGATTTGAATCTATGTCTGATTCAGTTATGGTTGTTGACACCACCCCCGCGGTGGTGGACCAGCGCCGCCTCCGATAGCGTTGGTTCTGCTAGTGGTAGTGGATTGGTGGTTGCGGTGGACTGGTGTAGGTGGTGGTGGTGGCGATTGACTAGTGGTTGTGGTGGACTGGTGGCAGCGGAGGTGGTGGAGGTGGCGAAGGTAGAATGGCGGTGAATTTCTTGTTGTGAAATGATAAAAAGGAATTTAAATGAAGAAATATGTTTGTGTGATAAAATAAGAAAACATTATATAATAAAGGGTATTAATTTAATCTATATTTAAGTGGATAAGGTGAGGGGTATATTCATTATTTAGTAGATGTATATTTATTATTCATGAAAACTACGGGTATATAATTAGTGTACCTAAATTTTTAAGGGACGGAAGAAAACAATATGTAGTATATATATATATATATATATATATATATATATATATATATATATGTTAGTGAACAAGAGAAGGGAACCCTTGTTGTGGAAACCCTATGAACTCAGAAGGAAACACGAATGTTCGTGGACCGGTAACAAAAAGTTAAATGGATTAAGATGAATCCAATATAAGAGAACACATTATTAATTATAACATGAATTTTCTTAGAATAATTTATAAGATTCACTTTAAATTAGAGGACAAGATGGAATCAGCGAAATCCAAAAAAACACAAAAAGAAAACAACTTAAAAACAAACACAAAATCAGATAATATTATACAGCACATGGCTTGAGCATCCCTCAAACATCATCCTTGCAACTCTCAAGTTAGATACAAGAATGAGGATACGGAATCAGGTAGTAGAGTGAGATGTAATCCCACTACGAACATTGAAAGAAGAGTTGTAAATACCTTACCTTTCGTCGGTTATAACTTATTCTAGAAGGATTGGACGCAAACCTTTTTGAAGCACCATCAGAAAGATCTTTGAGGATTAAGTCTAGGACCTCTATAAATTAGTTCCAGAGGACAAAAGCTGTAAGAGATCCATTTTTTTAGACTTAAATTTTCCAGATTTATTCTCATAAACACGGGGTATGTGTTCATTAATGGCGTAAAATTTTACGCCATTAAGAGGGACACGATACCTGTAAGGGTTTCTAGATGGGAGATCTTGGAATCCATTCTTATGAGAGTTCTGGTTTTCTATAGTAGTGAAATCCATTGTAGATGCCGTCAGACGATTTACTATGTTGACCGTAAAAAGAAGCAAATTTTGAAGTTTAGAAATCAGTTTCTTTCTAGCAAAACAACGAAGAACATAATGATTCATTTCTCCACAGAATGAACAGGAATGTGGATCAGAAACATAATCCCTTGACTCATAACCTTTTCTGGCACATGTAAGTTTTGCAAGTGTTTAACGGGTAATTCCTCGGAAGGAATTTTCTCCATGCTCGGTAATACCATATGAGTATTAGAAAAAGGAAATGAGGATGATTTTCTCATCAAAATAGAGTTTTATTTTTTCATGGTGTTACACTATTCTTGGGCACATCAAAGAGATGCAACAAGTTTCTCTTTTTCAACACGATAGTTGTTTACTTCTGATGAATGAGCCTTGATTAAACGTTCTTCTCTAATTGAGTCTTTTTTAATAGTATCTTCTAGTATACTAATCTTTTCACGCTGTAGAGTAGTTTCTTGAACCAATTTTTCGATATTGTTGGAAAAAGACTCAACGATACCATAGAGTTCACGTTCTTTTTCAAGAAACTTCTCAAATTCATCACTGAGCTGATCATACTTTTCTTTAAGTGTCTTAATAATAGAAACTTGAAAATCAATGATCCCAACAGATTTTTTTTAAGGTTCTAGTGTGTTCAATTTCAGATTCTGACATACTGTCAATTGTCATGTTTCTACCCCGGGATTCGGAAGAATCAGCTAAGGAGTTATCCTTTGAGGTGAACCCAAGACTTTTGGCATAATCAAAAACTTTAAAAGACATCTCTATGTGCGTTCTTGTGAGATATACTTTAATCCACAGAAATCAGATTGCTACAAACACGGACTCATGAGGTCTTAACCGTGTTTGCCTGCTCTGATACCAATTGAAAAAACGAGGGGTATAACAACCACACCCAATATTTCGTTTAGGCAATCTGTATGGACTAACTACAATATAATTCTGAGAGCACCAACTAAAAAAGCGAGCTCAATCAAGAAATATATCCAAGAGTTATTTCTCTGTTTCTTAATGTAATCATCAAATCAAACAGATAGAAATCCGTGAGCCTAATTAATCTAAAAATAACTTAGACGGTATCAAAAACCAATATCCAAGTGTCAATCAATTCAATCAATAACCAAAATGTCGGATTCACAAATTGATTGAACTTACGCACAACCTGTGATATTTCAATTATATAAAGAATATAATGCGAAAAAGAAATAACACAGACACCAGAGATTTTGTTAACGAGGAAATCGCGAATGCAGAAAAACCCCGGGACCTAGTCCAACTTTGAACACCACACTGCAAGCCGCTACAAACACTAGCCTACTACAAGTTAACTTCGGACTGGAATGTAGTTGATCCCTAACCAAGCTCACAATGATTAAGGCACAATCGCTTTCCTTACGCCTCCAAAACCACGCCGGATTCTACGCACTTGATTCCCTTATCTGATCTCACCCACAACTAAGAGTTGCTTCGACCCAAAGTCGAGGACTTAATAAAAAAATATGTCTCCCACATAAATACCTACAAGGTTTTGTTCCGTCTTTTGATAAATCAAGGTACATAAGAACATATACCAGACTAATATTCCGGAAGAACATCCTAGAAATATTAATCACCTCACAATAACTTAAGTATATGGTAGTAGAACAAGTTAGTATGAAATCACAAACGATGAGACGAAGAGGTTTGTGATTTATTTTTATATCTTACCTATCGGAGATCAATCTCGAGCAAATCTTTGAGAAGATAGTACTCAATACGATAAAACAAAGTAAGATTAGAACACGCAACTACAAAGAAAATGGTTGGGTCTGGCTTCAGAATCTCAATGAAGTCTTTAAGTCGTTATAAGGGTTATAGGAAAAACCTAGGTTAAAGGAGAATCGACTCTCGCCGCAACTAGTATCACACAAGAGGTGTGGAGATTAGGTTTTCCAGTTGCTAGAGTTCTCCCTTATATAGTCTTCAAATTAGGATTTGATAGCTTAGAAACAAAGCAATCAATATTCACTGTTAGATGAAAACCTGATTTAAGATTCAAGCTAAGTTTGCTTAAACTCAAAGCAATATCTCTCCATCGTTAGATGGTCTTATCTTGTAACACACAAATGAAATACACCTTCATTTAGATATGGATAACCGTACCTAAACGTGTATATTGAGTTGGCTCAACAATAGCTAACCAAAGTTAGCCATATGAACAATTTCATATCAACCTTGTTCATCTTAACACATCTAGACCTAATGACTCAAATGAATCTAGTTGTGTTACTCATAGAGTTGTTCAATTGTTTATATTCTCATAGAAGTATATAAGACACAATTGAGGCAAAATCGGGTTTGATTCACTCGAATCAATTCATGGACATTTTATCCACAGTTTGATAAGATTTCATTCCTTATTATATAAATATATTTGTTCATGAGTATGTAAACATACTTAACCGATTTTAGAACTTACTACTCAAGTATGCGAACGTGTACGCATACTTAAAGTTCCGGACTTGGTCTGTCCGCCAGTATGCAAACATGTGTGCATAATATCGTTCACGACCGAACTAAGTTGAAATCAGTATGCAAACTGGTACACATATTATAGTTCCGGACTTCAACTGTTGAATCAGTACGCATACGGGTATGCATTCTAAATTCCGGGAGTTGGAATACACTTGCAACAGTTAGCATACAAGTACACATACTTTGCTATATCCAAACAATGATTAATTGTTCTAAACTCACATTTCAATCATTGAAACATTCTTAGAAGACGGGAATAGCTGTCTCACATAAACTATTAGCTTCAAAGCAATTTTCAAGTGATCAAATGATCAATACGAAGCATTCTGAGCCTACATCAAATGACTGTCTCACACAAATCATATAAGATGTTACCAGGCGATTTTCACATGATCATCTTTTGACTTTCGTCAAGAATTAAAGATGAACTTGGTTAAAGTGAAAGCTTACCAACACATATTTCGAGAAGTATGCAAGCGAGTTAAACTCAGCCCGAAACATCAAATGTGTATAATGTAAAGTCTATATAGCTATACGACTTAGTCTCAATAGGAGATAGAAAAAAAATAGACTTCTGTGTGATAGATGATTTAAAGTATCCACATACATTTTTTTGATGAATTTCCTCCAAGCTCTCCTCAGTAGATCTTCATATTCAATTGATGAACGTCGTGAAGTCTAAAGCTCAACTACATATTTTATCCTAGTCAGAGACATGGCTATAAGTAGACTAGAAATCAAGACTTATAGTTTTGACAACTAAACTTGACAAACAAGCTTGAGATAGAAACATTTGCGAATTTGACCGAGCAGTGCTCTAACACCTGTTATAATAAGGCGCAACAAGACCGTTACGTCTTTCAAAGTGACGGTAATTTCTCCCCATATGCATATAAAAGTGTGATTAGGAATGCACCAGCGAGCAAGCAAGGATATTATACCTCGTACGTCATGATAAATAAACAAAACTCTCACTACTCGGACGGTATCTGTTTTTTGTGCATAGGCTAACATGGCTTAAACATGGTCGTGGCCTAACATACGTCTTGTCCATCCAGAGAACTCGTTTAAAGGTTTTCGGGACAACTTGAATTTTATAGGCGAAGTAGAATAATGTCCTCCTTGCAGGCAGAAGTGAATCATCGGTTGAGGAGACACTATTTTTCTCTCAATAATTTCTCTAGGATTGACAAGAAGACGAAATGCATAACCTGGGAAACGTTTTTTTGGGTCTATACTGAATTACGAAGAATTCATTATTTGTGTTTGGAGTATTCTTATTCACTGATTCATCTTCATCTTCATCAATTGAAGCAGTATCATAGCTATCGTTTGACATCTCTGCAAAGTAGTTGTGACATACATACAACAGTTCTACTTAAGTATATCGTTCATACGAGATGTAAATTTCAACAAAGCAATGGAATCACACAACAATGGAATGATACTGATGCTCACATCAGCATATATGAAAATGGTAACGCTTTGATTCTTACCAGTTTACAATTTCACTAACAGTAGTTACTATAATGCAAACGCTTCAAGAACTTGCTCGTTTCTTCGAAGCACCTGCAAAAATAAACAAAGTTCATTATTCAAAAAATCAAAACTTGATTTTTATGAAACCGTGAACGACTCACGTAATTCCTATTGTGTGAGCATCCACTAATTTTCTTAAAAATTTTGGACAAATGTCCACTATGAAATTGTGAAAGTTCAAATGAAGACATTATTTCATCATAGTTGATTATCTATTTAAATTTTTTTTAACGTGAATAGGTCATGTAACTTAAAAAAAAAATTTTGCCTCTCGAACAAACATCCGTGTTTACAACGAGAAAAGATCACATATTAAAATAAAAAAAATGCATGAAAGCTCATGAGC
This sequence comes from Papaver armeniacum, assembly GCA_023531295.1. Lineage (NCBI taxonomy): Eukaryota > Viridiplantae > Streptophyta > Magnoliopsida > Ranunculales > Papaveraceae > Papaver > Papaver armeniacum. Next base: position 346,385 of record JAJJWW010000560.1, read on the forward strand.
ATAAATTTTACTACCTTAAGACGTATGATTATAAAAAAAATCTATTATGTTAAGGACTATTGTTTGTTCCTTAAACTAATGGACATATGAACTTTCGTTTTTAAAGAAAAAAAAATCTCTCGTGAAAGCTCACACATGTATATATATATATATAACTCACGAACGTTTTCAGAAAAAAAATCATCACCTTGGTCTGCGCCGGAACTTCGCGGAAGTAATCAGCGGCGATCAATCTCCGGCAGAAACCTCTCCTTTCCTTTTGTTGCTCGGACGAAGAAGGTGAAAGAGAATAGAGGTGGTTGGTTGGTGGGAAGAAAAAATAATTAAAAAATGAGTGTTCATCCCTTTTATAACAATTTTATTTACAAAAATCTGATTCCTTTCTTGGGCCCGGGCCAGTAAGTCCTAAATCAAACAATATTGGAATTCTACCACCCAATTCCGCGGTGCCTCATCTCTACACTCACCGAACGAGGATCTATCATTCTACCAGAGTTCTCATTAAAGCCAGTGTTCTTAAATAACATCATCGGAGCAAATAAAGAATTATGGTAATATGTCTTACGACCAAGCTCAACTGCTTATTTCGCTAAAAATCAGGAAAATTACCATCCAGTGCTTACTGCGGAACATGACTGTGCCTAACTAAGCAGAGAACTTAATGTTGATGGTGATTTTTGACAAAGGCTAAAAATCGTAAAATCATGATCTGCATATTTCTGACACGATTTCAGACGCGTATGTGAAACTCATATTTTAAGATTCGTGAAAGCTCCGATCTTTGGTGAGCGTACACCCTCTCACAGTATGCATGAATATATGATTCTCAAATCCTCTAACCGAGCTTTCGACATTTCGCATATTTCATCAACACTTGTATATAGAATCGAAAATGATTGGACGACTCCTAGACATATTGTATGCTAGTATAGATTAACTTCTTGAGGATGTCTCAATGTTCCTCGACTGTATAAAATATATTTGTATAGAATCTTAATGATTAGACGGCTCCTAGACATATTGAGTTAGAGAACTGCTCGTCGAACTCACATGCGTTGCTATCTCAAGCATGTTTGTCAGTGTTAGTGATCAAAACTATAAGTATTTGTAGATGCGGAAAATCCTACTTCTACATCCAAGAAACATAAGCATACACACCATGAAGTAAATAAGTAAGAGATGCACAAGAACACAAGATATACGTGGTTCGGTATGATTACCTATGTCCACGGGGTGAAGGGATGATCTTTACTACTTGATTCAAGATTACAAGGATGTTTATAGCTCACAAGTTCTCTCTTTCTCACTTACAAACTCTTAGTGTTCTCTCCTCTCTCACTGAATACCTCTCCCTTAGCTCTATACATAACTCTCTATTTATAGCTACAGGTGATGATACATTCAAGTTATAGTGTGTGTCGCAGGGTATCTTCTTTGATGTTCTTCTCGGCTCTGGGTTGATGTCCTGTCCGATATGCTGGGCCGAGTCTAGTGATGTCTTCTTGTGTCGCCCTTTCGTCCGATGCTGATTGCTCTGGGAAATTCTGTCGATGTCTCTCTTAATACTTTTAGCCGAGTCTTACTTTGACCAAGTCATCCTTATCTTCTCAACCACTTAATCAGTGCCTTTATTGCTGTCGTACCCGATGGCTATCTCTTCCGTCCCTTCCAAACTTTACACATAACGTCCTCACGGGTTTCCATCGTGTCTTTTTTCTCGCGCCAGGGCTAGATAAAGTGATTCAGTACTTCATGCGTCTTCTGTGTTCGATGCCTCACTACCTAGGATTGCTCCACCTGGATCTGTGGATTATTCACACCTACATTTATGCCCCTTCTTTCACTCGTGTGATTGACACGAGGGGAAGAAACCGCTTTGGCTCCCACGTCCCTAGCCATGCCGCACTTCATGCCATGTTGTTCCCAACTCCCGCTCGTCTTTATGACCGGTTACCTTCTCTGTCGGTTGCCATTGTTTGGGGTATAAAGTCGACCCTTAAACCCTTGGTTTTCTCACTTTGCTTTTTTCAGAAGAATACATTCTCTTTCTTCCTACTACTGTTGATGTTATATCTTCTTGTCTTCTAATCCTTTTGAGGAACTCCATCACTCTATGTTTCTTTTGTTAATCTCCCGTTGCTGCTGCTGTGTCCTCGTTGTTCGTCTCCAATTCTTCCAGCTCGAGTTTTACCTCTTCAATGGCTTCTTCAACCCATTCCATGATAGGAAAGAGGTGTGTGAGTTATACCTTTTCTGATGATGATGGCGCTCCGCTTGATTCTTTGTTTATTGTTGATAGCCCTTCTCACCACGATTCTCATGCCCTTAATTATATTCTCTCTGATGGTTCTCCTTCATTTTCGTGTAGGAATGATAAGAGGGCTGCTAAAGACCTGACTGATGAGCAGTTTATCCAGCAGCTGAAAGATGATTATGATCTTCATGGTTACGATATCACACTCCTATCGGGTCAAAAGGGTGTTTTGAAGAGGAGTGATGTTATAAATTTCTCTCACTCGGCCGAGGCGACTGTCATTACTAAGGGTCAGTTGGAGCTCGGGTTGCGCTTTCCTTTGTACGATCCTAGTCGTCCCTTTATGTATGAGGATCTTTCGAAGCTTCGTCCTAATCGTGCTTTAGCTCAGTGGAATGGCAATACCTTTCGCCTCATAAACGAGTGGGAGAGACGGAGTTGGGGAGAATGTACTCCCACTGCTTGGTCGACCTATGACTCCTCCCAGGCAGGCGACTATACACCTGCCAGCTTCGCCGCCAACTACAGAAGTGGGACTTCTACTAATGGCGATCTTGCCGGTTTTGCTGCTAGCCCTCACCGCAACAAGACTATCCCCGAGGGTTTCAAGAAGCTTCTTTTGGACGAGGACCCTGAGGGGAAGATGACTAAGACGACTAACAAGCACGCCTGCCATACCAGTGATGTGGCTTGGGATCGAGTTCCACTTGGTATTTATGGTCCTATTTATTGTGGCAAGTTTTCCCCTCCGACTGAGCCCTATTCATTCTGTGTAGTCAATGTTGATCGGGTAAGTATTTCTATCTTGGTCGATGTCGGCCCGAATGATCAGTCGGATAGTGTTTTAACTTGTTTGTATTTTGTAGTTTAAGTCCCAAGGTGGCTAGCCTGAGGTTCTCAGCCTTCGAAAGAGGGATAAAGGTCCTAGCACATGAGTCGAGGAAGAAGCAGGGAAGGTAAAAAATATACTGCTTTGTTTACAGTACATGTACTTGCCCCTATTTGTTGCCTTGAATGTTTCTGACGAAGACTCATGTGAAAAAGGTGAAAGTGGATAAAAGTGGAGCCAGTGGTATTTGGGCGAGAGATGGTGAGGATCCCGAGGATCGGCTACCTTTGTCTCATTTTCTGGGGAAGTCGCCTTAGAAAACGTCTGATGTTTCATCTACCATTGTAGGTGGAAAACCCAGTGGGAAGGGTAAGGAATTGAAGGTTGATAAGTATGCCCCTGCCAAGATCGTTCCCCAGTAGTCTTCCGGGAAAGGTATCACTCTCGTCGATGGTGTTGTGTTGTTATTCTCGGATGGTGAGGAAGATGATGAAGATCTCTGTTCGATAGGGAGGATGAGGCCGGTGGCGAGGAAGAGGAGACGAAATAGATAGAAAAGTCTGGTGGTGGTGGAGATAATGTTGTTGTTGACGGTGAGGAGAATATTACTCATGGGGACGAGTTGTTGGAAACCGTTCCTCTTGTTGTGCCTTCCCCTAACTCGGGTAATACTACTTCCTTCACTGTCTCGGGCCCCATGTGCAACTCTTTAGGGGCTGTCCTTTCTCCTGACTTTGGCTCCTTGTCCGAAGAGGAGATGATCAGCTCCGTTGCGCTGTACTCTGCCGGTCTGAAGGGTACCTTTGATCGGGTGGTAAGTGGATGTTCTTACGAAGTGTGAGTGAGCCTTCTAAATCATATTGTTGGTATATGGTCAATGTCTCATGCTATGTAGTGTGATGTTCGCAGGCTACCAACAAGAAGTTGCTGGATGCAGCCATACGTCGGAAGGAGGTATCTGAGGTGGAGAACCTTCGTCTTGAGTTGCAACAAGAGCAGGAGCGATCCCGAGGACTAGAGAGGTGACTAGACGAGACTCAAGGTATTTATTCAAAACTTCAAGAGCCATGATTGATTCATAGTGCCAATATCCTGAATTTAGTATTACTTTGGTAGCCGAGATGTCTAGTATAGATGCCGACGCCGCTTCTGAATACCGATTTTTAAAGAGGAAATTGGACATTGTTGAACCATGTTGACGATCTCCGCCAAATAATTGTGAATAAAGACGATAAGATAGATCGACAAGAGGTCGATCTCGAACAACTGCGAGATGAGCTTCTTCGATATCAGAGATTTGAGTATGTGCCTGACGAGATGGATAATCTTCGAGCAAACTTGTCTCGGTTCCAAGGAATTGTTGCCGAGAAGACATTGTTGGCCGACAACTTGGAGATTCAGTGTGGTAGGTTAAGGCTTCAACTTTGAGATTTGCACGTCGATCATAAGCGGCTCTTTAAGGAAAGAGATATTGCAGAGCTGTCTAACCAAGAGTTGAGAGATAAACTTATACAATTCGAGAAGGTATCCCAAGAGTTAGAATGGGATCAAGCTCAGATGTCATGCTTGCAATTGACACATGATCGACAGAAGGCCAGTTGGAAAGATCATATGAAACACTGCCCCACCAATGAGTTCAATGAGCGGCATTATAACGAGCTAACTGCAAAAATGTCGGCCCTTGAGTGTAGTTTACTTAAGTCCGAGGAGACCGTTAAAGAAGTGTTTCCATTGCTTGAAGGTGTTATTGCATTTATTGTATTTTGGTTGTAGTTATCCTATTGTTATGCGGTCATTTTCATGTTACTAACTGGCACTTTGTTCCTGCAGTTGAACAAGGGAAGGTGAAGTCACTGGAGGAGGAAAACGTCCAATTGAAGACGAGAGAGACCCAGCTGCGCAGGCAAATAGCTACTGCTGAGGCGGAATCAGCTCAACTGACTCGGGATCTTGCTGCCGAGAAAGAGAAGTTCAATTCCGAGCTCGTCGCCAAGGTTAAAGAAGGCGTGAAGGCGGTTATGGACAAGAAACGGGTCGATGCTGCTGCTAAGAAGGCAGGCTCGGGATCAATTCCGTCAAAAGCATAAGTGGATCTTTTGTAGTGCCGCGTCACTAGTGTGCTCCTTATGTTGGGCTGTAATTCGTTCAAACATCTTCATCTTTTCTAACATTTTATTTGATGGGGTGCTGCGTCGCCAATCGGTTTAATTATTTTCTGACATTTTTATGTTTGTTGCTACAATCACGGTTTGATGGTTCTTTATAACATGTTCATGTTTTCCTGCAAAAAGTGTTTTAATTAGTTAGTGTAAATATCATTTCAGTCGAACACACTCAACAAGGAGCGTCATCGGGCCCAATGCCATATCCCGATTGAGGTATCTCATTACCGTAATTCTGATCTAGTGGTAGGGTGTTGGGTCGTTCCTAGATTTTATTGGCTCGATATCCCCAAGGAGTTATCAATTAACTACCTTGGGCAAGTGATTTCGGACACTTGCGATGGGAGAAATGTTATATGCTCGACTGTCGGATACTCATGCCCCGACAATCAGCCACTGTTTTCCAACCACCAGGGCCCTTAGACTACCTCGGCACTTGCACACTGCCGTCGCCCCGAGTTCGAATAGACCTTTGAGTATAAGACACCTCGGCACTTGCACACTGCCATCGCCCCGAGTACAAATGTCCATTCGAGTGTAAGTCACCTAGGCACTTGCACAATGCCGTCGCCCCGAGTACGAATGACCATTAGACGCAATTGTCACATTTCCTACCTCACGTGGATTTTTAAGGAAATAAATGACAGAATATCATACCTGTTTTCACACCGTCATGGGTGATACCACTTCAAGTGTCTAGCGTTCCATGGTCGTGGTTCGGGTGTTCCATATGGTTTCAGTATCTTGTATGCCCCTTCTCCAACTTTTTCCACAATAGTGTAGGGACCGCCCCATCGTGCCGCCAATTTTCCACCTTTCTTATCACGTTCATAACTGGGTAGTTCTTTCAACACCAATTGCCCAAGTTGAAACTCTCTCAGCCGAACTCGTTAGTTGTATTCACGTTGTAGCCTTCTTTGGTAGTTTTCCATTATTGTAGCGCCATTTCTATAGTTTCTTCTAAGTCATCAAGTTTGGCCAGAATAAGATCCGCCAAGATATTTCGTTTCCATGACTCAGTCCTTGTTGTGGGTATCATAGCCTCTGTTGGAAGGATGGCTTCTGTTCCGTATGTTAGCATAAAGGGTGATAGACCGATCGCGTCCCTGCGGGTAGTCCTGTAAGCCCATAGGACATTGTAGAGCTCCTCACACCACTTACAATACTCCCCATCCAACTTGTTCTTTAGGTTGTCGGCTATGTTTTTGTTTGTGATCTCGGCCTGCCCATTACTTTGTGGGTAAATGGGTGTTGCTTTGCTTTTAAGAATGTTGTAGGTGTTAAATAGCAGGTCGATGTTCTTGCCTTGTAGATGTTTTCCATTGTCCGAGACGATTGCTGCTGGTACGCCAAATCGACATATAATGTGCTCCCAGATGAAGCGAAGAACGTCTTTATCTCGAATGTGCCTTAGTGGTGCGGCTTCCACCCATTTGGTGAAGTAGTCAGTAGCTACGATCAAATATTTTTTCTGTCCCGACCCGACATGTAAGGGTCCTACAATATCGATCCCCCACTTGGCAAAGGGACAAGGGATAATCCTTTGAATTCGGGGTTCTGCGAGCGCATATATCTTTTTTCCAAACTTTTGGCATTCATCGCAGATTAGTGCCATGTTCTTTGCATCCTCGTTCATTTAGGGCCAGAAAATATCCCATGGTTTTGGCTCGGGCTGCTAGGCTTCGACCCGAGCTATGGTTGCCTGCATCCCCATAATGCAGTTCATTTAAGATTGATTGCCCCTCTTCTTTTCTTAGATACCTTAGTAATGGCCCTATGTAGGACTTTTTATACAAGACACCGTTTTGTAGCTCATACGCCGCTGCTTTGCTCTTAATTTTGTTGATCTCGGGTCGTCCTTTAGGCAACTCTCCTGTTTCCAAGTATTGGTGAATGGGTTTTGTCCAATCATCGACTTCATATTTATCTGTCGTAGTCACTGTTGTAGATGGGGCGAAACGAGTTGGTGGTTTTTACGGAATTGAGGAGACGACCGTGTAGAGGAAACTCCTTGAACCGAGCGAACTGTTAAACCTCACACAGATGCACTGCAAGAAGGGAGTGCTTTGAATTCGAGAGATCAATCTGTAGTAGTCTGGCCTAAACCAAGACAATGGTCGTTCCAGAGTAAATTCGGTCACAAGAGAGGATGAGTCGATCTGTAGGAGGAAAGCTGAGAAATGTGTGAGATCAATGGTGATCGAAGATTGTATGTGTATTGTGTATTCTGAAAATAAGATAAGTTCTGAATGATTGAATTTACTCCGTTGAGAGTAATTGCTCAGATGTTGAGTTGTTAATCTCTTGTTGTCTGTTTGACGTGAGATTGTTCTTATTTTCAATTATGATTCAGAAACTTATTTATATTGCTAGAATTTTAAACACCATGATCCCATGAAGTGTGACAGTTGATGGAATTAAAGAGTGGAGAAGTGGAAATAGTGTTAAAACCATTTGCTCAACGTGCGGAGACTTGGTTGATTTTCCATCCACTACTTTGTTAATTCCTTCAACTAATTGCACGACTTTCTCATATTCTCATCGTGTGTATGAACACATGTTCCGTAGACCGCCAGACCAAAACCCTAGTTAATATCCCCCACGTGACACGATTGATGTTTCGTGATTAGTTAGTCAGTTGCTGACTTCATGGGACGATGAGTCCTTGTATTGTTGAGTCGAACATGATTTGAAAATGTTCCGAGACTCATGAATTTGAACACGTCTGTTGAGACAGAGGTATAATGTATGAATAAACATAGTTAACGTGAGCAAATATTGCTCATTCGATGAATTGTTGAATATTGATGGTTGAACCAATGTTCCTTGGTTTGAGCAAATATTGCTCATCTGAGAAAATGTTGCTCGTTTGATAAATTATTGGTAGCATTACCAAATAAAATATTAATTTAAATACTGGCAACTGAACCAAGTATAATTAATAAAATGTTGACCATGAGATCATCGTAAAATTATTAGCGTTTGAATCTGGAATTATGAACCTTGGACTTAAAACCCTAATTCGATCAATTGATGATCAATTGAAAATTAACCACAGAATGAAGAAGGGACCGGCTACATGGGATCATGGGTCGACCATGTAGCGCCCAGATGCTCAAGTGAGCAAATACCAAGGTCTCTTGAAGACTTGTCGATTTGCTGATGAAAGGATGATTAAATGCTGGTTTAATCATTTTATTAAAATAATGCTCGTCTAAGCCTTAGGTGATAAAACCTAATTAATTATGAAGAGGCGAGGGGCCAGGCCAAGGGGTCATGAAGCTTAGGCTACTGGGTGGTCATGGGATCGTTGAAGATCATTTTATGGAATTCCAAGTTGTTTGGAAGAGTTTGAACCTAATATGATCAAATTAGGTCAAATAATGAAAATACATGGGACCGGCCTCTTGCAATCCAAAGATCCAACCTTGGTCGGTCAAGGTAGTATGATCGCGTCACCAAAGTGTTCGTGTCTCAGTCCTGAGAATTTTGATATTTTTTGATTGCGTTTGAGCAATCATTTGGGAAAATATGAAGAAAACAGGGATTTTTGCTGAAACTGAGGAAACTTCATGAGATGAAGGAAAATAATAATAAAATGAAGGAATCATGAAGTGTGGGACCGGTATGGCCAAGGTATGGCACTGTAACTTGCCAATGAGCTTGAGTCCATAGCATTTCCTTAATTTTGTTATATTTTTTCATGATTTTATGAAAATATTATACAACCAAGGAGTTTGTTGAAACTAAGGAGTTTTGTTGAAATAAAGGAGTTTCCATGAGATGAGGAAAAAAATAATAATAAAATAAGGGTGTGTGGAATCCGGCTTGGGCACGGTCGGCCGGCTAGGGCCGGTCCCATGAGTTTTCCCTAATTTTATGTATTATTTCCATGATTTGAAGGAATTTTCATAATTTGAAGGAAATATCATGAAATCAAGGAATTCCATGGGCTCAAGGAAACATAAAAAAATAAGGGCGTGTGCGGCCGGCTAGGGCCCGGTCCCACGAGTTTCCCTAATTTATACTCCCTTCGTTCCATTTTACTTGATGTTTTAGGGGTTTTTGTGTGTTCCAAAATAGATGATAGTTTTAGTATTTTTTCCATATTCTCACTAATTTGCCCTAGCTTTAGAATCACACAATATCATTAATTTTTATTGTAATCAGTACTCTAATTTTAAATCTACTATAATCTTTTATTATGTTCCAAAATGATGGAGAATTTGGTAGTATATCCCAAGTGAATTACTATGGGATTGATAACTTTCCTAGAATTTGGAAACTAAAAACTAGGTCATTTATATCTTTAAGAAGGAAATAATATGGGTAGAATTGGAAAGATTTTACTCTCTCTGATATTTCTTAATCTCCGTGAAAACTCTACAACGTCAAGTAAATCGGAACGGAGGGAGTATTATTTTTCATGATTTAAAGGAAATATCATGAAATCAAGGAGTTTTCATGAGATTAGGGAAATAATAACAAAATAATGAGGAATCATGAGGTGTGGGACCGGCCACAACTAGGGCATAGCCGGCCAGCTAGTAGATACGGTCCCACGACACCTTTCCCAATTTTATATTATTTCCTTGATGCGAAGGAAACACCATGGCGAGGAGTTTTCTTAAAACGAAGGATATTTGTTCAAATGAAGAGATTTTCATGAGATCAAGGAAAATAATAAAAATATGATAAAATATAAAATTGGGTGCGGGACTGGACACGGCACGACCGGACGGCCGGTGGGCCCAGTTCCCCAGCGCCATGATTAATATTTTATTATTTATTATTTTCTTCCTATTTTGCATAGGTTCATCGTTCCTTCGTATTTTCGAATGCTCGTTCGTGCGTTTAGGTGCTTGTTAGTGCATTATTGCTGAGTACACTTGCACCATTTTAGTCGGGGCTTACTCGATAGTGGCTCAGATGCCCGTGCGTTGAATATTTATTACTAACCCATGGAATTCTGCTGGGAATAACCATGAATTGAAGTAACGAAATGTTATGAAGAACGTAGAATATTTTCTAGAGATTCAGTTAATGAGTCTAATGATTTAGAAATAATTAATTGATGGCTCTACATTAGCTCGATCGTCTAGGAGCATTAATTATTCGAGAATTGAGCGATATGAGCTAGTTGAAGCGTCATATTTATTATGTATAGTCAGGGAAAACGTTGTTGCATCCTAAAGACGTTATCGCTCTATACTAGCAGGCAAAATTTGTCTAGGAGCCGTCCAATCATTAATATTCTATACACATGTCATTTATATAGTCGGGGAAAACATTGTTACATCCACGAAGACGTTATCGCTCTATACTAGCAGGCAAGCTGTCTAGGAGCCGTCCAATCGTTCGATTCTATATAAAAGTAATTACTGAAATTGCTCAGTATTCATGAGATATGTTGTTTCCTTAGCTAAGAGACTACACATCTACATATACTCTGAGAGACAGTATTCTCAGTCAGAGATTCTTGCGGCATGATCTTTCATGCTTCGATGAGAGACATGAGCCTCAATACTCATCTGATTGCTGGATCAGGAGCATGTACAATTATGGTTTTACGATTTTAGCCTTTGTCAAAAATCCACCATCTACATTAAGTCCCCTTGAAAAAGTGGGGGTCTAACAACACCACCCAATATTTTGCTTAGAAATCTGTATGGACAAACTCGAACACACTTCTAAGAGAATCAATAAGACTCAATCAATTAAAAATATATCAACGAGTTTATATCTCAATCTCTCGATTTGATCTTTACTCAAGCAAATAAGAATCTGTGAGTCTTTATCAAAGAGAGATAACTTGGACGGTACCAAAGACCAATGTCCAAGGATCAATCAATATCAATCAACAACCAAAGGTCGAATTTCCAATTGATGATCTTAACGCACAACTTTGTATTATTTCAATTATATAACAAATATAATGCGGAAAAGAAATAACACAGACACCAGAAGTTTTGTTAACGAGGAAACCGCAAATGTAGAAAAAACCCGGACCTGGTCTATTATATACACACTGTATTAAGCCGTTACAGGCACTAGACTACTACAAGCTAACTTCATTTGGACTATAGTTGAACCCCAATCAGTCTCCCACTGATCCAAGGTACAGTTGCACCCCTACACCTCGATACCATCGGAGGATCTGCACACTTGATTCCCTTAGCTGATCTCACCCACAACTAAGAGTTTCTACGATCCAAAATCATGAGGCTTTAACAATAAACAAATCTTTCTCACACGAGAAAAGTCTATCAAAGGATAAATCTGTCTCCCACAGATAAACCTAAAAGAGTTTGTTAGTCTTTTGATAATAATCAAGGTGAATAGGAACCAATTGATAATACGGTCTTATATTCTCGAAGAACAGCCTAGATTAATCAATCACCTCACAACAATCTTAATCGACTAGCGAAACAAGATGTTGCGGAATCACAAACGATGTGACGAATGCGTCGTGATTAATTTTTATATCTTGCCTATCGGAGAACTCTCACGATCTCAAGCCAATCAATATGATTGTACTACAAATGCGATAGAATATGCAAGATCGGATCACACAACTACGATAAAAGTAGTATCGGTCGGCTTCACAATCCCAATGAATTCTTTACGTCGTTAACCTGGTTTTAGAAGAAGAAAACCAAAGGTTAAAGGAGAATCGACTCTATCAAGCAAACTACTATCACATGGACGTGTGGGGATTGGTTTTTCAGAGCTGCTAGATGTCCCCTTATATAGTTTCTCAAATCAGGGTTTTGCCTTAGTTACAAAGCAATCAATATTCACCGTTAGATGAAAACCTGATTTAGATCCAAGCTAATATTTCTCAACCGTTAGATCGAAAACTTAGCTTTTCACACACAAATGAAATGCACGCCTCTAGGTTTGTTAACCGTACCCAAACGTGTACATTGTTGGTTCAACAATGATCAACCAAAAGGTTAGTCATTAGAGCATTTCATACCAACCATGTTCTTCCTCACCATAACTAGTTCAAGTGACTCAATTGAACTAGTTAAAGAGTTGTTCAATTGCTATGAGATCTTATATAACTACACAAGACATAATTGAAGCAAAGATGATTTGATTCACATGAATCGGTTCATGAACTTTAATAGCCACGGTTTGCAAAAGCATTCCTTAGTCTTTTTTAAGATTAAGTTCAGAAATCATCTTTAGATACATAACCAACTCAAGTTCGCAGACTAGGTTCGCGGACTTAAGGTACCGGAGAAAGTTTACAAACTCCAGCAGAAATTCTCGGGTATATGAGAACTTCGCCGGTTCGCGGACTTGGCTCACGCAAGTAGTTTGTTAACTCAGCAGAAAATCTTGGGTTTGAGAACTTCGGAAGTTCGCAGACTGAGTTCGCGGACTTGGAAACATGCCATCCTTCCGTTTCTCTTGATCAACAAAGTTCGAAAACTTCGGTTCAAGGAATCCATGGTTATGTAATCTAAACTCTCATTCCAATCATTGGAACATTCTCAGAGGACGTTATTCAGTCGTTATTCACAGACCTTTCCCGTCTGAGCAATTTCCAAAGTGATTGAAACTTTTCATGACGTTCGTCACTAGGTGAAGATAAACTTGGTTGAAACGAAAAGCTTACCAACTCATATTTCAAGATATAGATATGCGAGATATACTCGGCTCTACCAAATTTGTATGTTCTAGTCTATATATATAGCATACGACTTTTGTCTCAAAGAGTAAGAGATAGAATAGATAGACTTTTGAGTGATAGATAAGTTCAAGTCCTCACATACCTTTTTGTCGAGAAGTTCCACCGGTTCCTTGAGTAGTTCTTCTTCTTGTCTGATGAATCGCCATGAAGTCCTTGAGATCAACTACACTTACTATCCTAGTCCGAGACTTAGCTATAAGAGACTAGAAATCAAGACTTATAGTTTTGATCACTAACATTGACAAACATGCTTGAGATAGCAACGCATGCGAGTTTGACCGATCAGTGCTCTAACAATCTCCCCATTTGTGAATTTTAGTGACAAAACTATCAATACATATGGAATACAAAAAAGATAATAACTTTAGTGGATCCTATTCCATAAGTCTAATCTTCAACATTACTCGAAATCTTCGTCACTTCCAAGTACTCCAATGATCCCAAAGGTTGTAAGTTTAGCATCACCATTGTTGAAGATCCGTAGCTATAACAATGAGAAAGCATCTGTCTCGATCATTGTTATACAGTGTTATTGTATTATTACACAATGTCAAAGTCCAATTGTATCACAACTTCAACAATAATACCATGGTGATATGTATCACTCCCCCTTAGTCAATACTCTATCTCGATTATGGAAACCACTCCCCCTTACACAATGATCCGAAAACCATATGTATTTGTAGTGTGAACTACATTATTTCTCCCCCTTTTTGTCAATAAAGTTGGCAAAGGTACAAGAATGGGATCATAATGAAATTTCCGTAAGAGACATTTCATGACCAAAAGAAAGAACACACATCAACTAGATGTAATCACATAGCCGAATCTAACAACATTCATCAAGGAGTTTAAAGATACAAGATAACCCCTCTAAAATTCCACATCCGCACACCCCTCAAGATATGACCATTAAGCACAAGTTCAAAAGAACTCTCCCCCATAAGATGTCATCCCCAAGGGAACAACAAGAGCGACCTTAATTTCAAGAGAAACAAAGATTTAATTGGACACCAAAACCATGTGAATGATTTTTATATCCAAAAATCTCAATCAAACTAGCCACAAGTAAACCCATGACTAATTTAATCGGAATACGCAATCAAACTAACCACGAAAGTGATCAATTTAATTATTTGGGCTCAACATAAGTAAACTTACGGAATCCCGACTAAGTTCATCATAGAAAATGATTAACTTAACCGTTCATGTACTCGACACAAGAAGAAACTTATGGAGTACAAACTAAATAACCAAACAAGATGATTAATTTAGTTCATAATGCTCAACATATAGCATCTTATGGAACAACCAACAAAGCCAATAAAGATAATCAACTTAGTTGTATCGTGCTCAACATAAGACACACAATGGAGCCTTCACGGTAAATACAAAAAGAAATGGATCAATGAAGATCAATACCGTGGATAACAACACAAGGATTCATTCTATCTTCAATCATTATATGCATAACAACATTTAATAGACATCATCCTTGCAAACAAAAGATTTTAACCTATCTTCTGTCAAAGATTGACAATATAGGCTTAACTTTTGTATATGTAAAAAGTCCATTCGTTCTTAAACCAATAAAAGAATACCGATCATGAACGACTTTACTTTTGACAAAATATGGGACAACATAGTTCACTGACGTAAACACCAATGTCCCATAACAAGTTACAATATAAAAAATCATAAAGATTAAATACTGCAAACACATCATCCTCCAAATAGTTTTAGAAATTAAACCAAAAACCTAAAAACAGGAAGATGAAAACATAATAGCTATGTGTAGTCACAATTATCGCTATTTAAAGCACTAGTTATTCTTCCAACTAAACCAAAAAGAAGACTTCCTAGGCAACAATGTCTTTGAGAAATTCATCATCATTCCCGAACTCCTTGTTGTCAAGACCATTGATTGAGGTCAACATTGGCCATGTTGCCACAATGATCCCAACGCTACGGGAAACGTTATTTGGCTTGGTTGGCGTAGCAATTTTACCCAAATTAGGGTTTGGCATGTCAAAACCCTAATTAGTGCATGTGGTATGGCTGCGGCATAGTGGCGTTGTGGCATGGCCACACCTGTGGCTTGGCGGCGTGGCCAAGGCTAGGATTTGGCGTCGTGACCAAAGTTAGGGCTTGGCAGCGTGGCCAAGGCTAGGATTTGGCGCATGTGGCCATAGTTAGGGCTTGGCGGCGTGGCCAAGGCTAGGGTTTGGCGTCGTGGCCAAAGTTAGGGCTTGGCAGCATGGCCAAGGATAGGATTTGGTGTCGTGGCTAAAGTTAGGGCTTGGCGGTGTGGCCAAGGCTAGGATTTGGCGCCGTGGCCAAAGTTAGGGCTTGGCGGCATGGCCAAGGCTAAAGTGGCTCGTGGCATGTTACTGCGGCAGAGTGGCATGTTGGCATGACGATGAATATGTTGTTGTGGCAGGGCGCATTTGGCTTGCTAGTTAGTATGGTGGCGCGACAAGGTGCGTTTGGCCTTTAATGTATGGTGGGGAGTTTAGAGAGACTTGATTGGTCAAGAAAAGGGGCCGGCCAAACATGAGGCGCGGCCGCACCTCTAGTACTCGTAGTGCATTTAAAGTGACCTAATTGGTCGGTAGGAAGTAGAGGGTCCGGCCAAGCATGGACGTGGCTACACTTCTGGTGTGAGTGTGGCGGCTTTAAAGCGACCTGATTGGTCGATGGCAAAAGGGGCCGGCAAGTATGGGCATATCCACAACTTATGTGCGCGTGGCGAGTTTAAGGCGACCTGATTGGTCGAGAGAAATAGGGCCGGTTTAGGATGGGGCGTGGAAAATAGCGAATGGCACCTGCTGGCCTAAGGCATGGCCACGCCTCCTTTCTCTTGCTCTATCTGCGGCTCCTGTTTTACGATTGGGCAAGATTTTGCATCTACTAATCCATGGCGGATTAATTACCTAGTTTTCCTAGGCTTAAATTTCGACAAGCAAGGTCTGATATACTGCGCAAGGCGCAAAACCCTAACTTTTGCAAGTTAGCCAGGGTAATCGATTGAATTCTATGTGTTGACACATAGTTCTTTTAAGTTCATTGCCAGAGAGCAACATGCTTTCTGATTGAATACCTTATGCAAAGACCTTATCCTTGATATTTGGAAACACTAGTACAAACAGACCCTTTTGCCACGCCAAATTGGGGTGTCCATAGGGGTTTTGACACGCCAATTTGGTTTGGACTTGGCGTGGCTTCTGCTTGCGCGGTTTTAGGTAACACGGCGTGGTTTTAGGTAGCCTATAGCCACGCTTGCCTTGCGTGTATATTTCTGCATGAAATAGACACGCTGTGATATATAGGCGTTGTTATATAGTGTCCCAAAACTTAAGTAATTGGTACTCTATAGACACACGATTTATTGTTTTGGCGTGGCTATTTGGTTCACTATAGACACGCAAATTGCTTTTTGGCGTGGTTATTTGGTTCGCTTTAGACACGCAAATTGCTTTTTGGCGTGGCTATTTGGTTCACTATAGACACGCAAATTGCTTTTTATCATGGCTATTTGGTTCACTTTAGACACGCAAATTGCTTTTCGCTTGGCTATTTGATTTACTATACACATGCAAATTGCTTTTTGGCGTGGCTATTTGGTTCACTTTAGACACGCAAATTACTTTTTGGCGTAGCCATTGGTTATCCAATAGAACTCCATATAGGTTAAACATGGTTATATGTTATGTTTTAGCCACGCCAATTTCACTTACCTTCATCCACGTGGCTGTATTAGGAACCGTTGAATACCATCCACATGTAACGTTGTGAGTCGTTCATTGGATATCCTATAGACACGCCCCATAGAGCGTGGCTATATGTGATATTTAGCCACGCCAATTTCCAATTACCTTGATCCACGTGGCCGTATTAGGAATCGTTGGATCTCATTTAAGATGATGCAATATTGACCGTTAAATTATATGCATCCTTCACCGTCCACATGTAACGTTGTGAGCCGTTCATTGAAGAACCTATAGACACGCCATATAGCGTGGGTATATGTGATATTTTTCCACGCCAATTTACAATTACCTTCATCCACGTGGCTATATTAGGAACCATTGGATCTCATTTAAGATGATGCAATATTGACCATTCAGATGTAACATTGACCGTCCACATATAACGTTGGGAGCCGTTCATTGGAGAACCTATAGACACGCCATATAGCGTGGCTTTATGTGATATTTAGCCTCGCCAGTTTATATCTGCTTAATGTGTCTTTATGTTATGTTTAGCCACGCCACTTAATCTCGAAGCGTGTGTATTACGCGTGTGACGCCTCTACGCCGTTCAGATATGACGCATTTAAACCATCCACCTGGCACTATCCAAATTCTCTTATACTTTATAAATTGTGGTTAAATCTGATATTCATATATGCCAAAAATTCATATTATTATTAATAACACAGTAAAAAATGTTGAGCTTTGGTCTAACAGTTTGCAAAAGAAAATATTAAAGAGCATTTATCCAAAAATCATCAGTTTTTCTTCAACATTTTTGATGGTGGTGTCTCTGCATGCAATGGATTAGTTTGTGACATTCTCGACGCGCCAAACCTTGTCTTCCTCTGTTGCCCATCTGAAAGTTGGTATGCCTTCTCTACACTTGGTACATATAACTTTCTATGCACCTTTTTAGTCTTCTGAGGAAGCTTTTCAGAGGCTGCATGACTCCCCGAATGTGGATTACTGCTAGGTGCTCCTCATTAGGTTTATCATCTGCAAATTTTGCTAGTTTTCTTAGGTCCTTTGTCAATTTCTTCTCGAATATAAAACTGGTTGCAGTTTGCTTATAAGGTTTTCCATGTTGTGGAGTTTCCTGCAGCAGGAGATTAAATGTATTATTATATATATATATATATATATATATATATATATATATTCTAAGTCCAAGGCGAATTCGTCGGTCATGTGAATTCTCAACAAGAGACAGACAAAAGTAATTTTTCCAACAATGTAATAAAGCCAACTTCACTGAAGGTCGTGCCATTTTCCACAGCTGACACCCATAATAAAATCCATAACCAAATATCAATTTTCTAATTTACCTTTGGCATTCATGTTCCATTTAGGTGTTAATATATTTAAATCTCATTACTTATTCTTTAATTAAACTGAATACGATTTATGTAAAGCAATTTATATACTTGATTAACAAAGCAAAAGAGCTAAGAAACTAACCTTGTCATCAGAGATGGAACAGTTGTCTTTCGGCCATGCCACAAAACCATCTTTAGCTTCCCCTAATAACTTAAACTCACCACTTGGTTCGGTTAACACGAACGATGGAACTATAACCTCTGAATATTGACAACATGTGAGTTTTAGGAAGATCTTGTCCATGTATTTTCTGGTTAGGCAGTGTAGGTAAAATACTGCCTCTAGCAACGACGTTTCCCCTAGATCCATTCCAAAAGTCGTATTTTTCTTTTTGCGGAGATACGGCATATGAACATCATATAAAAAGAAGATGCTAGAATTAGCAATATAGATTTACGAAGAAAAAAAAAAAAAAACATACTCCATTAGATGTCTTAGCCAGAGGTTCTGCTGTAGATGTGCACGACTTCTCTAGAGATATTGAAGGATTTGGTTGGGAATTCTTGGTAGAGTTCGCATAAGATTATGAGGCTTGCTTCTTAGATCCATCGGAAAGGGTTGCTACGTGCGGGAGACTTCCTTGAGAGAAGTAGTTGGTTGTGAATTATTGGTATGGTTCTGCATAAGATTAAAAGAGTTATTAGTTACTTTTGAAAGTTACACATATTTCTATTTTCTAGGTTCTCTAATTTACACTTGGATCGGTGATTCATATAATTAATAGACTAGTTTATGTATATTCGACTTACAAATCAAACAAGCCAAGCAAAACCTTCTTAGCAGGCTCGGTAAGCTTAACACCATACTTTGGACAAGGAATCGCTTTTCCAAGAGTTTGTCCTAATGTTTCCATACCATCAAATCATACGGGTAGATAGAAATTCGGTTTTATTACTTCCTCAATCAGGATTTTGTGGAAATCAACCTCCACCCCATCCTTTCCATGTAATTGTTGTTTTCTTGCTAACAGAAAAGCTCTACCTCTAGCAAGGACATTCGCCTTAGACTGGTCAAAAAGGTAGCACCTTTTACCCTGTGGAAATATATGGCATATGAACATCTTCAAGCGAAAACTTCAAAGCAAATTTGAGATTTAAATTGCATGTAAAAATAAAATAGATACGGATGAGCTAACTGCGAGTTTCGTGATCTCGATTTGCTCGATTAGATGTAGCTTTTGATGTCACATCCAGTATGTTCACCGAATTTTGTTGAGTTACCTGCAGCAGTAGAGTAATATTCAAATATACCAAATTCTACCGTGAATGCGAAGACACTGATGAATTGAATAGGTAACAAATATACAAGGTTCTCCAAAATACACCCTAGCGTCAGTGATTCATATAGTTGATAGCATATTTGAGACTCATATGGTCTTAAGATCATGTAACTGGTTTAAAACACATACCTTCGGAACTTTTTCAGATATTACGATACGATATTGGCTTCCGTTGAGTAGATCCTGTGATTTCACAGCCTCGAAATGTTTTGGTTGACTTACCTGCATCAGAAAATTGAAATGAAAGTTGTACCTTCTTTTTGTAGTGAAACCATTTAACCGCAATGCACAACTGACTCACAATCAAATAGCTAACCACATATCTCGTTCTATAAGGTTCTCTAAAATATACACTAACTTCCGTGATTCATATAGCTGATAACATATTCGTCACTTATATCAAACAAGATCTATATATATATATATATATAACTGGTTTGTGTAAAAACATATCCAATGAGTTAATAAAGCAAATAAGCATAGCAACCAACCTTTTGATCCAAGATGGTTTGATTTGCTGGCCAACTAATTTCAGCGTCACCAACATCTTTTAAAGTTTTTATCCGAGATGATGTGCCAAAGGGTAATTTGATGGTTTCATTTAGTACTTCACTAACCAGGACGCTATAGCATGTAACCTCACCCGTCATTCCTGACTTCATTTTATAATATACCTTCTTTGAAGAGTAAGCTCTACCAATGGCAACAATGTTATCCTTTTCTCCAAACCAAAGTTTGCATCATATGCCTACTGAAAAGACAAGGCTCATGAGAGATAGTAAATGGAAGATTAAAAATTTAAATGTGTTGGAAAACCATACATCAGTGGTAACTTTTTCACATTATGATATTCCCCGGTGGATGGAGGAGACAAAGACTTCTTTTTTGATACTAAAGACGCCGGGGATTCAGTAGAAACGTTCGGTGTTTTAGTACAAGGAGAGTCGGCTTCGCCGGACCTTTGATGCTTTCGGATGGCTTCTGCGGACCGGATTTCCCATGTTTTTGGAAGTTGCTTAACTGATTTTGGACCTATGTTATTCTTAGATCCATTGGAGGCATTGCTAGGTCCTGCATCCTGTGACTGTAGTTGAACACATTGTTTGAAAAAAATCGGATCGTACGCTTGTTTTTTTAAAAATTAAACAATCTAATCAAAACTCAGTTCACTTACCTCTCCTCCATACTTGCTTATATTGTTGCCCACAATGTTCGCAATGTCATGACCTTGAGATAACAAGTTATATGTTAATCTCTGATACGTATTTTTAGTAGACTCTAATTCTTTCTCCTTAGCTTTCAACTTTTCACGTAGTTCATCATTCTTTTTCGAGTGTCTTGGTTTTCTTCCATTTGGAAAGTAAATGGTTGTCGTCACTCCAAAGCCAGTCCCCTTGACACGTCCACCCTTATCCGGGCCGATCACAACTGTTAGGGAATCCTCGTTCTGACCAACCGTTAGAGTTCCCTCTCGAATCATCTTCCGCTTCTCTTCCTGTTCAAATAATGTTTTAAATTCTGATTTAAACCTTGCGCACTTACTTTGGTTAAAAACATGAGGACTGTAAAGTTTCTGTTTTTTCACAACTTAGTTGTCTTCTCCTTGACAAATTTGTCTGGTACAATTCCGTCTTTATTTTCGCGTGCTTTTGCCCACATGAAGCACCGGTCTTCAAGATCTTCTTTGGCAACCTTTCCCTCTTTGACCTAGTAGTTACCAGAAACAAGTAAGGATTTACATCCGCACAGATATTAACTGTGTAAAATAGAAAACCTATTTCAAAGCATCTAATGTGACAAAATTACAGATTGGTGTAAGTGGACACATCCCTATACCGTTATAAGTTTCTGCATATACGAGACACGCAACACGACATACAAAACAGAAGTATCTGATATGCCCGGTTTTACTGTACAGTGTATAATAAATAAGACAACAGACTTACTAATTTTAGTTTTAATCCCGAGTATCCTCCTCGTCCCGTCCGATGTGGGAACTGATGAGTGCCAAATAGTGCATATTTATACACCTTTTTATTGGCATTTTACCCATCTTTTGCGTTTAGAAATCAGATATTATCCCAGATTCTGTGTTTTCTTTGTTTTCAAGAATAAATATTTGTATTAATTAATTTTGTGTTTTAGGTAATAAATAAAGCTCGGAGCGAGGAGCCAAGGAGCGAAGGTGGAGTCGAGCATCTATGGGCTGAAAGCCAAAACCGCGCGGCGCAACGGTTGCAACTCAACAAGTAGCAACTCATTTACAAGACATGGGCTTGAGCTAGACCCGACCCGCGACCGGATTCGAGCCGTACACTCCAATCCGTTGAGATTTCACACTAGCTACATCCTACGGTCGCTGCCTCCACGTGCATCGAGTTGTTGCTCCGTGCAACACCAAATCGTCCCAACTCTATCTCGGCCCGTTGGATGTTCACTCACACATCCAACGCTCGGTCCTTAGATCTCATCAAATCTTGATGTACCACGCCTCACACCAAAAATACCTAACCCTATACCCATCGAGACAAACTCATTTCATTTCCATCTTCTCTTTCTTCCTCTCCGTCACTCTCACGGAGCCGAGCTCTGCTCCCACCTTCCCTCCATCTCTGTCTCCACCATCACCACCTCACCTTACCACGACAACACCTTTGACACCACGGCCTCCCAACCGCACCCCTTCTCCCCCTAGCTTCTCTCTATTTCTCTCATAGCTTCTTTCTAGAGGCTAAGTGAGAAATAGGAAGAACTAGGGTTAGGTTTTGATCAATCAATCAAGTGAGGGAGCTCTCAAAGCCACTTACGACAAGAGGAGGCGACCGAATCGGAGTATGGGTTCGAATTATTTTGATTTAATTTCTATTTTAAATTGAATTAGGGTTTGTCAGTTTTGGGGAAAATTGTTGCATGTATAAATAGAAGAGGGAGAACATGATTTTAGTCATGCTGGACTAGCTTGATGCTTCACTTAGGTTTTATTTTGTGTTTTAATTGTTTTGTATCATGTTTTAGTTCAAATTGCTAGGGTTGAGATGAAACCCATAATCATTGCTAATGTTGGTTTATATTTTGTTAATTGTTCTTGGTTGTGCTTTAATGCTTAGGATACATTTAATCTTAACACCTCGGTATGTTACTTTCACGGTGTATGTCATGCATCCCTTTGTAGTGAGACTATTTCCATGTTGTGTGTGTTGCAATTCATACCTCATTGCTTGTGATTGATCCTCGGACTAGTTGTGCCTTTTTGAGAAGACGGCTAGTACTTGGAGGAATACTCTAATTGCGATTAAATATCCATCTTAGGGTAAGTTTGATCATCTAAGTAGTGGAAACGATTTGTGATTAGTTGTACTATGATAAGACAGCTAATACTAGGAATTAGTTAATCACTTTAGTTGATAGTAACCCACCCATTGAGACTGGATGAATGGTAGAATTGCCATTGCAAGGGACAAGAACTTTAGCAAACATTGAAGCCGACTTAGCTGAGATTAGGAGGTGGATTCGACACCCTAGTCCTCTCTATCTTGTTACAATCTTCTTTGCCTTAGCTTAGAGTCACCACAAAACACTCAGCCGTATCGGCAACAAACCAATAATTGTGTTACATTACCATCACCTGAATTCAGTTTAGTAAGCCCTTTGATCAACATAAGAGCACCACAAGTCCTTGTGGGATCGACCCGTACTTGCCGCGTCCGATAGACGCCGTGCACTTGCGGTATTACATGTAGGCTTAATTTATACACTTCGTGAGGTCTACCAAGTTTTTGGCGCCGTTGCCGGGGACTTGGCGCGTGCCCTGTGTTCATTGGCTCGCTTCACTGTTTTTCTTTACTACCCTGTATATATGTATTTGTATCATAGTGTAACTTAGATTTTTGTAGTGTAACTTAGTTTCAGTTCATTGCGTTTAGTTCATTGCCTGTAACTTAAGCCATTGTAGTATAACTTAACTTGTATAGTAACTTAGCATTGTTAATTTTATCTGCCTTTCATCTGTAACTTAGCATATCATTTGCATCTCATTGCATACCTGGTATAACCCTGCATATAGTTTCACTTCAACCCTGCATATGGTTTGCTTTCCCTGTAATTTATGACTTGTTTTAACCTTTGCATCATAGCTTCCTTTTGTAGTTTCATAGCTTCTCTGCATCATTGCCCTGCATATTAATCCCAGTCAGTCCAAGTTATTTTCAGGTGCATGTGGTAAGGCTGAGCCAACCAGCTGTGCTACCCATATTACTGTGTGTTCTTGAATTTCTTGAGCAAAGCTGAAAACATTGAGCCTCAGAGCATACCAGGTTAGTAATTGAACATTGTATGACCCCCTGATAAGCTAGTTCACCTGGCTAGCCCTTGGTCTACCACCTGTATTGCCCTGCGCTTTGTAAACCCTGAGCATGCCCTGCTAGTCAGGATGCTCATGTGAATACTTCTTTGATCTGTGACCTTGCATGCTAGCACATTTGAGCTGTTGAGCTGCTGGCCGCACTCTGTTACATTAGATACCTTGCCAAGCGGCCCACAGCAGGCGTGAGGTTGGGCTTGGATAACCCAGTTAGCTACAAGACAAGTAAGGTCAGCTGAGATAGTTGATTCCTCATGCTTTAACCTTCATGTATGTTCAACCTTGTACTAGGCCTTGATATCTGCGAGCTGCAGGACCACGAGCATAACCATACGCCCCGGCTCATTTTTTGAGCGATTGAGCCTGGAGCATACCTGTGAGCCACCTTTGTGCTAAACCGAGGAGTTATTGTGTGGCCTGAGCTAGTACTGTGTTACCATTTGTGTGTGCATTTGCCAACTGTGGAGAGCTTGAGCTGCTCTCGGACTTGAGTTGTGAGAGACTTGCCAATCTCTGCCAATCCCGCACTGCACATAACTCACTTGTGGTGTGCACCACGGCCGGTGCAAGAAGCTTGCCAAGCTCTGCACAAGCTGAACCATCAGCCCACATATAGGTGAGGTACAATGCGGCAAAAACAGGCCCACATCACATCATCGGGCTGTACAATTTCACGGTGCACTGGGCTGCCTTATCGCGAGCCCACGGTTCCCTTTGGTGTGCAACAGACTAAGCCCCCATCTGTTGGCTCTGTGCACAAAGATTTCAGCCCACACCCATAAAGCATTGCACACAACAACTGGGCTAACCCACAATCAACCAAACGGTGAAATGGGCTAGCATTATAACCGGGCCGCACTTGAGCCCAAGGCTGTGCAATTGCAATCGAAGCGCGAAAACCCAACCTTGGGCTCACGCATCTGCCAAGCCCACATAAGCCCACCTATTTGGGCTTAAACTAACGAAGCCCACATCTGTTTGCTGTGCACACAATCGGGTGTGTAGTTTCACAAATCCTGGGTTTCAAACAGCAAATCCCAAACAAACCAAATTCCCACAAAAACCAAACAACTAGCCCACAACAAACCAAAACCCAATAAACCAAACCAATCCCACTAAAACCAAACTTAGTCCACTTCATTTGGGCTTTGAGTTCAATTTGAGTTGATAAATCATGTCGGGATTTTGGTGCATCTGGGGATGGAACCAAATCCATTAGAGAACTTGCTTACGGGCATGTTTCACGGGATGAACTCCCCACATACCATAGTGATTTTAGGGAATTTTATGAGCCTTCTCAAGGCCCGGATCTCACATACCCTAATCATTATGATCACATACATCATCCACCACGGGTTGAAAATGAACAATTTTCTCATACCCAGTCATCACTTTTAGATCAATTAGAAGCTCGACTATCTGCTTTAGTCAGACAATCTGTTTTAGAAAGGCAATTTGTCGAATCTAATTCCTCTAGGCAATATGAAATTTATGCTTGCACCTTATGTGGTGGCTTAGACCACCTATTTGATCTTGTTATATTTTGCATGCTTATAGACAGTCTAGGGAAAACCATGATAATCCAATGTACGAAGTGTCTAGAAGTGACTATCTTTGGCAACTATTGGGACCATAATCAACCTGCACACATGCATCATTCACCACGGTGGGAGATGAACAATTTTATACTCCCCAACTCTAGTTTGCAATCAATAATGGAAACACTCAAGGAGCAAAATGCTAGGCTTGAAATGAATGCAATGCATGACCATCCACATAGCAACATGTGTCTGAATTTACCTTCTCTAGTGAACCTCATGCACAACCATACGGTGAATATCCATATGAGGAATGCATACCCACTAGTGAAGACTCTCCTTCAATAGAACAACTCAAATTGATTCTTCAAAGGAACTGATTGAGTTACAAAATGATAGGATTGAAAATAGTGTTTCTAGTCTTACTCATGCAACTAACTTTGAATATGAACCTAATCTAGAGGTAGATGAGTACACTAAAAATACTACAATTTTGAATGGAGAGATGAATTCTTGCTATGATAATGATGATGATGAATATGAAGAGCATGTGTATTTTGAAAATGTAGTAGAATCTTTAGGTTCAAAGACATTAAGTGTCTCTTACTTGTGAACCCCATGAATGATGCTTCTTCTAATATTCATATATGTGATGATGATGTGGAACTGTGCAATTGTCTGTGAAAATGAACATGATTTACCCTCTTGACTTTGGGAAAGTGTGTGATGGTGCAAATGATTTTAAGCATGAAAATAACATAGATGTACCTAACCTCTCCTGAGTCACAAATTGAAACTCCTCCACCAAACCTAGGTGTAGTTTGTCACAAAATTGCAAAACCAACTTTTCTAAAAATGCCTAACTTAGGCCTAGAACTTTGTGCTTCCCAAGTCCTCTTGGACTATTTTGCATCAAAGTATAACACTCTTAAGGACCACGGTTGGAATGTGTATCTGCCTGTTATTAGTAAAACTCATTTTGAGTTAGACCTTTTGCATGATGTACCTTTAAAATTGCAAGATTTTGTGCTCTCAAACACACTGTTGACAAGTTTAGGTTTGAAACTCTTTCACATTTGCGGTCTTACTTGCACTTTCATATTATATTTGTGTAAGACTGTTGATGTTTGTATATATTTTCTATTGGGTTGATCCTCAACTCTTTAGACTGTTGGTTTTTTGTGAATTTTAATTGTTTATATCCGGTAGGACTTATTAAATTTTCTTTTCTTGAATCGGTTGAGTCTTCATGCGCATTTATTATGCTAATCCGATATGATCTCCGTTGAGAATGTTGGATTCTAGCCTTGACTAAGAAGCTCAACCTTGCTCCGACATCCGGTAATCTCTTCCCTTTTCTCTTATCAAGCATAGTTCTCTCGGTATGTATTTGTTTAAATTTTTCTATATGTAGACACATTGAGGACAATGTTTGATTTAGGTTTGGGGGTGCATTTGCATTTAGAGTTTTTAGTCTTTTATTTTATCTTTTATCTTTAAAAAAAAAAAAAAAAAAAAAAAAAAAAATTCAAAACTCTTTTTGTAAGAACCTCCAACTTTTAGAGATTTTAGAGTCACTAGCATGCTTCTAGGTATGTTTACATAGAGAATCGACCGAAATAACAAAAGTTAGAAGTCTTAGGAGAACACAATCGGGTTTCTTAGTTGATTAGAGCGTTAAAGTTGGATTTAACCATACGGAGGGGCGAATTAGGTCTTTGTTTAGATATTCGGTAGTAGAATTGTGATCACCCACGGTGGAGACTACCCATTTTACATCAAGTGAGGCACCAACCTTCAATTTTTGCAACTTTCTAGAAAAATTTGTTAGAGTGTGTGTCACCTTACGTAAATTCGGGTAGGAATGGTGAGCTACCCAACTTCGCACCACTTTCGGCACTACTTTTGATCTCTTGAGTGCTAATTCCGTCAATCATGAGGGTGACGTCTAAAGATGAAAACTCCTTCTAAATACCGATTTGCGGTTAGCATCACTCTCTCTCTCAATCGGCAAGACCCATAGAAACACATCATCGTCAGCAAACGGAGCAAACATCGAGAATATTGAAAGAAAAATTGATATAGTCAAGGTTTATGTGCAACAAAGAAAATAAAATAGGATGAGAATTAATAAAATTTATAAAATAAAGACAATACAAGTTGTGGAAAAATTGAGTGATAAAGTCCTTTGTCCATGGAGTTAGTTATTTCATTATTTGTATTTTTATTTTCACTTTTTGTAAAAAAAAAAAAAAAAAAAAATCAAAAAAATAAAAATAAATATATTGTAGTTTATTTTTGCTACCACCATGGTAAAGAAGAGTTCAAAAAGAAAAATCCAAACAACAAGGAATTTGAGTAGAAAAATTAAAATTTGTCAAGTTTTGTGAAGTTTAGAAGTTCGTCATCAACATTTGAAGACCGAAGACCGAAGATTGAAGACGTTTCTATGGTTCTTATGAGAGATTGATGTTAATTGCCGATCGGGTGAGAAGTGAGTGAGTACTCCCACCCTTGCTAATGGTTGATTTCCTTTCTTAGAGATCATCAGAAAAAGATTCTTTTTGTCCACACTTACTGTGGAGTCTCCAGATTTTATTTCGGAAGGTTATCCTTCTTATCTACAACGTGTGCGGGATTTCTCTCTTTATTCTGCCCTGCACACATGAGAGACTAAAAGCGATCTTTTTGAGTGCAATTATCATAAAACCCTAATGGTGAGGCGGAAGTTGAGACTTATGATCACAATCGAATCGAATTCTTTCATATGGTATGGTTACTTCTCGCTCGGCACTTAAGGATGAGAAGGCGTTCTTCGATAGTTCTAACCACATTACTAGCATGCGAAACTCTATGTCCTCATAGCTTCTTGGAGGCTTGAGACTCTTTTACACTACGAAGTTGGAGAAGGTTTTGTGGGTACACCTCTGGTAAACCCTCACGAGACTATAACTCGTCCACTAGGGACACCTAGGGGTTTAAAGGCTTAGTGCATACGCTAAATGCATTCGAGACTGCGACGGGGGTATAGTTAGGATTTCTTATTTTTGTTTCACTTGAGGACAAGTAAAATTCAGGTTTGGGGTATTTGATGAGTGCCAAATAGTGCATATTTATACACCTTTTTATTGGCATTTTACCCATCTTTTGCGTTTAGAAATCGGATATTATCCTGCATTCTGTGTTTTCTTTGTTTTCAAGAATAAATATTTGTATTAATTAATTTTGTGTTTTTAGGTAATAAATAAAGCTCGGAGCGAGGAGCCAAGGAGCGAAGAATTGGGTCGAGCATCTATGGAGCAGAAAGCCAAAACCCCGCGACGGTTGCAACTCAACAAGTAGCAACTCATTTACAAGACATGGGCTTGAGCTAGACCCGACCCGCGACCCGGATTCGAGCCCGTACACTCCAATCCGTTGAGATTTCACCTAGCTACATCCTACGGTCGCTGCCTCACGTGCATCGAGTTCATTTTGCTCCCGTGCAACACCAAATCGTCCCAACTCTATCTTAGCCGTTCAGATCTTCACTCACACATCCAACGCTCGGTCGCGGAGTCTCATCAAATCTTGATGTTTGCCTCACACCAAAAATACCTAACCCTATACCCATCGAGACAAACTCATTTCATTTCCATCTTCTCTTTCTTCCTCTCCGTCACTCTCCGGAGCGAGCTGCTCCGCCACCTTCCCTCCATCTCTGTCTCCACCATCACCACCTCACCTTACCCACGACAACAACACGACACCACGACCTCCAACCGCACCCCTTCTCCCCTAGCTTCTCTCTATTTCTCTCATAGCTTCTTTCCTAGAGGCTAAGTGAGAAATAGGAAGAACTAGGGTTAGGTTTTGATCAATCAATCAAGTGAGGGAGCTCTCAAAGCCGCACAACAGAGGAGACGACCGAATCGAGTATGGGTTCGAATTATTTTGATTTAATTTCTATTTTAAATTGAATTAGGGTTTGTCAGTTTTGGGGAAATTTTTGCATGTATAAATAGAAGAGGGAGAACATGATTTTAGTCATGCCTGGACTAGCCAGTGCTTCACTTAGGTTTTATTTTGTGTTTTAATTGTTTTGTATCATGTTTTAGTTCAAATTGCTAGGGTTCAGATGAAACCCATAATCATTGCTAATGTTGGTTTATATTTTGTTAATTGTTCTTGGTTGTGCTTTAATGCTTAGGATATATTTAATCTTAACACCTCGGTATGTTACTTTCACGGTGTATGTCATGCATCCTTTGTGGTGGACTATTTCCATGTTGTGTGTGTTGCAATTCATACCTCATTGCACTGTGATTGATCCTCCAGACTAGTTGTGCCACGAGAAGACAGCTAGTACTTGGGAGAGATACTCTAATTGCGATTAAATATCCATCTTAGGGTAAGTTTGATCATCTAAGTAGTGGAAGCGATTTGTGATTAGTTGTACTATGATAAGACAGCTAATACTAGGAATTAGTTAATCACTTTAGTTGATAGTAACCCACCCATTGAGACCCTGGATGAATGGTAGAATTGCCATTGCAAGGGACAAGAACTTTAGCAAACATTGAACTGACTTAGCTGAGATTAGGAGGTGGATTCGACACCCTAGTCCTCTCTATCTTGTTACAATCTTCTTTGCCTTAGCTTAGAGTCACCACAAAACACTTTAGTATCGGCAACAAACCAATAATTGTGTTACATTACCATCACACTGAATTCCAGTTTAGTAAGCCCTTTGATCAACATAAGAGCACCACAAGTCCTTGTGGGATCGACCCGTACTACGCGTCTCAGATAGGCGCCGTGCACTTGCGGTATTACATGTAGGCTTAATTTATACACTTCGTGAGGTCTACCAGGAACTTGGATTATGATATTGCCTCTTTTCCCTTCTCCGAATTTTTCTTGCAGAGGAAATAAAAATAATTTCATTAGTATGATGGGATAGACAATAAGAACGAAACACAAATTAGAAAAATCAATGTGTATTCCATACCTTAAATATAGGCGATTCTAGTACATACTTAAGGTAATTGTACCAGTCTTCTTGGTCCATTACCGTTTCGTACTTTTTGGGAAAAGTTTTTAGTTTGTCCGGTCTTTCCCGGAAGGGTTTTACATGTTTCTTGTACAATTTCCTTACGAAGTCCCACTTGACTGAGCGGTGGTAGACGCTTCATGACCGCTCGCTTATATTCATGGGGCACCTCATAATGAAACTGCAATAACAAGTAATGTATGTTCATCACAGACTCACAGTTAGACAACAAAAACGACGAATTGATAACCGCATATGCATACCAGAATTTTCTCCCAAATATTTTGTTTTGTTGTTGCGGGGACTTCCTTCCATATCACGGGCCAAATAGCCTAGGCAACTACTGAATTCAATTTTATGGCCACCAATAGGCCGGAACATTTTGTCAAATTCAATATCCCTTTTTTTGGCTTCTTTATTCGAGAAGTCTCTATGCAGCTTCAACATTCTTGTCATTCCCCTCTCTTTTTTGATCTCTTCGTAGAGTCTTCTGTTGTGCATTTGCATTTTACGCTACGGAGCATTTTTCAATTCTTTTCTTCTAACACTTGAGATCATCATTTTCAGAATCATCGACTCTGGAAATAAGCAGAGGCAACAATATGAAACCATGTGATGTTTAAGTAGAAACAAGTAAGTACAAGATTTCGAACATTACCTGTTAATTCTTCAAATCTATCAGTGGTGATCATATCTTCACCATCATCGCCATCTGATTGTACAATGTCATCATGACTCTCATCTAACTCCATCATTTCTTCATCAAAATCCACCTCATCATCCCATTGGTCCTCATCTGGGGGCACGTTGTAATCATCATCTTCTCCCATGACAAAAGTTGTGTAGGTAGGTGTATCTCAGTTAGGAATTTGAGATTATTTTGGAAAATATTAGCTAAACCTAACATGATAGGCAACATGTGTTACACCTAATTTCTATTATATGAAAAGAAAACAAACATGAACTCATTGATGCATGTAACTTGAGGCTAAAAAATCAAGGCAACACACAAAATATCCTCATGAATATTGTGTTATCCACGAAGCGAAAGGTACCGGTTAAACGGTCTTATATAACTTTTTGTTACAAAAGCCAAGAGTACTAAAGCACCACATAATGATTATCCATTTTTAGCTTGAAGATGATAGTCAAATTAGCCAACCAGCAACATGGTATCATTAAAAGTGGCAACTTAAAATGCAGACGTTATAGGCTCGCCAAGTAACAAAGACTCAAATGATTAAATCTTGAGAAGCCTTGTATATATATATGATTGACACAACATCGTCGATCAAAGTAGAGTTATATATCAAAATCCAACCCAAACTATAACAAAAACCCTAGAAAACAATTAGCATCGTTAAGTTTTGTAAAACCTAACTAACTAGTAAAGCCTAACTAAGTAACATGAAAGAAAGATCCTTACCTAAATCTTATAATAGTTCATGCATGTAACTTAAGCCTAAAACATTATTGTTCTAACATCTGATTCCATGAGATCGAACAAAAAATCTAACATCAATTTAATATTCATTCGATAATAGGTTGTAGAAATAATACCAACAACAAAGATCGAGTCTGAAGAGGTAGGTTCCGTGTAAAGATTAAAGATAGTAAAAATAGAATAAAAACCCTAATCATGATTTAATTAGTAAACCTATAAGAAGTAATAGAATAAAAACCCTAATCATGCTTTAACTAGTAAACCTATAAGATATAACATCTGATTCAATGAGATCGAATAAAAAATCTAACATCAATTTTATATTCATTCAATAATGGGTTGTAGAAATAATACCAACAACAAAGATCGAGTACGAAGAGGTAGGTTCCTTGTAAAGATCGAGAGATAGAACTAGAATTATGATTTCACACAGAGAGAATGAATCGATTAATAAAAGCGAAAAAGTAGATCGAACTCATCTTTCTTTTTCTTTTGGAATTTAACCAAACCATCGAGGCGGGAATTGATTTTACTTTTGAAATCATCCCTTGATAAAATTCATTTCATCACCCCGCCAAACAAAAGATTTTTGGTGTTTTTCTTTTTATTTCCAAATTTTTGATGTGTAACCAATATGGTTAGTTTCCTTATTTTATGAGAGAATATATCGTGACAGGTTATGATAAATTTGTTTCCCAAAATTTTCGAAATTTAGTTTCCTATCTCTAACCAACTCGAAAAGAGGCCATAGAAAAAATTACTTCCCTATTTCGAATAATATTTTCCTTAATAATTTTAAGCTGGGTTGTCTCATGCATTATTCTTGGTTTATGGAGGAAATGTATGAATTATTAGTGGCACCTATGTAGGTTACGTATTATTCTAATCATACAGTAAGCTACTAAAGATAAAGAAACTAAACCCATCCATTTTCATGTTCATCAATTCCAGAAAACATAAAAGTTCAACGTGAATCATTCATTACATAAATGTCAACCTATCTATCACCGTAAAAAGCATGCATCTAGTGCAGTACTTACAAAATAAATACTACCACTGAAAACAAAATGCTCAGACGAAATGCTTTATATTTAAAAAATATGTAAACTAAAAGTTCACGCATCAAAAACCCTGTTTAAAAAGCAAAGAACTTGTTAGATGAGTCTTCTTTGTCAGATTAGTATGGTTCCTCATTCTCATCCAAATCCATGCAAAGATCATTATCATTACACTAGTGGAAAATGGGATATTCGCGACATAATGAAACGACACAAACTAAATATGGAAACATTACAATGTATGGAATGCGTCGTTGACTAAAGTCAAAATGTCGTTCTGTAAGGACTTTTGTTGACTTAGACAACAACACTAATTGCTTTGTTGTTGACTAAAGTCAAGACATCGTTCCTTTAGGACTTTGGTTGACTTATCCAACGACGTGCGAATAGTATTCTGTCTGTGGAAGGATAGCCCACTTAAACCTTATCCATCTGAATGGAGAGAGAAAACTTACATTTTTCATTTTTTCTCCGCCTCTCTCTTTCTTCTCCTCCCTCACCTTCACAGATGAAGTTGTTTTCTATTTTTTCTTCATCTCATCAGCACGACGACCACCACCAACACCTAATTCCTTCTCTTCTCACTTTTCTTTCTTTTCTCGCCAATAGTTGAAGAATCATTACGAGAAATAAAACCCTAGCTG
Organism: Papaver armeniacum; assembly: GCA_023531295.1. NCBI lineage: Eukaryota > Viridiplantae > Streptophyta > Magnoliopsida > Ranunculales > Papaveraceae > Papaver > Papaver armeniacum. The sequence goes on from JAJJWW010000560.1 coordinate 379,819, forward strand.
TCTTCTACAAACTAAATAACAAATCAAGAAAATACATCATTTTATTTAATCTTTGTCCAGTTTCTTCGATCTACAAACCTAATTTGATATTTCTTGTGCTAGATTTGGGTCGGAATTAGGTACTCATATTTCACTGTTAGAAATTTTCAATTTATTTTTCCCCAATTTTTGTCTTTGTTTTTTTAGTGAAATTAAAATCTCTTTTGATTTTTTGTATTGTGGAAAAGATCAGATTGGATGTTTTATAGACGGGAGAAGAAGAATAAGAAGATTTAGAGGTGGGTTTTGGCGATGGTAGTGATGAAGAATACTCATCCATGGTTGAACAGGTATAGCATTTCATTATTATCACCATCTTCATCCATCTCATTTCTTTTGATTTTGTTTGGCTATTAAAACCCTAACCTGTGTATACTGGGTTTTGATTCAGGGCTCAAAGTGTTTATTTTATGTTTCGAGTTTGTAGATCCTCTGAATTCACTACTGCTTTTAATTGGGTTTGTAATTTTTTATGTATACACACATGTAAGGCAGATGGTACCATAAGAAAGCTTGTATCCTTGAGTGTATTGAGGTTTTGCAGCTTGGCGTTTTTAGATTGAGTGGTTAATGGTTTACTTATGCTTGTGCTCATGTTTTATATTGTGATTTCATTGTATTTTGGTGTTATATTTTTTTTTTGGTTTTGCATTCTAATGAAATTGAGATTGTTTTTACTTCTTTCTGCTTTCAGGTCTTGAGAAATTTTGTGGATGATGCATCAATGAGCCAGCTACTGCTTCTTCTTTGGCCTATGGGTTGGAGAAGAAAGACAACCGAACTTTCCTAGTGTTTGATCTTGATGGTGGTATCTTTGATGTTTCAGGTACTTTATAATTCAAATTTTGAAGTACAGTTGTGCAATTTATTTTGTCATACGAGTGCATGTAATTTCAGTATCTGCATCTTTTGATGGGTTGTGTTTTGTGGCGTCAGCTCAGTAGTATGGTGGATGAAAGTCCTGCTCAGGAAGCTAGTACAAGCGCATTTACTGGGGAAAGTTCAGATTCTATTGTTGAAGTTAATGTTAAGACCTTGGATTCACATATCTATACATTCCGAGTTGAGAAAATTGTAAGGCTTGTTTATTCATGTTTTTGACTGTAGTGTTGGTGTAGCTGATCATTTTTTACATTGTTCAATGCTGAAAAATTGCAGATGATTGTCCAAGGAGAACACAGCTAAGACAACTAGTGTGCCAGTTGAGCAACAACGTCTTATTTTTAGGGGAAATATTTTGAAGGACAATCAGTGCCTCTCAAAATATCGTATCCTAACATGTTCATGTTTCAGAACTTCAATTTGAGTATTACTTATTTGGAATGACCAAGGATCAAGGTCTCACATATTTAATTTGAGATTTTAGAACTGTTGCCTCTGCATAACTAAATTGATATTGTCTCAAAAGATTTAGCAAACTAACTTACTACCTTAGCAATTTGTTTTTCTATTCTGAGAAATAGCATGAGAAATTGACACCCTAATAGGGTTGGATCAATCCATCAGAGAGATGAGCGAACCAATGAGAGAATAAATTAATCTACTCGCAAATGACTTTATTTTGTTGATATGAAATGATCCGACTACTGCTGCTCCGATCAGGTTGGTCAAATTTCACATAACGTAGTTCTTGGAACGTTTAATCTTAGGGACCAAAGTGAAAATGGTGTTTGTAAATTTACTCGGGTATAAAACTCTTTGGTCATTGGGCTTATGCCTTCTATTGTTGATTCGTTTTGATTTATGCTTCAAAATATTTGTCTCTTCTATAGATTGTCTGTTTGTTTTAGTTTGTGGAAAGTACTCTTACTGTTACTGGATTGTGCTGATCAGAAAGTTGTTGAATTTTAAGTTGCAAGGGTGCAAGATGAAGCTAAAGTGATGACTACAGAGAGTGGAACGTAACTTGGAATGGCCTGAGGTAATCATCGTTAGTGTTCTCTTCTAGTTTCCTGCAGTAGTCATAAGACTCATAACCTTCCGAGTCTTTCCAGGCAGGAACTTATGTTACTACATTGCGTTTTTCAAATTTCTAACATTTAGACATTCATCTATATCCTCCATGTTGGTTTCTATGCAAATTATGATTTAAGACCCTAGAAGATAGGCATTAAAAATTTTGATAACTGAGGTTACGTCGCAACCACAACATGTAGGTCATACAGCAGAGCCTTATGATCACAAGGCAAACATTTTCAGTTTCACAATTGTGTTGTAGGAGATGCTAACTAAAAAGGTAAAAACTCTAGTAAAATTTTGTTTGGAAACTGAACTTGGCGAAATTTCTTGAGTAAAATATACACTTCACTTCAAATATACAGTTTTACTAATTGTTACCATTTGCCCTGTAACAAGCAGCTTCTTTACGAGTACTTATCATACTTATCATGCCTACGGTTTTCACTGCCTATATATGGTTTATTTGTTCGTCTCAATGAAGTCACTATGTAAATATTGTTGTTGTTGTTGTCTTGATGATGGGTCTATTAGACCACCTCCGTGTATATTATTATCCACTAGTCATGTAAACCTTGCATATACGGCTTGACTTTTTACTCTTCTTCTGGATGTAGTTCGATACCTTCATGGATGCCGTCACTCTCTTCCCGATGGTCTCATGAGGGTTGCTGATGTCATGGTTGATGGTGAGATTGTTGTCGCTGCTGGAGAAGGAAATGTTGGAAAGGGTTGGGCTTCTACAGGATCTTCTCTCAAGCAAGCTGGTGCCAAGGTCCTAATGACTGAACTGTGGTTGAAATTTTTAGGACTTGTTGTATCATTTCTCTTTAAGAACCTTAAATATAGGGAGTTGAATCCTTTTTTTTAATGGTTTTGGACTAAATTTACGAGCACAGTTCAATGTAATGGAGCTGTCATTTGGTGTTAGATGATTTAGGTTTCATTTGAATTTCACTTGAATTTGAGAATTTTAGTAATTTCATTTGAATTTGAATTTGAATTGTCATTTGAATTTCAGTGCAATTTGAGTTTCATTTTAATATAATTTGAATTTGAATCAGAACTATTTCAGCCCAGTCAGAATAACCGGAGTCAGCCAGTCAGATCTGACTTATTTTTTAATATTAAAATAAATCAAATCAACGACGTAATACAGGTGTCGTGCATAGCGGCGCTCTGAAAGCATCGTAATTAAAGGGCAACCAGATAGTGTCGTTCCAGAAAAAGACACTAAATCTACGGCACTTTCAGCAGCAGTCCGAAAGTGCCGTTTAACTCGTTAGAACGACACTATATGACTATCTTAAATCGGCTGTTTTCCACTAGTGTTAGCATCGTCGTATAGCAGTACTTTACTTCCAATAGCACTTGTTCAAACTCGTATTTTTGTTAAAAGTATTGGCAAGGAGATAATAAGATCAGACCTAACGTGATAAATTGATTGTTATTGTTTACGTGGGGAACAATTTGTATTTTTCAACATTTCCTTCGTTCTTTATTAATTATATTCATTTTTCCAAAAGAATGCACACCTCGTAAATAAATAAATTTGCAAGAGTATATTGCATTCTATATAGTCTGTGAACTTGTAAATAATTATCTGATTTATTTCATGATTCCAATACCTAAACAATAAAAGAATTCATAAACATCACCTTCTTCTAGATTGACAAAACTAGCAAACGAAACAAGAAATGAAAACAACTTTCAAAGCGTCCACAAAAAGAAAAAAAACATATCAAATGAACCATCCCCCATCTTCAGACAATTCTTCTCGCAATTCTAAGGTGAACGTCATCACTCCAACCAGCAGGCTTGGGCGCCTTGTCATCCTCAGATTTGCCATTCTCTGCTTCATCAGGCTCCACATGCTTGTTAAGATCATGCTTGTTAACTTTTGGATCGTCTGCCATATCCGGAACATCGCGATCTTCATCAATAATTTCAATAATAGAAGCAGGAACATCACCATTCACAGTAGGAAAATCAGCATAAGCAGGAACATCAGCATTCTCAACACTACAATTTACAGCGTCTAGAGGAACACCAGGAATAACATCAGCATAAATAGGAACATCATCAACACTACTGGCAACAGAACTAATTACATCGTCGAGAGGAACACCAGGAACAGTAGTTAATGCGTCCACAGTAATGATAATCCTCAATTTACGAGGACCATCCATCAGTCGAGGACATTTTTGGATCCTCTCTTCAGTTTCATCTCTACAGTCCCTCTTAGCAGAACTAATTTTCCTCTTAATACTCTATGTTAATTTTTTTCTATGCTTGGTGTAATTTATATATATTTCTAAGGAAAACCCTAATTTTTTTAGGTTTTCCATCATTATCTTAAATCACCTATTCTTTGGTATTTACACCGAATATTGTAGCAATATAATGAGATATGGAATGAATATTTTCATGTTTATCTAATTTCCTTTTTAGTCTAATATACATTACGAACATAACAAACTAAAATAAATCACGATCTCATGAGATATGGAATGAATATTTTCATATTTATCTAATTTCCTTTTTAATTTAATATACGATCTCTTAGGAAAAACCCAAATAATCTTTCTACTTTTCAACTAATTACCTAGGACGGTTGGGGTGGCCCGACCGGCTAGACCATTGGTGCAACGCAAAAAAAGGAAAAAAACCAAAGGTTGGCCAGTTAAACAATGACCCAACATTTAACGGCAACACTATCATGTTGATACACGAAATTGAACATTTAACATGTATACAAAAAAATCCAAACGCCAAAAAAAAAAAAATACACAACTACAAGAAAAGGAAAAAGCGATAACCCAAGTAATAAATTGTACATTTCAGCATAGGAAAAAAAAAAAAAAAAAAAAAAAACTACATAGATAAGCCAAGGAATGTGTTAGCGGCATGGACATCGTGAATACACGTTTCCGATTGTCCACCAAAATTCTTCAACGAGACAGCTCTCCTCATGTGAGGAATAATTGCAACCCTTGTTTCCCATGGTAGTGCCCCCCAAATTTCCGTCCAAGTTCTGGTGAGTGTATTGTAATGCAATAAACGCGTATTTTGCCAAAATAAGAGGTCCTTGTTATTTACAAAGGCTATCGGGTTATAAGTCGGCCATTCATCCTCTTCAAAGTAAATGCTTATCTTATAATTCCAATTCCATTCCCCGCCAGGTGCCCATGTATGAATATTTTCTTCGGAAATGGGAGCCCAGAAATCTATCGGGGCCGATCAATCCCCTCATGGATGTAGTAAAATAAAATGCGAACTCCTAACATGACCATCCCAAGTGATGGGTTAGTATTTATCCAAAATTCACTCTAGGAATATGATGCGGGGGTGGAGAATGTTGATGGAACGTCTCAGTGTCTAAATTGAAAGATATTATGCCAATATCCTGTTGACAACAATCCTTCCAAAAAATACAACCATGTGCGTACACACCTGAACTCCGAAAAGTATAAGGAATCTTCGTTGCTATGTTCCTCCATCCCCTCTTGTCTTCTAGAGTGTGTATTTGAACTTTACCATGCATCCATGTGAATTCGAACTACCTTGTACTCATTGGTACGATGACAGTAGCCGAAACCCCCAATTATTTTGTATCGTGGATACCACGAAATTTCTGGATCCGGTGCAATTGGGATGCATAGTTGTGGCAGATGGAGGTGCTCACCAGTTTCTGGATTCATAATATATGCAGGATCTTGTATGCCGTGGTGTGAAACATAAAAACATACCAGACCATTGCAAGATCCAACTATTGGGTGCAACATAGTCCAATCAACATGGGTTCCATCATTCGTGGCATCGTGATTGTTGGCTGTTACGATCCGGCTGAAATCTTCCTCTCTATAAAAGAGTTGGGTAACTTTATCTTTCCCCATTCTTGGTGTGACACCAAAAAGGAATCCAATTCTTTTGTTCCCAAGGATAGTATTCCATTATTTGCATACACATTTGCTTGCTATAACGCTTTCTGCAGTTTGGATGCGCTGAAGTATCTCGGTAGTTAATTTTGGCAACATATCCATCACTATTATACTGATGAAAGATTATCAAAAAAAAAAAAATTACAAGCTTTTAGGATTTTCTTATTGTAGAATGCTACAAGCAGATACGAGTAAAGCTTAGAGCATCTCCAACAGTGGGTGTAAAAAATCCTACGTGGAAGTCTAATTAAGACTTTTATTTAAGAGATTATACACATATAGTAAATATAGGATCATATGGTTAAAAACTATCTCTAATAGTGAAAGGTTTAATCTTTAGAATATTTTATATGATAAAATCTTAACCGTTTATCTTTACTTTTACTAATTTCTAAAAAAAATAAAATAATTGAAAATATGACGTGGAGGTGCAAGTGAAGGTGTAAATAAGACTTTCTTTAACACCTTCATATTTATTTTCACATCCATCCTAGTTTGTAGGATCCCACCATTGGAGATGGATTTATGTTAATTGGGGGTCTTCCTACATGTCATGAAAAACAAAAAGCTTGACCCTCTATTGGAGATGCTCTTATATATATATATATAGACATCCAATACACCTATTGGCTAATTTTTTTAGGTTTTCCATCTTAAATCACTATTCTTTGGTATTTACACCGAATATTTCAATTTCCATATTACTAAAAAATGAGATATTGTAGAAATATAATGAGATATAGAAAGAATATTTTCATGTTTATCTAATTTCCTTTTTAATCAAATATACATTTAGAACATAACAAACTAAAATAAATCATGATCTCTTAGGAAATACCCAAATAATTTTTCTACTTTTCGACTAATTACCTAGGTCGGTTGGGGTGGGCACCCGGACGGCTGGACCATAGGTGTAACGCAAAAAAAAAGGAAAAAACCAAAGGTTGGCTAGTTAAACAATGACCCAAACTAATTAAATTGTACATTTCAACATAGAAAATAAAAAAAAAAAAAAAAAAAACAACACAACAACATAAAAGGAATAAACTACAAAAAAAAAAAAAAACTACATAGATAACTCAAGGAATGTGTTAGTGGCATGGATGGACATCATGAGTACACGTTTCCGATTGTCCACCAAAATTCTTCAACGAGACAGTGCTCCTCATATGAGGAATAATTGCAACCCTGATTGTTTCCCACAATAGTTTCCCCCAAATTTCCGTCCAAGTTCTGGTGAGTGCATTATAACGCAATAAACGCCCATTCTGCCACAATAGGAGGTCCTTGTTTTTTCCAAAAGCTATCGGGTAATGGGTATGCCACCTTTCATCCTCATCCTTTTCCAAGAAAATTCTTATCTCATGATTCCAATTCCATTCCCATTAGGTGCCCATGTATGAATATTTTTTTGGAAATGGGTGCCTGAGAAATCTATCAGGGCTGATTAATCCCCTCATCATAGGCCTCATGGATGTAGTAAAATAAAAGGCGAACTCCGAACATAACCATCCCAAGTTCGGGAATTCACTATCAGGAATATGATGCGGGGTCGCGAATGTTGATGAAATGTCTCAAAGTGTCCAAATTGAAAGAAACTATGCCACCATCCCACTTGACAACAATCCTACCAAAAATACAACCATGTGCGTACACACCTGAACTCCGAAAAGTATAAGGAATCTCCTCTGCTATGTTCCTCCATCCCCTCTTGTCTCCTAGAGTGTGTATTTGAACTTTACCATCCATGTGAATTCGAACAACCTTGTACTCATTGGTACGTTGACAGTAGCCGAAACCCCCAATTACATTATATCGTGGATACCACGAAAGTACTTGATCTCGTGCAATTGGGATGCATAGTTGTGGAAGATGTAGGTGCTCACCAGTTTCTGGATTCATAACGTATACAGGATCTTGTATGCCGTGGTGTGAAACATAAAAACATACCAGACCATTGCAGGATCCAACTATTGGGTGCAACTTACTCAAATCTTCATGGGTTCCATTATTCTGGGCATCGTGATTGTTGGTTGTTACGATCGGGCTGAAATCTTCCTCTCTATAAAAGAGTTGAGTAACTTCTTTCCCTATTCTTGGTGTGACACCAAAAAGGAGTCCAATTCTTTTGTCCCCGAGGATAGTATTCCACTCTTTGGAAACACATTTTCTTTCTAAAATGCTTTCATTTGTTTGGAGGTCTTTGTAGTATCTTGGTAGTTAATTCGGCAACATATCCATCATTATTATACTTGATGAAAGATTATCAAAAAAAAAAAATTATAAGCTTTAGGATTTTCTTAATATTGTAGAATGCTTCAAGCAGGTACGAGTAAAGCTTATATAGACATCCAATACACTGTTTGGTGAATGGTCGCGTCCATGATGAGCGAGGCATTATTTGAATGGTCGCGTCCTTAATGAGCGAGCAAGTAATGCATATTTGCCCGTTTTATCTTATAAGCGGTTAAAGGGAACAAAATCTATAACTGGATTTAAGGGAACAAAATCTAAAGGATAACCATTACGTCATGAAGTAGGTCTGAAAGGACATGACATTTTAGTAGGGTGTTATTATTTCTTTGAATTCAACCGCTGCATGCATCTCTTGGGAATGGGTCTCAGAAGAAAAAAGAAAAAAAAAAAATTAATGTGAAAGAGGAAATAGGGATTATATTCATTTTCCAAAGAGAAAATTAAGCCAATAGAGGAGATGAATAAAAAAAAGTTTTAGAGATAACAATGGCTCCGAATAACCCAGAAAAGGGGAGTGGTTCTAAACCATCAAAAGGCAAGACCCCAATGACAAGCGGAAGAAGTTGATAAGGAGGAGTGCTTGAAGAAAGGAAGTGATGATGAGGTTCAAATTAGCAGTATGTGAAATGAATTTAGAGCAACTAGAGAAAGCTAAGTACCATATATCGAAAGCAATAAGATTGAATAAAAAGAAGAAGAAAGAAAAGTCAAGGAATATGAGAGAAGAGGAAGAAGTAGGTTTGCAGAACAATAACCAAGATGATGATATGGATCTGTTGTGGAATGAGTTTGATAATGCAAATTCAGTATGTGAGGCAGAAAATGAAGAGACAAAGAAGAGAAGCATAGAGAAAGTAAAAGATGAAGAATACCAGAGAAGAATTTTTGCAGTTGTTGCGAGAAAATGGAAAGGAGACAAGGTGTGTTTTTAATGAGAAGGATTAGGGCTAGAAGAGCATCAATTTATGATAGAATATATAAGGATTATACAGACCACCCTGTGAATGAAATCAGTGTAGAGGATGAGTATCGGCGTACCTATCACGAACAGCACATGAAAATGAGGTCATACTCAACATAGTGATTTCAAAGCGATATGCGATCGGATAGGGAAAAGTCGGATTACGACTCCGAGTGATGGCCGGAACAACAAGTAAAGGCTCTACCAATTCCAATTTTCTTATAGATGGTGGATTTTTGGGTTAAGTTGCTTTAATGGAAATGATGATACAGATTTTGCAAATGGTTATACAAGTTACTATTTTGAAGAAATAGGTATCATCAAAGTACAGAGAAAAATTGGAATTAAGAGTGGTCTAATGGGAAATTGTGGACTGTGGACGACTGAATCTTGTCTAGTTTTTTTGGAATTTATGTTTTGGATTTAGGATTTATTTTCATGTTTTTTTGTAATGTTAATGACTGAATGGTGTTGGAGTTGCTTAATTAATGACTATTTAATGACTGTCTAATGGATTAATCTTCTTGTTTAATGACTGTTTGCTTGTGTATGATTGAATGGTGTTGGAGTTGTTGGTTGCATTTTCAAACTCAATTTATGACCAAAGAACTGGATATGAGCATATAGAAAGCACAAGTACTGTGTTAAAAACTTGGAAAAATCACGCCTAATTTTATTACACAATATTACACAAATTTGACATTGTATTGAAATCACAAAGGATTTCTGAAATTACATGGATTCTATAAGACTAGGTCCATCAAGGGAAGGGGTCTTCTTGGCTTTCGTCTACAAAAAGAATCCCGATTAGTCACGTAATCAACATTTTTTTTTTCGACTTCTCAAAAATCTTTTTCATTCGTGTGCATTTTCAAGAATATCATCATTTATTTGTCTATCAATCACTTATACCTTTTGCATCTCAAATTCTCACTTCTTTTTACATTTTTATTTTTCTCTCTCGGATTTAATTTAATGAACACATAAAAGTCTCCCTATAGATTCGCATAATTTATAACCATAAATACAACTGGAATACAGAAATGCCTCCCTATTTTTCCGTATTTAGATAAATCATATATATATATACTAAAATCAATGTGGTGCTGTTCGCGTATATGAGCATACATTTATCCATATGGAAACTGCTAACGCTGCAACACGAGTACCAAATGCGATGGTTTTAGTTGAGGAGATAATCAAAGAAACTTTCGAATAATGTGGTTTTTGTTTTTAGAAATTGTTTATTTTGATTATTATTATTTTTTTTTAAATGTTGAGGATGTTGGTATTATTTTGCTTCGTTTAGTTTTATAAAAATATTGGTTCTTTAAATTCTTTGCTTGATATTTGTTTGTTAATCGATCAATTTTAATTAACTCGTTGAGTCAACACAATTCAGTTTTCCATAATATACCTTATATAAACATAAGCCCTTATGATAGTTATCAGATTTTAATTTTAATTTAGACTCGGCCAAATGGAAGAAATATAGCAATAATTTATGGAAAGACTGGACCACAAGGGATCTTGGCACCAATGCCAAATTTGGGTCAAGCCAAAAAAATGTGACAGACATTTTAGAAACAAAAAATAATCTTCTCTATATTATTTGGCAAAACAGAAGAAGAGGAGTATTGAAGAGATATATCTTTTCTTTTGCATGTACCCAAGAAAGCGAAGCGTGGTGATTGACAAAACTTGCTTTTGAAGGAGAGAATACTCTAGAAGGTTTGATAACACCCATAACCCTATCAGTATCTAAGGTAATATATATATTTCCAAATAATATGGTCCCAAGTTTTACCAAAAATAAAATGTTAACAAATTCAAAAAAAAAAAAAAAGGAAAATGTTTTATTACACAATTAATAAAAAAAAATAAAAAGGCTTCATTGCTCTGATCAAAGATACTGCTACATTTAAGAATAATACTTATTTAGGTAAGTCAAGAGTGTGAGAACTGAGAAGCATATAGTTAGGTTGTTTTCTTTCTCTAATTTATATCTTGTTACCAAAAAAAGTAAATTAAGAAATAAGTGTGGCTATACCAACTTTTTATTGTTTTTGATAAGACCAAAAGTTATCAGATCTTGTGGGGTATACAATAAAGGCTCTTGTTATAACAATTATACTTCTCTTTCAGTCACACATAACAAGAAGTCCCAAAGTACAACTACCATAGGAATGTACCCCTAAAATCCAAAAACCAATCATAGGAATGTTCCATATATATACTCCTAGTATTTAGTGATGAGGCTGGTATTTAGGACAGGGTCCCACTAGATATACCCCTAAGATCATAAATGCTTTTTGGTGCAATTTTTTTGATTATATAAAATCCCAATTCATATTCTTAGAAGCCTAGCTAGCTCTTACAATTAAATTTGTATTAAAAGAACCGATCGATCAGTATTTATTTTTTAAAATACTGGCCGATAATATAGGATTTTTTATCATGTTTGTGCCTTTAATCTGGACGAAACATGAAATATCAGTGATACATATGGATATATGGATACATGAAATATATTTGCCTTTAAATGTTCCATATATATGGATATCCGATAATATCGCATTATTGGTCGTATCGGACCGATCAACCGATAATATTGGCAAGGATGTTTGGGGATGTTAGGTTATCAGGTATAACTAGTTTATTTGATTGGTCGGCATTATGAATTCTGAACGACTATGATTGGCTTAAATCGACAAGACTCGATATCCAATTTTTTGACCAATGTCACTCTTGGACATGGCTTATTCAACTAAACCAATTTTTATTTCGATGTCACGATCTTAGAGAGTATAGTTCATCCAAATCTAAGTTTCCGAGAGTATTTCCACCAACATAAATTGATTGATGGTAATTTTCCATTTTTTCCGATGCCACTCTTGAACGAGCTTGTAAACCAATTTTTATTTCAATGTCACGATCTTAGCAAGTATTTATCGTCCAAAACTAAGTTTCTGGCATATCTCCACAAAGATAAATTGATTGATGGTAATTTTCTATTTTTACCGATGTCACTCTTAGACGAGCTTCTAAACCCCTGATTTTTATTTCGATGTCAAGATATCTTAGCAAGTATATTTCATCCAAATCTAAGTTTCGGGAGATCACCGAGATACCGATGTCACTCATGGACGAGCTTGTAAACCAATTTATATTTCGATGTCACAATCTTAACAAGTATAATTTATCGTCCAAATCTATTACGGGGAATATCTCCACCAAGATAAATTGATTGATGGTAATTTTCCATTTTTACTGATGTCACTCTTGAACGATCTTGTAAACCAATTTTTATTTCGATGTCACGATCTTAGCAAGAATTTTTCGTCCAAATCTAAGTTTCCAGGGAGTATTCCAACGAGACAAATTGCTTAATACTAATTTTCCATTTTTACCGATGTCACTCATGGACGAGCTTGTAAACCAATTTATATTTCGATGTCACGATCTATGGTAATTTTCAATTTTTACCGATGTCACTCTTGGACGAGATTCTAAACCAATTTTTATTTATTTCGATGTCACGATCTTAGCAAGAATTTTTCGTCCAAATCTAAGTTTCCGGGGAGTATTCCACCGAGACAAATTGCTTAATGCTAATTTTCCATTTTTTACGATGTCACTCATGGACGAGCTTGTAAACCAATTTATATTTCGATGTCACGATCTATGGTAATTTTAATTTTTACTGACGTCACTCTTGGACGAGCTTCTAAACCAATTTTTATTTATTTCGATGTCACGATCTTAGCAAGAATTTTTCGTCCAAATCTAAGTTTCCGGGGAGTATTTCCACCGAGACAAATTTCTTAATGCTAATTTTCCATTTTTACCAATGTCACTCTTGGACGAGCTTGTAAACCAATTTATATTTCTTCCAAGTTAAATTCCTTGATTAATTTTCCACCCAATTTTTTCATTTTATATTGTAATATTTTGTATTGTAATATTTTTAGTGTTCATTAAGTGTTTTATATTATACTGTATTTATTTATTTTCCAAAGCTATACCTGTTCACTAGCCAAGTTATCATGCTTGTACGTGGCTAAGCTAGAGGTTGAATATTAAGATGAAAACGTGTGTCACGGTATAAAACACGAGCAAGAGAGACTAGGAGAGTACTACTCGGCTTTATCTCCGTCAAGTCTCTCTCTAAACTGAACCTAGGGTTTCAGTATCAAACCAGACAAAATGACTACTCTAGTTGTAACTTCCTTCCGATTTCTTCTTCTTGATGAAGACAAAGAGATCGTTGGTTATTTTGGTTGTAAGGTTGTTCCTTGTTTTGGAGATGAAGAGGAGGACGATGAAGAGGATGATGAGTATGATTCTGAGGATGATGATGATGATTTAGATGACACCTCTTTTGGTTTGGGCCAGCGGATGAAGAGGATGAAGATGAAGACGATGATGATGATGATGATTGGCCATACAAAGATGTGGTTACGATTATCGACAACAGCAGTGAAGAAGAAGGAGGGGATTTTAACTGATCTAGTCCTCTGTTTTCATGGTTCTTCTATGCAAGAATGGTATTCAATCACATCTTGATCCATCATCTTTTGTTTAGTTATATATATATGTGTCTTCTTCTTTTTGTGTTATTAGTGTATCTTATGTTTTTTTTTTTTTTTGATGTTTAATTAGTTTGTTTGTAAAGCTGCTTGGAAGTATAGTTTTTGTGAATGTTTAATATTTACGGATGCAATATTTTGTTTAGATTCCAAGTGCATATGTTGTTTAATTTCTGTCCATTGTTCATCTGTTGGAGTATCAATCTTTTGACAAAACAGAATGAACTAGTAACGTGTTCAAGAGGGCTTGGCTTAGAGATTTGGAACTGAAGAGTTAGGGTTAACCATGATTTTGTTGTGGATTTGCTGTTAAAGTGATAGGATCATGAATATGATAGGGACTGTATATTGAGTCTTATATCAGAGTTGAAAAATATAGCCAAATTTTTCATAAATTGCAATGCCAAATCTGACAAACTTAACCCAAAAAAAAAAATCCGAATTGAGAGCACAATTGAACAGTAGGCCTTTGACTGCCACATAATTTTGCTTACACATTAATATAATTAGCATACTAAAAATAATGTAAAAAACTTGAATTTAGTCAATGCCGAGTGCTCTCACCATAAATTTGCTCGTCTTGGTGGCTTCCCATGTTCTTATTCATTAAAATCATTATCCAAATGTTCACCATAGCTTTTCTCAAATGCATCCCAAGAAGCAAAACCCTTAGGAGGAGGATCATTTTCAACATGGATCATTTTCTTAATATGAACCAATTCCCATTCTTCATCGACATACTCTTCTAGTATATCACCAATGCTTTCCACAAAGTCATCCCATGAAGCAAAGCCCTTCGGAGGAGGAGGATCATTATTAACAAGACCATTGGCAGGAACAACACATTTCTCATTAGAACTCATCCTCTCAATTCCTTCTTTCTTTTACTTATGAACGATGTATCTAATTTCTTATTTCTAGGATCCAAATCTAGCTAAATATATTGTTTTTTTTTTTTTTCTATACATATCTAGTATGCAAATCTAAATATAGTGTGTGGGTTATGTTTATCATGAATATAACAAACGAAAATCAAGGTGATATATGGAAAGAGCGATTTTGTGAGACCCAGCAAAAAAATATTGTATTAGGATTGTAGGATTAGACTATTGATTGTCAGTTCTAATTAGATGCCTATAATCTTGCTGAAACCCTAAAGAAATCTCTAAATATCCTGACACGTTAAGCATTCATGTCAATGAGATAGTACACTTGTTAACTAATAGTCCTTCCTTATTGAATTTCACACGCAATTTTTCCTACTACATTATTACTACAATCATAATTGATTTTTTGCAAAATTCATAGACACCAGCACTTGTTGATCATGCACGGTTTACCAGGATTTAAGCGTTTGCGGATCCGGAAGAGCCAACACCTGTTGACAGGCATTATGTGACGCTGGTGTATTGCAATATCTTGATTTGATTAATCAGAACACTAGTGTATTCCTGACATAATTGATTAATTAGTTAACAGATGGGCCATATCTTGAACCGCAACATGGTTTGGCTCATGTATCATGCCATATCTCAAGTCCCTGACCAACAATTAAAATCAAAAAAATGGTCAAACATAATAGTTCAAACAAATAAGGTCAATAAGCAAAATAAAATCAGCACACTTGTGTATATTTATTGAATGGTACAATTTCTTATGGTGATTATGAAGTATGAGCATCTCTATGTTTCGCCAGATTGTAGATTCAGACTATGTGTGTATATGCCTCTCCATCAAGTGAATTAGACTGGATAGAGAATAATGCCTATTTTGTTTCAACATACCACAGTTTAACATACCATTGTTCCTTTCATTAAAATCACAAAGAGAAACCGAAAAAATAAACAATTGCAAGTTCATTAACCACATTTACAAACACCATCACCATTACAGATCAAACCGCTAATTACTAAGTAGTTCAATTTATATTTTTTTTTATGGCCAACACCAAAGGAATAATGAAATACCAGTTGAACAATCAAACCCATAAGCAAAAAAACTAGACACACTACCAATTCCAGTTCGACTTGCGTTCACAAGTTTGGCTCATGCATCATGCCATATATCAAGTACCTGACCAAGTGACCTACAATTAAAATCAAAAAATGGTCAAACATAATAGGTGCCTGCACAATTGTGTACATTTATTTAATTTTAATTAGTTAACAGATGGGCCATATCTTGAACTGCAACATGATTTGCCTCAGGCATCATGCCATATCTCCATACCCTGGCCCCTGACCAACAACTCAAATGAGCCACAAAAATCTACCATGGATAATGGCACTTTAGAATGCAACCTGTCATAACTCATATCACTGGGCACTAAGATGTTAGTAAAAACAGAGGTTACTAGAGGTTGAGATGTTTTTACCCAATTGCTGTAGTTGATGTCTCCCTCAAAGAGAGATGAGAGCAAAATTACCTCAGTAACGAGGAGGGAGTAAGTTACTGAGGTAGACTGTGGCTTGTCTATTGGACTGTGTTAATTTTAGACTGAGCAAAATTACCTCAGTCTAAACTCACTCCCTCCTCGTCAGACCTTGGTATGTTTTTTACCCAATTGCTGTAGTTGAGACTGTGGCTTGTCTTTTGGACTTTTGTGTGTCTGCCACCAAAATTTGATGGGCTCGATCAAGGTGCAAGTAAGTTTAGCCCAAGTAGAATCTGACTCGGTTTGTATCTGAAACTGTATGTGGTGCATGATCTGCTGAATCATAGTTATAGGTGGCACCATGCTAGTTTGAAATGGATCTCCAAGTGGGTCAATTCTCTCGGGAATTATCCATTGAATTTTTACCAAGATCCAACCCGAATTTGTGGTAGATGTGCATCTGCCAAGTGCTTTTTGCCGCTCCGCATGAGCCAATAGAAGGTAGTTACTTTTTCTACGCCAATGTAAATAGCCAGTAGACTTGCCACTTTGTAAAATCAAGTAATACCTATCTCTAGGACCAACGATCCGAGTACCACTAGAGTTGATTAACGGTTGTGATTCGGAGACGGTTGCTTTTCCCAGCCAAAATAAAAGCAGAGAAAGAAGAAGTTCTTTCATTTTCTCAGTCCATTTTTCCAAACTAAAGCCAATCAAATTAACAGTATTTTTGTGTCGACCAATTGTAGATGGGGCAAAACGATTTGCTGGTTTTTACGGAATTGAGGAGACGACCGTACGGAGGAGACTCCTTGAACCAAGCGAAATGTTCAACCTCACACAGATGCACTGCAAGAAGGGAGTGCTTTGAATTCGAGAGATCAATCTGAGTACTCCGGCCTAAACCAAGACAATGGCCGTTCCAGAGTAAATTCGGTCACAAGAGAGGATGGGTCGATCTGTAGGAGGGAATCTTAGAAATGTGTGGAATTAATAGTAATTTAAGATTGTATGTGTGTTGAGAATTATGAATATGATAAGTTTTGAATGATTGAAATTGTTCAGTTGAGAGTAATTGCTCAATTGATGAGTTGTTGATCTCGTGTTGTCTGTGAGACGTGAAATCGTTGTATATTCAATCATCATTCAGAGACTTATTTATATTGCTGGAATTATATACACCATGATCCCATGAAATGTGACAGTTGATGGAATCAAAGAGTGGGGAAATGGAAATCGTGTTTGAAACCAGTTGCTCATCGTGCGGAGACTTGGTTGATTTTCCTTCCACTACTTTGTTAACTCCTTCAACTGATTGCATGACTTGCTCACATTCCATCGTGTGTATGAACACACGTGCCGTAGACCGCCAGACCAAAAACCTAGTTAATATCCCCCCATGTAACACGATTGATGTCTCGTGTGATTGTGGAGTCTGCAAGGCAGACGTGTATTTAGTTAGTCAGTTGTTGACTTCATGACTTCATGGGAAGATGAGTCCTTGTATTGTTGAGTCGAACGTGGTTTGGAAATGTTCTGAGACTCATGAATTGAACATGTCTGTTGAGACAGAGATATGATGTGTGAATAAGTTAACGTGAGCAAATACTGCTCATTCGATGAATTGTTGAATAGTGATAGTTGAACCAATATTCTTTGGTTTGAGCAAGTATTGCTCATTTGAGCAAATATTGCTCGTTTGATGAATTATGGTAGCATGACCAAATAAAATATTAAATCAGAATACTGGAAATTGAACCAAGTATGATAAATAAAATGTTAATCACGGGATCAACGTAAAATTATTAGCGTTTGAATCTGAAATCATTAACCTTGGACTCAAAACCCTAATTTAATCAATTAATGATTTACTGACGGTTTATTGAAAATTAACCATGGAGTGAAGAGGACCAGCTACATGAGATTATGGGTTGACCATGTAGCGCCTAGATGCTCACGTGAGCAAATATCAAGGTCTCATGAAGACCGGTTGATTTGATGAAAGGATGATTAAATGCTGGTTTAATCATTTATTAAGATAATGCTCGTCTGAACCTTATGTGATAAAACCTAATTAATTATGAAGAGATGAGGGACCGACCAAGGGGTCATGAAACCGGCCCTGGGTGGTCACGGGATCAAATATTGATCGTTTGAGCAATCCCCAGATTGGTTGAAACCCTAATTAGCGCCCTTTACTATAATCGATGTAGAATTCTCATACGGACTCGGATTTTGATGGTCCGCCCCTCCATTCTGTACGGAAAAGAATTTCCTATCTCCTATCGCGCGAATATTTAGGTTTTAAGCTCGTTCGGGAGGTGAAAACATCCCGAGAGTAAAACTCAAGAAGAATTCAAGAGGGACGGTAGGAGAGAGTTTGGGCCCAATATGAGCGATTGCGCAAATTAGGTCAAATTGTGAAAATACGAGGGACCGGATCCTTGCAATCCAAAGATCCAACCTTGGTCGGTCAAGGTAACATGCTCACGTCACCAAAGTGTTCGTGTCTTAGTCCCGAGAATTTCGATATTTTCTAATGTGGTTTGAGCAATCATTTGAGAAAATATAGGATTTTTGCCGGAAACCGTGAAAACTTCATGAGATGAAGGAAAATAATTATAAAATAAAGGAATGATGAGGCTTGGGACCGCTTAGGCCAAGGCATGGCCGGCTGGCCAGTGACCATGGTCCCGTGGTGCCTTTTCTAATTTTATATTATTTTTCATGAATTTATGAAAATATCATGAATTTAGGGAATTTGTTGAAATCAAGGAGTTTCCTTGAAGGGAAGGAGTTTCCATGGGATCAAGGAAGCAAATAATATTAAAATAATAAAAATAAGGGTGTGTGGGACCGGCTAGGGCATGGCCGGCCGGCTTGGGCCCGATCCCACGAGTTTTCCTTAATTTTATGTATTTTTGATATATTTTCCATGATTTGAAGGAATTTTCATAATTTGAAGGAAATATCATGAAATCAAGGAATTTCATGAGATCAAGGAAACCTTAAAATAATAATAATAATAAAATAAAGGGACGTGTGGGACCGGCTTGGGCCCGGTCCCACGGGTTTCCCTAATTTTATATTATAGTTTTCATGGGTTTATGAAAATACCATGAGATTAAGGAGTTTTCATGAGATTAGGGAAATAATAATAAAATAATGAGGAACCATGGGGTGTGGGGCCCACCGGGATCAAGACATGGCCGGTTGGCTAATAATCACGGCCTCACAATATTTTTCCTAATTTTATATTATTTCCTTAATGTGAAGGAAACACCATGAAACTGAGGAGTTTCCTCAAAACGAAGGATATTTGTTCAAATGAAAGGATTTTCATGAACTCAAGGAAAATAATGAAAAAATATGATAAAATATAAAACTGGCGTGGGATTGGCCACGGAACGGCCGGCCGGTCGGTGAGCCCAATCCCCAGCGCCTTGGTCAATATTTAATTATTTATTATTTTACTTCCTATTTGCATAGTTTCATCGTTTCGTCGTATTTTGAAATAGTCATTCGTGCGGTGATTGTTAGTACATCGTCGTTGAGTACACTTGCACCATTTAAATCGGGGCTTAGTCGGAGGTAGCTCAGACGCCCGTGTGTTGAATATTTATTACTAACCCATGGAATTCTGCTGGGAAGAACCATAGATTGAAGTAACGAAATATTGTGAAAATATTTGAATATTTTCAGAAATTCAGTGGATGAATCCAAGAATTTAAGAATAATTAATTGATGGCTCTATAATAGCAGAGCAAGCTGTCTAGGAGCATTAATTATTCTGACAAGAGCATGCTGGAGTTTCATATCCTTTATATAGTCAGGGAAAACTATTGTTTGTATCCTGAAGACGTTATCGCTCTATACTAGCAGAGCAAGCTGTCTAGGAGCCGTCAATCTCGTGATTCTATATAGAAATAATTACTGAAGTGTCCAGTATTCATGAGATATGCCGTTGTCCAGCCGAGAGACTACATATCTGCATGTACTCTGAGAGACAGTATTCTCAGTCAGAGATTTGATGAGAAACCCGTGTCTCAATACTCACGTCTGATTGCTGGATCAGAAGTTCGTATAATTATGGGTTTACGATTTTAGCCTTTGTCGAAAATCCACCGTCTACACCAATTTTCCGAAGATGAATCATGATTTGGATTCCAGAGGTATTGATGCCGAACAAGGTTCTCCTGCTGGGGATCAAAGGGAATTGAAGAAGCCTAGGCTAAGTTTTCCCAAGCATCAGGTAGAGGACAATAATTCTCAAGAAAATTTTGTTTATTTTTGGTGTTCTAAATTGGGTATTGTAGATATGTATCTTGATTTTGACTAATAATCTTCTGATGTCGGATGGTTTTTTTCCCACCCTTCTTCTAGGATGAAGCAGTTGGTAGGATCCAAATTTCTCCAGATAGTGGTTCTAGTACTGCAACTACAATTAAGGGGACTGTAAATGGGTGAGCATGCAGGCAGAAACAAGAGATGGAGTTCAGAATCATCGGAGGGAAATTGCTCATCCGCAAACAGGCAGGCAGCAACAGGGAATGAGGGGAGTTAAACACGGATGGGTTCTATATGCGCTTCATCCCCGACGTGGAAGATTTGTAGTCAATGAGGGTGTAGTTTTGGTAGGGGATCTGCGGGTTGTTTGTGGAGGTGCACAACAGTTTTTTTTTTTCCGCACCAATTTTTGAGGAGGCCAAAGCCCTGATTCATGAAAATGATAACATCCCACTCTCTGCTGAAGCAGTTACCTTCCCTAATTTGATAGTGTTGGCACCTGAAATACGAAAGATGGCTGAGGATGTTGCGGTGATAGCTAATGTAGGACTTGGGGAGGTGACTCATCCTCAAGAGGTTCCAACCGATGAGCATTTGCCATTGCCAGTATCTAGAGCCACTGCAAGAGCCACTGCTCCAAAACCAGAATCCGGAGAACTACAAGTGTATCTCGAGAAGCAGATACTGTCTAAACAGGTGGGATTCGAAACATAGATCTGAGTGATGTGAGTAATATGTTGGTTGTATAGAACTAAAGTTTCATTTTTGATAATGATTTACTGGGTAGACAAAATTGTTTTGTTGGTAAACATAATGATGGTGTTTAACCTTAATGTTAGTTTTTTGGTCTTTAATATGGAAATTTTGCGTATGCTAACATTATTAGAGTTTAAGCATTTAAAGCACTGCTTGCCTGTAATGACTAGAGTTGATTTCCACATAACCCTGTAGGTATTTCTGACTATGTTGAAATGTCTTAGATTGGGGGTGAAATTAGCAAGAAGTCTTTTGGTATAAAGGAACCATTGAGGATGATTTTGAGGGTGCACGTTACTAAGATAGAAGGTCAAACATAAGCAGTAGGGATGTAGAGAGAGAGTATATCGAGAAACATACCCGTAAGGAGTGGAGGGGAATCCCTGAATCTCACCCATTTTAGCTTGTGGCCTAATTTCCTTAGCAAAAATTTGAGAGCTTGTGGTAGACTGCATTTTAAGCTAGATTGATGCCCAAGAGATAAGCAGTACCAAAACGTGTCTTTGATCCATATGGAGTAGCAGAACCATTTTAGTTTTTTCAAAACACTAAATTTAAACAGTTAAAGATGGGCAGCTTAGTGGATTGATTTGTTACCTACCTCGAATATGGCCAAAAGCTTTTTATTAATTTTTTCCAAACGAAATTTTTAGCCACGCAATAAAACCGGCGTGTCTATAAAAAGCACACTATGACAAACATATACTAGCGTGTCCAAAAAAGGAACTTTTTTGCCACACTTTGAATTTGGCGTGTCTATAAAATGTGGAGTAGTTGAACCAGTTTAGTTTTTTCAAAACACTAATTTTTAAACAGTTAAAGATGGGCAGCTTGGTGGATTGATTCGTTACCTAACTCCTTCGAGATCATGCGTTCGAATATGGGCAAAAGCTTTTTATTAATTTTTTCAAAACGAACTTTTAGCCACGCTATAAAACCGGCGTGTCTATAGAACGCACACTATGGAAACACATATACTAGCGTGTACAAAAAAGAACTTTTTGGCCACACTTTTAATTTGGTGTGTCTATAAAAGGCCCACTATGGACACGCATACTGGCGTGTCTATAAATCATACACTATGGACACGCATATACTGGCGTGTCTATCAATCGTACACTATGGAAACACATATACTGGCGTGTCTAATGAACCAACTTTAAAACCACACCTTAAATGGCGTCACTAACCTTTTGGACACGCCACAACTACCTAAAGTGGCCATAGACTGGTCTATAAACACGCCCATCAAAAAATTTAAAGTTAACGTGACTAAACTGTTGATATTTGGACACGCTACTAACCCTGGCGTGGCTGAAAGAAGTTATATTAACACGCCCATAGCACATGGTGTGTCTATAGGGTACAAGTATACCCTATAGACACGCCAAAACCAAAAAGGAGTGACAGTGAAATTTATATCTGGCGTGGCTAAAGGCCATTTCTGTACTAGTGAAATTCGTGCTACTCTGCTGCGAGTGAACACAAATTTTCATGCCATACCAAACTTAAGGGTTCAGCCGGGGAACATAGCATAGAAAGTATTCAAAGAAACTTATATTGAGTGAGGCGCCGAAATTTACAGAACATCTGGGATGGTTGCTACATGCGCCAGTCTGGATAAATTTCATGTAAAAATATTGAATGGCTCAATAAATATGTCAGTGGAGAGGTTAACACTCACGGCTCCGTTCCCTCACAGAGTGACGTCCCATCAGATGCAAGGTTCTACAATTTTAACCCTAAGCTAAAAACCACCATCAACATGCTTGTAATTCACTTCAGAAAATGAACTGCATTCATAGAGTTAAGCTATTCTTTTGGAATTTGGTATCTGTAATCTTACCTTTAGGAAATCGAATTTACCAGTTTAACAAGCATGCTTTTTCATGCTAAACAAGTGCATTTAAGAGTTTAGGGCTAGGAGAACCTCCTCCGTCCATCTTAAAACGTGTGGGTGTGACAACATCATGATCCAATAGTACCACTACCAACGAGAGCGAGGCACCGATCGATACCTTAAGATATAATTTAAGAGGAGTGAACAATCAAATGTGGAAATTTTATTTTGGAATAATAGGGCAAAATGTTGTTGGATAGTAATTTGGAGAACCCCATATCTAAATATTTTTCAAAATGGCTAAACTGCCCTCATTTAGTTAGTGTTGATAATCTAATTAAAATTATCTAATGATGATTAATTAGTTCATATTCTAATGATGGTAGAGAGGTTTTAACTTAAAGTTATGGTCAAAGTTAATCAATTGAAGAAATAAACCAAGAAAGTAAAGAACCACTGGCATAAATAACTAGCTATACCTTTAACATATCTCTAATTAGCTTTTTATTGCTCAAAATTATCTAAAGTAGTAAAAAAAAATCAAAACTTTTAGATTTTCGGAGAAACTTATGGCTGGAGTTTTTCACGGTACCAACCATAAGTGAGAGTTACGATTCATAATTTATGAACTACCAACCGTAATAGGTTAAATTTGGGGAAAACCCAATCATAAAACCAGTTACGGTTTGTAAATAGAGGAGCTAGACCAACCGTAACTAATTTACCGTCTAAAATTTTGAACCGCAAAAATATATTTGAGAATAAAGTTGTAACTCTCAAGAAATTTGATGGTTGGTAATGGTGGTGAGGCTATAACCGTAACTACACTATAGGAGCCCACATCATTTACCATCGTTTACCATGAACCGCGAGTAGTCTCTCCTGGGACGCCAGACCTTGATGCCGGGCGGGACCGAATCAGATGGGTTTCTCAATTCAGGTAATTTTCGAATAATGGCAAATGATGGATTAGATTTCTTTTTCTTTTTCCTAAGATCTCTGTTTCATCTGTTGCTTCTTCTGTATTTATTTCTTTTTAATTTCTCTCTTTATTATTAATCTTCCTCTTAGTTTGCCTTGTTCATAACTATGATGTACAACTATGGGTCGAGATTTAAGCTTCTGCTTTAAGATTGGGGACTTCTGGTTTTTTCTTCCGGTGATTATTGGTAGCTGTTAGTGTTAGTTTTTTCCTTGATGGTACTGAATTGTTAATGAAGAAGCAAGTTTAATAGAGACCAAGGTTTCGTTGTTCCTTGGTTAGTGGTTCTATATGCTATAGGAGAAGGAATTGATTTTCCTGTTCTTTCAACTGTATGTGACTCGTCTCTCTGAGAAGATGAGTTGATCCAAATCGGCAATGTAGGACCGGGTTGGTTCATCTCTAAATCGGTGTGTAAGAAAATATCTTCAGTTTTCTTGATCTCGAAGTTTTATCTCGAGTAGTGTGCCTGTTAGAAAACTAGGTGTTGTTTGTACGAAGCTTTGTCATTTAGTCTTTATAGCCTGTTTTGGCAATTTAAGTACGTAAGCCTCCTGTCAGTAGTTTTATAACCACATGTTGGCAAACTAAGTAACTAATCGTTGACTTGTCTTTGTGGTAAAAGTTATTTTAATCACTAGCATAGTTGGACTTTGAAATCTTTTTTTGGACCTGAATTCAATATTTCGCTTGATGAATTTTCCTGTTTATCCCCCATTGTTACGTTGTTTTGATGTTTTGACCCACTTTTTTTCGTGCTCATTCTCGGGCTGCTCCCGTCTTTAAAAAAAAAATCCAGGAATTAATAATCGTTTGAGGGAATTTTTTATTTTTTATTCTTAATTTTTTTTTTGGACGTTTGTCTCTATTTATGAAGAAGCGGTTATTTTGTTTTGTTGGGAAGTTCCTCCTTCTAGATCTAATCCATCATTTTGCTTGTTTAGTATACATTTATTGTTTCTCATCTGTCCATGTCTCGTTCCCGGCGCAAGTATGGCAATCTAGCACTCCAATTTTCTTCTCTTAGCATTTCTAAAACCCAAATTTCAATCACAAATTTAGTTTCCTTTCAAAACCTTCGTCAGAGCTCTTTAACATCCAATCCTAAAGGGCTTATAGCGCATTCACACCCTACCACTAAAATTCACCCAAGAAACTCTACCTAGCCCAAAGTCGTTCTAGGCCCAAGATGAACATTCTAGCCTGGAATTGCCAAGGCATTAACAATCCAACTTCTATTAAACACCTACATGGCCTAGTATCATTGCATAAACCCGATATCATATTCCTTTCAGAAACTTTAGCAAATGACCGACATATGTCAAATCTAGCTCGATCGCTTCAATTCCAAAACCTAACCTCTCTGTTCCTAAAGTAGGTCACAGAGGTGGACTATGTCTTATGTGGAACAACCTAAATATTCGGATTCTTCTTCGGTCCCCCGAGTTACATTCACGTCATCATTACTCCACGGCCCAAAGACAACCGTGGTTATGTACCGGCATCTACGGCCCTCCTCATCTAGACGCAAGAATAGATTTTTAGCAAGATTTCCCAACAATCTTCCCAAATACCAACAACTCCACTCCTTGGATCCTAATAGGGGACTTTAATGACATAATGGATCAATCGGAAAAAAAAGGTGGTAGACAAGTCACTTATAGTCAGACTCAACCGTTCATAACAATGATCGACCAAATGGGTTTTATCGATCTAGGATTTTGAGGAGATACATTCACTTGGACCAACAACCAACAGGGTCAAGACAACATCATGGAAAGACTAGATAGAGCAATCGCAACGCAACACTGGCGAACAACGAACCCTCATGCAGGAGTCACCCACCTTCCAAGGATTGCATCGGATCATGCACCTATCCTGCTATACCCCAAAGCAATAGACTGGCAAGGGCAAAAAAATTACAAATTTGAGCATCTATGGCTGACACATCCACAGCTCAAGCAAATCGTCGAAACAGCCTGGACACAACAAAGCGACTCAGATTGTACCCTGGATCTTCAACTCAGGTTAATCACAACGGGGAAAACACTAATGGAGTGGAACAAAGACACTTTTGGTCATCTTCCAAAGTTAATTCGCAATTCAACAACACAAATACAAATGGCTCAACATCAATGTGCTATCCACAACGGAGAAGAACTAAATTTTTGGATAAATCGCGAGAAGGAGCTACGCAATCATCACCTAACCTTACTTCAATGCTGTAGTAGCAGGTTTTCCCACACTACACCCCTCACTATATTTCGATTAATTAGTCCATTGAAAGTTGCATAATTGAGAATGTTTATTGATTAATTTCATGAGTTCTACACAAGAAAAGTAGAATTACACTTAGCAAATAAAACACTCTTAAACTTTCTCTCTCCTAATGACTTGCCTAACAATTCTAAAAAGATCCTCCCCTTACACTTGAGACTCACTCGACCCTTTATATAGGGTAATACATAGTGGATGACAAACTAAGCTATCCTTTATTTTCGGGAATGTCTCGCGAAGTGTCGCGATGTACAACTATTCAATCTCGCGACACTTCTTAACCTCGCCAAATCTCACGTCTCCTTTATGTCTCGCTTCGTCGTTATTCTTTTTTGCGTCGTTTATTTTAGCCCTCTGCGACTGCCTCGCGACATCGTTGTTTATTAACCCCGCGAGTCCTATGCGTTGCGATATTATGGTCCTACATCTTGCCTCTTTTTCCTTGAATATTGCTTGAAGAGCGATTTTTAAGGAAAAATCTGTTGTTGTAATAATCTTTGGTCTTCGCTGATGAAGGAACGAGCAAAAGAATATTGGACTTGAAAAGTACGTACTTGCCTCTATTCTTTTGCGAAATTCCGAAGCTCCTATATTCGAAGTGTCATTTCTTGCCTCATGTGCTACAGAGAATAATTGGTTTCGCAATCTCTTCTCGCCTATTAGGAAATATGCCATATATTTGAATTCCCGCTAAATCAAGCTTCCTTGGATTTGGGTAATGACCGTTAACACGTGTCTATATTTGCCTCTTTTTACCGGCGCACTTAATGTTATCCCGGTCGTAATATCTTTTTCTCATCTATTTATAGAAGTGTTCTTTGTGAAGAAATTTCTTTTTCCCTTTCATCTTCTTCATCATCTCGCAAGCTTTCCTCTTCTTCATCGTCCCGCAATCATTCTCGCAAGTATTTGCCTTTGTTTTCCTTCTTCATCTTCTTCTTCTTCTTCTTCTCGGTTGTCATTCTCATGGCATCCGGTTTGTTAATCTTGCCATATCTAATTTGATCTTGTGGTTAATTGCTTTGAAGTTAGTTTTTCTTGTCGAAATCACACGGTATGCTTAACTTTATAGTTCTTTTTCTCGCCATTGTTGTTTAGCAAGAACCAACCCAAAACCAGATTTATCGTGAAGGACCCTTTTCTTTCTTTGGGCTCGCCATCGGAACCCTCTTCGCAACAAGAATCTCCTACGCAGCCCAAAGCCTACTCGCGAACAAAATCTATAGTTCATAAAAGAAAGCCTCATGAGTGACAAGGTATTTAAGAAATATTTCTTTTTTATGAGCAATACATTGTTGCCTCTGTTTCTTACTTAACTTGTTACTCATAGATGATGGAAATACTCGACGGAGAACTCCTAAAAGGCTTCGCCAACCCAAGCCTCGTTACTCCCCGGTGTTCCATTTCCTTCTTTCAAACCTTCTTCTCCTTCGCGAAATCTTCGCAGGATAGTTTCATGCCTCTTTCTTCGATATCATTACTTGCGACAATGCTTCTATGCCTCAACTCCGCATAGACCAAGTTCCTCATAATTCCCTACTACAAACGATCCCATACCTCCTCCCGTTACTAATGTCCTTGCCATTCCTCTTCCCGAAACTTCCTCTTCTCACGAGATTCCTTTGACAAAGGACGACTCATCTTCTTTGTTTGAACAAATTCCTCTAACTACGTAAAATTTGGAGGGGATAGATGTGGCCTTTAAGGTTCTTTCGATCTCGTGAGTGATGCCAAACAGAATCTTCACGATCCTATCAAATCTCATGTTTGCCGAGATTTTAAGTAAGCACCTTGGTCCCGATTGAACCTCGCAAGCTTCTTTGATTCAAGAAGTTAATAAGTCAAGGATGATCTCCAAGTTATGACGAAGTGTAATAATCTTCACCTTGAAAATCAAAATTTCACAACATCTCGCTAGATCGTGATAACCTTCGCAAGAAGAATGAAGAATTAAAAGGTATGTTCTCGCCACTTTTTTTTTTTTTTTTTTTTTTTTTTTTTTTTTTTACAACTCAAATTCCCGTTCGTTCTCCAAGCATTAAACAGTAAACGAATAATGGAGATATATCAGATGGAGTCCATTGTTGAAGAAATTCGAGTTGAGAGAGATGGTTGGATGGAGCAATATAGTCTCTTAGATAATCTTCACACTTATGCAGCTGATCAAATAAATAACTTGTCGAAAGAAAACTTTAATTTATCGCAAAAGCAAGACTTGTTAAGTAATGATTTATCTCGCCTCTCTTATGCTTTGACTAAATCTGATTTGGAGTTGCAAACTTTATCGATGAGAATCGAACTCTTTCACAAGAGAAACGTTCTCTCGTTGAATAAGGTGGCGAGCTACTCGCAGCAGATATGATGTTTGCCAAAAATTATGTGAAGACCAAGAGCAAGCCAATCGTTCTTTGAAAAACCAACTGGAAGTAATTACTGCCGAGAGAGATAAACTTATTCAAGGTAGAATAACTTTGAGTGTAAAAGCGAAGCAATTCCAAGAACAATGTGTCAAATTAGAAAATCCAACTCTACTTCGCAAACGAAAACTCCATACTTGTTTCCAATGAAAAGAATTTGCGTTCTCGATTGAAAGGTTTAGTGGGAGATTCATTTGATGATGTCATGGACCGCCTGGGGAATAATTTCGCAGCTTTAATTCAACATCTTTCTTCTCAAAAGGAAGGTAGTCAATTTATTTGACTATCTTAGTTCATATGTTTATTCCATGAATGCTTTACTACCCTGAAAATGTCGATAATGTTCGATAAGAATTTTCTCTGATCTTGTGTATTTGTTATGCAGATTCTGAGAGAAAGCTTCGCTCCACTATTTCCATCCTCAGGTCTGATTATTCCAAAATTCGCAAGGAAAATGGACTACTCTCTTCGCATCTTGCTCGTTCTCGTGACCGTGCAGAGCGAAGACTTGATTATATGTCTCATTGTAAGGACATTGATAGTAAGAATCGTCAAAAGGCATTACTACGCCAGTTCCCTCTAAAGGCGGAAGTTCTTGTGAATAACATTTTTTGTCGAAGTCTCTTGATCCTATTCACGTCGCTCCTTTGGAAGTAAGTGATGATGAAGTTCCTGATGCTCCAGATAGTGATTATGACTATGAAAGCGGCG
The DNA here is from genome assembly GCA_023531295.1 of Papaver armeniacum. Taxonomy (NCBI): domain Eukaryota; kingdom Viridiplantae; phylum Streptophyta; class Magnoliopsida; order Ranunculales; family Papaveraceae; genus Papaver; species Papaver armeniacum. The sequence goes on from JAJJWW010000560.1 coordinate 409,205, forward strand.
AAGACGCCGCTAATATTGAAGTTATCAACAAAGATCTCGATGAAAAGTTTTCGATGAGATGAGAATAAAGATGTCGAAAATATCTCAAGAACGCCCATTGATCGCGAAGGTGAAGCCGAGAAAGTAATTGGTGAAGACGATAAAATTGACGTAGAGAATTAACCGTTTGATAACTCTTGCTACAATCGCCTCTGTTTGTTTTGAAAGATTAAATCTCTTGTTGGATAATCCTCTTTTTTCTTCCTCTTATTTATAACTATAATCTCGCAAGCTTATTCGCTTACATTTTGATGAAATGATTTTTACTTAGTCATCATCATCTTTGCATTGTATTCTTCGCTGATGTCGAATTTTGTATTGCGACAAGGTCGCAGGCATCTCCATGAGGGAAGAAACCTACTTTTCTCGTTTTATCATTTTGGTAGTTTTTATCTTATCTCTTCTTGTGGCGACAAGATCGCAGACCGCCTTTACATTTTCATGCAATGGCTCATTGACCTTGCCTTATCAATTTTGTGTGGTCTTCCGAGTTAGACCTCCCTAATTAGAGGTCTTCCCCTGCCACCTTTTATGGCGACAAAATCGCAGGACGTCCGTACACTTGCATGTAAAGACCCATTGATCTTGTCTTATCATTTTTCAAGTATTTTTGTCAGCAGATGTTTTAGTTGCGACAATATGACAGGCCTAGATATCCTTGCGAAACATAAAGTCCCATGACATTGCCGCCGTGCGACGAAATCGCAGACGTCCGTACACTTTCGTATAAAGACCCATTGATCTCGCCTTACCCTCGCGTTAGTATTATTGCCTCTGCAGGATCATTGCACAAATATGACAAGCCTAAGTCTCCTTGCGAAAACAAAGCCTCATGACATTTGCGTCTGTTTTGGCACTCCCCCTAATGGAGAGCACCGCCCTTATCATCTCCCCGGTTGCCCCTTCAAGGAGGCGAAACATCGGCCATACAAGACTAGCTCCTCCCATCCGGTCTTAACAACAACCAGTTGTTTTCGCAGCCTCTTATCCCTTATACCTATATGGTTTATGGTTACGAGACCGCACCCTAAGTGGAGTTTTCTTCGGGCGAGTGCAAAGACATGCCAAGACTTGCCAAGAATGGCCGTGGTAGGTTCATCCATCCCGGCACTCGCTCAACCGTGTACCTCGGCGCCTTGTGCATCCACCGACTCCTTGGAAGAGACCCTCGGTCGCCCAACTGTGGTATAACCTACATATATAGTTGGGAATCCAAGGTATCTCCCTGATAGGCTTTCATGGGCCCCAAATCCGCATGACCCAGTTTCAGGAGCGGTGTAACCTTCCACCCGAGCCATGTTAAGAGATACCCCTTATATGACGCACTTTAGGTCTTACATTTGCCTCTTACGAAATATAATTCGCGAACTAGGGTGTACGCCATAAAGGTTCGTCCCATTCATTCATTCTTTTAGTCAATCATTCTTCATCATTTGCTATTTTGTCTCATGAGATATTCGCCGATTCATTCATTTAATCATTCCTTATCTCTTGTTTTGTTAAGCTATTCATGACTTTTTCGTTATTCTTATCGCGATCTCTTCGCGGATTCTCGCATTTTATTGAATGTCGCAAATATCCGCGAAGGAGTACTTCATCTTAATTCATTTTGTCATCTTTCGTTATCACGGATAATATTTCTTTAGATATATCCTATTCCATGGTCTATCCAATTTTTGCCCCACATCTCTTCCTTCTCGGGTCCATCAATCTATATGCCCCCGTACCGACTACCTCTTTGATGATATAAGGTCCATCCCATTTTCTTGCCAGCTTGCCTCCGTTTTCACGTTGATATATTGGGGTTTCGCAACACCAAGTCGCCCGGTTGGAACTCACGTATTTTTACACGCTTGTTATATTCTCTAGCTAGCCTTCGCCGATAATTCTCCATGTGTCGCAAGGCTTTTTCTCGTTTTTCTTCCAATTCATCCAACTTGATTAGAATATTGACTGCGCTAAGATTTTTCTCCTGCACTCTTTTTTGGTTGCTTAATCACGACCTCCGTTGGGAGTACTGCTTCAACTCCATAAGTTAGGCAAAAGGGGACATTCCCGTGGCTTCTCTTCTAGTTGTATTATAGGCCCATACCGCATTGGGTACTTGTTCGCACCATCCTTTGTTGTGTCCTTCCAATTTTTTTCTTCAATATATCGGCAATTGTTTTGTTTGTTGCCTCCGCTTGGCCATTAGCTTGTGGATATAATGGAGTCGATTTTCCACATCTTATCTCGAAATGCATTGAGCAAAGAACTCTATATTTTGCCCTTCAAACCGCTTCCCATTATCGATACCAATTGCGCAGGATCCCAAATCTCGCATATGATATTTTCGAATATGAAAGTAAAAACATCCTTATCACGAATGTGCTGGACCGCTTTCACCTCTCGCCCATTTTGTGAAATAATCCGTGGCGACAATTAGGTATCTCCTTTGTCCAGCTTCCCGGTAAAAATGGTCCCACAATATCTAAACCCCATTTTCCAAAAGGCCACACACTTTTGAAGAATTTAACTGTGCTCCTGGTGCATGTATCTTCTTCCCGTGTCTTTGACAATCTTCGCAGCGTCGGCTATTGCTCGCGTCCTGATGCATATATGGCCAATAATATCCTTGCGTCTTTGCTTTATATGCCAAAGATCTTCCGCCGCTATGATTTCCTAAAGCATCTCCACTATGCAGCATCTTCAATATGGTTTCTCCTTCTTTCCTTGTTAGGCATCGAAGCGAAGGTCCATCAAAAGAACGCCGATAAAGCACGCCATCTCGCAATTCATAATTTGTTGCTCGGCTCTTTAACTTGTGTGCTTCCAATCTATTTCTTGGTACCTCGCCTTTCATTAAGTACGCGTGAAGTTCTACTCTCCAATCTTCCTCGCAGCCTTGCATCTCATCTACCACCATCATTATATCTGCTTCTTGTTCCTCTTCTTTATTAATTGATGGCGCCAGTAGCGTCTGTATTTTGATATTCCTCGCGGTTGGGTCTGTCATCATACTTGATATAAAGGCAAAAGCGTCTCATGAGTCTCGTTATCTCTTCTTGATATGTGCCTCCATTTTATTTTCTAGATCTGTGCCGACAACACTTCTACAAGCTTCCCGTATTTTGTAGGGATGGATCATTTGTAGCATACTTTTCTCGTTATCCGACGAATTGCCAATTGCGAGTCGCTGTAATTCTCACACTCTCCGCCATTTCTATTGCAAATCGTAAAGCATGTATTATGGCTTCGTATTCCGTTTCATTATTGGTAGACTCAAATTCCAATCTAAAAGCAAAAGCTAACTTATTGCCTTTCGCGAAATCATAACAATTCCCACTCCTTTACCTTCTCCATTTGATGATCCATCCACTAATATTTCCCACCGGTTTGGCTGGTTAACAAATCTTTTGGGTCTCCATGTTCTTCCTCTACATCCATCATTTCATCCATCGCTTCATCTTCTTCCAAGGGAAATTTCAAAAGAAAGTCTGCGACGACTGTGACTTGGTTGAAGATAATATTTCATATTTGAGTTTGCAATGACTTATTTGAGCATTCCATCTTTCGATTCTTCCCGATCTTTTTGAATTTTTCATTACCGACTCAATTGGTACCTTTGTTACCACCCTAACAAGATGTGCCTGAAAATATATGCGAAGTTTAAATGACGCATAGACTAACGCTAGGATTAATTTTTCAATCTTTGAATAATTTCTTTTCGCGGCATTAAAAGTTTTACCGATATAATAGATTGGTTTCTCTACTCAAGGTCCGTTCGCAATAAAACCGCACTTAAGGCGTGCGAAGTAGTCGCGAGATATATTAATAATTCCTCCCTGTGTTCTCGCTTTCGCATAATGGATATATCCATTAAATGCTCTTTAATTCCTTGTAAAGCCCTTTCACATTCGTCCGTCCATTCGAATTTCGACCCCTTTTTTAGAACACCGAAAAATGTTTACATTTATCGACGACCGCGAGATGAACCTTCCTAATGATGCTAACAATCCATTTAGTTTTTGAACATCTTTTTTACTGCCGGGCGTCGGCATGTCGCGAATCGTTTTTACTTTCTCCGGTCAACGTGTATTCCTTCCTTTGATACAATGTAACCCAAGAATTTCCCCGACGCAACTCCGAAGGTACATTTTTCTCGGGTTGACTTTGATGTTGAAACGCCTCATTTGCTCAAAATTTCTTTCAGTCTCGCACGTGGTCTTTCGCCTTCTTACTTTTTACTAGCATGTCATCTACATAGACTTCAAGAGTGTTTTATGTATCCACTCGCGAATACCTCTTCTACCATCCTTTGATACGTCGCTCCAAAGATTTCGCAAACCGAATGGCATTTTAGTATAGCAAAGATAATCCTCTTGGAGCGAAGAAAGCAAGATGCTCTTGATCTTCTTCGGCGAGTGGGATTTGGTTGTAACCTTTGTATCCATCCAAATGAGGATACCCTTTCATTCCCCGCCGCCGATTCGACCAAACGGGGGGAATATCCGGCAATGGAAAACTGTCTTTTGGGCAAGCTTTATTTAAATCGGTGAAATCAATGCAAATCCTTATTCCTTTGTTCTTCTTTGGAACTATAACCATATTCGCTATCCATTCGGGATATTTTGCTTGTCTAATGATTCCGCGTCCAACATCTTCTCGCAACTCTTCTTCTATCTGAGGGTGATATGTTGTTGCTATCTTTCTAATTCTTTGCTTGAATGGCTTTATATTTTTATCAATTTCCAACTTGTGACAAGCTACCGATGGATCTATACTGCATTTCATCCATATCCCATGCGAAGATATCTTTATAATCTCGCAATGCAATCGACGTTCTTTCTTCTTCATCCGCTCCCATGTTAGTTCCAATCTTTAGCATCTTGGGTTCTTCCTTAGTTCCAACATTCACTTCTTTAGTTTGTTCTCACCGCGACGTAATCGGCCTTCGGTTCTCCCATAGGGGTTGGTCCTTTTGGTTCCTTCGCGGGATTATTTTCTTCTCCCGAGGTCTCGCTGGGTATGCCTTTTCCTTCCTTCGCTTTGATCATGTAAACTCTGAACTCTTCTTCTTTCTTAGCCTCCCTCACCATCTTTTTGCGGTATTTTGATATGTCCTTTCGCTTGTTTATTTGTTCCTCGCAACATTTTACTTCATTTTGATAATACATTCTTCCTTTGGTAGCGTCCCCTCTGATCTCGCTGATTCCGGTTGGTGTAGGGAATTTGATACGTTGATGAAGCGCCGACGCCACAGCCTTTTATTGCATGTACCCATGGTCTTCCTAGCAACATGTTATATGGTGATTCCATATCCACCACACTCAATGTCACCTGTGTTTCAATTCCTCCTAACGGAATACGTATTTTTATCTCCCCTTTAACTTTTGTTATGGATTTACCAAAACCTTGAATATTGTATGCCGCGAAAATCTTATCTTCATCTTTATAGCCCATCTTTTTGTAAGCGTGATAGAACATGATGTTTACCGGACATCGTATCGATTAAAACTCCATTTATTACCCATGTTTTCATCGTATTCTCCGATTTCTCTCCTTCCTTATACACGTTTATTGCAATCACCGGTGGAAACATGTGATCCAAGTTTTCTTTTGATATTTCCTCCGCCGTGAATGTTATCTCTTGCTTTTCCCAATCTTTCAAAGGTGACGTTATTTCTCGATCTGTAATCTTCTTTCCTTCAAAATCTCGTTTGTGTATCCTTCCTCCGATATTCTCGTGAAATTTGTTAACCATTACTCTCATAATTGTGTGTATACCATATCTTTTTCTCCCGCTTCATCCGATCTAAGAGTTTCCTTTCTCATTTTCTTTGATCTAAACAACTTTAATTGCAATTTTCTTTCCTAAACCAACAAGATTAGGTCCCCTGTTTCTAGCGCATATGTAGTAGCGGTGTTTTCCCACACTACACCCCTCACTATATTTCGATTAATTAGTCCATTGAAAGTTGCATAATTGAGAATGTTTATTGATTAATTTCATGAGTTCTACACAAGAAAAGTAGAATTACACTTAGCAAATAAAACACTCTTAAACTTTCTCTCCTAATGACTTGCCTAACAATTCTAAAAAGATCCTCCCCTTACAACAGACTCACTCGACCCTTTATATAGGGTAATACATAGTGGATGACAGCTAAGCTATCCTTTATTTTCGGGAATGTCTCGCGAAGTGTCGCCAGTGTACAACTATTCAATCTCGCGACACTTCTTAACCTCGCCAGATCTCACGTCTCCTTTATGTCTCGCCTGTCGTTATTCTTTGCGTCGTTTATTTTAGCCCTCTGCGACTGCCTCGCGACATCGTTGTTTATTAACCCCGCGAGTCCTATGCGTTGCGATATTATGGTCCTACAAATGCCATGCAACATACTGGCATCGAAGGTCCAGAATTCAATGGCTCCAATCAGGAGACAATAATACAACCTTCTTCCATACTAAGGAAACCATCCACCGGAGCCGCAACAACATAAAGCAATTACAAGATCAGCAAAACAACTGGGTCAGTGATAAAGATCAAGTGATCCAAATCATCCTTGATCATTTCACCAGCCAATATATGTACCCTAACACAACTCTAGACGAGGAACTCTTTGAAGCAGTAGCTCCACGATTGACACCATCACAATGTGACCAGCTCTCGGCGACCGTAACGGTAAATGAAATCAAGCAAGCATTGTTATCCATCAACTCCGAAAGTGCTCCTGGTCCAGATGGATACACGAGTAAGTTTTTTAAAGTTTTCTGGGACACCACTCATCTTCAATTAATTGCTATGGTTCGTAGTTTTTTCGATAACTTGAACATCCACCCTCTCATGAATCATACAAACATCACTCTTATCCCAAAAGTAGACAACCCAACAAAACCATCCCAATTCAGACCTATAAGCCTATGCAATGTCACCTACAAAATCATCTCAAAAATCCTAATCAACCGCTTACGTCCTCTTCTACCTTTCTTAATAAGTCCATATCAGAGTGCTTTCGTCCCCAAGAGATAAATACATGATAATATCACAATTGCCAGTGAACTATTTCATCACATCAAAACATCATCAACCACTAAAAACCCCAAAATAGCTCTCAAACTTGACATCCAAAAAGCTTATGATAGCCTTGACTGGGGATTCATCAAAAAAGCTTTTACAAAATTAGGTTTTTCGTCAATATTTGTGGAATATATCATGCTATGTATCAAATCGGTAACTTACTTGGTCAACGTCAATGGTACACCGTATGGATTCATTACTCCTACCAGAGGCATAAGACAAGGTGATCCCATATCTTCCTACATATTCATCATCTGTGCAGAAATACTTTCAACAAATCTTGCCAAACTAGAAGCAAATAACCTGATTCAAGGTATCCGAATATCAAATAAGGCACCTCCCATCCTACACTTAATATATGCTGATGATTTGCTCATCACATACACAGCTACCCAAGAAAGTAGTAATCACCTTCAAAGACTTCTTCAATTATACGGCTCTTCAGCGGGTCAAATTATCAACACGGCAAAATCAACCATTATTCACCGTCCAATACTCCAACAACATCACATAGATAACCTTCACCAATTCTTCGACATGCCGACTACATCAATCCCACCTGTATACTTAGGAGTTCAATTCAAACATGGGAGGACCTCAAGTCACATCTTTGAACTGCTACTACAGAGATTGGCACGCAAAGCACAAGGATGGATCACAAAATGCCTTACCCCTGCAGGAAGACTAGTTTTAATCAAAACCTCCTTAACACCAACCTCAAATCACCTCATGCAAACACAGATTTTCCCCACCCATGTTCACAAAAAAATTGATCGGATCACTAGGAATTTTTTCTGGGGTCACGATTCTTCGGTCCGAAAGCTTCACCCATTAGGATGGAACAAGCTAAACAAGCCAATATCGGAGGGAGGGCTAGGAATCAGGAAGAGTAGCCATCACAATAAATCTCTTTTCATGAAAAAAAAATATGGAATATTCAAGACCAACCACATTCCATTTGCTCAAGCCTCTTCAACGATAAATACCTCCACCATCAACCGATATTGCAAGGTACGATATCAATACCCACTACTGCCAGCCCACAATGGAAACAAATGGCATCTCTCATACCTACTGTCAAAAATTATATATTTCACCAAATAGGAAATGGTTTGGATACCCCACTTTCAAAACCTAGATCCAACCCAATGCGACCCTATCCAATATGTCGCAGACTTAATTGACCCCATCTCCCATAACTGGAATCACGATCAGTTGAGAAACCTCCCCGATAATGTAACCCATCATATTATAAACATCCACCTACCCCTCAACAACACCTTAGACAAAATTATTTGGCCTTACTCTAAATCGGGTCAATATACCACAGCATCCGGGTACAGCTGTCTAATCCAATAGGAAAACAACTCTCTCCCACGACCCAATACTCAACCCCTCCCAAACACAAAATTCTTGTGGACCTTACCGTGTCCTCCAAAAATTTGGATTTTCTTGTGGAAAGCTATAAATGAAGGTTTACCAACTTTATCCCTGCTCCACCACATCAATCTCTCCACTTCCAACATATGCCACCGATGCAATTCGAGCACAAACAACAATCACATGTTGATTCATTGTCCAATGATTTTGTCCACTTGGAACACCCTCTATTATCACATATCGGCAAACCATCCCCAAGGTAATCACCAACCAATTATCATAAACCTCCAAACAACAATTTCCCAATTCATCGCAAACTCGAGATAATACATATTCTATGCACATACGTTGTTTCCTCTTCGGTTTATATGGACTACCAGAAATGAGCTCGTATTCAATCGAAGCAGTCCACCCAAGACGACATCCTGGCGAGATCTTTTGCACTCCAACATGAATTTGAATGGTCAAAACGACCTCCCCACCCGGTTCTACCAGGGGATAGTCCTCGGGTTGACAACAAACTTATCAAAATCTACTACAACCATTCATGTGGGTTGGAGTATCCCAACACCAGAATGGTATAAAATAAATACTGATGGTGCAACTAGAGGTAACCCCGGAATAGCATGAGCATGATTCATATGCAGGAACTCGAGCGCGCACACAGTATTGGCTCTTGCACAACCTCTAGGTATAACCACTGCGCTAACAGCTGAAACTTGGGCCATCGTGATAGCAACCAGAGCAGCAAATGAAAGAAACTGGACGAAAGTCATATTCGAAACGGACTCGGAAAATCTGGTGCACTTCATCAACAATCCAAGGGAAGCTCCATGGTATATCTCAGAAATGATTGAGGAAATCATACATCGAATGCGACAAATCCCATGTTGTGTTATTCAGCATAACTATAGAGAAGGAAACCAAGCCGCGGATGGACTGGCAAACTTTGCAGCCGATGGTAGCCAGGCGGGAAACCTTTCAACATCAATTTGGGAACAAATGAATCCGGTTTTTCTTAATCAAATGCGACTCTATGGGAATTACATTCCCACGTGTTATAACTGTTTAATTAGTTTTATTTAATTTAATGCTTCAAAAAAAAACAATGTTTACAACTCGTAATGGTAGTGTTGACTCGACACCAACCATAAATTATGTTATAGTTACAGTTAAAAATCGTAATTGCACATTCATTCTATAATTTAGACATCTATGGTTCCTAGTTCATCTCTTACAAACCGTAACAACATCAAATTTTTTAATTACGGTGCGTAGTTGAATTATAACCAACCGTTACTCACATGCAACCCCAGTTTTTAGCTTTGATTTTCATCTCAAACAATAATTTGTAATTAAAACCAAAACCAAACACGGATTTTAACTCTTCTAACCTAAATCGAAAACGACGTTGTGTTTTTTTTTTCTTCTTTTCTTTATCTATATATTTTAATAGAATTAGGTTACGGCTGAGGCTGACGGAGAGGAGAGGAGGAAAGAAAATGAAAGAAACTGATTCAGATTTTTTTGATTTAGCTTTCGAGAATGATTAATTGACCGAAGGTGCACCGTGTGAGGCAAGGACGGGCCTACGCCTGCCCTTCACAGATGCAAATGCTAAGCACGCGATGCTGAGACCGTCCAATCCCCTTCGGTACAATTCGAAGTACAAAAACTTCGGTGTGTGTATCATTACTCTTTAGCTTAAACAAAATGGAGGACAACTCGGTCTTTATAAATAAAAGAAGGCTATTATTGGGGCGTCACACTCCATTAGAGGGGCTTCACTTGGATATTTGGTGACCAAAAATCTGGTTAAGGGATATTTTGATTCCATAGCAATTTGTCAAAATTACCCTTCAATTAAAACTACTAAAAATAGATGAGGAAGAAGCAACCGATCCTAGTGATGGTAATCAACAACTCAATCAACCTCAACTTCATCCTCAGCTCATTCCACCGATTCAATCAATTGAAGAAGCATGTTTTCAAACTCCTCAACAACAACCCATGGTGTATGTAAGGTAATAATCAAACAAACCCATCTTTTTGTACCCGTTTTTGTGCTTAAATCGAATGAAATCGATGTAAAATTAGGATTTTATTTACTTTACTGCTAGTGTTACGCACGGGTACGGTATTAGATTTTCAATCGTAATTTAGTTTTTGAAGAACTTACGCCTAGGTTTAGTTCAATTCAAGCGTAAACTTTGATTTGCATGTCGTTTACGTCTAGGTTTAGTTGATTTTCAGGTGTAATTCCAATTTACGCCTAGGTTTAGTTGATTTCCAGGCGTAATTCCAATTTTACGCCTAGGTTTAGTTGATTTCCAGGCGTAATTCCAATTTTACGCCTAGGTTTAGTTAGTTGTTTTCCAGGAGTAATTCCAATTTTACGCCTAGGTTTAGTTAGTTGTTTTCCAGGCGTAATTCCAATTTTACGCCTAGGTTCAGTTGATTTTCAGGCGTAATTCCAATTTTACGCCTAGGTTTAGTTGATTTTCCAGGCATAATTTAGGACGTAGCTAGGTTTAATTAATTAAACTAAAGCCAAACAAGGGTTGTTTAGTCATTGCACAATTATTTGAGATAAGGGATTTTTGAAATTACTTACGGGTGACCCGTTTTTGTCCTATTAGGTGACGCCCCTCTAATGGAATGTGACGCCCCAATAATAGCCTTCAAATAAAAATGGAGGGCATTTAATTTAAAGCTAAGAGGGTAACCTTGACATTTTCTACTGTTTGGGACATCCCAACCCATCTAGACAGACATTTTTATCATGGGTCAGGTCCTTCTAATGGTTTGCGGATGTCGTAGGTTATTTCTGTGCAAACCTGCTAGAGGATTTTATCGTGAATCTGGTATTGACTCACCCGATTTAACTTTCCGCAGGTATTTCAATTTCTTTCCGATTCCAGTAATCTCTCCTTTGTTATTATTGAATATAGTTTTGATTTTGATTTTAATTTTGATCTTTTTTTTTTTTGTTTTTTTTGTTATTGATTTAGATTAAATCGTCAGCAGGGATTCTTTGAAAGATAAAGAGAATGTTTCTCTAGTTGCCTCAGGTATAACATCTGTTTAAATTTTGTTTATAATAATTGGTTTGAGACTTTGAGTGAGGAAATTTGGGGATGTTTTCGTTAATTGTTTAATTTGGGGATTGGCAGTGATTTCATATGTGGTAAGAATGAAAATCTGCTATGTGTGCATCATAGATTCAAGCACAGTCTCTTATCCCCTCAATGACATATCCAACATAGTTACAGAGAACTTCAATGGACCAGTCTTTAGTAGAACATTTAATTGATCTGATGATCACAATTCCCAGCCACTTAATCTTTTTAGCCGCCTGCTTTTTTCGGACCATATTCTTTAGTGTTACTAAATCAAATAAAATCTGTAGAAACTAGAAAGTGACTGTATTTATTAGAACCATCGAACTAGCTGACTTCAGATACTAGATTGGTCAAAATTAGAGCATGTAAACTATATTTTTCTATGTATCTCTTTTGTTATATGGTAGGCAAGTTTTTGTGGAATCTCAGTTCTGGCTCAGCTACTTTATTTGTTTTGTTTGATTTCTGGTTTACGAAGGGTTTTCATTTTTTTTTTATGTAACTTGGCTACCTATAAAGTACGTAGACTCTTTAATCTCATTCATTCTCAGTAAAATTCTGTGTTTTCTTTTTGATGCCCAATCTTCTGTTGGATAGGCAGATGGTTCTCATGGATAAGCAATTAGCATCAGGATCGAAGGCGCCATCAGCCGAGAGAAGTCAAAGACAACGCCCACCGAATCCAAAGGCAGCACCTTGGCTTGTTTTTCCACATGGAAAAGGTAGGAAATTTCAGAGTTTTTATAATCCTTGTGAACCCAATAATAGAAATTGCATAAAGTCTATACCAGAGATGCAAGGAAGAGCGTATTTTCACAAACCTTCTCATCAAGGATGGTTAATCGTTATTGGTAATGTTGAAGATAAAGCTGAGTATTCTGTGGCTAACTCTAATTTAGATGATTGTTTCTTGTGGAACCCTGTCTCATCCCAAACTATTAAATTACCTAAACTTAATCTTCAGCCTTCTCAGACCAAATCAAATCAGTATTTTTTGTATGACTTAGTGTTATCCTCGCCACCTGACAACATAGGCTGCGTGGTGTACCTCCTTTTTAAACTTGTAAACCATCTGGACATTACTGGTACCGAGGATATGCACGTACTAGCTTTTTGTCGAATTAGAGACATACAATGGAGAACAAAGATTTTGTCTGTGATGGATCCAACCCATGAATATACTCGACTGCGTATTCAGTCCCTGCTTAGCTTTGGAGGTAAGCTATACGGGTTCTGTAAGAATTCCCTTGAAGACGGTTGGGTTATAGAGTTTCATGAGTCCTTCAGTAATAAAATGCTAGAAAGCACATATTTCAAAGTAATCAAGCTAGAGCATGCTGATTTCACATGGATGGGAGGAGGTGAGGAATACACTCGTTACATAGAACACTGGATTGAATCTGGTAATGAAATCTTCAAAGTTCATTTAAATTGCAGTCCAAGAGGTTTTAGAAAAGTTGCCTCCACGCATATCTTCAAGTTGGATTTCTCATCAATGACTTGGGTTTTGTTGAAGTCTTTGGATGATCATGTTCTTTTTTTGTGCTCAAACATGGACACATTAGACTCTAGAAAGTGTTATTCAACTTCCACAGCGTGTTGCTCTGCCGCCGACATGGGTCTTGAAAGGGGTTGCTTGTTTTATACACTCCTCGAAGATCAAACCTTGTACATGTTTGAAGTTGAAGACAATGCTACAACAGTTATCATGCCATGTTCGAAGCTTCCAACTCCGTGGTTTCCACCCACTTGGATGGTGATGCCGCCTACAACAGAAAACAGGTAATTACAAAATCAATGCAGCCACAACTATACGTTGTTCGCTATTCTTTTTGAGCTTTCTAATTACATTGTTATTTGGTGGCTCCTCTAATTATATTGTTATTTGTTAGCTTTTCTGATTACGAATAATTTTTCCGGCAGGCACTTTGCTGGAAGGAGGAGAAGAATAACAGATCTTCTAGTAAGCCCAGGTGCAACTGAAACCAGTTTACAAGAGGAGAAGATGAGCAGGTTAAATATTATAGGAGAAGAATTAGAAGCCTTAAAGCAGTGGGATTTTCTTAATCATTATGACAGCATAGAGGAGATAGCAAGATTTCTCCATCCAGTGGATTACATCCATTTTCGTTCAACTTGTAAACAAAATTCTGTAATTCTCCCTGCATTGAACCGAAGAACAGCTTCTACTAGGATCACAGCAACTACATATTTATCTCCATGGCTGATTTCTATCTTTGAAGATAATGAAGACACCATCTGCGATATCGTAGACCCGATGCATAACAATGATAAGTACCTCATGAAATTATCTGATCCTTTGCTTGTAGGTGCTACAATCCGTTTCTCAAAAGATGGATGGCTTGTGTTGTCTAATGGGAAAAAAACCGTATTCTGCTACAATCCTTTCACTGGAGAAATCATCTGTCTTCCAGATTTACCTGATAATTATGTACTTGGTGGAATGTCATTCTCATCTATACCAACTTCTCGTGATTGTGTGGTGATTGCCATTTCCAATTGGTATGAATCTGTAGGTTACAATGAGATATCTTTCTTGGTCACTGAACCGGGAAAGAGTGCAACTAAATGGATTGATTATAGATTCGATTATGAAGGCTACAGTCGGGATAACTTTATGCCGTGTATTAACAACCCAGTTTTCTATGACGGAGATTTCTACTGCTTAGATTATAATGGGTTGTTAGGAGTTTTAATTATGAAAGGTTATCCCAGTTGGAGAATACTTTCAAAGTCCTTGAAACAATTCAGTGGTTTTTATCCAAGTTATTTGGTGGAGTGTGATAAAGAGCTCTTACTCGTGAATTTAGGACAGAGTGGAAAATCAGTGGATATTTATAGATTGGATCGTATGGAGATGGTCTGGGTAAAACTGAACAGTTTGGGAAAGCATGCGTTGTTTATCAGCTATAGGTCCAGTTTTTCAGCAGTTGCTCCACGTAGTTGCATGGAGAACAAAATCTACTTTCCTAGACTATACAGCAAAAGGATTTTATACTATTCTCTTGATACATGTAGGTACTGTTATGTTGGGAATGATGGGCATTCTTTGCAAGATTTTCATAATACGAAGGAAAGATCAAGCTGCACTTGGATTGAGCCTAGGTGGTCTTTGGCAAGTCCTAATCAAGAGCCTGAACACACCAGCATAGCTCAAGAAAGATCAAGCTGCGCCTGGAGCCTGGGTGGTCTTGGGCAAGTCTTAATCCAGAGCCTGACGATACTAGCATAGCTCAGGGAAGATCGAGCTGCACTTGGATTGAGCCTGGCAAGTCCTAATCAAGAGCCTGACAACCCCAGCATAGCATGTAAAACAACGCAACACTATGGTGCTTCTCGCTAACTTATGGTAAAAAAATGTATATATTTGTGGCTTATATATATGGTTGAGCTAGGTATTCAGGTAAATTCTATGGGTTTAGGAACTTTGTTGAGGAACTTTCTACTTGCTTTGTTGAGGAACTTTGTTGTACCTGTCTTTTTGAGATTGTGGTAAATTTCTATGGGTTTTAATGTTTTTGGTAACCAAGGGCGTGGTTCTCAACTTATTCACCATTTTTCTAATAACAACTCTATAGGGAAACTCCATATGAATAGAGAACTAACCTGAGATTTACAGGGAAACGATTGGTTTAGGTGTTGAATTCTGCAGAACTCCCTTCGATCCAGGGTTGCTAACTCAAGAATGTTTCTCACACAGAAACGTATCTAACGATGTTACACATTACAATCAAGGATTAAAATTGCTAACTACTCCTGGATCAAAGGAGTATGTGCTAAAAGAAACAATAAAGCCGTGCTGGAATCATCAAATATTATATCTGGCTATTCTGCGGGACTTGAAAGAAGTAAAGTTACTGTAGACCAGATGCAGAAAGTTCGACCAAGGCGTGTACAAAATTGGTGTTTTGCAAGTTTCTCATGGCTACAATGAATTCAAATTATCAATAAAATTCTTCACTTGAGAATCACATCTTGCTATTTCCTTGACTTCCTCCGCAACTAAGTTACTCCATTGCTTGCATATGTTGGAAAATTGGGTTAAACAAGAGGATGAAAACAGAAACAGAAAATGGTGTAGCCCTGACTTCAAGGCTCTTTCGATTCTTTAGATAATAATTCGACCTTTGCCAATTAACTTGGCGAGTACAACAGGTCTCTCGAATTATGCCTTCAGGATTCAATGAAGCCCTAACACCGCAATCAAATTCAAGGATTGTACTTCCTTGACCCGGCCAAGAATCACACTGTATAAGGTTCTGATGATGCTATTACAGAAGAAGAAAACAGATTGTTTTTTGATGTGTTGGAATGGGAGAACATCTTCGTTACTTATAGTGATATTCATGCCTGCTGGTAATGTCGTTTCATCACCAACAGACGCTTCCAAAAGCCATTAATGGTGGCTTGATTTTCGGTCCGTTGATTTAGAACCATTTACAGTTTACACCTTATCTCAAACCTAATAGGTCAGTGGATTGAGAAGTGTAAATCAAAAGATGTTTTGAATTTTTATTCAGATATATATAGTTATTTTTGTTGCTTTCCATCATATACGGGCATTTGGTCTAGTGGTATGATTCTCGCTTTGGGTGCGAGAGGTCCCGAGTTCGATTCTCGGAATGCCCCTTTTGTTACTTTACTTTTTTCTTTGTTTCTTTCTTTTTTGCTTTGGATCTGAGATAAGCTCATCTTTTTGCTAAAATGCAATAAGCTAATCAGTGAAAAAGGATTGTTTCCTTACAATTAAAAAAATAAATAAAAAATCAAATCAACACTTTTTAAAAGAACTTATACAGAATAGGATTACATCTAAAAATTGAAGAACTTATACCATTGTCACCTGAAATATTCACAATGTATTATTCTCAACAAAAATTGCCATTTCAAGCAGCAAACTGCTTTCATACAAGAAAAATAAATAACCTCAAGTCAAGTCTAAAAATCAATTAGAGAACTCAAAGCAGCAGCTTCTCTTTTTCAGATAGCACCCTTTATTTTGCTCTTCTTGCTAGCCATAATTCCACACCTACTTCTGCCCAACAAAAGGTTTCCAAGCTTTTAGTTTCCTGCAGCAGTTGGACGGAAGCCACAAAGGTCAGAAAGTTCAAAGCATTAATGACTCAAACAGTATCTAAAAAAATTTGGGTGCCTAGGTGTCTATTATAAACGTATCGAAAATGAAGGTAAGGATGAATTTGATGACATTTTAGAGTCTGGAATCAAAACTTACCAACTCAATTACCATCTCAAAGCTACTGGAAAGCTGGATGCTCAAACAGTGAAACAGATGAGGATGTGGACTCCTAGACATAGTCTCACTCTACCTATCAATTCAGCTCTACCCTCCGAGTTACTGATCTCAAAACTTTGAGAACTATCAGTAAATGAGATTTTGCAGGATGGGCAGAGGTGAGCCATTTCAAATTTTCCGAAGCCATTGATGAGGCAGATATTTTGAGTAGATTTTAAAGCGCTGATCATGGTGATGTTCCAGCTTTGATGGTCCTGGTGGACGGACTACTTGCTCATTCTTTTTGACCAACAGATGGAAGGCTTCATTTCAATGCAGAAGAGAGTTGGAGTACTAATCCATGGAAAGACTTGATGGACATAGAAACAGTTGCTGTACAAGATATTGGTCATCTGCTAGGGCTTGAGCACAGTTCAGAACCAAAAGCCATCATGTATCCTACCATCTTATTTGGATCCAGAAAAAGGAAACTACATGGTGACGATGTTCAAGGTATACCTACCTACAGGTTCAGGACTTCATGATTCGATTTTTATTATCAGAGTCGAAGCCTTCAATGTAGAATGATAGTAGTTTTGGGAGCTCTTGGAGCTGAGTTTTGAGGGGCCTTCCATTAAATTTCTTACATTTCCAACAACTGATCTAAAAAAGCCTCATCCTAAGACCAAAAAAACATGTAAAACTTCGCAAAAGAAGTCCTTACACCCGATCTCTAGTTGACGTGAATTAGTGTGCTTAATTCCACAAAAGAAACAAATAAGACAAGAATCCATTAGATACTGAAAATGCTCCTTATTATCAGTTGGCTAGTGCTAGTAGTACAGAAAATGAAAATAAAATGTGGGCAGGATTGAAAGGATTCATTACTCTACTGTTCATGCGTGCACAATTTGTATTATTATACGTTTACAAAAATGAAAATAAAATTAATCCTAAATACTGTATGTTCGCTATTCATTGAGATAGTAATCACATACCTCAACGCTGAAGTCATTTGACCGCTTCTTTCCCTTCTGCACTACAATAACAAATTTTAGAAACAGTATTAGCCCCAGTTCCATAGCATTCTCTAAAATTATAAAAAAAAAAGGCTGACACAAGATGTGCAGAAATAAATGATATCCACCTTTCATCATCACAAAACATATGAAGCTTTGCATATTGAAATAATCTGCACGACCGTATTTTATGTATCCATAAGAAAAGACACTTCCAATTACACAACAGGTGCAAATTAACAATCAAACAGCAATCGACAAAATGTACAAGGAAAAATGTTGAAACATATGAACAAGCAAACCCTGTTTTGTGCAGGCATATTGCTAATGGTTAAGTCACAAAACAATGGGTAGGGCAGAAAACTATGCCGATAGGTTCTTGACAAGTAATGGACACATTGAAGTAATATTCTAAAGAAAATTGAAAGACGTCAGCTGAATATCAATTTTCTCGTCATTTTCACACAACAGTACCTATCTGAGTTTGTTACTCGTAAACTGCGGAACTGTGTCATTTATTCAAGTCAAACTCCAAATGCAAGAAGCCAGAAGTTCATTAGCATGACATCTTACTAATCCCTTTTTAAGAAAATTCCAAGTACACTGAACATTGAACTACACGAGACAACTTAATAGTAGCACAACTGCTTAGTATCGTTTGAATACATGTCCTAACGAAGAAACTTTCATCATTTGAACATTTTCAAAGTGAGAAGGTGGAAGGAAATGTTCACTTACCACAAGCTAATTTAATAAACGATTATTAGTTCCAGAAGAGAGTAAAGCTCACCAGTAGAACTTTTTGGCTTCATGTTCGATATCACCCTGACTTGGGATTCTTTTCCACGCCCTGCTGCTCTAGTTTAAGTTCCTCCTGCAGTTTCTTGTTCTCTTCAGTGAATTTCAACATATATTCAATGCCTACCCACTCATCCCACCTGTTGAGTGTTGATGATAAAGATTTTAGCATTTACAGAATTCATAATACATTGCTAAGTCAGACTTGAGAGTTGTATTCTTTTTACTTCATTCTTAAATTAAAATCTATCAAATTTCCATTACATGATCTGGAGGCAAAAAGTTCTATTTAATACATGATCTGAAACCAGCTAATTTCTATACAGTTTTCATTTTACCAATTCAAAAGGCCTCAAACTCATATACAGGAAAATGCATAAATATGAGCATGTCTGACAATAAATATGTGCAATAGTATGAAAGCGAAACTGTTAAGTTTGAGTTATCTTGCGTATCACATACAAATCAATAAATTCCTGCTAGACGAGGTAAAAAGAGCATAAACTCACTTTGTTTTGTTTGTTATTCAAACCCTGCAAGAGAAAGATGGTGTTTTATTAATGAGAAGGGTGACCAATCATTCAGTTTCTCAGTTTTCTTAATTAGACATTAAAACATAAGAAACCATACTCGTCGACTTTTAGCAATGTCTGATATGTGAAAATCTTTTTCTGAACGTTTAGTTGGATCTAGGTGTTGGAGTTTCAAAATCAAATCATGTTATGCAGGCATCTACACTTGCTTTTGAATTTGAATATGTTATGCATGTATCTGTACTTCCAGAGAAGGCATGCTAGAAACAACTGCACAGCATGATACAACGTTCTAAGACACAATGATTCACAGCAATGAACAGACTATCTTCTAGGTAACTGACGAGCATTATCATCCATTAGCTTATTTTAATCAGAGATTCTATATATATCAAGCTTAAAGAGCTTGGAAATGAGATAGACTTGTCATCCAGTTTTGGCAACAATCTATAAGTGTTGGGTTTGCGAGCAGCCTAGGTTCATGTTCCGTTTTAGATTTGATCAAGATGTGCATACTTACAAGAGTTAACTGCTGTCATTGCCACTTTCCAAATAAGAAATGAAACCCTAAAATACTTGTTTCAAAACCTCGATTACAGGCTCAAATCATGGGATATAGAAAACTTACAACATTAACCACTTAAACAGAGTCTTTATTATAACAAGCACTATGTTCAGATAAGATAAAGCTGCAAACACAACACTAGCTGAATCAGATCCCTGAAAAAACAACCAATTACATACTTTGCCCCAATTTTGCTGCTTGATTAGATACAAATTGACTGGCTTAGAACAAAAAAAAAAAAAAAACCTAAAACATCTCTAATTAGATTGTTATAGCAGTTAAGTCTTGTAAGTTTAAGTATCCAATCTTGTAAGTAGTTAACTCTAATTAGATACTAATTTTACATAAAATCTTAAGTGTCACTACACAGAGCAATTGAGAGTATAATTTATCACTTCAAATACAGCAACCCTAGAAAGGAAAAAGTAAGGGTTTTTTTGTTTTTTTGCAAATGAGAGGACCATGATGAGCAAAAACCCTTTCACCTTCAGCAAATGGGAAGATCACTAATACTTTAGGGATACTATTTTGCCAAGTGCCAAGTGCCGGCTGTTGTTGGCTTGTTGCTTTTTTTCCACACTCCCGAAATCGCTAGACTCGCAACAAATTCCATTCCAAACCAATCCCACGCCAATTGTTAGAGACTATCTACTATGCCTCTTGGGCCAAGCACTATGGGGAGGTGACGAGGTGTCAAACTCGCAAATAATATATTCTACTTCTCTTTACACTTATACAGCTGCAAAACCACTTCCCAGGACACAGTTATTTCCATCATCAGAACCACCACCAACACTTCCCTGAGTTCATCTCAATCTACCCATTACAGACGCCAGAACCTGTTAAATATCAAAACAAACCATTGCAGCAACAACCCATTGTAGACAGACTTTTAGTTGTCAATAAGATGGTGATTCAGGACTTTATTCGAACAGCTGATGTGCAATTCTCCTCTTGCTATAGCTTTGAGACTTTTACAGCTTCCAAACTCACCCAGATTCTGTAAATTCAGTTCACAGTAAACCCATTCAGATATAACAATCAAAAGCACCAAATGATTCGGATTTCTCATCCATTTATTACTCAAATACCAAAGAAGCAACACCATTATCATCTTCCCTGGTTAACTAGCCTTGAAACTCCATCAACTGCTCAGTATTATTAACCCAATTCAACCTCAAACTCAGGCCAATAGAACCCATATGAACTCAGTACCAAACAACTCGTTCTCAGCCCCAAAATCCCACCGGTACGGCCACCAAAACTCGTTTACTTAATGACCTCGAGATCCCATCCTTGGTCGTGGTTGTTACCCTGTTGCTCGCGGCTAGTTGGTGATGATGGACTCGACCCGACCTCCGTGAAATCCACAGGACCCATAGCTGGTCCCTCCCAAGAATGACAGGAAACTAGGTTTGAGAAACCGATATCATGAGTCATGACCTTGAGAAAGAATGCGTACTCTACTGGGAACAAATTGGTTTCAAACAAAACCTTAAGTTTCATTTCCACCTTGCACATGTGTGACTGCCTTGGGGAACCCCACTAATGCTTTTCTCTGAGGAGTGTAGAAACTGCCGAGCCACTGTTAGTGTCAGGGACACAAGTTCATAGAGGAGCCAGAACTCAAATCGGGCGACAACTCAGGCGAAAAATCGGGAAAACCGATTCACAAAATTTTTCTTTGATTCTTCATTCTCGATCCCCTGCAGATCCATGATTTAGCTACTCTTCTATTTCTCCGTCTCCGTCTCCTGTTTTATTTTTATTTTTCTTTTTACAAAAACCCCTTTTGATTTACCTCGATTTAATCTACTCTTTTCATGCATCTCTGAAAAGCCTAGAAACCCTAATTTTCAATTGATTGATATTTCTCTGAAAAGCCTATCTTTCTAATCTACTGGTTTATGATTACTTCTACTTAAATTAATTGCAAATTATTCTTTATTCTCTTGCAGAGTTTATCCCTATACTCCTACCCAAACCTGATTGGGAGGACTAGGGTTTATGCGGAAGCAGTTGAGGCATATGCGGCTGGTTTTTTTCCTTGTAATTGGTCCTCTTCTCATGCTGTCAGATAACAAGAAGAGTTAGAGTTGTTCAAGAAGATTTGGGTTTGTTTATTGAAGATTTTTAGAGCTCCTCAATCTTTATCGCCCTCTTCGTTTAGTTCGCCTGAGCGTGCAAGTAACTACAAATCAACTCTCTTAGCAATCATTAATATCTTTTGCTTCTCTAATTGTCTCATCACAAATCACTGCAATACAGCTTTTTCCCCAAGTCTCTTGACTTGAATTACTTTAGTCACAAGACTTCAGCATGATGAACACTTGGCGATTTACTAATCTTCTATCATTCATTCAGTTTATATCTCCAAACTTATACAATCAGATATCTTCCTCCACAAATTATAATCCTCCAGAGACATTTAAAAGGTCTAGAAAAGCTCCTCTTCAAACTTTATACTCAAAAGTTTTCATCATCATCTTAAAGTTGATAACTTTACTTGTTATTATCAACCCAATGGCTTCTTCATCCTCAAATATCAATAAGCTATCGAGCAATATGCAAAAAAGCTGTAAAATTTCAGATAAGACCACTAAGCATGTTAATCTACAAGGAAAAGGCAAAGTCATAGATTCTTTTGCTCTCATTGGATATGTTTGTAGCGAAGCAATTGTTACCAGAACTGCCATTAGCTTTGCTGTCAGGCAAAGGTGGGGTGCGGAGAGGGAAGTTGTCATTATCTCTACAAATAGAAGAAATGTTTTCATCTTTCGCATTCGATCAAGAGAAGTTTTCCAAAGGATTCTCAGAGAAAGGCCGCATTCAGTGGGAGGACATCTGCTTGTTCTTCTACCTTGGCAATTTCATATGAATGTGCAAAACGCTATTTTCCAGTTTGAAGTGTTCTTCATAGAATTCAGGCTCAGAGCAGACATGGATAGAGATAACATATCTCATTTGATAGCTTCACAAGTTGGTGAACCTATTACTATTTTCAACAGAGATACTACTGGTGTTGTGAAGGCAAAGGTAAGAGTTGATGTTAATTTACCTTTAGTTAGAAAAGTTCAGATCACTCTAGAAGATGGTGAAAGAGTTAAGATTGCAATTTTTTATCTGGGTTTTCCATCAGCAACCTGTAGGAGCTGCTATGTTTTTAATCATAATGAGAACTACTGTGGTCTAATAGCTAATATGGCATGGATAGCTATCCCTGTCTTAAACCTTCAAGGAGTTGACCCATTTGATGAACAAGTTAATAATGATGATCTGGAAGAAATCAATGATGGTCAGAACCAACAAGAGAATGTTGCTGAAAATTCTGGAGAAAATAACAGTGAAGCGGAAACAATTATTAAAGCTGGAGGTGCTGATAATAGTGGAGATAATGGACATGAAAACGTTGAACAAGACAACGAAAGAGTGGAAGAAGTTGAAAGAAATAATCCTCTTCAAGGTGTTGTTCCAGTTGTT
Organism: Papaver armeniacum; assembly: GCA_023531295.1. Lineage (NCBI taxonomy): Eukaryota > Viridiplantae > Streptophyta > Magnoliopsida > Ranunculales > Papaveraceae > Papaver > Papaver armeniacum. The sequence continues at coordinate 432,455 of JAJJWW010000560.1, forward strand.
TATTCTTCTGAATTAAGTTTGATTGATCAGAGAGCTAACAAGAGAAGAAGATAAGAAGATATCATTTCTGACAATATGGACATGGAAAACTACTCAAGAGAAATCAATAAGGCCCAAAATGATTTTGCTGAGGAGATTCAAAAAGGCAAATCTTCAAATGTCTCTATGATTGATGAGGTTGCTACTATCTCTGAACAAGGAAATAATCTAGCTGTTGTTGTTTCTTCTGTGGATGCAGAAACCTATGGTCCACACGCTAATCAGGTTCTTTTCGAAACTATAAATCTCTTCTCAAATTTTGCTTCCTGTGTTTATTATCTTTACACTTCTTACTTGAAATCTGCTTTGGCCTTAGTAACTAGTTTTTTTTATCCTAGTATTTTGATTTGTCCTTTGAAAATTGCTTGTTTCTTTGTGACCTGCTTTTGCTCTAAACATCATTATCTTGCGCCTCTGTGTTTATTCAAAATGAAATTATTGTCCTGGAATGTGCAGGGGATCGGAAAATCCCTTCCAAAAATCATCTAAAATATCTGCTCAAGAAACATAACCCTGACTTCATTTTTTTAGCTGAAACAAAAGCTCTAAAAGAGCATATGAATGTGTTAGCCAGAAACCTAGGATTCCATGATTGGTTTGTAGTCCCTAGAATAGGTCTATCTGGTGGATTCCTAATTGCCTGGCATAACAATGTTAAAGTGAAATGCATTGCTGATTTCTTTGATATACATTTCTTTGAAGTACATGATTTGTTTAACAATTATTGGAATATTGTTTGCATGCATGGTTCTCTTAATGCTTTAGGAAAACAATCTCAGTGGGACAAAATTAATCATTTTTGTAGTTTAAAATCTAATTTCCCCTGGATTATCATAGGAGATTTAAATTTTATTCTTCATATTAATGAAAAGCAAGGGGGAAATAATAACTTTAGTGTCAATAAATACATTCATGATAAAATCCAGAACCTAGGATTGATGGATCTTAGATTTCAGGGAATACCTTTCACTTGGTCTAATAATAGAGATGGTCATGAAAATATCAAAGAACGCATTGATAGAGTTCTCTCCTCTTCTTGCTGGTCTAATATGTACCCTAATGCGATTGTTAGTCACCTGCCTAGAGTTGGCTCTGACCACACTCCTATATTACTAACTTGTAAGCCTCTAATTAATAATGGTTACAAACCTTTTAAAATAATTAGAACCGGCTTAGTCATAAAAACTTGAATCGATTTCTACAAAGCCGGGAATATAACATAAATGGTTCTTATGCTTATAAAACACAAGGAAAGCTCAAAAATCTTTCCTATATTCTATCAAAATGGAATAAAGCTGTGTTTGGAAATATTTTCCATAACATTGATAAGCTTAATAAACAAATAGAATATCCGCATAATATTCATCCCTTGCCAATCTTAGAGATTAAAGAAGCGCAAAACAATCTTAATACAGTATGATAGAGACCGATTATTGGAATCATCTCTCTAAAGACAAACTTATTAAAAAATTTGATTGAAACTCGCTTTCTTTCATCAAGTCTGCTAACAATAGAAGAAGGATTAATCATATCCATTCTCTTAGAGATGAAACGGGCTTGTGGATTGACAAAGAATCACCAACTCCATAATATGCTAATAAAACATTTCAAACACATGGTCATTTCCACTAAAGCTAAACATCTAGATATCCCGGACAACCTCATTGAACCCCGCATAAATGATGTGATAACGAGAAGGTTAATTTTAATCCACGATGAAAACGAAATTAAAAATACTCTATTTGAGATGAATCAATGGGGCTACTTTGGTCCAGGATGGTTACCCACACTGGATTCTTTAAAGAACATTGGGATATTGTTAAAAGTGACATTATCAACCTTGTTCGGATTTTTTCAAAAAAATATATTCTTAAGGAGATGAACTATACTTACATTACTCTAATCCCTAAAGTCCAAAACCCTTCTACTCCTAATGATTTTCGCCCTATTAGCCTTAGCAATGCTACCTATAAAATTATTTCTAAGATTCTAACAAACATACTAAAACCTCTTCTTAATAAACTTATCTCCCAAAACCAGTCTGCCTTTATTCCTGGTCGCCAAATCACAGATAACATAATTGTGGCGCATGAAATTCTGCACTCTATGAAAATCTCGAAAAATAAAAATGGGAATATGGCTCTAAAAATTGATCTTTCCAAAGCCTTTGATAGAATCGAATGGGATTTCATCAATAAGACTCTTCTTGCTTTTGGCTTCTGCACTGATTGGTGTCAGCTTATAATGCAATGTATAACCACAACCTCATTCTCTGTTCTTCTAAATGGGATTCCTAGTGAAAAATTTGTAGTGTCTAGGGGTCTCCGTCAAGGAGACCCACTCTCCCCTTATCTTTTTATCATAGGAATGGAAGTCCTCTCCAAACTCCTTTTTAAAGCAGCAAGAGATGATCAAATCTCTGGGATTAAGGTCACAAAAAATGCTCCTTCTGTCTCCCATTTGTTTTTCGCCGACAATTGCTTTCTTTTTTCAAAAGCCAATCTTCATGAAGCTAAAAATATTGTTAACATTCTCACTGTTTTGGTGATATGATTTGGTCAAGTAATTAACTTTAAATATGGAATTTATTTTACTCCTAAAATTCATAATAAACATTGCAAAATAATCTCCAAAATTCTAAAGGTTAGAAAAATCAGTAAAAATGATAAATATCTGGGGGACCCCCTTTTCTTTGATAGGAACAAAGTTAATAACTTTGAACCTTTGCTCAATAAATATTATACTTCCCTGCAGGGCTGGATTGGCAAAATGTTTAATCATGTTGGTCGTACAGTTCTCATTAAAAATGTTCTTAGTGCTTACCCCAACCATCAAATGCAGTGTCTTGCCTTCCCTAAACAAACCCTTGATAACCTTGACAAATTACAAAGAGATTTTCGGTGGCAAAAGAAAAATAAGAAGAAATGTTATTACCCTAAAGCTTGGCCTAGTATCACTAAAGACATCAGGGAGGGTGGTTTAGGAATTAGAATCCCTCATAAACATAACCTCGCTTTAATCACTAGGATAGCTTGGAGATTAATCCATAATCAAGATCAGCTCTGGGCTAAGATTCTAAAGCATAAATATTTCAAAAATGTTAATCCTTTAAGAAAATACAGGAAGTATAGATCCTCATGGATCTGGTCCAGTATAATGAAAGGTTTAGAGGTTATTAAATCCAATAGTGTCTGGCAGGTTAATAACGGCATTGATATAAACATTTGGGATGATCTCTGGCTTCCTAAACAATCTATTCCCCTAAATCCTATCACTATAGATAATAATATTCCCATCTCAGTTAGCAATCTAATGAATAAAGATGGAAGTTGGAATATGAATACCATCACCAAATACATAAATCCCCTTTTTCACAATGCTATTAAATCTATCACTGTGGACAATACTAAGACTGACAGAATCAGGTGGAACTCTACTAATTCAGGAGAGCTTATGTAGCGGACCAGAAAATTTGCACTTCCAACGGGTCAGGTTATTACCCACTTGGCAAGCTCTAACTTCCTGATATGCCACTCGAGAAATAGGGATTCCCTGAGCATATGTCCCATACCATAGTACTCACAAATCCCACAAGCACTTGGCCACCGAATCGGATAACGATTCCTATCTACTACTCTCCATTGGCCAATTTCCATAGATATCGAAAGGCCGGATGCTAAAACTAACATACGGCCAATTCCCAATCTAACACTTTATACGGCCAACCAAAATTAACATGGGCCAGTTTCCCAAAACACAGGAGATGGCCAGTTGCCACTACTAAGATTCCCATGGCCAGTTGCCACTATCAAGATTTCCATGGCCAGTTGCCACCACTAATAATTCTCATGGCCAGTTGCCACCACTAAGATTTTCATGGCCAGTTGCCACCACTAATAATTGTCATGGCCAGTTGCCACCACTAATAATTCTCATGGCCAGTTGCCACCACTAAGATTTCCATGGCCAGTTGCCACCACTAATAATTGTCATGGGGTTATTGCCACCACTAAAAACTCTCATGGCCGATTTGCCACCACTAAGATTTCCATGGCGATTTGCCACCACTAATAATTCTCATGGCCAGTTGCCACCACTAAGATCTTCATGGCCAGTTGCCACCACTAATAATTGTCATGGCCAGTTGCCACCACGAAAAATTCTCATGGCCAGTTGCCACCACTAAGATTTCCATGGCCAGTTGCCACCACTAATAATTCTCATGGCCAGTTGCCACCACTAAGATTTTCATGGCCAGTTGCCACCACTAATAATTGTCATGGCCAGTTGCAGGTGACAAGGTTGCAATCATCTCCGAATAGGTGGTATGAACCGCCAAGACAACAACCAATCTTTCAGATGATATGAACACCCTTGTAGAGTTGTGCTGAACCGCATAGCGGCTGCCTACATACCCTCTCCGTTGCTCGAAGGGGATCAAGCACGGCCAAGTAGTTCGTCATTTTAGTTTTAGATAGTATGAACCACCCACGGTAGCAACTATCTCTTATCAGCTATCAAGTAAGTTGATTCCAAATATAGCAGAATACCAATTTACACCCTGAATTTGTATCTCAGTATGTAATTTACTCATAGAATTTCTGTAAACACAGAGATGTAATTAAGTAACAAGAAAACCTATTCCATTATAACCAATCCAGCACAGGCACTAGCTAAAACAATTCAATACATAACATATGGGATTCTTGTTTTTAATATAAAATGGAAAGAATATCACTTGTCGATCTAAACCGGTAAATACAAGCACAAATGTATGTCTTTGGACTACCCAACTAGTTCCCCGTACATGCACTAAATGACACGAGCTCCTCTGGAAGCCAACTCGCTTACCCTCAATATGGATAACAAATAACTAACATAAAGATTCGAACTAACTAGCCATAAAGTAGATAACATCTTTAAAATGAGAATTTTCCGACCACTTTCAAAATGAAAACATTAACCAACAGTTCGAGTTAGTTATCAACATAGTAATATTGATTACAATACATATTTCCTTTGCAATATCCAAACACAATATCAACCAGCCTAAAGCTAGCAAGATTGGACACATTCCAAATGAATCTATAGAATCAGCGTACCAAACCTGAACTTGATAAATTCTTACTGTAGATAAAAATAACAAATAATCAAATGATAATGATAACACCTCCATAAGCCGTATATAATTCTAATCTCCTTGTCTAGCCATCGTGTCAGACTACCGCAGACATGCTATCAGGTGATCAGTTCAAAATGAACATATCCCAGACAAATTAACTATCCAATGATATTTTGTTAACTAATTAGATAATTCGCTAACCACAGTCATACTTTGTCCTGCACAGAACTAATTTGTAGTTCGAAGTTCAAATCATATCCCACTAAATCTAGAGGTACTGTATTCATAAGATTTTCAAAGAAATCTACATCCGAATGAACAATAGCGGTACAAATGAAATTAATATTACATTCTACTAAACAGAGCACCAGCTATACAAAAAAAAGAATGACATTTCCGGCTATAGCATTCTATCTATTTCTGCCTCTAGTATGCTCTAAAGTACGCATTTTCTATTCCCCATTATCTTTTCCAAAAGATTTAGATTTAACGCCAACCAAAATAATCCTACAAATGCCAAAGAATATGCCCGGCATGGAAAAATGACATGAAAGTGCTGAAGAGGAAATGCCAGTAACTCTACTACATACGGACGGTGAAATGCATGCCTATCTACTCAATAATCTAGTATGCACTAGAATATATAAAGCATCACCACTACGCTACGCAAATGGATGCACCTCTTTTATTATCTTGACAAGCAACGATATAGCACACTGTCATATCAACGGTCCTAACATTACATTTAGTGTGGCAAAATACAGAGACATGATGAAACTAGCATATCATCACCATGGTGTCTTCACTATGTTAAGATTTGGCAAATCATAAAGGGGTAGTACTATGATAGTACCGATACACACAACTTAACTGTCTAGCTAGTTTCTCGTAGCCAAGGTGCCACTAACGACTAAGAAGAGAATTGTACCATTAATAAAGACAGCAAACTGCTAACTTATGTCACGCCTAATCTTAACATTAAACAAAGGAGAAATGAAAAGATGTTAGAGATCTGGTTAACAAGACACTAACCAAATTATGCTCTTGTTTGAGTCTAAATTATTAGCTCACAGCTACACGAGTGAACGGTACTTGTTTAAGTTCCTACTTGATAAAAATAATCGACTCTTAAGCCAAATCATTTCTACTTGAAAATGAAATATATATCCACCATGATCCAATTCTATATTTGATTAAATGAACAAAAGATTATAACTAACCAAATCACAAGTTACACATAAAATTACAGAAACAAAGATGTAATTTATACGAAATGTACCCCTTCATCAAGCTTACTATCGAACACCTGATGTGCATAATTTAGTGCTACAGAATGTGAGTTTGGCCGTCTTGACCTGCAATTTTAGTTTAACAACAACCCATCCATCGCTATACTACCCAATTCAGTAAAATGCTTATACAAACACACATATATATATATGTCGTTTATTGTTCCTACCGAACTCATAACACTTCGGGGTAGCAAAAATGATCAAAACTTCATGAAATTTCTACAGTAGTTTACCTAGATGGATATAAATATCATATTAAAATTTCAGCTTTATCCGATAATCGAATAATGAGAAACATTACAAACAGTTCGCTATTCAGGGTCTGAATTCAGCACATTTAGGTCTCAGTTCGTCCTGTGTTTCCAGTAGTAAACATGACCCGATCGTCTTGAAATTTTTATAGGACATCTATCACATACATAACTATGACATACTAAAATTTCATCAACATCCAACCACTGGATCTAAAGATATCAGCAAAAGAAGAACAGACATTCTAGGGTTTACAATGCAAAATGTTCAAGCAACATTATTCATAAGAAACTCCAATAATTACTGAAACCAAATGGATGTGACAGCAATTCATGATGTTTAGGAGATACCCATTTTACCAATTTCTAGAAGACATGAACTATAACAAAAAAAAACCCCAATCTATAATCATGAACCATTATTCTCTTTTCTTTTATTTTTAACAACCTTGATTCAAAGAAGAAACTATAGCAAGTGCCTAATTAAACATGCATCATATGTAATAGCACAAACCCATTATTGATAACAATCACAGTGATTAATGGAGTGGAAATCACTTGTCTCAAGTCAAATTGAAGAATTAAAATCCCTCTTCCCCACCTATAATCCAACCAACATGCATGCTGCCATCAACGACTAGGTGCGATTTTACCTCCACGGGGCTTACTAATTTTCGTGATCTCCGTCACGTTCTCTAAATTTTTAGGGTTTGAGAGAAATCACTAGAGAAAGAAAAGAAAGGAAAAAGGGGTAGAAGAAAAAAATGAGAACTCCCCCATTCATTTTTCTGTTCCTGTTTTTATCATTGATATTGAGAAGACAAAAGTGCCCCTAACACTTCTCTACTAGACATGTGTTCATCATGCATGCAAGTCTATTAAGGCACCCAAGGTTATGTTTAAGGCAGATTTCTCTATCTAAATACACTAATAATTTTTGAGGCAACCTAAAAGTGTTATAAACACTTGAGTATTAGAGTTTTAGGCTTTCTAATTGCGAAATTCGACTAGTGGGTTCTGCTAAAACCAGAGAAAAAGGTTCGTACTGTTATAGCTTACTACGAAATCTGCTTACAACTATCTCACTAAACTTAATTTTAATAAAAATGATGCCTCATTCTGGAAGCAGATTTGGAATCTAAACATTATGCCTAAGGTTAACATGTTCTGTTGGAAAATTGTCGCAAGTGCCCTTCCCTTAGGTCAAAAGATGTCGATTTATGTGAAAGACTCTAACCCTTTCTGCTTACTTTGCGACAATAGTATTTTAGAAGACGAAATGCACTTATTTGTTGACTGTTTTTTTACTAGGAAAATCTGGGATCTCTTTGGTTTAAACAAAGCATTTACAACTTAAAATCCCAAAAAGATATTCATTCTTGGTTTAAGTTTTGGATGAACAACAAAGATTTTAAAAACGATCCGATAAAATTTCTTTCATTATCTCGGTCAATTTGGAAATTTAGAAATAGCGTTAACTATAACAATGTTATGCCTGTGCCTCAAAAATTGTTTGAATCCATTACTTCTACCTATCAGAATTATGGTAACACTACAAATAATTCTGCTAACAGCCCAAGAAAGAAGAACACTACTCTGAGCAGGACCAATAACACTGTGAACAACAGATCTTTTGAATGGTTTATTTACTTTGATGCTTCATATATGGAAGATGACTTTACAATGGGTTATGCAATCTCTATAATGGATCATACAGGAAACAGGGAATCAGCTGCAGAAAGCGAGGCGGTGGGCTTCTCGCCTTTAGAAGTCGAAGCAAAAGCGGAGATGAGGCTCTTAGATGGACAAAGGACTTAAATCTCGGCAATGTCCTTTATTAATGATTGTCAAACTTTGGTGAAGACGATAAATGGAGAACTAAGCCCGAAAAACCAGGTCTTGGAGAGCTCAAAACAGCATCAATAAGTGCAAATTTTTTTTAAATACTTATAATTCGGCTACTTTTTTTATATAAAACTAGGAAATATGTAGACTTTGAAGATAGGCTTGCAAAAGAAGTAAGAACTAGGAAAATCTTCTCCTTCTCAACGGAGAATTTGAACAGATATGAAAAAATCAACTTCCTAGAAAGGGCTAATCTCATATTAGATCCTATATTATGTGATGTAAACTTCCTCTTATAAATAAATAAAAGTCTTCTTATCAAAAAAAAAAAACTGTTAGTGTCAGGCCCACGACTTATGGCCAGCACCTTCCATCCACTATGCCACTGCACCTGTGCGCCATTCCCAGTCCATGCCTTTGCATTTCTCTGACAACAACAAAGGGAATTAGAATTCTCATTTAGCTCCAGTTTCGCCGTCAATGTTCTTGGTCTCCAATTTATTGACATGAGCTTTAACCGTGTGCACTGATGCAACTCCTTTTGGCGCTTTTTTTCCTTTGAATTCTTCCACCAACAACAGCCGTCTCTTACTCCTCAAATCCACTTCTTCTCTTCAATTTCTCTTCATCACTAAAGTTGTCGTGCTTTTCAGACAGATAAATTTACATCACTAAAGCCGACATACTTTTCAGACAGAGATGAAGAAATAAAAGTAAATAATGAGAAATAATCCGCCTTGCCCTTTTAAGCGACGTTTCTTCTTCTTTTGTTTCAAATGACTCCAAAGTACCTAAAACTCAAAAGCAAACATAAGATACATAATTTACAAGAAAACTTAGCAAAGAAAGCATAAAAAATAGATAAATATTAAGGTGTTTTAGAGCAACCGCAGTTGGCGACTAAACCCATTTATTTGGTAAAAGAACCAGACGTCGCGGGACGTACCATCTACCAAATCCCAGACTAAACCCAAATTCCAGACTATATTTGGTATGTGACTAAGACTATACCCAAATTTAGTCGAGCGTTGATATAATCTTCGTTTCTCAACGGGCGGTTATATAGTCTACGCTTGACATGAAGTGTTCGTATAGTGTTCATCCCACGGAGAGGCGGGCATATAAACTACGCCCCAATGCCGCGATGATGAAATGTACGCCCGATGGGGCGTAGCTGAAGTTAACGCTTGGAATGAGGCGTTGATATACCCACCGCCCCATTCAGACGAAGGTATAGTGTACGCTTGGCATCAGGCGGTGATAAAGATTACGCCTCACACTGGGCGTTGATAAAGTTCACACCTGATGCCAGGCGGACCTAATAGCTGCACCCCATGAGAAATTTGTTTAAGTTTTATACCGTTGGTAATTTTCGAACGTTGAAGAAAATCGAACGTTGGAAATTTTGGAACGTTGGGTTTGAAAGATATTTTGGAACGTTGGAAATTTTAAAGATTTCTATACTCATGTATATATAGAGATGAATTCATTTAATATTTTTCCACAACTACTTCAAACTATCTATCAGAACAATAACAAGAAAAAGCAGTATTATTTCGTCTTTCAAATCATTTACAAAATTTTCACGATTTGCTAACAATGGCACCATGAGCACCACGAGCACCACGAGCAGCACGAGCACCACGAGGTCCAAATTTTACGACAATTGAAGATGTAACGATGTGTAAAGTTCATTTAGCAATATCTCAAGATCCGGGCGTTGGAATTGATCAATCAGAGGAGGCGTTGTGGACTCGTATCAAGGATGATATTGAAGTTCATTTACCTAATGCTCCAGAGCGGACTTGGAGTTCCTGGCAAAAACGATATCAGGGAATAAGTAAAGATGTGGCGCTGTTTTCCGCAAAAGAGTCAGAAGTGGAAGGTGAATATCATACTGGATGGGGTCCTGAAATGAAGGTAAGTATTCTTAATTTTTTGAACATTTATTTTCTCCTATTTAAACGCCCCTGAACTTAAGTGTTTTTAAAAAAAATTAACAGCTTGAAGAAATAAAAAATCGGTTCAAGGAATGCAATGATGGAAAAAAATTTAGGCACGAAGAGTGCTGCCCAATTGTCATAGAAAATATTAAATATAATCGGCGATCGACTTTTGTATTCGATACGACGCACGATTTGGACAGTTATGACAATAACGAGGTACATGAGGATGGAAAACAAACAACAATTCAAGACGAGACCGTAACAACATGGATAGGGGAGACATAGAGAACACATATCTCCGTGTCGGTTGGGGAAAAAAGAAGCAAAACGATTAAAGAAAACAGGGAGAGAAAAATCCACTATCCAATAGGAATTGATGGGAATAATTATTAAAGAACAACAAAAATTCAATACTCATTACCAAGCACAATCAAGATTCAAGATGGAACAAAGAGCAATAGGAGTTTGCGGCTAAACAAGCGGAACATGCGGCCAAAATAGCCAAGCAAGTCAAGACGCACGAATTTCATCATTATGATGGATCTCGGAAAATTGGATCATGTACAACAAGAGTACTTCCAACCGTGGGGCGGACATAGTTAAAATGGAAGAAACCAATCTTAACACAAAAGGCGGATTAGTAGAAACAAAAATTATATCTCATATTTAGTGATTATTAGTAGTATAATTGTTGATGTCCTGAATAAAGTGGAATTATTGTAAGGTCGATCCATCCTTGCACAATACCCTCATCTTCTTATATAGTGAATTTTTTATTATTTGGTTGCTGTAAACGGGGTTGTTGTGGTATTCAATTCTTTTATAGGATAAAAATAAAAGAATGGATACTGATCAATCCTACTCTGACCATGTAATGAATCAATTCTTTTATTATTATCCAAAGTTAAGATAGAAAGAAAATGCAAACTAAAATTTTTAATTCCCATATTTTAACCATATATGTTCGATCAAGTCATCACGCAAACGAATATGCGCATCTTTGTTATGCATTGCACGTCGGCGTTGCTGTGCTCTAATTTGGGAAAACTCGTCACTACTTCTTCTTAATATATTAACCGGTGCTGGGTTACTTCGTTGTTCATAAACATGTGGACAGTCACCGGGTAGACGCTCATCCTCGACTATCATATTATGTAAGATTATACATGTTTTCATAATATAAGCAAGCACATCCGGATTCCATATTCTTGCAGGTTGTTTGATGATTCCAAATTATTGTTGAAGTACACCAAATCCCCGTTCTACATCTTTTCTTGCACCCTCTTGCATCGATGTAAAAAATTCTTTTTCCGACCGACCGGATGTTTAATGGCCATAATAATAGTAGGAATCTCTGGGTAGATGCCATCACCTAGATAATACGGCATATCATATGAATGTCCGTTTACCTCGTAGCTCACTGGAGGTGCTTTTTCTGTTACAAGACTTCGAAAAACATATGAATGATTCATAACATTAATATCGTTGTTAGAGCCGGCATACCAAAAAATGCATGCCAAAACCATATATCATACGACACCACTGCCTCCAACACGATACTTTCGCTCCCTTTATACGCGGTGTAAGACCCGGATTCTGCCGACGGACATTTATCCCATTTCCAATGCATGCAATCTAGACTACCCAACATCCCTGGAAATCCCCGGTCTTTGTTTTGCTTAAGCAACAATTCAACATCACCAGCCGTTGGTTCACGCAAATATTCTTTCCCATGCACATTAACAATCGTCTTACATAACCTACGAGTAGCTTCCAAAACAGTGGTTTCTGCTATGCGTAAGTACTCATCTATTGCATCTGCCGCACATCCATAAGCTAACATTCATACTGTTGCTGTTACTTTTTGATGAGGGTTTAATCCTAGAACTCCACAAGCATATGGCTTTTGAACAAAATATCTTTCGGCATTGGTAACACCTTCCACTATTCGGTTAAACAATTGACGACGCATCCTGAATCTTTTGCGGAAAACATTGGGTGGTTGGTTTGGGTACGGAGAAAAATAGTCGTTCCATAGAAGTTCTGCTCCTGCCTCACGATCTCTAGGTATTTTGATACGAGTTTGAGGCCATTTTGAATTTGTAACAAGGACTCCCAAACTAACGGCCATGTTATTTTTCATAATTGCTATTGCATCATCATCCGATGAATAAAAACTACTATTAGAAGAAGAAGAAGAAGAAGATGATGAAGAAGAAGAAGAAACAGAAGAGGAATAATGAGCGGTATTCTCATAGTTTTCCATTACTATATGAAGCATAAGAGAGCTATTGTTATTCATACATTGGGTGATCATGTCTTTAATTTATAACCCATTTCCAAGAGCATTAAAAAAATATAAAATAGATACTCTATTTCAGTTAAGACCAAATGTTTTCCAAAAAGGATAAAGTGTTTGCCAGTGACTTGATATGACTATACTCTATACACACTGACAACTCACTGAGACTTGAGAGGACTACTAAATGGACAAAGTGAAAGAGAGTAGACTTGAAATGACTACTTGGTGAAAGAAAAGTTAAGCAATTAACTATCAGAGGTCTAGTATGACTACACAAAAATATAAGATAAAGATAACACCAAGCATAGACCATCTAAATAGTCAAAACAAATTAACCATTGATATTATCCGTATCCGAAGGCGCCGATCGTGGTGGCATAAAAGGCATGTGCATTCTCGGAGTGGTATTGACCGAGGACATTGTTGAAGCTGATCCTTGACTCATACAACTCCAAACTTGTGGTGGCATTGTTTGGGAAAAGGAACCATATCCAAGGGGAGGTTGGACAGTGTGAGCGTACGGAAAAGAGAGAGTTGTTGTTGCAATTATGTGTTTGAAGTTTTCAGCCTTTCTATTTTTGCTTCTTTCGACATAATAACGTCCACCCTCTCCTTAGTTTGTTTTAACGTAAAATCATGAATTGTTGATTAAAATCGGCATTTTCTTGAATAATGTGTTAGCTTCGTGCTGTGAATAAAAATTAAAATACATAAGTACAAATATACAATTAAAAGTAGAATGTAAAATAAAAAGGATATTAGTACACTTACGTGGGATAATAGATGTGGGGGAGGGATAGGTACATGTTCAAATTAGGTTGTTCAATCGGGACCGTATGCAAGTCACCGACATACCCATATGTTTGGGCTTCCCAAATAGGATGAGTCACATATTCTCTGTAGTTAGTTACCTTTATCTAGTACTGTAAATATGTATCGTAATCTTTGACAACTTGCACTATCTCTGTTGCATCGACCTCACCTTCACTTTTTATGCGTTCTGCTTGAATATTGCCGATATCCCGAATAATTGTGTGTAGTTTTTTGGGAACAACAAAAGTATAATGGTTTTGCCTCCAACACCTTTCTCCGAGGTACATGTTATGTTGTACAATTGGAAAGGGAGTACGAATGTATTAAGTATGTTATATACTAAATAAGCCCTCTTAACAAAAACAATATTAATTATTAACTCACAATGCCCATGTAAGAAAATATATATCTCGAATCTGATAGCCTCGTAGCCGTGCTTCCCATATCAGATGCAAGGACTTCTCTCTATGATTCCCATGGGCGCCATGTCACTTGTTCAGCAGTAAGCTTACTCATTAAATCCCTACAACGGAAAATATCATTTGTATTCTTCGGTACATTCCATTTAGAAGATACAGGTCATTTTTGTTCTTCATTCGGGCGTGAAATGTCTGGTCGACATATGCACAGGTATTCACACCCACAAAACTACTCCATGAATAAAATTAGCCAAGTAAATAACTTCGCAACAAAATAAAGAATGAAAGGAAGAAATCACTGGATAAAGAAAGAGAATACCTCTAAGATTTGGAATGGACCGCATAGTGCCTTCTGTCTCCTCCCATCTAAACAGAGTGATGCATACAATTTTGAAAAAGTCGCACCACCCCAGTCATACGTGGACACTACATCAATATTTTCAAAAGAAGCTAACCATCCAACATCTATGTAGGTCTTTGCATTAGAAAAGAAAAAATGTCCCAACACATACATGAAAAAGGCAATTGCTACTCTATGAGCAAGGGTGCTATCATTTTCAGCCACAACCAACTTGTCTTCTAAGAAATAGGAGCTTATATATATTTAATTTTAATTGAATTTGAAACCCACGACGGAGCTTTTGGACACACCGTGACATCTTGGATATCCGGAAAGAAATGCTCACGAACATATTCAATTTGGTACTTCCCAGAATTGTATGGAACGTCAGGCGCATCACCAATACTCAGTCCAGTCAACATGAGCCAATCTAGGGGTGAATCCCATCTCACCAAATGGGAAGTGAAAAGTGTTTGTTGTATCCCAAAACCGCTCAACAATATAATCAACCATCGAATGTTGGGTTTCACTACATTGTATGCTCAATAAACTTTGCCATCCCGCTTTTTTCGATAATACATTTAGCTCTAGGACAGTGTTGTGAAATAGTTTGATAGTGATGAATTACCGATGCCAAACTTCCACGATGTTGATACTTCAATTTATGCTCCCCTGTAAATGTGATGTCCGTAATAGCGTGCAACCTCCCTAATCGGGAAATATCAACCTCCTTTATTTTACCAGTATAGATTAAGTTATAATCCTCTTCGGCTACACATTTCTGTTTCTTGTTCGTCTAGATGCGACCACTGAACCGCGCTGTCAATCGGTTCAACATCTGTGCACATCTATGCACACATAAGATAGATGCAATTTCATTATTAAATTACCAACCCTCATTATTCCTAAATTTTATAAGTCCAGCACCATTTATATTCCAAATACTATCACTCATTAACACAAACTATGATAACTCCAAATTTTATTATTCCACAAACACAAATTCAATCCTCACATATGTATTTCAACATATAAAACAAAAATAAAATACCTAAAAACAACTCAATTTAATCACTTCAACATTTCATATGCCATCACTACAACGTGAATTGCTTTTAACCCCATTTAAATTAGCTCTTCTTCTACATATGTAACACAAAATTGACAGAACAACAATTTTCAAACATAACTGCCCAAAATAGACAGAACCAAAATTTTCAAACATAACCACACAAAATTGACATGACCATAATTTTGAAACATAACCATACAAATATTACATAACCAAATTTTTTCAAATACCCACACATTAAAATCCATATAACCCACAAATTAAGTCATGTACCTGTTTCTCAAAATTTTAAAAAATTTGACAATTCTATAACTAAATTTTAGCATACTAATAAAACCCACAAATTTTGGCAGTACAACCGTGTATAAACATAATTTAAACAAATTAAAACAAATTAAAACCCCCAAATTAAAAAATATCCATAACCCACAAATTACCAAAATCAAATAACCTAATTTTAACAAACTAAAACCCTAAATTAATTATTCAACAGAAAAGATTAACAGAAACATACATCTTGTGTAACCTGGATGCTGAGGTAGGTAAGTGTGTTGGTAGTTTTTTTTTCCTCTTCCTGCTCGTCAATGTGAGGCGAAGTTGTGTTTGGATGGGTAGAAAGAAAGAGGTATAAAAGAGAAGAAGACGGCGGAGAATATTAGGGTTAAACGCAACACGTGGGCTATACGCGGAGGTTTAGTGTTCGGCTGGGTGAAAAAACCACACGTGCAGCGAAAGTGTGTGGTTGGGCGAAAATTATACAAATGCCTGAATGAGGCGTAGCTGAAGTATTCGCCCCATGGGGCGTTGATTATACAAACGCCTGATGCCATGCGGTTATTATACGTACGCCCCATGGGGCGTTGATTATACTTACGCCTGTCATCAGGCGTTGATTTTACTAACGCCTCATCGGGCGTTGATTATACCTACGCCCGTTCTCCCGGTGTAAACTTTATTTACGCCCCACACTGGGCGTAATCTTTACCAATGCCCCACACCGCGCGTAATTTTTATCAACGCCTGAAAGGGACGCAGTTTATAACTCCGCTCCACAACCAAACGAAGATTATACGTACGCCTGACTAAATATATTCACCTACCACTACGTCACTCAACGGACTAAACCCAAATTTAGTCGTTTTTTTTTACTCTTTAATCTTTGGGTTTAGTCGCACCACTGCAGACAATCTTAGGCACCTATCAGGAGGGATCGCTTAACTCTTTTCCTATGAAAGATGCACTACTTTATATTAATAATATCTTAAAATTAAACTTTGATAATAACGTTAAATCTTGATAACATCTAAATGCATCATACAAATGAAAGATGCATCATACAAATGAAAGATGCATCATACAAATGTTAATCTAAATGCATCATATTTGGGAAACATCCTCAAGATATGATAACAACTATCAAATTGAAAATCTTTTCCCACTCTGTTGCACCATTGAACCTAACACATTTGCTCCACATCAAATTCGTTTTGACCATCTACTCGGTTTCGAATTCCTTCAACAAGCGCAACAACAAACAAGATCACATCCTTGCTGATTAATCCGAAGCGATGACACAAAGTATTTGCATCTCGATTATTGAGGTTCAATGTTTCTACTTGAAATCTCTGAAATATATTTTGCCATAAAGTAACTTGTTGTTGGTGTTCACCATTGACCATTTTTTGTGTAACAAGAACATAATTCCTGCAAATGCATTCATCTTCAGCTAAGTTAAATTTGCGACCTCGAACTAGCATATTAGATTTATGGAGTGAATAAATGAAGATTGAAGAAATAATGTGAGCTGAAATGATATATGATATTGTATTGATAGGGTGATGAATTGATGACCATTAGATGAGATGCCGTGGGTGACCGAATTTGCACCGCTGGCGGTCTACTTTTGACCGAACGGTCTATATTACACCGAGCAGTCGAGACTCGACCGCTCGGTAGGGACTCGACATGGCCTGGCAAAGTGGCAAACTCATGGCTTTTCCATGCCCATAGGAACCGGCCTAATGTGGGGATTTAACAAGAGTTGATTAGCGAAGGCACATTTGAGTTGGTTTCTGTAATAAATTAGATTTTATGGATACTCACTTTTGTCTTGTTTTTAAAAGAGTACCCAGTCTCAATTATTTATTTATTTGATCGGTAAAGAATTTGGCGCTGATGAGTTTCGAACTCAGGTCACTGCAGGTATCATCACCTAATGACTTTACCACTTTGTACTACGTTGTGATATCTGCGTCTTGATCTCAATTTAACTTACTTCTATTTTTTCATAATTTTTCTCTTTATCTTTTTTTTCTTATTTTTATTGAAGATTAAAAAAAAAATTACTTAACAAGCAAGTAATACACGAAGGATAAGAATTTAACTACTGATTAGAAAGATGGTGTTCAACCGCATGAGATGCTAAGGAGTGAGCCATGACATTAGCCTTATTTTTGATGAAACTAAACTGAACAGAAGAAAACAGGTTTATCTTTCCCTTAATTCTGGAACTAGTACTCTTGATCCTCCAAGGAATAATGAAACTGTTGTATTTTAGATAGTTGATCAAAATGAGAGAGTCGCCTTCATTTTATAATGTGCTTTAACCTCTTACTGATGGATAGTTCAATACTTACCAAGGCACAATAAGCTTCTGTTTTCACATAAGAGATGAAATCAAGAACTTTCGTCAGAAAATCATCAAACCCGGAGTAGCAATTCCTAGCCATCAATAAAAGATCATGTTCAATAGACCACACTATTTCATAGGAATCTAAATTATCTTGTTCAATAAGGAGTACAGTATCCTCCTGCGACATTGACTGCATGTTAATATTGCCTTTGTTAAAAACGATATTATTTTTTCCATAAGACCCATAGTAGACAAGCACCTATTTTTAGTAAGAATCACCACCTTCTAACATCCAGTTCATAATGATGCACAGTCAAATTCATGCTCTCACCAGTTCTGAAGTTCAATGGAGAAGCAAATAAGTGGGCTTGAGAAACTGGGAAATGCAGAAAAGATGCTACATTGATTCCATAACATCGTTGCACAATACTTCACCATTCTGCTTCCAACTGCAATACCATTGTTGAATATTTGTAATAGAAATATATGAATCATAGGGGGAATAACTTTTACCATCCAAAATTTCTTTTTAGGAAATTCTTCAGAGTTGCCAGCATTGGAGGAGGAAGGAAGTATGCCTTGTAGAGTTTTAATGAAGGATTTATCTGATCAAACCCCATTAGGGTGGTGAATCCAAAGTAATTTATCCTCATATTCTTCTCTTTGATTGTTACTAATGTAGATTTCCTGAATTTTTGTAACTTCATGAGGAGGAAACAGTTGTTGAAGTTAGTCTGTGTCCCATCTGATAGGATTTTGAAGAATAAGTTCACTAACTTGAGAAAGACAGTTAGTAACATTATGGTTGATAGTAGGTCTCATGTTGTCAGTATTAGGTACCCAAGGGTCATTCCTAATGTTAATCTTCTCTCAATTACCAACTGCCCAGCAACAACCATCGTTCATATCATCTATGCGAACCAACACTGCTGATCATGTAGAAGAATATTTTTGCACTTCTTCACCTCCCAAAAATTATTTTTTTGGAGATACTTTTCTCTCATAAGATGACACCATAAGCAGTCATCATTCTCTAACAGTTTCCAAATAAGTTTGGCTATCATGGATTTGTTCAAATGTTGTAACATTATAATACCCTACTCACCAATATGTTTCAATTTTTCAAAGTGCTTCCGAGTTAATAAAATGAGTTTTCTTACCTCTCTGGAGTGACCCCATCAAAAGTTTCGCATAGTCCTTGTAAGTCTCTCCAAGATCATCTTAGAAATGATGGAAGTCGTCATATAGTAAGGAGGTATAAGACCAAGAACATGTTTGATCATTATGATTCTACCTGTATGAGTTAAGTGAATTCTCTTCCAACCTGCTAACTTGGAATCAAAATTATCAACCAGGATTCATAAGAACCAATCTTGTAAGATGATACTAAGAAGTTGAAAACCAAGATACTTATCAGTTATTTGCATTTATTAAACACCCAACCTACTAGATCTTCTATTAGGCCTGACTCTTTTACTAAAATTAATAGTTGATTTCTCCATGTTTGCACATTGTCCTGAACATGAAGCATAAGTACTAAGTATCTTTTGAATAAAGTTTGTAGTCTTCTCATCAAGGTTCCCAAAAAGAATGAGGTCGTCTGTGAACATTAAATGAGAAATAGAGTGAACATTTCGACAAATCTTATACCCATTGTAAAGAGCATTATTTTCCATTGTTATCATCATCCAAGACAACCCTTTAGTACATAAAATAAACAAGTACGGAGGGAGAGAACATCCTTTTTGTAATCCTCTTTCATTAGGGAAGAAACCCTCAGCTCTTGTCCATTTATTACAATATAAAACGATGAAGTTGATACACATTTCATAATAAATTCTTGAGATTTACCTACAATACCGAAAGCTCTAAGGCAATGGATTAAACACCTCGAGTAAACCTTGTCATACTAATATCTACTTTAAGAGCAAAAGAACCTAACAATATGAGGATGTGGATATGGTATGCAAGATTTCTTTTGCATCTACTATATTATCAACAATCATTCTCCCTAGTATAAATGCATATTGAGCATGGTCCACTACGTTGTGAAGGTGAATTTTCAGTCTTTGAGAAATAATTTTGGTTATCACCTTGTACATGATATTAGTGGGTGAAATTAGTTTAAAGTCGGAAGGTAAAGTAGGGTATTTTACCTTGGGAATCAAACTAAGATTAGTAGGGTTCAGTCCTAGTGAAAGATAAGCAGCCGAGAAACAGTTCTTTAGAGTTTGAGTTACTTCCTCGCTGATATACTCCCAATAATATTTTAAGAAGATTATAGGCATCCCATTAGGTCCCGAAGCTATAAGACTAGAGCTGGCAAACGGGCGGGCCGGGGCTGGCTTGTTACGGGTTATACGGGTTCGGGTTAACACGGGCCAAAGCTTGCGGGTTGTTATTCTTCACGGGTCGTCATTTCATCAACCCGCGCCCGTAGCGGGTAAAGCCTGCGGGTTTACGGGTTAGCCCGGCTTGTTTAATTAATGTTAAAATTAAAACTAATTAAGTTAATTGGCGGTCCTGTGTAAGCTTTGAGCATCTTCAATCTATATTCAACATAACAAGGATCCATTCAATTTCAACACAAAAATTAAACACAGATCCATTCAACACAAAAATCAAGAGATGCATCTGCATCTTCATCTTCACGAATCACAACCATGTTGTAACATACATCTAAGTTTGCACTTTCTCAAACAACATCAATAAACCACTGTTGCCACCATTCAATCCCCCAAAATCATTACCAATAGCTGCTCCAACTATCGAACACAATCAACATCAATTTAGCCCAAGACCCACCTGCTGTACCAATGAAATACCACAATGGTCTGCTTCTTTCAGGTCAAATCTCAGTTAATGGAAATTTCCAAATAGTTATAATCTGTTGGTTGATTAGTAGCGGTGCTAATGGAAGGAAATACATGCTGCCAGCTTTGATTGATGCTTCCATTGATCCATTCGATTCAACCACTGAACTAGACAAACCCCTTCTTTCTCATCTGATTCCAGAAACTGAATCCACCCTAGAGTTCTTCTCGATCTTCTCTCAGCCACCAGCAAGAATCCCTAACCTAACTCAAAATCAAACCCATCGAGTAATTCGTCATAAACTCTCGATTTCTACTCAGAACGACTTCATCTTCTCAATTTCTCCCCTGAGTTCTTCACAAGTTGATCCCCTAACTCTAACTCTGAAATAAAAAGTATAACTTTCTATCTCTCTATGGAGAAGAAGAAGAAGATTAGAAGAAGAAGAAGAAGAAGAGAAGAAGAAGGAGAAAGAGGTGGTGATTGATTGTGGTGGCTCTGATTGAGATGAGATCATTAATTCATGGCTGCCGCTGTGACTAAAAATAAAGAAGAAGTCCGAACATTTTAGATTTTTAGGGTTATCAGATGGGTAACGTTGTTTATATATGATACACACGGGTTTACGGGTTTTACCCGTGGTTTTACGGGCCGGGACGGGTTAGCCCGTTTTCCACAAGCTGTCGGCATTTCTCCAACCCTAACCCGGCTTGTTTAGACACCACCGAGCCGGGTGCGGGTTTTTTACGGGCCGGTCCGGGTAAACCTGCGGGTTTTGGCTTGTTTGCCAGCTCTATATAAGACTCTTCATATTCTTAATAAGTACTATCCAAAATTCTTCGGTAGAAGGGACCATGGCTATCAATTCATAGTTTGCGGAATCTAATTTGACTGAGGCTTGAAACTGAATAGTAACCTTATCCTCATCAGGATTTCTTTGGAATAAAGTTGAGAAGTGATTGACTAAGTAAGCAACCACACCATATGCATTAGGCATGACCCAACTCTTATTAGTGAGTTTTAGACCAGATATCTGATTTTCTTCCTTCTTTGAGTAGCTACAAGGTGGAATATACATGTACTTTTATCCGCATTGGGAATCCTGTTGCGGATGTAACAATAAAACACTAAAAAGAAGATGTGAAGAAGTTAGACGTAAAATTTCTGAAAGGTAAATAAGCACTCAATGGACAACAAACAGAAGACAGAGTCACGGGTTCAACACGCTGTCCTTAACACAATAGTTGACCGGTACGCCTCAAGAATGAGTGATGCCTATACCCTGTGGTCAAGTTGTATCCAGGATAAAACTGCATGTTGCAAGTATTATTAGCACTACAATACTTGCCCACTCTTACGAACTCAACAGCAAAGCACGGAAGAAAAGAAAAAGACCACACAGAGGGAGAGAGACGAAAAGAAGAGGATAGTAGCTCTTCTGGACACAAATTGAAATGAAGGAGTCGAGGGGTTTTTATAACAGAGAAGAGAAAGATGTGCATTAAGAGCGAATTAAAGAGAGAATCAATCAGAATTAAAGACAAAAATAAATTCGGATTAATTCATTATTTTTTCAAAACGGTAATAAAACGTCCATGCACATAATGTCGACACAAGGAAAAACGGAAAGAAAAATATTATCGCCAGGTCATACGCCCCCCCATAATTAATATAAAATTTAATTTTGTTTAAATTCGTTTAGGAAATAATTCAAACAAAATTTTTCCAAAAGGATATGTCTTGGTTGACCTGTCCACGGCGAAAGCACGAGCCCTAAGCCCAAACATTAGTGAAACAAAAATATTTTGTTCAGGAAATAATTCAAACAAAAAGTTTCCAAAAGGATATGTCTTGGTTGACCTGTCCGCGGCGAAAGCACGAGCCCTAAGCCCAAACATTAGTGAAACAAAAATATTTTGTTTAGGAAATAATTCAAACAAATTTTTTTCAAAAGGATATGTCTTGGTTGACCTGTCCACGGCGAAAGCACGAGCCCTAAACCCAAACATTAGTGAAACAAAAATATTTTGTTTAGGAAATAATTCAAACAAAATTTTTCCAAAAGGATATGTCTTGGTTGACCTGTCCACGGCGAAAGCACGAGCCCTAAGCCCAAACATTAGTGAAACAAAAATATTTTGTTCAGGAAATAATTCAAACAAAATTTTTCCAAAAGGATATGTCTTGGTTGACCTGTCGACGGCGAAAGCACGAGCCCTAAGCCCAAGCATTAGTGAAACAAAAATATTTTGTTTAGGAAATAATTCAAACAAAATTTTCCAAAAGGATATGTCTTGGTTGCTTTGTCCACGGCGAAAGCACGAGCCCTAAGCCCAAACATTAGTGAAACAAAAATATTTTGTTCATGAAATAATTCAAACAAAATTTTTCCAAAAGGATATGTCTTGGTCGATCTGTCCACGGCGAAAGCACGGGCCCTAAGCCCAAACATTAGTGAAACAAAAATATTTTGTTTAGGAAATAATTCAAACAAAATTTTTCCAAAAGGATACGTCTTGGTCGACCTGTCCACGTCGAAAGCACGAGCCCTAAGCCCAAACATTAGTGAAACAAAAATATATTGTTTAGGAAATAATTCAAACAAAATTTTTCCAAAAGGATACGTCTTGGTCGACCTGTCCACGGCGAAAGCACGAGCCCTAAGCCCAAACATTAGTGAAACAAAAATATTTTGTTTAGGAAATAATTCAAACAAATTTTTCCAAAAGGATATGTCTTGGTCGACCTGTCCACGGCGAAAGCACGAGCCCTAAGCCCAAACATTAGTGAAACAAAAATATTTTGTTCAGGAAATAATTCAAACAAAATTTTTCCAAAAGGATATGTCTTGGTTGACCTGTCGACGGCGAAAGCACGAGCCCTAAGCCCAAACATTAGTGAAACAAAAATATTTTGTTCAGGAAATAATTCAAACAAAATTTTATCCAAAAGGATATGTCTTGTTGACAATCGACGAAAGCACGAGCCCTAAGCCCAAACATTAGTGAAACAAAAATATTTTGTTTAGGAGATAATTCAAACAAATTTTTTCCAAAAGGATATGTCTTGGTTGACCTGTCCGCGGCGAAAGCACGAGCCCTAAGCCCAAACATTAGTGAAACAAAAATATTTTGTTTAGGAAATAATTCAAACAAATTTTTTCCAAAAGGATATGTCTTGGTTGACCTGTCCACGGCGAAAGCACGAGCCCTAAGCCCAAACATTAGTGAAACAAAAATATTTTGTTTAGGAGATAATTCAAACAAAATTTTTCCAAAAGGATATGTCCTGTTTGACCTGTCCACGGCGAAAGCACGAGCCCTAAGCCCAAACATTAGTGAAACAAAAATATTTTGTTTAGGAAATAATTCAAACAAAATTTTTCCAAAAGGATATGTCCCGGTTGACATGTCCACGGCGAAAGCACGAGCCCTAAGCCCAAACATTAGTGAAACAAAAATATTTTGTTTAGGAAATAATTCAAACAAAATTTTTCCAAAAGGATATGTCCTGGTTGACCTGTCCACGGCGAAAGCACGAGCCCTAAGCCCAAACATTAGTGAAACAAAAATATTTTGTTTAGGAAATAATTCAAACAAAATTTTTCCAAAAGGATATGTCCTGGTTGACCCGTCACGGCGAAAGCACGAGCCCTAAGCCCAAACATTAGTGAAACAAAAATATTTTGTTTAGGAAATAATTCAAACAAAATTTTCCAAAAAAGGATATGTCCTGGTTGACCTGTCCACGGCGAAAGCACGAGCCCTAAGCCCAAACATTAGTGAGACAAAAATATTTTGTTTAGGAAATAATTCAAACAAAATTTTTCCAAAAGGATATGTCCTGGTTGACCCGTCCACGGGCAAAGCACGAGCCTAAGCCCAAACATTAGTGAGACAAAAAATATTTTGTTTAGGAAATAATTCAAACAAAATTTTTCCAAATGGATATGTCCTGGTTGACCTGTCCACTCATGAAAGCACGAGCCCTAAGCCCAAACATTAGTGAGACAAAAATATTTTGTTTAGGAAATAATTCAAACAAAATTTTTCCAAAAGGATATGTCTTGGTTGACCTGTCCACGGCGAAAGCACGAGCCCTAAGCCCAAACATTAGTGAGACAAAAATATTTTGTTTAGGAAATAATTCAAACAAAATTTTTCCAAAAGGATATGTCTTGGTTGACCTGTCCACGGCGAAAACACGAGCCCTAAGCCCAAACATTAGTGAAACAAAAATATTTTGCCCCACCCGTTCCACTCACATTGTTTTACTAATTATCCATAAAGGAATAGCCATATAGTGGAACTCCTCTTTAGTTATACCCAATGTGGGACTAAAGGTTCTTATTTCATTCACTCATAAGAAAATGAGTGAGTTCTCTTAGAGACCCAAAGGTCCTAAGTTCCATTCCCACCAAGACCATGAAATTAAAACAATAAACTCATTTTCTCTAACAAATCCAATGTACTTTACTTCTTTGCTCATAATACTTGTATTGCAGTTGATTTAAAGAATTAATTTTATGATCACATAACACTCTTAAGCTCTAATTTTCTCAGTTTCTTTTGATGAAGTTTTCAAACACTTTTCAATTTATCAGGTGGGAAAATATAACCTGTTGGAAAATATGCTTTGGTTTTGGTTTGTCGGAAATCCTTACGATGCAACAAATAAAAATTAACAAAGTAAAAGTTAAGATACTTATCAAATTGGTTGATCGAGGCGAGGATCACTCTTTCCCTTAAAGACTAATACGTCCCGTATACGGTGTTTACAGTTTTGCAGACGCAACCTTCTACAACGATCACGCCTTGTAGAAGGCAGCACTACAATTCTACTAGGCCGGCGAATGTTGACAATTACTGTTCCCTTAGACACAACTCAAACTTTATGAAAGTGCTTGACATTTTATTTTCCGAAACTTGTGAAAAACCTTATATAAAACAATACTAACAGATGAATTTACATAGAGTCAATGGTGACTCTCCATGGGCAATTGTGACTCTCCATAACACCTATTCATGATTAGGTGTCTTATGAATGAACAAACATATCTCTTGGTATTTAAATTTTGAAAATAGATTTTTACTCATATATAATTTTGATCCAAAATTCCAACATAACCATATTGTGATTTATTTTTTTTACTTGCTGAGAGGAGCATGATCTGCTTGATCCGTAACTTTTTTATACATGTTTTTTGTTTTTAGTATAACCTTTTTTTTTTCCGAAAAAAAGAAATACACTCATAGACGGGGATAGAGTGTTAAAACACTTGATCCCGCTGAACATATAGACCTTCTCGGAATCAAAACGTGATAACGGCGTTTTACAAATTTAGGAGGATGATATGGATCCTGTTGAGAACACATATTTTTCCTCAAGTATATTTAGAACACCTCCTACGAATAATATCATTTGGAGACTAAATCCTTCGTAATGAAGGAGAACTAGAGACTAAATCCTTCGTAATGAAGGAGAACTAGTTCATATGAATGAGGGAAGCCACTATGCACAACCTTTCGAATTTGGTAAATATGAGGCTACACAGGGGACTGTCCCCCGTCCAAAGCAAGATTTCTTTATACGCGGGAAACTATCTCCTGTCCAAAGTAAAATGTTCATATATACCCGGGGACTGTGCCCCATGTATACCCATTTCATGCCCACACGGGGGACAGTCTGTCATGAACTCCTATTTTTGTGTCACACGAGGGACAATCTGCCGTTTATGATGATTTTTCACACGCGAAAAAGTCCCCGTCTAGCGTGACACTACCAACCACTATTTCGTTCGAAGGAGTGTACGAAAGAGTTTGGAATGAAGGGGTTGAAAGAGTACTATCAAAGTAAAGAAAAATTTGAGCAATTTGGTAGTCACTCATTCATTTTGAAGAAGTGACACTAGTCATAGGATATGCTCTTAATGCTGGGATGAGTACATTTAATGAGTTGTTCCCTTATAAAGTGGTACAAAGGTCTAGTATACCACCTAAAATCTCCTTTATCTGTGGGGCTACATTTCAAAATTCACTACCCTCAAGAATGATGCTACTATAAAGAGGAGTTTAACACGATTGTACTTACCGTGTGCTTTGCAACTGCGAACAAGAAGACGCTTCTCATTTACTAAGTTTTCCTTACAAGCGTGGAGCCATTTTTGAGCTCCGTAGGCATCAGCTGGGTTACTCCTAGGGATTTATCTTCTGTACTCCAATCTTGGCATACGTGGAAACTTACTGAAAGATGCAAGAATTTGTGGCCGCTAATTCTGTTTGCTATGTTATGGGATCTGGAGAGACTTAGAGCGCATGAGAGGAGAGCAAAGTCAGCTGATGATATTATAGTGAACGCAAAACATGATTTGATTCTTTAGGTTTCTTTTGATGAAGTTAAACACTTTTCAGTTTCTCAAGTACCCTTTCAGTGAGAAAATATAACTATATTGTTTTTTTTTTTTTTTTTTTTTTACTTGATGAGAGGAGCATGATCTGCTTGATCCTTAACTCTTTTGTACATATTTTTACTTTTTCATACATCCTTTTTTTTCTCCAGAAAAAAAAAAGATACACTCATAGCCCTTGCTCTAACATAAAAAAATAAGCCCATAATGATGGCGCTTTTCAACATTCTAGAGATAAAATCACGAGAAATTTTACGTTTTCTCTCCAATAAAGATTCCTAATTTGCATTACCTTGTAGGTGTCCTGCTCCTAAAGAAGGAAGGAGGAGGTTGTTGATTTCAAATCCCTACTATATCTCCTTCCCTAAATTACAACAATCCCATTTGAACCTTGTTTTTATACTATGTGGAAAACAACCAAATCAAGATAAAGGAATTAATGTGTTTATGGGTGAAAACTACTCCTGCAGAATTTGGTAATTTGGGGTGTGGATGAGGAATGAATTTAAACCTTAAACAAATGCACTGCGCGGTGAGTGCTTGTAGATTCGAGAGATCAATATGTGCAAGTCCCGGCCTAAACCAAGAAATGGCCGTTTCGGACTTGTTTCGGTCACAAAGTGAAGGAGATGGGGTTGATCTTAGGGAGGGAAGCGAAGAAGGTGTTGAGATTGTGAAGGTGTTGGCTTGCTTATGACTTGTAACGAAAAGGTGAGCGAGGCTTGTGCAAGCGTGCTCACGGAGGTGTTGGAATACGTTTTGTATTAACACTTGGTTTTCTCGTCTCCCGGACTTGTGTTATTGTTTGAAATAGGGGCGGAGAACCTATTTATACAAGTCATTGAGCCTCATTCACGTCTCTCGTGGGAAGTGGAGGAAGTGGAGTGATGGAGTAGTGGAGTTATCGTCGACCAGTCTTGCCCACTTTTCCCTGTTCATCTCTAACCGTCCATGACTTCCGACACGTTCTTATGATGGCGCGTTGCACGCCGCACGCCGTAAACCGCCAGACCAATACCCGATATGTATCCCCGGTTGTGACATGATTGATGTCTAGAATGTGGATCGTGGATCCACGAAAGATAGCATGTATCTTGAATTGAATAACCGTGTTATTCGTAAAGTCGATACTTGTGAAGTATCATGTGTATTTTATGTAGGTACGCGTTATGGTGTGGTAAAGTGATGGGTAATGACGCCTCACTAACCAAATAACTCCCGACCGGGGGTTGTATAACCAAGTTTGGTGAAGTTGGACGGATGAGATGATCTTTGAGACACTCATCTCTGCGACCGTTAATGAATATTAGGGTTTTTTTGAAGAGGAGCGCAAACATGACTCTTCACTTGGTCGAAACCAAGTAATGGAAGAATTTGGAGAGGACCGACCAGGACGTGTATGTAGATGGCATCTTGGTGTACACGTCCATGTCTTACCGTCCCATGAAGGTGCGATATAGGCCACTCAATTTGACCAAGGCAAAGAGGAGTGGTTGAGATCGGTTTCGGCAGAAATCCTTGCCGCAAAGGAGTTGGAAACCGCGCGAGATCCCTAGTTCGGCACGCGTTTCAAGACGACACATCTTGGTCGATGGGTTTGACCAGGGAAGATGGCAGGTGGTGATCATGCCTATACCGACTATCCCATGAAAACGTGATCTAAGCCATTCAAATCATCCGGTGAAGTTGAGTGGTCGAGATCGGTTTTGCAATTTGGGAAGTGTAACCACGCATGTTTGGGCGGGCGTTTTTGGATTAGCCGGGCATGGGATGCCTTGGCCGTTCGCATGAGGAGGTAGATGAGCCCACGGTGGTCATCTTTGGTATGACCGGCCCTTGCTTAATCTAATCTGTGACCCTCCATTCGTGATGGAGAAAATGGACGCGCGTGATGATTTGAAACCCTAATTTTGGCTTTCAAAAGCCGTGCGCCACTCCTTGTTTGGGTGATGATTTTGTCACGGCCAAACATTGTTGGTCTTGACCGATTGGTCAAGTGTGTAGACGGGCCCACGGTGATCGTGTTGACATGCTCTGGGCCCTATAAGTCTACATCTACACCCTCCATCTATACCTGCGAAGATGGATGGTTGAGACTGTTTTGGCGACACATGTAATATGCCGCAAACCCTTATTTAGGGTTTTCCGTCCATAATGCTTGGTATGAACGTCTTTTGGCAAGCAAAGGCCAATGGCCGACCATGCGGGGTCGGCCGTGGGTATTCCATACCTGCTTTGGGGTGATGGAATTGATCTGGGGTCATCCAATCATGCTTATGGAGTTGGATGACTACGATCGGATCATATCCGACTGATACGGTGGTCAGGATGCTCAATCGGGCTAGTATAACACACCAGAGGGGCTCAATCGGGCTAGTATAACACACCGAGAGGGCTCGGGCTAGTATAACACACCGAGAATCAGCTTGTACAAGTATTTCGTACATGGTTTCATTATAGTGCTTGGAGGTTCGTGTTATGCAGCAAGAGTAACACTGGTCGTCATGCCATTAATCGATAATGAGTACTTTGGAAATACAAGGTCGATATGAAATTCACGGGAAGGGATTGTTGCCACATGCTCCAACCTGGAGGAATTTCATGTATTCACGTAATGGGATTGTTGCTACATGCTCCACTCTTGGTGAATTAAGTGAGGGAGTATCCAACACTTATAAATGGCTTTATCTTTTACAAGATGTCAGCGCATGATTTTTTCGGTTTTTTACAAATTTAACCTTAAACGAAAATCCACCATCAACATAATGATACAAAGTTCTATAATAATGGACGCAAATCAGACTCAAGAACCAGTAAAACAATATAAAGACATTGTAAGCAACTCATTATTGTTGTAAAATGTTCCTTGTTTAATTGGTCCCTTGCAAACAGATTTTTTCAAGGATACTTCACTTTCCACTTTTATTTGTAACTTTGATGCTGTCTTGTGCAGATTGTTTGTTCCCAAAATTACTTTTAGGAACAAAACACGATTGATTTGATGTTGATGATGTAAAATTAGGGTTGAAAAACGAATTAAAGAAAAATAAAGGAGATAAAGAATTTAACGTGGTTCAGAAAGTTGTGCCTACATCCACGGATGAAATACCGTAGGGAGAGATTTTATTGATATGAATGGTTAGCAAACCTTGAATTCCATGTCCTTTGAGTTATATTTTGGCCTCTATTTATAAGCAAAAAACCAAATCTAGTTGTAGTTAACCCTAGATTTGTAGTTATCCAAAATAACCACCTATATTTTTACTTATCCTTGAAGATCCATGTCTATCTTCCCCAGAATTATGTTTATCTTGAAAGATCCTTGTATATCTTCCCCAGATTTGAATCGATTCGTGTCTATCTTCACAATATTTGTCCATCTCCATAACATTTGCATCTATCTTGAAAGATCCATGTCTATCTCTCAAGATTTGTATCTATCTTGGAAGATCCATATCCATCTTCCAAGATTCGTGTCTATCTCAAAATGACTTCCATAATAGTCTTTTAAATAGGCTTCTATAATAAGCTAGATCGGGCTTCCATAATAAACCATTGGTTTCTTTGATAAACTGTCTGGGTTTCCAAAATAAGCCAACTAGGCTTCTTTAATAAGCCTTGGGTCTCTTTAATATAAACCCACTAGGCTTCCAAAATAAACCATCTGGGCTTCGATAATAAGCCATATGGGTTTCTTTAATAAACATTTTAGGCTTCCAAAATAAGCCAAGTGGGCTTCTTTAATAAGCCTTGGGTTTCTTTAATAAACCGAATGGGTTTCCAAAATAAGCCATGTGGGTTTCTTTAATAAACCCACATGTTTCTATAATAAACCAAACTAGTTTCTTTAATAACCTGGCCAAATTGGGGTACACCTAATGAGACAAAACCCGGGTCATTTAGAAGTAAAATAGGCCACCTCTTAACCATGTATTTAAATGGCTAATATACCCTTGTTTAATTAACACTAAAAATTCCGATTAGGTTAATTAATTGAATTTAGATTAATTAATTGAGTAGATTAAAACTTCTGAAATTATAAATTTAAGTTATAAAATTTTGTTTTTGATTGAACTCAAGATTTGTGATGAAAAAAAATTGTTCTGAAACTATGAAAAGTCGGCAAGGTCGACGAATGAAGAAGATGCCGACTATATTTGGCCGGAAAGGTAGATGAATGAAGACAACACCGACTAACTTTGACCGGCAGGGTATTCAAATGAAGACAATGCCGACTTTATTTTTTTTGACACACACGCGACGACTAATATTAGTTGGCAAGGTCTACAAAAAAAAAAAACCGCCGGCTGTTGAGAAAAATGTGGAACCATATATTAGTCGGCAAGGTCTACAAAAAAAATACCCTACCGCTGTTGAAAAATACCATGTTGGCTGTTGAGAAAAATGTGGAATCATGTATTAGTTGGAAAGGTCTTCAAAAAAAATACCCTGCCGGCTGTTGAGAATGTAGAATCATGTATTAGTCGGCAAGGTCTTCAAAAAAATACCCTGCCGATTGTTGAAAAACACCCCGCCGGCTGTTGAAAAATACCCTGCCGGCTGTTGAGAAAAATGTAGAATCATGTATTAGTCGGCAAGGTCTTCAAAAAAATACCCTGTCGGCTGTTGAAAATTTTTACAGTCGCCATGGTGATGGAATTTTAGATAGTGGTAAGAAAGGTTGTCGTTCACTCGGACTTAATGAGATTGATTTTAGATTTAATATACGAAAATACAATAAATAAAGAAAATATATACAAAATATGTCAAGGGATGAAAAGTTTACTTTGGGACTCGTGGATTTCACCGACTTTCATATTCAAGTGGTTCGTAAATTAATCCTAGCAATTATAGCTCAAAATAAAAGAAACACTAACTCTATTTTTTTGCCAAAGTAGATTTCATAAAACATTAGTTGTATATTGTAGCATGAAGCATCAAAATTACCTAGAACTAAGCATGAGTCATCAAACAAAGTCACAAATAATTAATAGAAATCATAAATCATTAAAAATCGATGCAAAAAGTAAATAAAGAATTAATCAAATTACCACATTGACGAAATCCAGCTTCCTCCATCGTCCCGATGATGGGGTTTACTTCTCATATTGTAGGCACTCTCAAAATATTTTTTATTGCTCAAAAGGTGCTTAAAATGGTGAAACTAGAGAAAATAATCAATGCAAATGAGTTTGCAACGTTTTTATTGCATTGTACTCGTTGTTCTGAACAGTGTTGTGAACCGAAGGTTCTTTGTTGCTAATGAACTATTCGAACTACGGAAATATAAGACGCTAGTAAAAACGACTGTTCCTCACAGTGATATGTTCTTCGTGTTCATCTTGTTGCAGCAGCAGAAGAATGGCTCTGCAACTCTATTTTCTCACTCTGTTTCTTCCCCCTAACACTCCATACCCTTTTTCAGGCTCCCGTATCACCTTTATATACTCACCAGCCCCAATATATCACCGAGTAAATGCAAATAATCTTCCCAAATCTTCTTACAACAAAAGTATTAACTCGGGATATTTTCTTCTTTTTAAAGGGCATTTATCCCATTATTTTCTTCCTTCCACGCGTCGCTTGTGTCAAATACAATCCCAACACGTTCCGTGACAAGCTAAACTCATGCAGACATACACCAATCCTTCCAGCAATAGAAAAGCATACCCGATATATAATATCTCCCCTGTTTTACGTGAAATCCACGTTTCAATCCTATTTTTGTGTTTCGAAACAACTTACCATTCTGTTTGATCGTAATGGTGGTTGTAATTCGTTTGACTGGTCGAATCTTACTACAATCGATCCAAATCTTCTCAACAGAATCCGAGTATATTTCTGATTATGTTTTGCTTCTCAACGATTATCCGGTCCAACTTGGATTGATTTGAATATCACACCACGTCCATTAAGCCCATATGAACAAACCCAATCAAAGTCGGCCGTTTAGTCTCAATCGAAACGAGCTCAAATCGCAACCCTAATTTCTAGTTGAAGGTTGGTTTTTCCCACTTGATTTCAGAATTCAAATGAAGAAGAAAGGGTGCCCCTAACCAAAACTCGGGGTGCGACTAGCGGTGACGCTCCGGGGGTGTAAATAGCTTAAGAAGGTGCCCTTTAACCAACTAAGACGAGTTCGAATAACATCTGTCCTCCGGTGCTTTAGACAACTTTTCGAGCCGATTTTTCCACCAAAGTTTATTTTCCAAAAATACCTACAAACACATAAAACACCATAATAAGTACGAAATCGAGTACCAACAATACAGAAAATTGAGGACAACTTAGACACAAAAATGTGTCTATCAAATATCCCCAAACTTATTATTTGCTAGTCCTCGAGCAAATCTAATCTAGAAAATAAAATGACTACACTTAGCACGTGCAGCAAGACGTTAAACCTAGCAGCGGCGTGTTGTCTTCGGAGGGTTTGCCAGAGGTGTACCCACAAAACTTTTACTCCAGGCCCTAACTATCTACGCAGAACCTTGGAAGGCACTAAAGAATCTCCTTGGTTGGCATACTCTCATTGGCTACAGGAGGAAGTACCCTGATGCGAAATTCCAATTAATGTACACGAGTTTGCACTCAAGCATACTAAAATTCATATAAAGTGACAGATCTCTACTCAGATAGTTTCTGGACATCATAACCGGAGTCAACCAATCACATGGAAAGATTAAGAAGATGGTTGTAGAGAACAATGTAGATGGTTTTGATGTTGACTAAGGTGAACCTATCCTAATGGACTCGAGATATGGCTCGACTAATATCAACACAAATGGCATATACAAGGGAACCAGCGGGTGATAATCCTAACTCTAGGTCAACACAAGTGGCATATACAAGGGCACCAGTGGTCGACTTTATTGAATTTATTCCGGTTGGTCTGATGGTCAGGTCTCATTTTTTTTTCTTCATTTTTTTTGTGGTATCTCGATCACTCTATTTAACCCAATCACTTATAAGAAAATAAAAACAGAAGGTGAAAAGGATTCAACGAGATATGATGAAACAACTGAGCTCTGTGCTTTTATGAATAGACTCTTTAGATGTTTCCATCTAATCAGATTGGTTCCTCAACTCGTACAACCAAAATGCTTCCATCCACTTAGATTGGTTAGTGCCATCCTTAATAAGCATAAATTTCTAAGCTCTGGAGTTTAATAATGCAACTAAAAGTTTATCCCATACCCCCAAACTTAAATCTAACATAGTCCTCAATGTTCTAAAGATAAAATTAAAATCATGAACAAGGAGAAATCAGTACCATTTGAAGCAAAAAGAGTTAAGGAAAGATATTACCGTGTTGCATGAGCATGGGTTACCTCCCAAGAAGTGCTAAATTTAACGTCTTCAACCGGACTAAGAAAGGATTAATCACCTTATAAAATCATAAAGTAATAGCCTAATTTCAGGTCATCAAAACCAAATAAAGCTACCACAAATAAAAGAAATCTGCAACATGCCAAGAAAATGAACAAATAAAGCATACCCTTGTTTAGTTTCGTTTAAGACAACTACATCTAGTCCGTGTTCAAAGTTAAAATTATCTATAATCGGGTCTAGATAACATATTTTCATGGGTTGCATTTCCTCAAAAGTTAGATCCGAATGTTCTGTGTTCTAGAGTCCGGAAAACTCAAATAAAAACTTAGAAGCACATAATAATAATCTAAATAATTGCGGATCCTTAAAGTCAATCAAATTTGGCTTACAACAACCGACCACAAAGAGAGTGGTGGTCTTCCTTAAACAAATCTTCGACCCTAATCTCCTAAAGTAATTAGGTTTAGTCTCGAAACTTAATATCTGACACATTTGAATTTCATAAGTTCCCACAATTGGAGAAAAAGTTTTTGGTGAGAAAACAAAGTCAATTGAGGTATCGTAGCCTGGGTTAACCACATCAACCAAAGGATGGGTTTCTAACAACTGAACTTCTTTCTAGACATCATTAGGTTCAGGAAAACGTGTATGAAGATAATCTTGTAAAATGGTTAAGGCACATATGTCAAGTCCCAAGTGAGGGACCTTTCTAAGAGTTAAAGCACATGGAGAATGATAATCACCCCCAAACTTAGAGTTTTCAAAGTGTCTCTAGAAAGACTAGTCACAACTTCCCTAATTTCTAGGTCATCAGATTCCTGGAAATGGTCAATTGATTCTTCTAAGTCGGGTTCATCCTCACTCATCTCTACGAGTTCACTTTCTTTGTCTAAGATTATTGTTTCTAAATCGCTAGATGATGAGTGCCAAATAGTGCATATTTATACACCTTTTTATTGGCATTTTACTCATCTTTTGCGCTTAGAAATCATATATCATCCCAGATTCTGTGTTTTCTTTGTTTTCAAGAATAAATATTTGTATTAATTAATTTTGTGTTTTTAGGTAATAAATAAAGTCCGGGAGAAACCGAGGAGCTAAAGAGCGAAGAATTGAAGTCAAACATCTATGGAGCAGATAGCCAAAGCCCGCGCGCAAACCGCTTGCAACCCAACAAGGAAGACTTGGGCTAGAGCTACCCATGACCCGATCCGAGCCCGCTCACTCCGAGCCATTGAGATCTCCTCGCCTACATCCAACGGTCGCTTCTCCTCTCGCATCGAAGTTCGCCGCTCCCGTGCAACACCGATCACTCCAAATCATGCCGAGCCGTTGAGATTTCTTCTCCTAGATCCGACGCTCGCTCCATCGGCCTCATCAAACCTTGCTATCCTCGCTCCACAACAAAACGCCCTAACCCTATACACCCCATCGAGATAACCCACTCTCTTCTCCATCTTCTCTTTCTTCCCCGACGCGAGCAGTAGCTCCGCTCCACCTTCTTCCCCCGACCAACTCTCTCAGCCGCCACCTTCCTTTCTTCCCCGACAAAGCCCGACTACCATCTCCTTTCCCATCACCACAGCCCAACAACTCCTACAGCCATCTCTACTCTCTAGTTCACGCTTTCTCCATCACTAGCTTCTCTCAACCTAGAAGCTAGGGTTGAGGCAGTTCGAACTAGGGTTTCCACAACAACCACGCATGGAGTTGCAGAGCGATTAGACAAGAGGAGAAGGCGATTCAGAGTATGGGTGTGATTGTTTTTGGTTTATTTTATCTTTAATTTCGATTTTGAGAATTAGGGTTAGGTATTTTGGGTTGCATGTATAAATAGGAAGTGTTGGTGGATGTTAGAAGCATGCCTGGGCTAGCCAGAGCGTCAATTTAGTTGTAATTTGTATTTCTTTGTATTTGAATTATGTTCTAAGTTCTTGACTAGGTGGTGTTGAAACACTAGACATTATGTTGATTAATTCATATTAATGATGCCGTTCTTATTGTGCTTAATAGAAGTAGAGTGTAGTAACTAATTAATCCAATTCTCTTGTGATTGGTCACATCTTTGTAAGAAGACAAGCCAATACTAGGAGAGAATTAGAAAGAAAGGTTAATCAACTCTCCATTAACTGCCAAGGAAGGTGTTATGTGCTTAACAATGTATGAGTAATGCTTAGTAATTAGCTAAGGAACCTGTGATAAAGTGTACCGTGATAAGACATTCTATACTAGGGGGAATTAGTAAGATTAGTGACACAAAGGTTTTTTAGAATCTTCCTTAGTAATGTATAAGAACATAACATGAATTGAATTACCTTAGCAAAGAGTCATGTGGTGGATTCACCACCCCGGTACTTCCCATTGTCACATTTTATACCTTTGCCTTAGTTTAGAGTCACCATTCCAATCTCGCCGCTTCGACAACCAATATTGTGTTACATACATTACTTAGAAACTCGCCAAGCAAGCCTTAGATCATACATAGCACCCCTCGTCTCCGTGGATCGACCCCGTACTTGCCGCTGCCTCCGATAGACGCGTGCACTTGTTATCACCGTAGGCCATAATTTACATACACTTTCGAGGCCTACTAAGTTTTTGGCGCCGCTGCCGGGGACTTGGCGCGTGCCCTGTTGTTCAATTGCTTGCTTTACTGATTTTCACCCCTGTACATATTCTATATGTTTTTGCATTCAATCTTGTTTACATCTCTACCAATCACTGTCTATACTTAGTTCATTTCTTTGCACCCTTGCATCTGTCACTTGTAACTTGTTTTATTCACTTACATTTTTGCTTATAACTTTGTTTTAGTTAGCTGTAATTTTATTGTCTTTCTTTCTTAGTTTTTTATTTTATTAGTATTGCATTACTTCTATCAATTGTGCATATCATCCATCCATCCCTGTACATATTCACATTTTGTTGTTGTCATCCCCGCATTGTAGTTAACTTGGCCGTATTCATTGCATCATCGCCCGTCCTAGCATATTATAACTTAGCATATTGTTACTCTTGCATCTTGTAACTTACAATTGTTAACCATTATCATCTCAAGCCTCGCCATCTGTTGCATTATAGGCATACCATTTGTATTGCATTCTTGCACCTATCTCTCGTACATCCTCGCATATCATTTGCATCTCAAATGCAACTGCATTGCATAGGCGCCACAGCTTATATTAATGTAACTGCATTTGCAAACCGAGAACCGAATTTTCCTTCTAAGCAACAGTACCCTCTATGCTACTTGGCCGTCGTCGCCGAGCAAGCCAAAGGAAAGAAGCCAAAGGAAAAGCCCAGATCTGAGCTCCGTCTTCATCGTGCAAACCGTTAAGCCGAGCCAACCTGTGGAAAGGCTCTGAACAAAAAAACGACCATTTTGGCTGTGCTTGGGCTGGTTGTTCTCAAATCTTGTTACAATCTATACTTGCATGAATGATCTGTGTGCAAGCATTTGCTGTTGTTCGAGTTTCATTTTGGACTTGTTATTTGTGCATTGCTGAAACTATTCTGAGATTTGGAATTCTTGTATAGTCATGCTTATGACCGTGGAGCCAACCCGTTAACCCCGAGCCATGTTTGACATTTGCCGTAAACCTTAGTGAGCCATTTGCATGAGCCCTAAGCCCCGTGAGCCTTCTCGCTCTCATCGGGTGTACCAAGTTGTGCCAAAACCCCAGCCCCTGAAGTCGTTAAGGGTGATTTGTAACTGGACATGACCAAGTTGGCCGCCCACCCCACCCGAGCCACCACCCGTGTGCCCACTGTGCCTCGGTGCTCCGTGCCGATCCACATAGCATTGTGAATCGTGCTTGCTAGCTACCCCCGCCGTGGGCCCGTTGAGCCCTGGGGTGGAGCTTGTGAGCCATTTACCACCTTGCTAGCCCCCTCATGGCTAGTGTGGAGCTACCCGCACCTTGTATGTCGTGTTTGAATTTGAAAATTTATTTGTGCTTAGTCTGTGCTTAGCAACCTAGGCTGTCTCATTGCTCTGGGTTGTCTGAGCACAAAAATTTGTGCTGCATTGTGCCTTGCCTGAATGTGCACCTATTCTGTGCTTGGCCTGACCAAGCTGTGCAAATTGTAACATCTGGGCTGCTTAGGCTAAAAACATATAAACTGTGGCTTGCAACATCTAAACTGGGCTTGCATACAAACTGGCCTGCGCATTCACACACCCTGGGCTCTGTGAGTAAACCAGCCCACATACTGGGCCATCAATATAACTTAAGCCCACATCCTCTGAGCTGCTGGGCTGCTCACAATCCAACCCTGGGCTGCAAACAAACTAAGCTTAATAACTGAAGCCCAACAATCGGGCTATACATTTTTCACCCTTAACTGGTCAGGCCAACCGCTGCACCATCTAGGCTAGAACCCATCTGCCGGGCCGTGACTGGTCGCTTAATCGAGCCCACAGCTCCACTAGGCTTTACACAAACCTCGGGCCTGCTCTGCTTTTCACAAATCCCGGGTTTCAAACAAAGAAATCCCAAACAAACCAAATTCCCATAAAAACCAAACAACTAGCCCACAACAAACCAAAACCCAACAAACCAAATGAAACCCAATAAACCAAATCAATCCCACTAAAACCAAACTTAGTCCACTTCAACTGGCTTTGAGTTCAATTTGAGTTGATAAATCATGTCAGGATTTTTCTCGCATCCTGGGATGGAACAAACAAATCCCTTAGAGAGCTTGCTTACGGCACCTTTCTGTTGGGATGAACACCCCACATACCATAAGTGACTTTAGGGAATTTTATGGGCCTTCTCGGGCCCCGACCTCACATACCCTAATCACTATGAGCACATGTATCATCCATCACAAAGTTGAGATTGAACAATTTTCTCATACCCAGTCATCACTTTTAGATCAATTAGAATCTAGACTATCTGCTTTAGATAGGCAGTCTGTCAAATCTAATTCCTCTAGGCAATATGAAATGTATGCTTGCACCTTATGTGGTGGCTTAGACCACCCTGCTGAGTACTGTTATATTTTGCATGCTTTTAGACAGTCTAGGGAAAACCATGATAATCCAATGTACGAAGTGTCTAGAAGTGACTATTGGGACCATAATCAACCTGCACACATGCATCATTCACCACAGTGGGGAAATGAACAATTCTATACCCCCCCAACTCCTAGTTTGCAATCAACAATGGCTACACTCATGGAGCTAAATGCTAGGCTTGAAATGAATGCAATGCATGACCATCCACATAACAACATGTCTGAATTTCCCTTCTATAGTGAACCTCATGCACAACCATACAATGAATATCCATATGAGGAATGCATACCCACTAGTGAAGACTCTCCTTCAATAGAACAACTCAAGATGATTCTTCAAAGGAACCCGATTGAGTTACGAAATGATAGGATTGAAAATAGTGTTTCTAGTCTTACTCATGCAACTAACATTGAATATGAACCTAATCTAGAGGTAGATGAGTACACTAAAAATACTACAATTTTGAATGGAGAGATGAATTCGTGCTATGATGATGATGATGATGAATATGAAGAGCATGTGTATTTTGAAAATGTAGTAGAATCTTTAGGTTCATAGACATTAATTGTCTCTTCCGTGAACCCTATGAATGATGCTTCTTCTAATATTCATGAATGTGATATTGATGTGGAACCCGTGCAATTATCCCTGTGAAATGAACATGATTTACCCTCTTCTCGACTTTGGGAAAGTGTGTGATGGTACAAATGATTTTATACATGAACACAACTTAGATGTACCTAACCTCTCTCCTGAGTCACAAATTGAAACTCCTCCACCAAACCTAGGTGTAGTTTGTAACAAAATTGCAAAACCAACTTTTCTAAAAATGCCTAACTTAGGCCTAGAGCTTTGTGCTTCCCAAGTCCTCTTGGACTATTTTGCATCAAAGTATAACACTTTTAAGAAGCCACAGTTGGTATGTGTATGTCTGCCTGTTCTTAGCAAAACTCATTTTGAGTTAGACCTTTTGCATGATGTACCTTTAAAATTGCAAGATTTTGTGCTTTCAAACACGCCCATTCACAAGTTTAGGTTTGGGGGAAACTCCTTCCCATTTGCAGTCTTACTTGCACTCTCATATTATATTTGTGTAAGGCTGTTAATGTGTGTACATATCGTCTTTTGGGTTGATCCTCAACTCTTTAGACTGTTGGTTTATGGTGCATTTTCATTGTATATATCCAGTAGGACTTGTTAAATTTTTCTTTTCTTGATTCGGTTGAGTCTTCTTGCACATATATTATGCTAATCCGATATGATCTCCGTTGAGAATATTGGATTCTAGCTTTAACTAACGAAGCTCAACCTTGCTCCTGCCGACATCCGGTAATCTCTTCCCTTTTCTCTTATCAGCATAGTTCTCTCGATATGTGACTGTTTAAATTTTTTCTATATGTAGACACATTGAGGACAATGTTTGATTTAGGTTTGGGGTGCATTTGCATTTAGAGTTTTTAGTCTTTTATTTTACCTTTTATTTTCAAAAAAAAAAAAAAAAAAAAAAAAAAAAAAATTCAAAACTCTTTTGTAAAAACCTCCAACTTTTAGAGATTTTAGAGTCACTAGCATGCTTCTAGCTATGTTTACATAGAGAATCTGACCGAAATAACAAAAGTTAGAAGTACCGGAGAACACAATCGGGTTCCTTAGTTGATTAGAGCGTTAAAGTTGGATTTAACCATACCGGAGGGCGAATTAGGTGCCGTTTAGATATTCGGTAGTAGAATTGTGATCACCCATAGTGGAGACTACCCATTTTACATCAAGTGAGGCACCAACCTTCAATTTTTTGCAACTTTCTAGAAAAGCTGTTAGAGTGTGTGTCACCGTACGTAAATTCCGGGTAGAATGGTGAGCTACCCAACTTCGCACCAATTTCAAAGCACTACTTTTGATCTCTTGAGTGCTAGTTTTTGTCAATCATGAGGGTGACGTCTAAAGATGAAAACTCCTTCTAAATACCGATTTGTTGTTAGCATCACTCTCTTTCTCAATCAGCAAGACCCATAGAAACACATCATCGTCAGCAAACGGAGCATCATCAGAATATGGAAAGAAAAATTGATATAGTCCAAGGTTTATGTGCAACAAAGAAAAGAAAATAGGATGAGAATTAATAAAATTTATAAAATCAAGACAATACAAGTGTGGAAAAATTGAGTGATAAAGTCCTTTGTCCATGGAGTTAGTTGTTTCATTATTTGTATTTTCACTTATTGTAATGTAAAAAAAAAAAAAAAAAAAAAAAAAAAAAATCAAAAAAATCAAAAATCAAAAAAATATTGTAGTTTATTTTTGCTACCACCATGGTAAAGAAGAATTTAAAAAGAAAAATCCAAACAACAAGGAATTTGAGTAGAAAAGTTAAAAATTGTCAAGTTTTGTGAAGTTTAGAAGTTCGTCATCAACATTTGAAGACCGAAGACCGAAGATTGAAGACGTTTCTATGGTTCTTATGAGAGAGTGATATTAATTGCCGATCGGGTGAGAAGTGAGTGAGTACTCCCACCCCTTACTAATGGTTGATTTTCCTTTCTTAGAGATCATTAGAAAAAGATTCTTTTTGTCCACACCTCTGTGGAGTCTCCGCATTTTATTTCGGAAGGTTATCCTTCTTACCTACAACGTGTGCAGGATTTCTCTCTTTATTCCCGCCGCACACATGAGAGACTAAAAAGCGATCTTTTTGAGTGCAATTATCATAAAACCCTAATGGTGAGGCGAAGTTGAGACTTATGATCACAATCGAATCCGAATTCTTTTAATATGGTATGGTTACTTCTCGCTCAGCACTTAAGGATGAGAAGGCGTTCTTCGATAGTTCTAACTTCTCGTTACTAGCATGCGTAAACTCTATGTCCTCATAGCTTCTTGGAGGCTTGAGACTCTTTTACATTCTCGAAGTTGGAGAAGGTTTTGTGGGTACACCTCGGTAAACCCTCACGAGACTACAACTCGTCCACTAGGGACACCTAGCGGTTTAAAGGCTTAGTGCATACGCTAAATGCATTCGAGAGACCTGCGACAGGGGTATAGTTAGGATTTCTTATTTTCTGTTTCACTTGAGGACAAGTAAAATTCAGGTTTGGGGGTATTTGATGAGTGCCAAATAGTGCATATTTATACACCTTTTATTGGCATTTTACTCATCTTTTGCGCTTAGAAATCAGATATTATCCCAGATTCTGTGTTTTCTTTGTTTTTAAGAATAAATATTTGTATTAATTAATTTTGTGTTTTTAGGTAATAAATAAAGTCCGGAGAAACTGAGGAGCTAAAGAGCGAAGAATTGAAGTCAAACATCTATGGAGCAGATAGCCAAAGCCCGCGCAAATCAGTTGCAACCCAACAAGGAAGACTTGGGCTAGAGCTACCCATGACCCGGATCCGAGCCCGCTCACTCGAGCCATTGAGATCTCCTCGCCTACATCCAACGGTCGCTGCCTCCTCTCGCATCGAAGTTCGCTCGCTCCCGTGCAACACCTCGATCACTCCAAATCATGCCGAGCCGTTGAGATTTCTTCTCCTAGATCCGACGCTCGCTCCATCGCCCTCTCATCAAACCTTGCTATCCTCGCTCCACAACAAAACGCCCTAACCCTATACACCCCATCGAGACAACCCACTCTCTTCTCCATCTTCTCTTTCTTCCCCGACGACAGCAAGCAGCTCGCTCCACCTTCTTCCCCCCGACCAACTCTCTGCAGCGCCACCTTCCTTTCTTCCCTGACAAAGCCAGTACTACCATCTCCTTTCCCATCACCACAGCCAACAACTCCTACAGCCATCTCTACTCTCTAGTTCACGCTTTCTCCATCACTAGCTTCTCTCAACCTAGAAGCTAGGGTTGAGGCAGTTCGAACTAGGGTTT
Organism: Papaver armeniacum; assembly: GCA_023531295.1. Taxonomy (NCBI): domain Eukaryota; kingdom Viridiplantae; phylum Streptophyta; class Magnoliopsida; order Ranunculales; family Papaveraceae; genus Papaver; species Papaver armeniacum. The sequence continues at coordinate 475,977 of JAJJWW010000560.1, forward strand.
CCACAACAACCACGCATGGAGTTGCAGAGCGATTAGACAAGAGGAGAAGGCGATTCAGAGTATGGGTGTGATTGTTTTTGGTTTATTTTATCTTTAATTTCGATTTTGAGAATTAGGGTTAGGTATTTTGGGTTGCATGTATAAATAGGAAGTGTTGGTGGATGTTAGAAGCATGCCTGGGCTAGCCAGAGCGTCAATTTAGTTGTAATTTGTATTTCTTTGTATTTGAATTATGTTCTAAGTTCTTGACTAGGGTGGTGTTGAAACACTAGACATTATGCTGATTAATTCATATTAATGATGCTGTTCTTATTGTGCTTAATAGAAGTAGGAGTGTAGTAACTAATTAATCCAATTCTCTTGTGATTGGCTGTACTGTAAGAAGACAGCCAATACTAGGAGAGAATTAGAAAGAAAGGTTAATCAACTCTCCATTAACTGCCAAGGAAGGTGTTATGTGCTTAACAATGTATGAGTAATGCTTAGTAATTAGCTAAGGAACCTGTGATAAAGTGTACCGTGATAAGACATTCTATACTAGGGGGAATTAGTAAGATTAGTGACACAGTGCTCTTTAGAATCTTCCTTAGTAATGTATAAGAACATAACATGAATTGAATTACCTTAGCAAAGAGTCATGTGGTGGATTCACCACCCTGGTACTTCCCATTGTCACATTTTATACCTTTGCCTTAGTTTAGAGTCACCATTCCAATCTCAGTCGCTTCGACAACCAATATTGTGTTACATACATTACTTAGAAACTCAGTCAAGCAAGCCTTAGATCATACATAGCACCCCCTCGTCTCTGTGGATCGACCCGTACTTGCCGCGTCTCCGATAGACGCCGTGCACTTGCGGTTATCACCGTAGGCCATAATTTACATACACTTTCGAGGCCTACCACTAGACTCAAAATAAACTCGTTCCTCTAAACCTTCGTTGGCTTCGTGAAAAGGAAATATTACATCGTTTAAAACGGGGATATTTCTAGTCAAATCCTCGTCCTTTTGAATAGGTGAATAATTATTAAAATTATTTGGATTTGTACTAGAAATAACATTATCATTATAAAGCTCAACTGGAGTAACAAATTCCTGATCACTATGCCGACATATTTCAGATTCTTCATCAATAATATCCTCATCATAATCATCATTATATGAAAATGATCGAGCCTCATCTAAACAAGTAGTGTTACCAATTCTAACCTCGTCATCTTGATTATGTGAATAAAAATTATCCTTATTTTCAAGGGTGGTATTGGGAACACTATATTGGAATTTAAGACTATCTTGAGCAAATTTTTCCACAATCCTATTTGTACTCTCAATAAATTGCTTGAGGGACTCTTCTAGAGACATCTTAGTTGACTGCTCTACGGACTCTTCCGAAGCGGAATATTATAAGTCTCTTTCATAAATAAGTGAAACTTCTGTGTTGACTCATTGAAACTCTTGAGAGACTCTTCTAAAGAAATTGGAGGATCGTTTTTCTCGTATGACTTGTGGGTGTGTGGATCGTAATTGGGCTCAACATGGCATGAGCCGTAACCTTTAAAGGGTTGATGTTCCTAACCACTATTCACACTATGGTCAAAGTAGTAATGTCCATTTTGTTCAGTTGGATATTCGTTGTATTGGCTATTGTACTAGTTTGACATTCTCAACACAAAATAAACCCACTGACAGGGGATTCGCGGGTGTTCAGAAAACCTTACCTCCTGTTCCAGACAGGGGATGAACCGTTGAAGTCAACTCGGGCCACGACTCCTATGTCATGTACGAACCCGAGGGGCTGAGACAGTATCGTAACTGTCGTCCTTCCCTGCAGCAGTTTTATTTAAATTAACCATTCCTTAGGGTTTTAAAAATAATAATGTCCAATGTTCAATGTCCCCAAAAAAAAAAAAAAAGCTCAAAAAGAAAGTAAAAAAATAAAAGATTACAAAAATATAACCCTAATTACAGTTTCTAGAAAAAAAATATCTAAAAAATAAATTAACTATATACAAAAATATTCTTCTTTACTCCTTTGGATTTCTCTTTTGTTTCCTTCTTTGGCTTTGCTTTACTTTTCAACACTTTCTCTTTTACATAAGCTCCGCACCAAGTCTGAAAGCAAACAGAAAATACCAAAACGCGTAAAAGGAACAAAAATAATAAAAATAAAAACCTAAAAACAAATCTAAAAACAAGTCCGCGTCGGCGGCGCCAAAAATTGATGGAATTTTAGATAGTGGTAAGAAAGGTTGTCGTTCACTCGGACTTAATGAGATTGATTTTAGATTTAATATACGAAAATACAATAAATAAAGAAAATATATACAAAATATGTCAAGGGATGAAAAGTTTACTGGGACTCAGGATTTCACTGACTTTCATATTCAAGTGGTTCAGAAATTAATCCTAGGCAATTATAGCTCAAAATAAAAGAAACACTAACTCTATTCTTTGCCAAAGTAGATTTCATAAAACATTAGTTGTATATTGTAAGCATGAAGCATCAAAATTACCTAGAACTAAGCATGAGTCATCAAACAAAGTCACAAATAATTAATAGAAATCATAAATCATTAAAAATCGATGCAAAAAGTAAATAAAAGAATTAATCAAATTACCACATTGACGAAATCCAGCTTCCTCCATCGTCCCAGTGATGGGGTTTACTTCCTCATATTGTAGGCACTCTCAAAATATTTTTTATTGCTCAAAAGGTGCTTAAAATGGTGAAACTAGAGAAAATAATCAATGCAGCGAGTTTGCAACGTTTTTATTGCGTTACAGACTCGTTGTTACAGAACAGGTGTTGTGAACCGAAGGTTACTGTTGCTAATGAACTGTTACAGAACTACGGAAATATAAGACGCTAGTAAAAACGACTGTTCCTCACAGTGATATGTTCTTCGTGTTCATCTTGTTGCAAAGACAGAAGAATGGCTCGCAACTCTATTTTCTCACTCGTTTCTTCCCCCTAACACTCCATACCCTTTTTCAGGCTCCCGTATCACCTTTATATACTCACCAGCCCCCAATATATCACCGAGTAAATGCAAATAATCTTCCCAAATCTTCTTACAACAAAAGTATTAACTCGGGGGATATTTTCTTCCCTTTTTAGCGTACAGACATACGGCATTTTCTTTCCTCCGACGCTCTCGCTTGTGTCAAATACAATCCCAACACGTGCCCGTGACAAGCTAAACTCATGCGAGACATACACCAATCCTTCCAAAGAATAGAAAAGCATACCCGATATATAATATCTCCCTGTTTTACGTGAAATCCACGTTTCAATCCTATTTTTGTGTTTCAAACAACTTACCATTCCTGTTTGATCGCAATGTGGTTGTAATTCGTTTGACCGGTCGAATCTTACTACAACCGATCCAAATCTTCTCAACAGAATTCCGAGTATATTTTCGATTATGTTTTGCTTCTCAACGATTATCCGGTCCAACTGGATTGATTTCGAATATCACACCACGTCACGTTAAGCCCATATGAACAAACCCAATCAAAGTCAGCCGTTTAGTCTCACCGAAACGAGCTCAAATCGCAACCCTAATTTCTAGTAGTTGAAGGTTGGTTTTCCCGCCGATTTTAATTCAAATGAAGAAGAAAGGGTGCCCCCTAACCAAACTGGGGGTGCGACTAGCAGGTGATGCTCTGGGGGTGTAAATAGCGAAGAAGGTGCCCCTTAGTAATTAAGGTGCCCCTTAACCAACGGTACGAGTCCGAATAACATGTGTCCTCCGGGTGCTTTAGACAACTTTTCGAGCCGATTTTTCTACCAAAGTTTATTTTCCAAAAATACCTACAAACACATAAAACACCATAATAAGTACGAAATCGAGTACCAACAATACAGAAAATTGAGGACAACTTAGACACAAAAATGTGTCTATCACATGGCTATTATGAAAAGTCGACAAGATATGCATGTTACGACCTTGCCGAATAAAGACACATAAATCATAATTTTCGAATTTCTAACCTAATGTAACAATCATATAACAATCAAATCACACAACACAATGATGAGTTTGAGTTTAGACATCATTACAATCTTCTTTTCGCCGGTAGAATCAACCATTTTTTTGGAAAATCAAAGTTGAAGATTTTCGGTTGATGGAAGAAATGAAAGAAGATGAAGGGGAAGAGAAGAGAGATTAGAGAAGAGGGATTAGGGAAGATTAATAGTTTTTTAGTTTTTAATTTTAAGTTAATTAATTCAAGGGTATTAAAGTAAAATCACCAATTTTGACCACCCCTTAGCAAGAGCACTAGGTCCATTTAAATTTGGGCATACCCCAATTAATCTAGGTATACCCCAATCTCGCCAGGTTTAATAAACCATGTGGGATTCTTTATCAAACCCATATGTTTCTTTAATAAGAGAAATTGGGTCAATTGCCCAAATATTTTTAAAACATGGTTCTAATGGATGAGTAAAAAATAGTATGGGTGAAATGGACACAATTTTTTTTTAGCAAGAATGAATCTGGATTCATCCCGGCTTAAACTTAAAAAATAGCGAGGGTGAAACTTGATGCATCCTGATATAAATTAAAAATAAGAAAAAGTATTTGAAAATGGGTAGGATGAAACTGTTTACATCCTGGCTATTTTTACATTCTCGTCCATTTAAACAATATCAAATTTTACACGCCTTTTTCACCCAGAAATTATCATTATTGGGTTAATTAACCAATTTTGTGCTTTAATAAACCGACATGTTTCCTTAATAAACCAAACAGGTTTCTTCGATAAACCGTATTTCTCCAGTATCAAATAGCTTGTGCGGTATGCACGTACGCCATTTTAATGGGGTACAAACACAAATAATCCCTTGGATTTTCTTTTCTCATTTGTATATATTTGTCACTGTTTTAGTTAGGGCTGAACAGAAAACGAACCGTAACCGCATTAACCGAACCGCAACCGCACCGAATCAATAATCCAACGGTCGGTCACGGTTTTAATTTTAATAACCATTAGATGTTCGGTTCGGCTAACGGTTCCACCAATAACCGCACCCTAACCGAACCGATTAACCGATTAATTTAGACCGCAGTTCCTATGTGTGTGGTAGATCCTAGCCGTCAACATATAATATATATACTAATTAGCTCGTAACCATAAATCTAATTTCCCTTCTTCACAACTTTAGTCGCCTCTCTCTGCCTCTCTCTCGTAGTAAATCTACCACCTCCAAAAACAAGACGAAGAAGATTAGAGAAGAAAACAGAGTGATAAACTTGCAAGCATCTCTTGTAAATCATCCTACCAACACCAAAAACCCTACCAACACCAAAAACTCAAACAACTTTAATGGAGTTTTAGTGAATGAAATCCCCACTCTCAAAATCCCCTCCATTTGTTATAGCACGTGCAGTGCGTTCATGTAGCAGAAGTACCCTTTTCGTTCATGAATGAAAAGGGTGTATTCTGCACAACCAAAATAATGAAGGGCATACCATACAGTTTATTCTTTCCAATCATGAATGAAAAGGGTATTTCATGTACTTCAACTTAAAAGTAGGGGCCCAACTGCAAAAATGCCTGGTAACTATTATAAAGCCAACACCCCTTAGAAACTATTCATCTATAGTTTTTGAAGCTGTAAAATTGGGATTTCCAAATTTGCCCCCGTTTCCATGTTTTAAAAATTATTTAGAGAAAAATTATTTGAGGGTACAATGGTAATTTAAGCCTAAATATTTCCACTACTTTAATCTTTAAAAATCTGACCGCGTGATGAGGAGAGAACAAAGAGTGATTACTCTGTTCTTTTCTTTACACATCAGTGTGATGTAGAAATGGTTCATATTACGGCCACGTGGGATGTATAACTAACTTATCAGTTTGTTTTCATTTGTGCCAGGCCTTCATCACTAACTTAAGTTGGCACGACCGCTATCTGAATCACACCTATTCGGGCACGTACAAAGCACGTGCGTTAGGTTCTTGTAAAATAAAATGTAAAGACATAGTAGCCACAGTGCACTAAGATAGGGCGGTAACCTCGGTTTAATTCCATGCTCTCATGGGGTTGTTCCCTAATCTCGAACTTTTTTCAACTAAAAGGTGCCGTAGTAAGTTGCCGACCTTAATTTCACTGTGGCCCACTGACATGACATAAACTCAAAAAATATTAGGTGAACCACGTAAATGCGCTGCCGATTTGGTCACCCAATTTTAGTACTCCGTAGAAAAACTAGCACATTGCCTGAACCCTGAAATCAGCAAAATAGATATGTCCGAACAACTAATTCCAAGTGTCTCACTCACGACAAACGTCTCTGCAACCTACTACGATGTACATATTTTCTGTGTGTTTTTAATGGTTTTTTCTCTGCAAGACCCATCAACTAATCAATCAGGAATTAGTCCTTTAAATTTAAATTAAACCCCCTTTATTACCAAATCAAACGATTATATTAATTGAATAATGAAACCTTGCTTTTATGAATCATGGAGTAAAGCTAAAGCTTTTCTTTATGTAAATAAACAACTATAAATTCCCTGTGAAATTTTAATAATCTCAAAGAAAATCTCCTTTTTCTCTTTTCCTTTCTCTTGGGGGTACTTTCTTTGAAGCTAATTTTCCACTCCAGGTACTAAAGTTTGAATCTTTTCAAATCTCTGAGCAACCAATTACACCATTATTTCAAAACCCATGTTTCATTTTGCTTACACTGTCGAGCTAATTCTTGGGTTTTCATTTTCATAATCTTCTGCTTCTTGTTCTTGTTTTTTTTTTGTTTGTTTTAATCTTGGTTTGATTTTGAAAATTTTACTTGTTTTTAGCTGTAAATTTTTAGAAAGTGAAATAAAAAGGAGTGCATGCTTTAAGAGCTGGAAAACACATGTTTTTTTTTCTTTCTCTGTACTGATTTTTTTTTTATGTTGTTTGTGTGACTTTAGGTTGATACTGGCCATTAATGGTGGAGAGGAGATTCCGGGGTTGGTAGAATCTTGTTCAGATACTCATAAGGTTCATTAAAGTTGGAAGATTTATGGGTTTCGTAGTCTTGTTCTTGAATGTGTTGAAGAAATTTTTGGTGGAGGTTACTGCAGGTACCCAAATCTTGATTTCATTGTCTTTTGAGTAAAACCCTTTAGGGTTTATGAGCTAAAGGTTCCTTTTCTTAGGTACCCCCTTTACATCCTTGTCTGAAATCAAGCTAAATAGACTGTTTTTGTTCAAAGGGGTGTTCTGAATTTTACTGATTCTGGTCTTAATTGGATTCAATTTCACTTGCATTTTGTCCAATTTTGATGGTTGTGAAGTGCTATGATTTCATCAATGTCAGAAAAGAACATGCAACCTTCAAAGCTCCTTTTCTACCTCATATTCACTTCCATGTTTTTTCTGATTCTTTCTTCTATTATCCTTCTTCAATCAAGTAGTAATTCATTCGTGCCCAGATCAGTTTTCAGGCTAATCGTAGTCAATACTACCTCATCTGAGTATTTCAGAAGAAATGTTAACAGTTACAGTAAAGACACTTTTGATCAGTCTTCTCTGCCTTCTTCAATTGATACTAGAATAACCGAGTTTGAAAGTTCTTCGCCTCATGGTATTGGTGTATTAGGACAAGAGAATGCAAAAGTATGTAAATGTAATCAATCTCTCCTGAAGGTCTATATGTATGATTTACCCCCGGAATTTCACTTTGGTTTGTTGGGCTGGAAAGGGGAAGGGAATCAAATATGGCCTGATGTTAGTACCCTAGATCAGATTCCGAGGTACCCTGGCGGGTTGAATTTGCAGCATAGTATTGAGTACTGGCTCGCCTTGGATCTGCTTGCGTCCACCACTCCAAATGTTGCAAGGCCTTGTAGTGCAGTTAGAGTGCAGAACTCAAGTTTGGCAGATGTGATTTTTGTTCCGTTCTTCTCGTCATTGAGCTACAATAGGCAATCCAAATTACATGGAAAAAAAGAGAAAGTAAGTGTGAATAGACAGCTGCAGGATAAATTGGTTGAGTTCTTGATGAGTCGGCCTGAATGGAAGAAAGAAGGTGGGAAAAATCATCTTATTGTTGCTCACCATCCAAACAGCATGTTGGGTGTTAGGAGGAAGCTGGGCTCGGCTATGTTTGTTCTTGCAGATTTTGGGAGATACCCAGCTGAAGTAGCAAATCTGGATAAAGACATAATTGCTCCTTACAAGCACATTGTGAGAGTGATTGGCGTCAATAACTCAGCCCCATTTGAGAAAAGGCCAATCTTGGCGTATTTCCAAGGTGCAATATATAGGAAGGATGTAAGTTGCTCTTGTTCTTTTTCTTCAATTTTTTTTTTTTTGTAAATTATGAGTATTGCGGTTCTGCAAAAAGTTATATCTTTGCAGTATTAGTTGTCTGTTAACTCAATCTATTCCCTTTAATTATTTGTTTGCCTGAGCTCATGGTAATCCTATGCATACAATGTTCATGCTTTAAATTTGTAAGTATTAGAGGTCTGATTAAGAGAGCGTGTAAGCTTATGTCTCTGTATATAACAAGAATATCTTCAGATTTTAATGCCATAAACATACAATACTAAAAGGACAACAAGGTATTAGCTAAGATAGGAAGAAACATATTTTATGATCTAGATGCCACTCTTGATTAGAGAACTCATTGGTAGTAGTACCCTATAATCTGACACCTTCCAAGTAGACTAGTAGATTCGTTGGGTGCTATTACTCCATGCCTCTTGTCTATGTCCTAATTTACCTATTTAGAAAGCTTGCAAAACAAATATAATTATTGATACGAGTTCCTCGGGCTTATGGACACAAACTTTACTTATGTACTGTGCACTCATTAACAGTTTTAAGGCTCTGATTTTTGCTGTAATGCTACAAAACTTGGAATTTTGATGTTTTCCATACTCTGTTCAACTCTGCCGAGCTTATTTTTATTGATCCCCAACATATTTTGGAGTTTGTATGAAGTTCTAGCTTTAGATCTGCTAAATTTTGTGTGATTTTTATTTATTTTTTCATTTGTTGTGATTTCACTGATTTGTCAAGTATTTTTCATATGTTGGAGAATCGCTGAAATAGAAATATGAAAGTATGTAGGCTGCGTTTAGGGTACGTAAAACTAGATACTTGTAGTTTGGTGAACATGGTTCACTACTTGTAGAAGATACTGCAATCAGTGTAATACACGTAAAAGCTTCAACTGGTTCCCATTTTGCATTTTTTTTAGGCTCCCTGCCTCAATACCAGCTTTATATATCTGACTTCTAATTAGTATAAAATTATTAAGAAAAATTTGTATATTCAGTATGTCGGTAAAAGTACTAGTCATACATCTTCTAATATCATAGCGTCATGGCAGGCAGGAGTCATTCGACAAGAACTCTATTATCTGCTCAAAGACGAGAAGGATGTTCACTTTGCGTTCGGCACTGTCCGTGGAAACGGGGTTCATAAGGCAAGTGAAGGAATGGCTTCCTCCAAGTTCTGCCTCAATATCGCTGGAGACACCCCTTCCTCGAATCGCCTTTTTGATGCCATTGTGAGCCACTGTGTTCCAGTGATCATAAGTGATGAAATTGAGCTACCATTTGAAGATGTCTTAGATTATTCTGGGTTCTGTATCTTTGTCCAGACATCTGACGCCGTGAAAACAGGATATCTAGTGAATCTACTTAGAGGGATCAAGCGTAAAAAATGGACAAAAATGTGGAACAGGTTAAAAGAAGTCGCACCACATTTTGAGTATCAACATCCATCTGTTTCCGGTGATGCTGTAGAAATGATCTGGGAGGCAGCTTCACGAAAGATGCATTCCGCTCGATTAAGACTTCATAAGACAAACAGATATAAAAGGTACCAGCTGATGGGAATGGTAAAGACATAGGAGTATCGCCAATATGGGTATACTTTTTCAACTTGGTTTTTTTAGAGAATGAAAATCATTATTCGTTCGTTCTTTTCTTCTTTTTACATGTTTAGGTTGGATAGCTGTAATCAACCTTGCATTGCCAGTTCAGGTACATAATGTAAGCAGAATTTATAATATGGTTCAATGCAAGTTATACATGTTTTCCTTCTATAATATATAAGCATCTGAAAGACCGGTCTTCTGTTTCTGAGTAATATAACTGCTTCTTTATATGACTGCATTTTAGATCAGTTGTTCACTTGTTCTTCATGAAGCCTTATGTTAGAAGTTTACCTACTGACACTTCTTTATATGATTTGAATTTTGACTAATTACCCCCATTTTATTCAGAAGATCTAACTGGGACTATATGTAAGTGCTATTTGATAGAATATAAAAGCTGTAGAAATTCCGCAAGAACTAGAGAACTAATTCAAACACACTGATATATACTTTCTTTGAAGGAAAGGAAACAAAACAAAAGAAAAACTCTGTATTTTTGTATTTCTGAAAACTGTGGTCGGATTCAGTAACCTCATAATTGGTTAGGATTTTCAGACAGAGATGAAACTGGTTCAGCACCTCTTTCCTGTGCACATCTCTGTAACCATGCATCACCACCATGTAGTTTCTTCTCAATGTATATATCTGATGAACTTGCTTTATTATACATTTCTGCAACACGCATCTTATAGATACTTAACTCCTGTTGTGGATTGGGTCTGATCCTCTTCGGACTCTTCTTTTGCTTGAATCAAATTTCACTGAGACAGTTGAAGAAGAATTCTTCTCGACTTTCATATCTTCAACGCTCGTGTCACTAAGTAACCGTGAGTTCTTTCTTTGTAATACTCTGTCTCCTGCTTTGCGTACCGTATTTATGCTTGTTGACAGTGCAGAATTCTTCTTGTTCTTCATATAATGATTGGTGGTCGCGGCGTTGTTTAGTCCACGTGACGAATCGTTCCCCTGTACCCCATCATGCTGTTCTTTATTTCGAATCACCATGTCTATGCTTCTCAAGGCAAGAACCTTTTCATTTTGGAAGATTAAGTACTCGATGCAGACAAGAAGGATAAGAACTCTGTAAGTATAAAACCTCATGATTTCAGACAAGAAGAATACAAGTATCTTGCTCTTTAGTGAACAAATAGATTTCTGAGGGTCTATTCGTTCTTCTATTAATAAGGTATTGATTTCATTCCAAAGAAAATCTAAGAGGGACCGCAAAGACCAGAAAGCAAGAGAAGAAGCTTCAGATTCAGCTCGTCACTCAATCATAAGCCTTCTATTCAAGCAATTTAAGATTGTCTAAATAAAGAGAGGAACCAACGGCATTGGGAAGCTAAGTATCTTTATTGTGTTGTGCTCCCTACATCTCTATCATTTGTCTCTGCTTTTGTTTACAAAGAAAAAAAAGACCAGTCCAGTCTTCTGAACTACTTGCTGATCCTGCCACCATATCATTTGACGAAAAGCGCTTACACGTGGACAATCGAACATGAAATGAATTCTGTAATCTTACTTATCATTTTGTTGAATGTTACAGAAAATGGCAAACACTTGCAAGTAGATTCACATTCCACAGACTGTCTTAGCTTTTAGCTGCTGTGAATTTACTGCAGTTTGCATTTCATGCCTCTTTAGAAGGCCTGGGAGCCATAGAAGCAGTCTACCGGATACTGAACTGTACATTGGCTCTTATGCCATATGGTTAATAGAATTGTAACTATCCCCTTGAAGTGCAACCACGCTAGGGTCCAAATTTTGAAAAGAGAAAAGCAACTGAAGAAACTATTTCCCCTTCAGGAGAAACATAAAGCACTTCCACTTCTAGTTACCGAACCAACTATAAAGCACTTCCAATTCTGGTTACCGAACCAACTATCAGAAGTGACTAGCAAAGTTTTTGATTGCTACAGTTGCAAGAAATGATTAAAGTAAAATTGTAGGAAAAAACAAAGACTTGCTTTATGCCATTGCCACTATGTATTTATATATTATTGTAATGAGATCTCTATTCAGAGTTCCAAGCTCTTGGATCAATGCAATACAAGACAACAACAGTACTGCATGTTTGCTTGCTTGTGCTAAATGAATGGGTTGTCTTTATGCTTTTCTTTATTTCTTGTTCTCTTTTTTTTACTTCGTTCTTCGGATTTGTATTGCATGCTAAAATCTAAAACCCTCTCTTACTATCTAAACTTTCAAACAAGACCCTCCACAAGCTATTCCATATCTTAACAACTCTTCTCTCTTTTTCTTTATATTCAAATTTCTCGGTTATCTATGTAGAGACCATCTTTTTCTTTTCTTGTTTTTAGCTTTCAATAGTGTGTAATGTATAAAGAAAGTGGAAAACTGTGATTGAGGCAAGCGGCGGAATTACCTAAGCGTGCACATATATTCGTAGTGTATTATTCACTTGGCCCAAGTATCACATCCCAAGAATCTACACTTCAGCTCAAACACCTATATTATATGCACACATGTTTAGGAATCCATCAATTTTGATGAGAATGTTCCAAAATAGACATACCTAGATTACCGGGGTATACAAAATTTGAAGTGGGCTTGGAAGCAGGGCGAGGGGTGTCAAAAATGGATAAAATACTAGTCGATTCGAAAATTTCATCATCGATTTAATCTTCAAACATACGGCGGCATAAGAAACACACTAATATAAACCTTAATAGTCTTGACTCTGGAATTGGAGAGCAAATGCAACAATACAAACGGAAGAAAATAATCATTGAGTGAAGAAGAAAACTTTGAAAGTGAGCAAACCGAAAAAATGACGAAATTAAGAAAGTAAGTGATTACATAAACTCAATCTAGTACTTCATGTCAAATTATGTCAAAAAAATAAAAAATATGGAATTTTAGTTATGTGGTCGTTATGGTACTGCTTCGGCGACCCCGAACCTTTCATTTTCGGTTATAGTCGTTATCTTTTAGTTTAAATATTGTGCCGATCTTTCATCTTTGAAGTTGAAAACACGGGGTACCAAAATACATAACAAAAGTTTTCGTAGCAACGTATATGGACTAAACCCAAATACAATTCCGAGAGTTACAACCTAATGAATCTCAATCAGGAATTATATCACGAGTTTATTTCTCTTTCTCTCACAAACAATATGTAAACTGAGACAAGTCCGTGAACCTGATTATACCGTGAGAGTACTTGGATGATTCCAACAATTAAGATGGACGTATCTACTTTGATTGATTTTACGTACAACCTGTGATATTCCAAAATATAAATAAACAATATAATGCGGAAAAGAAATAACACAGACTCCAAAATTTTGTTAACGAAGAAACAACAATTGCAAAAAAAAAAAGGGGACCTTTTCCAGATTTGAACACCAAATTGTATTAAGCCGCTCCAGACTCTAGCCTACTATCAATACTTTGGATTGGAATGTAGTTGAGACCGAATCCACCGTCACAATAATTAATTTATAGTCGTACTCCTTACGCCTCTTGAATATCGCAAGACTCAGTGTAATTGATTTCCTTAGATGACGTCCTTTAAAGCCTAAGAGTTGCTTCAACTCAATTGAAGACTTTAAACCAATCTGCCTCCCACAGAAAAGCCTATATGTGATTTCCGTTTTGATCGTTAAATCAAGGTGAGATAGGAAATCGTTTGCAGTAGACTAGGTCTAGCAAACCTCAAAATCCGGTACTTACGACTCCCGAAGAGCATCCTAGATTACTATTCACCTTACAAGTAAAACCTACTATGGTTTCAACTAAGAAACTTATAGAAGAATACACATGTGGAATCACAAAGTCTGAGACGAAGAACTTTACGATTTCTATCTATCTTGCCTGATCGCAGCGAGACTCAAAAATCAATAGCAAGATCGGGATACACGAACTATCAAGATAAAGATAGTCGGACCTGGCTTCACGAATCCCTAAGCGAAGTATTTTTAGTCGCTAAACCTAAAAAGGTTTAAAGGAGAGGACGACTCTAGTTTACAACTAGGACACACAAGAAGAGTGCCAGGGATTGAAAAATCCCAGTTCCTTGAGGTTCTCCCTTTTATAAACTTACAAGATCGAAGGTTGCTTTAGATTTAAGCTAATGTAGCTTTGGAATCAATCAATCATTTTCCATTGTTAGATGAAAATTTGACTTGAAATAAACACAACAAAATATACACTCTAGTTAGGATTAACCGTAACCGAACCGTGTATAATGACTTGTTCATGAAAGGTTAGCCGAAGCTAGCCAGATGAACTGTAAGCTTAGCCATTTTCATATAATACTTTTAGACTTTAATTGTGAGTCACAACCATAGGTTATAATCTGATCAAATATGTCTAGAGCAAATGATGATTATTTCATAGAAACAATTCAGATGCATCTGAAAATATTCGACTGGGTAAGTACGTGTACTTACTTCCAGTTCGTGAGTTTTTTCTGTCATGGTACGTGTACCAGGTTTGTATACCCTTAAGACAAAAACAGTTCAGGAACTTTTGGTATCCATACTAGGTATGTGTACCTCCTTGAGTTCAAGAGTCAACAGATCTTTTTGGTATCCATACCGGGTATGTGTACCAAAGCCGTTACATAACTATAGCTACGCCGGTACATGTACTGCGGCTCCGGACCTACGACAGTTACGCCAATACGTGAACTGGTATGTGTAATGTCCTATTTCAAGATTTACAATAGTTTTATATCTCTCTAATAATCAATTTGATGAAACGTTCCCGAATAACATTAATGACACATATCACTGTTCCATGCCATTTTCAAATGATTAACTTGAATCATGATTTAGGTCATAAACAAGAATTGTTCTTAACCAAATTCATCAAGTTTTGAACAAATATTCTTAAGCTTAGTCATTCATATTTCGAGAATAATTAACAAGATAAACTTGACTCGAAATTTCTATTGTGCATTTAAAAGTCCATTAGTTGATGCGTGTCGTACCACAACAAATTAATTCAAGATTTTTCCACCTAATTAACAAGTAATATAATGGAAGTCAAGTTCGTTCCCACGAGGAGCAAGAGATTCTAGTTGTAAAATTGTCACAAAAAAGGGGGTGTAAAGCAAAAGAAAGTAAAGAAAGCAATTAAAAATTAAAGTTGAAATCAATAAGAGAGACAAGATCAAGGAATCCTTCTTCGTTGCAAGACAATGAATCAAGTTATGTTCTTTTCTACTTGTTATTAGTCACAGATTATCACCAACCGTAGGATAGAGGTCCGCTTAGCTAGCCCCAAAATCCCTAATTTCACCGAGTAACAGTCCGCTTAGTTATCGATTCTATTCAAAAGAACCACCCCGAGGTTCGCTTACAAGATGTAATTCCTGAATGCATTAAGATTTATGAATTTAGGTTTAGTACTAGTAGTTAAACTCGGTTCGCTTGGTTCACATTCTAGCGTTGTTTCTACACACAATTGCTCCACGGAATCCCTCCGCAAGGTCTCGTGTTTGCTACTTATGTAAAGAGTCAAGAAACGATTACTTATCTCCTAACTTTCACTAGCTTTAGATCAAATTAACAAATCAATTTAGTTGGCCACCCAAACAATCTATCAATCAATCATGAATGTCTTTAAGATCATTCCTATTAGTAAAAACAAACGATAATCATGTGAAAAACTTCAAGATAGAATTGAAACAAAACTCAAAACATGTTAAGAACTAGGAATTCATCCTCAATCAATAAGAAAATTAGCTACTCATGTTAAAGAATTCACACAAAGAATAAGAAAAGAAAAGTGATGTGTGTGTAGAGATGTGTGTAAAAGATATATAAAACTTCTCTATTTATAGGCTTCAATATTCTCCAAATCTTCCAAGGAATAGAATCCTTTTCCTTTTGCAATTCAATTTCCAAATCCAAGCTTTTCTCAACTCTTCCACCTTCTCTTTCCAAATTTTAGTCCAATTCTCCATCCAATTCCTAGCCCAAGTCTTCACACCCATGAGAGAGGTCCATAGAAAATTGGGAATTTTTGCTCGCCTAGGAAAAGCGGGATTGTGGTAGGAATAATCGCCGCAGGCCACTGAAAATTTCTCTGTCGGTGGAATATTCGACGGAATATTCCGTCGATCCTAGATTAGGACTAACGGTCAACCCAGTCAGCTGTTAGTCAACAGGGTCAAAGAGGAAGGAGAGTCGGACTCGAGTTAGCTTCGACTCGCCTGGCGGGCTTACTCGGCCGAGTCGATTCTCGAATCAGTCTTTACTCAGTGACTTAATCTAATTGACGAACCTAGGAATCGGTCATCTGATCTCGGTTGGGATCGGTCATCGAACTCGTTGAGTTGACTCGTCGGAGGAAATTTCGCGAGTTTCGTTTAATTACGGGACTTTCCGATGACCAATTTCGGGCTATTATTCTTCACTGTTAAGAAACCTAACATTCATCTACTCGATTTCATTCATATTCATCAAGCATCACCTTCATGTACCCATTCCTCTGTTGCTTCTTAGATCGAACTCAACACTTTGCAAGCATCATCCTCCTCGTGTAAATAACGACTCAAACCCATTTTTCACTGATTTAACGGCAACAACACATTCTCGATCTGGACCTTCTCAACAGCATCAATATCTATTTCTCAAATTAATAGCAGCAACCAATCTTAAACTCTCATCTCTGTTCTCAAATTTCTCGCTTCTCAAGCTCAACCACCCAGACCCATCGTTTCTCAAAGAAAGCCTAATCGATATCAAACAACAACGACTTCATTCTACGAATCTAAACCTTCCCGAGCTTTAATCCCAACAATTTTATCTTCCACATACGAAACTCCGCTCCGATTCGTCCTAATTTCTCTTTTCTTGATTCTTTGTGATTCGCCTAACAACAGGTGACACCCATTCCTTCCGAGCTGCTTCAATCCCACAGATAACCATACTCAAATCGAACCCATCTATGAATCGCAACTCTATCTTCACTACCACAAACCATTTTTAAATCGAACCCTCCTCTGGTTCTTCAATTTCTGCATCTCGATCTCTGTCTCTCGATTCAATCAGAAGTCAATCACAAAAACTATGTTTTTCAATTTATTTCCAGCAAACCCCATTCTGTAATTCGACCCATAGTTCATGTCTGCTTCTATTTCTCGATCGGTTAACTCATCTCTACCTTGCTGTAACATCATCTTCTCCCGATCCCGGTAAAACCGCAATGATCGTCGCTCTCTCATTTTTCTGTTTTATGTTTACGTCAGAAACAAGCATATTATTTTCTTTCAGGTGGAAGAAGGAAACGAGAAACAATTCTCTGAATTTTAGTTTTAGGTTAATCAGTGGATGGCTATCTGCGCCCAAGATAAGCACCACCCAAACTGGGTGGTTATAACACTCATATTTGCTGGATAAGGGCTACCCAGTGATGACAGCCCCTAACATGTAGTTACCCCTTAACTTCAGCTGACCTGTATTTAGTGCTCCTCCATAAGAGTTGTCCCTTAACCTCAAGAGGGCTCCATATATCAATCGCCTGTTAAATGACCTTTTTTGCCCTTTTCGCTCAAATTGGGTGATTTCTTCTTCTTTTCCTCCGTGCGACTCCAAAGTAGCTATAAAACTCAAAACAAGCGTAAAATACATAATTTACACGAAAAATAGCAAAGAAAGCATAAACTACTAGATAGTAAATTAGGTGTATTCTACACCTATCATTAGTCATGCGACTTAGTCTCATAGATACAAAGGTGAAAACTTGAGTAATAGGTTTGTTCAGTCTTCACTTACCTTTTGTCTATGAAGTTTCCAAATGTCTTCAGTTGATCTTCTCCTTCAAACGGTAGAACGCATTGATGTTTGATACTCAACTACACACTTCTATTCTAATCCGAGACTTGAATAAATATGGACTAGAAATCAAGATATAGTTTTGATCAACTAAATTTGATAACAAGTTTGAGATAGCAACACTTGTGAGTTCGACCGAGAAATGCTCTAACAATCTCCCCCTTTGTCAATTTTAGTGACCAAACTATCAATACAAATGGATTAAAAAAATAAAAGCTTTAAAACTACAAAATGCATCATGCTTGATTTCTTTAGTTCTCCAACTCCTTGAATCCTTCGTTACTTCAAGATTGCAAATGATGAACGTGTTCAACTCAGTGTCGTCGTTGTTGAAGATCCGTAAGGATAACAACTTTGAAAATAGGTATTCTCAATCGTTATACAGAAACATAGTATTATTATCTTCTCCAAAGTTCAATTGTATCACAACTTCGAAGTAATACTACTGTGATATGTTTCTCCCCCGTGGTCAATGCTTACATCATAGTTATAAAAAGGTATGAGGTTTATGTCCATGATAGCCATGGCTATCATACGAACATCATTTAATGGGGACCCTGATCCGAAGGTCGGGAAGCTCCAGATTGGTTTTTCCATTGGACGACCTAGAAAATTTCGGCTAATGTTATCTAGGTGGGATGTAGGTCAACAAAACTGGGGGCGTTGTTGGTATGATTCGAATTCTATCTTCTTCCCTCAAACTGAATCACTTCTGATAATTCAATTTTTCTTTCTTAACCTATTTTTCGTTATTCGACCATTCTCCAAAATACCCGAGGTCGATATCTAGGGTTCTGATTCGTTTTAATTTATTATTAAGAGCTCTAACAAAATTCGTAAGATTGTTGCAGTTTAGGTTCTTAGGTTTAGGCATAATTACGGTTTTTTGATTTAGCAAATTCTAGGGTTTTTCCCCTCTCTCTGAGTTATCTAATAAGAGTCTTTGGAAGATTGTTGTGCTTAAACAGTCTCTCCAAATCAGAGGTAAGTTATCTTCCTACGAGGTTATTTGATTATATGATTTTGATTTGTTTGTTTCTGCAGTTTCGGTTTGTCTTTGAATTCTGTCAAGAGTTTTTGCAAATTTTTGGGTAAACTGTTTTTTTTTTTTTTTTTTGGTGTAGATTGATTAACAACTAACGACAATAACAATCAATATTTGGAACATAAATTTTGAAAGTTGGAAGATGTATCAGATTCCATTAAGTGGGATGAATATGTTGACCGAGTTGAATGATTTAGCCTAGAGGGTTTTTGCAGCTAATTGTATTTCTCAGTACCTGCTATATCTTACATGGAGGTGTATCAATTTGTGGGCAATGGACTTTCATGACCGTCGTTGTTTGTGCAGGAAATTTGTCAGTATAGGAGGTGATTTTCCATGCCTACACCGTTAGAACAGAGGTGCTCAAAGATATTGCTATTGAATGCTTACCAAGGAATTCAGGTTAGCTGGGTTTGGTTCTGTTTCAGAGATTTCTATATGTTATTATTTAGAGGTTTTGTTAAAATTTATTCATTTCTTTATTTTTGAAAATCTCTCTGTAATAATCCCATCCCATACTCAATAAAGTTCTTCCCGTTCAAAGTGGAGAAGGCCAAATATAGACCTGCAAGCAAGTTTTTGGTGGCTTAAAAAGCACATTTTTCCGTTCAGGATTATCCGATAGAGACTCCATTGGAGCAGTTAGATCACATGTGAAAGGAGACACACTCAATGAACTTCAAATTAATCTCAACTGTAACAGCCTGATTGCATAATTCAATATATGTTCTGAAGGTTTTTGGTTAACTCACTGCAAAGTTTTAAATAATGAATTGTAGTTTCTTTTATTTTTCCTATGTGGGTAATCTTATTTTGTAATTTGGTTTCAAATTTGTAGGATGAGTAAGGTCTTGGTTTCAGCTCAGAGGTAGAGATTTCAAAGTTCCTCTTCAAGACTACATTTATGAAGATGCCAAAAATTGTCTCAGAGTAAATTAGATATGAGTAAGCCCATGGAATATTTGCATGACATCATTGAGGTAATGTTTGAGCATCAAGTAAATTTCATGTTGTCTAATTATCAATGAGAACTACCAGCGGATATATAAGAGTTTTGATTTACTTCTTACGCTCGATGTGATCTCTTAGTGTTTGCGGCCCACAAAGTATTGACTGGGCAATCGATTAAGCTATATTGGTTCAAGCATTGTAGAACTATGGTTTTAATTCAAATTTCCTTGAATTAACCCTACAAGTTTACTTATTTTACTCCGGAAGTTCACTTGAATATGAGATAATTGGGTCAAGCATTGTAGAACTATGGTTTTAATTCAAATTTCCTTGAATTAACCCTACAAGTTTAATTATTTTACTCCGACAGTTCTCTTGAATATGAGATAATTGGGTCAAGTCAGAACTGTGCAACTTATGGAAGTTCAAGTGACATGTAAATCGGAGGCATCACAAAACATATCGGTAAGGCAAATGCTATAACATAGCTCGGTATTTATTTCAGTTAATTTTTGAATGTTGTACGTTTGCTAATACCATGTTATGTGGTTGTTAATCTATTTCGGAGTATATCTGGGTTATGAGGTAGGTTTATGCATGAATCTAGAGATAAAATATATCAAATTGTGGAAGTGAGAGATGTACCAACCAATTCAATTGTGGAACCTAAAATAATCTCTAATCGTGCCCTATAAACCTTCTACTTAATTCTAGAACTCTTATGGTGTTAGGTCTATCCACTGTTCTTTAGTTCACTTGAATAACAGTACTCAAGAACATGGAATTTTTCCTTTTATGCCCTGCTAAGAATGTTGATGAAGAGTGTGCACAACTTATATTATTAAAGGATATTGCATACTCTATATCCTCATCCTAAACATGCTTAGTATGTTTGCTTTATTTTAGTTAGTGTTATATGAAATAAACGGCGGGTCTCATCAGGTTAGAATGGAGGCAACTAATGTTCATAAAAGTATTGTAATAAATGAGAAATTGAAAGACAACTGAACGATATTAGTCATTAAATTGTAAGTCTATAATACAATATGGGTTTAATTAGTAATCAAGTTTATATTTTGATTAGTTAATATAAGTGGTACTGTGATCAGGTGAATTTCGTTGTTTTCATTAAAAATCAGTATATATAAATCAGATAGAAAGATTTCATCAGAAATCATTACGTATCATTCAACTTGAAGTCATGTCGATCTTTGTCGAATATTATATATAGGGGATCTATGTGAATTTACAGGGGTTTTCGTAGGGCCAAAATTTATCAAATTAGGTGATTTCATAATCATGTTTTTCTAAAGATTTCATCTTTCCCCAAATACATCTAAAGTGGGTCTGTTGAAAGTTACAAATGCTTAAGTTTTGAAGTTAGTTTTGTTAGGTAAGGGTGTGAAAAAATTTGGGTGGTGTTGCAGGTAGAAAGGGAAAATATAAAGATACAATTTTTATGCTTCACGGTTTGTTACTGAAGTTTATGAGGCATTGGTTATTGGAGTTGTTGATTTGTTAGTATTTCGTCCCAGAGGTCTTGCGGAGGCGAGAATTTGGATTATCAAATTAATTATTGCTTGGAACCAATTGTTTTTAGTTGTTTTTTACTTGAGTTACATGAATGTAGTTAACTAGGAATCTGGGGAAGGCTTTGTGTGCTTTCCAGCCGGTGATTAGAGAATTTCAAGTGTGTTGTGTCGTCCATTTTTAATTCGCAATGATATCCCATACCGGTATGCAAGACTGAAAGGTGTTATATATATTTGATTGGTAAAAGACTGTAATTGATAGGGTTTTCTTGGTTGTAGATGATACTGAGCATTTGGAGCAGATAACCATCGGCTAGGAGATCTCCCCTGATAAAAGAAGAAGCCTCGATGACTCCTTCCCCTTGATAGTTTTTATTAATGGTAAGTAAAACAAACAATTGGTTCTTGGACTGTAAAAGAGTGAAACAGTGTCTCTAGGATAGGAGTTAGCATAGTTCCATAGTTGAATGGATGATTCATTTCCCTTTATATCTAATATGTCAGCTATGTAGTTGTTGCATGCATGTTTAGTAGATAAACGAGAAACATGAGTATAGTGCGACTTTGTCGATTAACATAGCTATATAAATTGAAAACCAGAGTATTATGATATTTTTTTTAAATGCCTCTTACGTCTTTGGGCTATTTTACAAGTCTCCGAGTTGCTATTCTTTCAGTTATGGTTTAGTTTCTTATTTTTCTTAATGCGAGGAATCTTCCGATTCCGTGATGTGTACCAGGATTATTTCGAAAAACCAGTATATCTGACAGTTTACATGCAACTTAATGCTTATGCTCTTTCTTATGTACATATTCATCCCTGTATTTATTTACCGGTTGCTATGTCATAGATTATCAGTTAAATCTTATAATCCAAATAGTTTGACGGAAGGTGTCACGCATGCTCCAACCTTTCGAGCATATTATTTTCATACAACTAGGCAGTTTGCTAAGTTCTGGCTACAGCAAGCACCAATTTTAGATGGCATTTCCAAAGCTACGTAGCAATATCACAGAGGCTTAGATAAGTGATGGTCATCTATCATACTAAAAAGAATTAGTTATTATGTGCTTGATTAAGTAATCAGTTATTTTTAAGTTTCATATGTCTCAAAAGATAAAAAATCACGACGACAGTCACTTTTTCTGTGACATTCTGGGAGTAGAAAGAAATTAGAAGGTGAGGATCCGCATATTTTAGAGCGTGAACTCTTCTCTTCTTCTGGATATTATCCAGGCTAGGGAGTTGAGCCTACATGGCAATTGCAACTCAATTGTAGTTTTGGTGGTGGTCGTGGTTTATTCTTAGTAATTTTATGTTCGCAACAAAGTTATTTGTTTATTTAACTTACAAATCAAAAGAATGGGGTGCATTGACCAATTAAACTAAAGCTAAATACTTCTACGCAAAATTTGTAATTGATCCTTTAGTTTTCTTATGAAGCCTATTGATGCGTGTCGTAGGTGCAATCAAATTAATATCTATTTCCACTCAATTAAAAATAATATAATGGAAGTCAAGTTCGTTCCCACGAGGAGCAAGAGATTCTAGTTGTAAAAATTGTCACAAAAGGGGGGTGTAAAAAGCAAAAGAAAATAAACAAAGCAATTAAAAGATAAAGTTGAAAGCAATAAGAGATACAAGATCAAGGAATCCTTCTTCGTTGCAAAACAATGATTAAAGTTATGTTCTTTTCTACTTGTTATTAGTCACAAATTATCACCAACCGTAGGATAGCAGGTTCGCTTAGCTAGCCCCAAAATCCCTTATTTCACTGAGTAACAAGTCCGCTTAGTTATCAGATTCTATTCAAAAGAACCACCTTGAGGTTCGCTTACAAGATGTAATTCCCTGAATGCATTAAGATTTATGAATTTAGGTTTAGTACTAGTAGTTAAACTCGGTTCGCTTGGTCCGCTTTCTAGCGTTGTTTTTACACACAATCGCTCCACGGAATCCCTCCGCAAGGTCTCGTGTTTTCTACTTGTGTAAAGTGTCGAGAACGATTACTTATTCCCTAACTTATACTAGATTTAGATTAAACTAACAAATCAATTTAGCGTGCACTCTAAACAATCTATCAATCAATCATGAATGAATAAACATTCCTATTAGTAAAAACAAACGATAATCATGTGAAAAACTTCAAGATAGAATTGAAACAAAACTCAAATCATGTATTAAGAACTAGGAATTCATCCTCAATCAATAATAAAATTAGCTACTCATGTTTTTGAAATTCACACAAATAATTAAAGGGAGAATTTTTAAGTTCACACAAATAATTAAGAAGAAGAATTTTGAAAACAAAAACACAAGTGTTGTGTGTGTAGAGAGGTGTGTAAAAGATGTAGAAAACTTCTCTATTTATAGGCTTCAATATTCTCCAAATCTTCCAAGGAATAGAATCCTTTTTCTTTAGCAATTCAATTTCCAAATCCAAGCTTTTCTCAACTCTTCATCTTCTCTTTCCAAATTTGAGCCAAATTCTCCATCCAATTCCTAGTCCAAGTCTTCACACCCATGAGAGAAGTCCATAGAAAATTCTGGAATTTTTGGCTCGCCGGAAAACTGGTATTATGGACGGAATTTGACCGGAATCCGTCACCGCCGGCTACCTGAAAATTCTGTCCGTCGAGGGAATATTCCGTTCCGACACCGTTATAAGTAACGGTCAAGACGGTCAACCGTTAGTCAACCGGGTCAAGGAAATAGAGTCAGCCACTGAGTCAGCTCCCTAGATGGCTGACTTGTCTTACTCGGCTGAGCTAGATCGGCGGGATCGGCTGAATCGGTCATCGCCGAGTTAACGCGCCAGAGCATAAAACCGGCCGAGTTCTGTTTGTTTACTGATGTTTCTCGGCCGAATTCAGGCCTCTCTTCTTCCCTGTAACAAGCCTAACACATACATCTATTCAATTGATTCATTCACACTTGCTGTAGTTCTGTAATTCATTTTCAATAGCACCAACATCTTCTTTTCTCACCATAAGCTGAGCACCACCGAACCTTTGATTGCATCCATCTCAGACTTCAATCTTGACTTACTCAATTTTCTTCAACTCAGCACCATCGAAACAACACCCATCTCCTTCTGAATCTTACTATCAACGAACCCATTCTTCCATTTCTTCATTCAACAACATCAAATTCTTCCCTGTGTCAATCCATTCTCTGAGCTGCTAAAACCCATCTCACAGCACCACCATCTGCTTCACGGCAACAGCAAGTCTTGTTCTTCTACCAGAAATTCGAACCCTAGTTAATCACCATCAATAGCAGCTTCTCGATCTCCTCTCTATGTTCTTCATCACCCTTAATCATCACCACCAACACAACTCTGCCAAGATTCAACACCTCAGAACTCGACCACTGACCCATCCTCAATTGAATTCATCTTCCAAAACCCTAACTGCAACTTCGAATTCAATCTAACCCATCTCTTGGTTCAATTTCTCCTCAGCAGCATCAATTCCAGATGGTAATTCTCGATCTAAGTCCTCACAACAAACCCTTGATTCCTTCAGCCTTTTCTGTCTTAAGAACCCTAACTTGTAAATACATCTCGGATCTTATAATTTCGGCTTCCAATTCTTTGTGTTGATTCAGATTTAATCAGTAGCAAAGGCTGCTGTTCTTCCTTCACATTTTCAGGGAAATGTAATAACACTGAATGATTGAGAGAACTCAGCGAAGTAAATATGTCGATTTAGGGTTGGGTAATTTGAGGTTGGATTGTTACACCCCAGGGATAGGTACCACCCTCTAAATGATAAGGGGTACTCTGATGACAACCCCCCTTAGCCTTGACTGGGCCTGGCTTTAGTACTCCTCCAAATTGGGTTGCCCCTTAACCTCAACTGGGCTCCATATATCAATCGCCTGTAAAATGACCTTTTTGCCCTTTTTGCTCAAATTGGGTGATTTCTTCTTCTTTTCCTCCGTGCGACTCCAAAGTAGCTATAAAACTCAAAACAAGCGTAAAATACATAATTTACAAGAAAAATAGCAAAGAAAGCATAAACAATAGATAGTAAATAGGATGTATTCTACACCCTATCAAATTCCCCCACACTTAGACTTTGCTAGTCCTCGAGCAAATCAAACTAAAAACTCACAACTTCCAAGCGTTCAAGCGTCACAAGCATCCAAAGAGCTATAAGGACTTAGAGTTTCTGCATGCTAGTAATAAGAAGTTAGAAATACTAAAGAACATATTCTCATTCTTAAATGTTGAGTGAGAAATAACCACACCATAATGAGAGAACGCGTGTTTGAGAAACGATCAATAAGCATTTCGCCTCGACTTCTGCCTCACCAAAAAGGATTTTATGATAATAGCACTCAAAAAGACGGCTTTTTTATGGTTCTCACATGTGTGCAGGTAGGAATGAAGAGAGAAATCCTGCGACACGTTGAATGGTGGGAAGGACAACTTCCGAAATATTTTTAAAAAACCCACATCTTTTAATATTTTGAAAAACCATTTTTTCTGACGATCTCTAAGAAAGGAAATCAACCATTTATTATTGAGGATGAGATTACTTACTCACCTTCACATCCGATCGCCAATTATGATAACACCACTCTCACGGCATCCAATAGAAACGTCTTCCGCTCCTCGTCTTGATCTTTTTGGTCTTGGTCTTCGGTTTCAACTATTGGTGATAAACTCTCGAATTTCATAAATCCTTAACAATTTATAACTCTTTTACCTTTAAAAATCCTTGTCGCTTGAAACTTCCTTATATATTTTCCTTCCCCACGGCTTATTAACAAAACAAATATTTTTTTTATTTTTTTTTATTTTTTTTTTTAAAACAAAAGAAATTAAATACAACCATAGCCGTGGGAGAAGTATTGTGCCGCTTGATTCTTCACAACTTGTATCGCCTCAAAATCATAAACTTCAATAATTCTCACCTTTTGATTTTCTTCGCTCTTGTGAATAAGTCTTCATACTTGGATATATAATTACCTCATTGTATTGTAAGTCCTCAACATATATGTAAAAATCTGCCCTTTGTATGTTGCTTTACTTGAATATGAAATTTGCTCTTTTTCTCGTTTTGTTGCTTATAAACCTTGAATTTTTCCAACTTTCCTTGTAGATTTTGATGTCGCTCCTTGTTGATGATGAGACTGTTTCTATGGATCCGTTGTTGTCGAGAGAGAGAATGGTGCTAACTGCAAATCGAACTACAAGAAGGAAGCTTTCATCTATAGACGTCACCCTCATGATTGACAAAATTAGCACTCAAGAGATCAAAGAGTAGTGCTTCTATTGGTGGGAGGTTGGGTAGCTCACCATTCTACCCGGAATTAACGTACGGTGACACACACTCACAAGAAAGCTCTTTAGTAGATGGAAAATTTCTGGTCGGTGCCTCACATGATATGAATACGGGTAGTCTCCACTAATGATTGATCAGCAACTCTAATAATGCATTTCTCCCTGCACCAAATTCGCATCACCGGCATGATTAAATCCATTATTTAACACTCTAACAAGCAAGAAATCCGAATGTAGTTCTCAAACATTTCCAAGTTCAATTATGTCGGTCAAAATCTCTATGTAAACATACCTAGAAGTATGCTAGTGACTCTAAAATCTTTAAAAGTTGGAGGTTTTATGTAAATTTTTTTTTTTTTTTTTTTTAAAATTTTTTTTTTTTAAAATACATGCTTAACCACTCCCCCACAGTTAAACCTTACATTGTCCTCAATGTAAGTGAATCCTCCTAGTAAAGTCAAGGTGGGAAATTTTAACATGATATGAAACAAGAAAAAGAAATAACAAAAAGCAAAAAGATAAGAAATACAAAACCTATGGGTTGCCTCCCATTAAGCGCTTGTTTTAAAGTCGACGGCCCGACTTAGCTCTTGCGGCACATTACTCCTCCAGAGGGAGTGAATCTTGAAGTCCAATTACGTCACATGCTCCGTTGGAAAGTTTTCATAATATGGTTTTAACCTATGGCCGTTGACTTTCAAATGTTGTCCTGTTTTGTCACTAACAATTTCAACTGCACCATGAGCATAAACATTAGTAACAACAAATGGTCCCACCCAACGGGGACTTAAGCTTACCCGGAAATAAACGTAAACGAGTATTAAATAAAAGAACTTTTTGCCCCACAACAAAACTTTTCCGAGAAATCATCTTGTCATGAAAAAGCTTGGTCTTTTCCTTGTAAATCCGGCACTCGTAAGCATCATTACGTATCTCCTCTAGCTCATTTAGTTGTAACTTCCTTTGTTCCCCGCTTCATCATACTCCATGTTGAATTTCTTTATCGCCCAATAAGCCTTATGTTCAAGTTTAACCGGAAGATGACAAGCCTTGCCATAAACCAACCGATATGGAGACATACCAATCGGTGTCTTATACGCCGTTCTATACGCCCAAAGTGCATCATTGAGTTTAAAGCTCCAATCTTTCCTTGTGGTATTCACCGTTTTCTCAAGAATGGACTTGATCTCACGATTTGAAATTTTCGCTTGTCCAATAGTTTGTGGATGATAAGGCGTACCAATTTTGTGTGTTATGTTGTACTTCTTGAGGAGAGCGTGGAAAGCCTTCTTGAAATGTGAGCCTCCATCGCTTATCACCACTCTTGGTGTACCATGCCTTGTAAATATGTTTTCCCTTACAAAATCACAAACAACTTGAGAGTCATTAGTTTTGGTGGCTCTAGCCTCCACCCATTTCGAAACATAATCTACGGCAAGAAGTATATAAAAATTTCCATTCGAATTGACAAAAGGGCCCATAAAATCGATACCCCACACATCAAAAATCTCAACGGCGAGAATTGGTGTGAGTAGCATATGATTTCGAGCACCTAGATTGCCCGTTCGTTGACATCTATCACACGATTTACAAAAAACATATGAATCTTCAAACAAGGTGGGCCAATAAAATCCACTCTCGAGAACTTTGAGAGCGGTGCGTTTAGAACCGAAATGGCCACCACAAGCAAAAGTGTGGCAAAAGGAGAGGATGGATTTAAATTCGGAGTTAGGTACGCACCTTCGCATTATTTGATCAACGCCATATTTCCATAAGTATGGTTCATCCCACACATATTGCTTAGCTACCTTCTTAAGTTTCATCTTTTGGAAATTAGACATTGTACTAGGTACTTTCCTTGTCACCAAGTAATTCACTATATCCGCATACCAAGGTGTTGATTCTTCCATGGAGAAAAGTTGTTCGTCCGGAAAGCGGTCATGTAATGGAAGTTCTTCTTGAGACATAACAAGTCTACTACGATGATCCGCAACGGTATTCTCCACACCCCTCTTATCACGAATTTCTATGTCGAACTCTTGTAACAATAGGATCCACCGGATTAATCTTGGCTTAGCTTCTTTCTTCTTTATTAAGTGTCTTAGTGCGGCATGATCGGAATACACAACAACCTTTGTACCCACCAAATATGATCGAAATTTTTCCAACGCAAAAACTATAGCCAATAACTCCTTTTCCGTGGTATAATAATTGATTTGTGCATCATTAAGGGTCCTAGATGCATAATAGATAACATGGGACAACTTGTCCACTCTTTGACCCAAAACGGCTCCAACCGCATAATCACTAGCATCACACATTAATTCAAATGGAAGATTCCAATCCGGTGATTTGATAATTGGCGCACTTGTCAACATTTCCTTCAATTTGTCAAAAGCATCCTCGCATTCCTTGTTGAAGTCAAAAGGCAACTCCTTTTGTAATAACTTGCACATCGGCATGGAGATTTTGGAGAAATCCTTGATAAACCGCCTATAGAAACCTGCATGGCCAAGAAAAGAACGGATTTCCCACCGAAGTGGGATATTGTAAGTTTCTTATTAAATCTATCTTTGACTTGTCCACTTCGAGCCCTCGAGAGGACACAATGTGACCAAGTACTATGCCGTGGTTTACCATAAAGTGACATTTCTCCCAATTAAGGACAAGGTTTGTGTCTATGCATCGTTTAAGAACTAGTTCAAGGTTGTTTAAACATCCATCAAAAGAATTGCCATAAACACTAAAGTCATCCATAAATACCTCGATGATGCGCTCCACATAATCCGAGAATATACTCACCATGCATCTTTGAAAAGTAGCCGGCGCATTGCAAAGGCCAAACGGCATCCGTCTATATGCAAACGTTCCAAACGGACAAGTGAAAGTGGTCTTCTCTTGGTCCTCCGGTGCAATAACAATTTGGTTGTATCCCGAATAACCATCCAAGAAGCAATAATAAGAATGCCCCGCTAACCGCTCCAACATTTTATCAATGAAAGGTAAAGGAAAGTGATCCTTTCGGGTTGCGGAATTAAGCTTTCTATAGTCAATCCACACTCTCCAACCGGTTTGAACTCTTGTAGGAACAAGTTCATCGTCTTGATTTCGAACAACCGTGACTCCGGACTTCTTTGTTACCACTTGAACCGGACTTACCCACTTTCTATCGGAAATTGGGTAAATTACCCCCACACTTAGCAATTTGAGTATCTCTTTTTTCACAACCTCCATCATGGGAGGATTTAGCCGACGTTGAGCATCACGTACCGGCTTCACGTTTTCTTCCATTAGAATCCTATGCATGCACATGGATGGACTAATGCCTTTGATGTCCGCAATTGTCCACCCAATAGCCGTTTTGTGCTCTTTCAAGACTCTAAGCAAACGGTCTTCTTGTACCGGTGTGAGGTTCTTAGAAATAATCACCGGAAGCTCATCTCCATCTCCCAAGAAAGCATACTTCAAATGGTCCGGAAGTGGCTTCAATTCTAGCTTGGGCGCCTTCACAATAGATGGTACAAGTATTTCATCATTCACGGGTAAATAAATATATGAAACATTACCCTTTTTAGCTTCTTGCAATTTCGCCAAAGCACCACACATCTCCACCAATTCCTTGGAGATTTCAACATCCAAGTTAGACAAGCCATGGACGTCCAATTCAATGCTCTTTTGCAACACCACATCAAGTTCATCCTCTTGGTTCAATTCCACCATTTGTTGCGCTAATGAATCAACCACATCAATGGAGTAAACGGAATGCACATCACTTGGGTAGCGCATGGCTTCAAATATATTAAAGTGTATTATCTCCTTGTCGAATTCCATAGTGAGTGTACCCTTATCAACATCAATCTTCGTCTTTGCGGTTTTCATGAATGGCCTCCAAGAAGTAAAGAAGTAGATGACCGGTTCTCATTGTTATCCATATCCACCACGAAGAAGTCCACCGGAAAAATAAGCTCATTTACTTGCACTAGCACGTCTTCTACAAGTCCCTTTGGATATATGTTAGACTTGTTTGCCAATTGGATAATAACTCTTGTCTCTTTCAAAGGTCCAAGATTCAAGGAGTCATATATTTCGGCCGACATCACACTAATGGAAGCTCCCAAATCAAGTAAAGCATGTTCAAACCTTTTCTTACCAATAGTAATTGGCACCATGAAACCACCGGGATCCGTGCACTTTGTAGGCATCTTCTTCAATAGCATAGCCGACGCACTCTCGCCAACTTTAGTAATTTCATTATCAAGCAACCTATCCTTCTTGATGCATAATTCCTTCATGAACTTGGCATACCTTGGAATTGTCTTAATGGCCTCAATGAATGGGATGTTGATTTCAATCTTCTTGAAGATATCCATAAGTGCCTTTTCTTGAGCTTCTTTCTTGGATTTAGCAAAACGACTAGGAAAAGGAGGTGGAGTAGTGAAAGTAGAAACCGGTTCCTTAGATTGGTCGGTTGGTGTGGAATTCTCCTTTGGTGCGACTTCCTCCTTGTCTTTGACTACCTCTTCAATAGCTTCTTCATGATGACTTGGACCCTCCACTTGTCTTCCACTTCTTAAAGTAACCACATTAACATTCTTTCTCGGATTCACAAATGGTTGTGAAGGAAGTTTTGTGGATGCTTGAGATTTTAATAGGTTCACATCGGTCGCCAATTGTCCCATTTGAGTTTGTAAATCCTTGATGGCCGAATCGGTCTTTTGTTGGCTTTGTTGGAACATAGAAGTAAGACCTTGCACACCTTGCATTAACGCATTGAGCTTGTCATCATTCAAAGAATCACGCTCCTTGACTTGTTGTGGTTGGAATTGTTGAGAACCACCTTGTTGTTGATATTGGAAGTGTGATTGTTGGAAACCACCTTGTTGTGCATACGGATTAGGAGCCGCCGCTTGCTTGTTTCCATAACTAAAGTTAGGATGATCCTTCCAACCGGGATTATAGGTATTGGAGTATGGATCGTACCTTGGCCTTTGATTTGGATATAAAGCATTTACTTGTTCGGTCTCACCATCCGGAATAATTACCGCGGCCATCCTTTGCATCATTATCTCCATGTTACTCATCCTTTGATCAAGATGTGATGATGAATCACTAACTTCATGCACTCGCCTAACCATTGGTTCATCCCTTGTGTAGAATTGTTGCGAGTTTGCCGCCATACTTTCAATCAACTCTCTAGCTTCGGTCAAAGTCTTGTTCATTAGTGCACCACCACCCGCGGCGTCAAGAAGAGACCTATCACTTGGGTTGAGAGCTTCGTAGAAGTATTGGAGTATCATAACGTCAATAAATTGATGGTGTGGACAGCTTGCCACCAACCTCTTGTATCGCTCCCAACATTCATACAATGATTCTCCCACTTGTTGTTTCAATCCACAAATCTCCTTGCGAATTTGAGTAGCTTTGGATGCGGGAAAATATCTCTCGAGGAAAAGTTTCTTCATCCCATTCCATGTTGTGATACTTCCAGAAGGCAAATAATATAACCATTCCTTAGCATTGCCCGCCAAAGAAAACGGGAAAGCTTTCAACATTGCTCCATCCGCATTAGTCTCCGGTGGAAGCATAGCCATAACTATGGTATAAAAGTCCATAAGATGTTTGTTTGGGTCCTCATTCACCATGCCATGGAACTTTGGTAACTCTCTAATCAACCCTGGCTTGATCTCGAAGGTTGAGTTAGTTTGGATACACCATTGTTGTGTATCGAGCTTGTGAGAAGCTAGGTCCTTGAGTGTACGTTCAGCCATCGTTTCTTCCTCTTTGTCCGAATCACTTGATGAAGAAGGAGGAAGTGGAGTGTTAACCGCTCGAATGAAATCCTTTAGTTGAGTGCCGGATCGAAGACGTATTGGACTCGGTCTGCCCTCTTTAAGCATTCACCAAAGGTATAACAACTGAAACAAGATTCTCAAAAACTAAGTTAGATACGGTAAAGAATCTAACAAAGCAAGAATATAGCAAAAAAAAAAAAAAAACAACTAAAATCGTCCGCTGCTCCCCTAAGAATGGCGCCAAAATTTGATGCGTGTTGTAGGTGCAATCAAATTAATATCTATTTCCACTCAATTAAAAATAATATAATGGAAGTCAAGTTCGTTCCCACGAGGAGCAAGAGATTCTAGTTGTAAAAATTGTCACAAAAGGGGGGTGTAAAAAGCAAAAGAAAATAAACAAAGCAATTAAAATATAAAGTTGAAAGCAATAAGAGAGACAAGATCAAGGAATCCTTCTTCATTGCAAAACAATGATTAAAGTTATGTTCTTTTCTACTTGTTATTAGTCACAAATTATCACCAACCGTAGGATAGCAGGTTCGCTTAGCTAGCCCCAAAATCCCTTATTTCACCGAGTAACAAGTCTGCTTAGTTATCTGATTCTATTCAAAAGAACCACCTTGAGGTTCGCTTACAAGATGTAATTCCTGAATGCATTAAGATTTATGAATTTAGGTTTAGTACTAGTAGTTAAACTCGGTTCGCTTGGTCCACTTTCTAGCGTTGTTTTTACACACAATTGCTCCACGGAATCCCTCCGCAAGGTCTCGTGTTTTCTACTTGTGTAAAGTGTCGAGAACGATTACTTATTCCCTAACTTATACTAGATTTAGATTAAACTAACAAATCAATTTAGCGTGCACTCTAAACAATCTATCAATCAATCATGAATAAATAAACATTCCTATTAGTAAAAATAAACGATAATCATGTGAAAAACTTCAAGATAGAATTGAAACAAAACTCAAATCATGTATTAAGAACTAGGAATTCATCCTCAATCAATAATAAAATTAGCTACTCATGTTTTGAAATTCACACAAATAATTAAAGGGAGAATTTTTAAGTTCACACAAATAATTAAGAAGAAGAATTTTGAAAACAAAAACACAAGTGTTGTGTGTGTAGAGAGGTGTGTAAAAGATGTAGAAAACTTCTCTATTTATAGGCTTCAATATTCTCCAAATCTTCCAAGGAATAGAATCCTTTTTCTTTAGCAATTCAATTTCCAAATCCAAGCTTTTCTCAACTCTTCATCTTCTCTTTCCAAATTTGAGCCAAATTCTCCATCCAATTCCTAGTCCAAGTCTTCACACCCATGAGAGAAGTCCATAGAAAATTCTGGAATTTTTGGCTTGCCGGAAAACTGGTATTATGGCCGGAATTTGACCGGAATCCGTCACCGCCGGCTACCTGAAAATTCTGTCCGTCGAGGGAATATTCCGTTCCGATACCGTTATAAGTAACGGTCAAGACGGTCAACCGTTAGTCCACCGGGTCAAGGAAATAGAGTCAGGCTATGAGTCAGCTCCCTAGATGGCTGACTTGTCTTACTCGGCTGAGTGGATCATCGGTTTGAATCGGTCATCGCCAAAGTTAACTCGTGAGCATAAAACCGGCCGAGTTCTGTTTGTTTACTGATGTTTCCCGGCCGAATTCAGGCCTCTCTTCTTCCCTGTAACAAGCCTAACACATACATCTATTCAATTGATTCATTCACACTTGCTGTAGTTATGTAATTCATTTTCAATAGCACCAACATCTTCTTTTCTCACCATAAGCTGAGCACCACCGAACCTTTGATTGCATCCATCTCAGACTTCAATCTTCAGCTTACTCCATTTTCTTCAACTCAGCACCATCGAAACAACACCCATCTCCTTCTGAATCTCACTATCAACGAACCCATTCTTCCATTTCTTCATTCAACAGCATCAAATTCTTCCCTGTGTCAATCCATTCTCTGAGCTGCTAAAACCCATCTCACAGCACCACCATCTGCTTCACGACAACAGCAAGTCTTGTTCTTCTACCAGAAATTCGAACCCTAGTTAATCACCATCAATAGCAGCTTCTCGATCTCCTCTCTATGTTCTTCATCACCCTTAATCATCACCACCAACACAACTCTGCCAAGATTCAACACCTCAGAACTCGACCACTGACCCATCCTCAATTGAATTCATCTTCCAAAACCCTAACTGCAACTTCAAATTCAATCTAACCCATCTCTTGGTTCAATTTCTCCTCAAGAAAGATCAATTCGGATGGTAATTCTCGATCTAAGTCCTCACAACAAACCCTTGATTCCTTCAGCCCTTTCTGTCTTAAGAACCCTAACTTGTAAATACATCTCGGATCTTATAATTTCGGCTTCCAATTCTTTGTCTTGATTCAGATTTAATCAGTAGCAAAGGCTGCTGTTCTTCCTTCTATTTTCAGGGAAATGTAATAACACTGAATGATTGAGAGAACTCAGCGAAGTAAATATGTCGATTTAGGGTTGGGTAATTTGAGGTTGGATTGTTACACCCCAGGGATAGGTACCACCATCTAAATGATAAGGGGTACTTTGATGACAACCCCCCTTAGCCTTGACTGGGCCTGGCTTTAGTACTCCTCCAAATTGGGTTGCCCCTTAACCTCAACTGGGCTCCATATATCAATCGCCTGTAAAATGACCTTTTTGCCCTTTTTGCTCAAATTGGGTGATTTCTTCTTCTTTTCCTCCGTGCGACTCCAAGGTAGCTATAAAACTCAAAACAAGCGTAAAATACATAATTTACAAGAAAAATAGCAAAGAAAGCATAAACAATAGATAGTAAATAGGATGTATTCTACACCCTATCACCTATGGGACTTGGTGACATACTTGAAAGCATGATATCATCTTTTTAGAATCAGTGGTTCGTTATATTTGATCATACTTTTCTAGATATATAGCAATGCCGGCAAGCTCAATATGAATACAGGGTAATTGCAGTCTCCAATTGGTATAGATGTTATATTGGCTGTGTTAGGGACATAAAGTGAGTGTATATGTTACATTGTATTTTGCTAGGCTATGGAAGTGTTAGGAATCTTTGGATGTGTTGGTTTCATATCCGTCGGTAATTTTTTGCCAAGATTTTTGTTGTGTATTTTGTTGCGGAAGTGTGGTTTTCGCCGTCTAAGATAGTTTTTCGTGTTTTTGCATTTGTTAGAAATTCAACGTTTTCACATGCAGGGATGTTTAACTGCCGGTATATATATGTTTCAAATAGCTATCAAGGTTCCTTATGAAACAAACCTATTCCAGCCCTGCTTTGTTAGGTAATTTTGGAAACTCAAGTATAGTATGTGGTTAGCGGTGTATAAAAGTCTCCACTATTACAATAGGTATTTGAACGAGGTTTTCTCATCTTGGTCCATGTATAATACATTCTCTCTGCAATGTGATTTTTCGTTGTTGTATCATTCCAGATGTTAGATGTTGAGTGTCTGATTAGTTCACCCACTTGGGTTCATTTTTTTGTGTGGAAAGGAAGACAAACTATCCATCGGATGTTATATTTTCACAAAATATATGCACTGTTTGTTTTAGATAGATGTTGATTACGAAATTCTTTGGCTGTTTTGCGTTTTTTGCTCGGTTGAAAGAAATTCAGCGATGTTTTGATTTTCTTGGCTCGATCTTACATGCCCGGACTCCACATGACAATATTATAACTAGGTTTTAAGTTTTTAGCATTGCTAGCCTTGTTGTTTCCTTGGGGTAAAAGGGTTGATGTTAAAAAGTTTTATGAAGAGAGTAAGAAAATGTGAGGTGTTAATTTCATAAATGTCAGTTTTCTGTTTCAGAGTAAGGGGGTGTAGGCTCAGTAATATTTGCACCAGCTTGGTACTTTAGCCACTCACAGTTTCAGGTGGATTTCGAATTTGGCGAGGTATTACTTCCATTCTCTGTCTCAGAGTTTTTCCTAAATGGTTTTTCAACCTGTAATTTTTTAATTCTAATAGGATTAAAGCGTAAGAATTGCCAGCTACAATCTGTGAAACACGTAGGGATAAATTTGAGGAGCTTGGTTTTCATCCAAGATTTATATTGTGCTATGAAGATTATTACTCCTTGATAACAACCAGGAAATGGCTAATGTGGTTGCTATAAGCTCAGTTGGCAATTGATTGTATTTGGTATACTCAAATGATGGTATTTATTAACATAACTTAATAAATTAATAAAAAAAAAATCAAATATGTAGAAAAGAAGGTTAATAATTTATTTTAAGTTGTTTGGCTTTCATTTTCTAAATATTTGCAGTCCAATGCACGAAAACTCGGCGTTTCGTGGTGATTTTCTTACATTTCAATGAAAAATATTAATGAACTTGGTTATATGGACGACAATTTTGTGATTTCTCAATAAGAATAAGCTCTGTATATGACCACTCTCATTTATCTCTATAATCCTTATCATGCATGACTTTTACTTATGGTAGTGTTTCTTATGTGATTTTAACAAATATACAAAGACTAAGGCTACTCATTTAAGAATTTAAGCCAAATGCAAGGTGTGCCTACCTTATTAACTTCAGATATCAATTTTTTTTTTTTCTTTTTTTTTGGGGTGGGTGGGGGTGGGGGTGTTGAACTAATTTTTTACACTATCTGCATATTGGGATTGGAAAAGATGATACGATATTATA
Source organism: Papaver armeniacum (assembly GCA_023531295.1). Lineage (NCBI taxonomy): Eukaryota > Viridiplantae > Streptophyta > Magnoliopsida > Ranunculales > Papaveraceae > Papaver > Papaver armeniacum. Next base: position 512,979 of record JAJJWW010000560.1, read on the forward strand.
TAAACAGAATGCTAGACCTAGAGTATTCTCTATCTACTCGAGGATTCCCAGGCAAAGCTAGGCCTTCTATGCTGGCATGAAAATCAATGGAATTGAAACTGAATCACCCCGTCCTCATTAAAGCACTTGCAAGGAGTCAGAGTTACTATGATTATGATCCAGAAAATCATTAGAATTGAAGCCACTGTCGAGTATAGAGATGCATGTACATTGTCGTTGCCATGGTAAAATGGGGTTTGTTTTTCTATGAAAGTTCTCCTTCTTCTGCTTAAAGTATGATCCCTGTATTTTCATTTTGGCCTCTTTCAGATGGGATTCTTCCCGAAGGTGGCCATGTTCACATAATTTTACTGTGGTTTTGGACTATTCATTAAATTTCATTTGATTTTGCTCCAATGCAGAATATAGTTTATGCAATTTTTTTTTGGTTACGTTAGAGGTTTTCCCCGAAAGATTAATCTTTATGTTGGAGAGTAGAATGACATTTCAGATAATATCTTTTTGATCCTGGAGAGATATTCTAGATGGCTTCACTATCATGGTTTCTAACTCCATGAAGATACAATTGTACAGGTTTCTCCAACCTAAACAGTTTTGTCACTATTGTTTGCAGACAATGATGCAGTTGAGGAATCTATATGGAACATGCAACCAACAATTTGATCCAGATGATAAAAATGATGGTTGCTGAGTGGTTTCATCAGCAGATGAGTAAAATTGGACAGATCTCTGACGTTGATAATTTGGGTAGTTTATTTTTCTCAATCATCATGGGCGCATACCTATTAGTGTTCGAATTCGTCCAAATGTCCACTACTTTGAATTGAAAGGTGACAAGCTTTCAATTATTCATCGTCATTAAAAGGTGTAAAAATTCTATTGTGTGAAGTTTGGTTAGATGAAAGATGTTCTATTTATGACATAATTTACATCCAGAAAGGTCATGAAATCCGTAGAGATGGAGCAAATCTCTGCGTTATTCTCCCTGGCTTCAAAAAGCTTAACCATCTCTCTGGATTCAGTAAGTTTTATTGATTTGTCTTTTTCTCATTTAATGCCACACTTTTTTTTTTCACTTTGTGGTATTTGTAGTGTTTATATCTATTTTCACCTTACTTTCATCAAGAATTGTTCATTTCATGTATTTAAAAATCTAAATGATTCGAATACGTAACATTAAATTATAGATAGAAAGTTTTTCCATAATCTAATTCATTTACTTAAATCTATTTCACTACAATGAAATCGGTAATGATTCCATGACTGTAATGTAAACCAAAACGTTTTAGTTGTTTTAGTTATGCTCTCTTCTAGCTGGTGTTGAACGTATGAAGGATACATCTTTATTTTACTTGCAGGTAAATGTCAGATTTGTGGATCCATATGCAAGGTAGCATTCATCTTTAGATTTGGTTTCAACTGCTTATAGTCTTTGATCTATAAAAGACTAGGTTAGCTATTTTAAACTATCAACTCAAAACAATAAGCGTTAATATTTCCAAATCATGAACGATGAGTAATTTGTGTTTTTTATTTTATGTTGGGACATTTCGTTTCAGTTTCTTTTATTTCATTAATCATGAGTTTTTTCCTACAAAAAATCTTCTTATTGTATAATGCATGCTTTGTTCTTAAAGCACTAAATGGTGACACCAGGTAGTGTTCTCTTCATTCTTCAAGAAAAGGTAAAAAAGCTGATCAATGTAAGTTGCATATGAGGTTATTTTTGTAAATATTGGTAATATGGACTGATGACTTTAACACTACCAGATGAGGACCTGTTAGTGTTATACTTGGATTTGGAGCAGCGTCAGGTATACTCTTTCCTTGCTATCCTCAAATCTTTTAAACAAACAACTCTATGTATTGTTGTCTTAGCTCAAATGGCAGAGCACATGGTTTCACCCATGTGGTTGTGGGTTCGACTCCCACAGATGGCATAATTATTTGAATTAGTACCAATATATAGTATGGCATAGGTTTACATGTGATCATGTCATATATCATCTACGACAAGATTTGTGGCTGCGAATATATTTGCCACTATAGCAAGAAAACATAGCCAAACTTAGACCTTAACATAAAAAAACATAAAAGTAATGCTTCTCTTCATCTGTGATGATAAATCACTGAGTGTAATTCCAAACCAGTAAAACTGGAAACCCAGTTGAACTGCAACATCACAGTGCCAAGTAACTTAGCCACCATTATTACGAGGTTTTCTCTCTTACCATTTTCTTTTAGTATTTGCCATTACTGAAAAACAAGTTTTTGTTCATACTTTTAGTCTCTGGATGCATCTTAGGATTGAGAAAGTTCTACCTGCTGTTTCTACGTTTGTCGAAAACATACACTATGTGCCCTACTGCTAGGATGTATAAATCTTGGTCAACCATTTTCTTCGGTCACAAAACGATTTAGCGTCATAAACTAATGTTTCATATACCGAGGACCTACGTAACCGAATGCAATATGCAACATATTTTGACCATAATCTCTCCCAAACTGTACCGACGATTTTATTATTCGCAGAAGAAACCATTAGAGAAAAGGGAATCGATTTTTCAAGGTTACTTATTCTCTGTTTAATAATATTTGATAGATGTCCTCTTTATCTATGTATGTATAATTATTATCAGTTTTATTGCCAATTTATTGTGTAAAGAATTATGAACCACATGCATACAATGTTGTGATAAGAGTTCTTCTTTGGAATTGTAGATATGAATGGTAGTCTAAAGCTTATGCACTATGTAGTATTTTTTGAGAATGAATTTTATAGACAATGAGGATGGGAGCTGAGAGTAGGTTACATCTCATAGAAGAAGCTGGAGAATAGCCGGAAATGGAACTCACTCCAAAGTTGTCCGTCAAATTGGCATTTTGCAATAGCAAGGATAAGACAAAAAAAAAAGGGCATGCTCCAAAAATAATTTTATAAAATTTTGTCAATTAAATTGATATTTTGCAATAGAGTTAAGAGCGTCCAAAAGTAAAGGCTCTTTACTTTGGGATTTTTTTTTGTAAGATGCGTAGAGTTGCAAATAAAATAGTGCACTTCATTTGAAGTATTAAAAAATTAGGTTATATGAAAATTAAAGCAAATAGATGTTTAATAATAAAAGCAATCTGTATTATAATATCTAATTCGCGGCAACAAGTACGTAGAAATAAATACTACAAGTTGAATGGGTATGCAATCAAAGTACTCACAATTAAAATAAAAAAAAGACGCACGAAGATGTAACTATGAGATGTCTTTCACAATCTATTGGTATTGATATTGCAGAGCCAGCTAAATTTTAGGGAGCAATATATCATTTAGGTTATCTCAAGTTATAGAGGAATGACGGAACTTTGGTTTGAGCGTGACTCTAAACATATAATCATGGCCCTTTATATACTTTTTTGGTTTGACTGAGATTAGTTGTTAATTAGAAAGTTGTATAAATATTTTGGCTTCCGTACACTTTAGGTTCTCCCATATTTTTAGAGAGAGTAACACAGTGGAAGATTTGTTAACAAAGTGGAGTGCTTCCTTTGAATCACAATAGTATCAAGCCATGGTAGGAACAAATATCTTTTACATTCTTATAAATTGATTGCTTCTGTAAATATTTTTTTATTTTATTTATTTTCTCTATTTTTCCTTTTAGAAGGTCATATTTCGTTGCCCCTTTGTTTAGTTATTTTTTTATCAATATAATCTTCTTATCAGTTTGCATAAAAAAAATGTTGAAGCACAAAAAAAAAAACTTTTGATCTGCTTTACAAAAAGAAAAGAACTTTGATGAGGTGATATGCATTTAATTAATCATGAAAGCTTAATGGAAAAGATAATGACAGACGATAAACTGGTGGTGTTAGTGTGGCGATATCATTTCTTTGCGGAATTTCCTGCAAGGTAATTGTTTCCATGTGGATGCCCATTTCTCCTATACCATTATAAAAGCATCACACTAAAGATTGCATCACATTTTTCTATGCTTTGCGCACCCATATTTATAACGTAAGCAACAAAAACAATTTATGTTTTTCTGATATGGTCTTGTAATAAAAAAAATTTACGTAGTGCGGGTTGTGCAACGCTTGACAAGCCGGCGTAAAAACTATGTTATACTTTTATGAGATACTCTCTAGCCGACCTGGTACTTGCTACTGGAAAAGGTTTTGGATTTGGATTTGGATAATAGGAACAACATCCGTAGCAATCAAACATTCCTCACAAATTGGGTTGAGATGAACAATATCTATGTGGTTTGTTTTACATCAATTATAGACAGTCAGGTCTTTTCCATCATTAATTATGCTACCGTGTAAGCCTAAATTATTTAAGTATAATTAGATCTTACATATACTAGAACTGGTACATATCTAACCCGAACTAAAAGTATAAAAGTTATTTAATGCGTTTTACGATTTGCTCTACGGTGTAAGCCTAAACTATGTTTACTAAATGGAGAGGTTGAGCGGCCCCGGTGATACCTAGTCTTTTGCATAATAAGTGAAACCTATAGATGATTAACTCCTCCTTACATAATGATCCGTAAATCATATGTATGTAGTGCGAAACTACTAACTAATCTCTCCCTTTTTGTAAAATTTTTTTGGAAAAAATGCGAAAACTGTGGGATCGTAATGAATTCCAACAAAAGATACTTCAAGACTAAAGAAATACATATCAACTTTTAATTTAGATGATGTCACTTTTAAAGAGTAAAAAAAATATACTTAATGTCTCATCTAGGAGATATTAAGATACAAGCATCCCCTACATATTCCCCATCCACTCTCCCTAGAAAGATAATCAATTAAGCACAAGTTCAAAAAGAACTCTTCCTCATTTGATGTCATTCCCAGGAGAACAACATGAGTGACCTTACTTTAATAAATAAGGAATTATCGGACATTAACAAATCACACGGACTTGTATCCTAAAACATCGACATAAATTAATCTTAACGCCAATTACGAACAAGGAGACAATTTAAATTATACTCCCTCCGTCCCTATTATATAGGCGGAATATTGGATTTTTCTAGTCCCACTAAATAGGAGGAATTCTAATTCCAATAAGACTTTTGACATATATGCCCTTATCTATGTTGTATGGGAAATTGTAGTGAGAATAAGACAAAGGGTAAAAACAAGAAAAACATGAAAATTTATGAAAACCAAAGAATTTCTTAAATGAAGAGATTTCACCTTCTCCGCCTATATATTAGGGACGGAGGGAGTATAACTCAACATAACAAAAAAATATCACAGAGTTAATCATGCAGTAATTACAGAAAAGTGTGACCGCGAAGAGATCAATACTATAGAAATTTCCCACAAAGTTTATTCTACTTTAGTCAGTAATACAAGAATTCATAGATTTAACTTTTGAGCATATATGAGATATCAATTCATCCATAAAAACTAAAGGACACATATCTCATAATACTTTGCAATACAAATAACCAATAAAGATTAAATACTCCAAGTTCATCTTCCAAAAACTTTTGAATTTAAATAAATAAACCTAAAAACTTGCAAGATGAAAATCGTTAGTAATAGCTTGTGTACTCACAAGATATGCTATACCAAATCCTAGTTATCCTTCTAGAACACAAGAATAAATTATCACAAGAAGTTTCTTATTAAATAAACAGGAAAAAAAAAACTAGATTCTTCCAGAATTTTCATTGGTATTGAGACCCTTGAATTTATCATCAACTGTATCCATGAGCTTTTTAAAGAAAATATCCTCATTGAGAAGATCACACACATGCGATTTCATGAGAACAAGGTTAGCAAAAACCTTTTTCAACTCAGTTCGCAACATGTCTAGACCTTTTAGCGTTTCAACTCAGTTCGCAACATGACATGAGTTAATGATGATAGTTTATCAATGAGATCTTTAAGCCTTATAATGATCAAATTCATGTTACCTTGTTCGATTGTTTCATTGATGAGTACATTAATTTTCTCAGAAGGTGTATGAGTGTCCTTACGAACCCATATTTGTGAAGGATTTACTAAGTTCTTCTTTAAACGATTTTGCGTACTATATTTTTGACATATTCGAATATTCGTGGACCAAGCAGAAATGACATTCATAGAAGCAAAATTGCCTGAATATGTTTTCACCCTAAGAGGTTGATAGGATTCGAAAAATCCTATTTGTAATAACCGCAATCGCACGGTTTCTAACTAGTAGACAGAGGCAAGTACGGGTCAAACCCACAGGGAGCGGTTACTATTAACTAATAACAAAAATTAACGAATCATATTCAATATTCCAAAATGTACGAAACTATGCAAGCAAAATAATAAATATGTAACCAAGAATGTGAAGGTGTTAAGGATGTGGGAATCCGTTGTGAAAAAGCGGGGGGTATAACAACTACACCCAAAAATTCATTCAACAATCTGTATGGACAAACTCCAATATTATTCCGAGAGCACCATGTTATAAAGCGATCTCTATCAAGAAAGATATCAAAGAGTTATATCTCTTTTTCTCAAATTAATCAGCAAATCAAACAAATAGAAATCTATGATCCGATTGATGAGAAATACTTGGACGGTACAAAAGACCAATGCCCAATTTTCAATCAATTTATATCCAATAATTAAAGGTCAGATTTACCAATTAATTGAACTACGCACAACCTGTGATATTTCAATTATATAAAAATATAATGCGGAAAAGAAATAACACAGACACCAGAAATTTTGTTAACGAGGAAACCGCAAATGCAGAAAAACCCCCGGACCTAGTCCAGATTTGAGCACCACACTGTATTAAGCCGCTACAGACACTAGCCTACTACAAGTTAACTTCTGAGTAGATTGTAGTTGATATCCCTAACCAAGTCTCACACCGATTAAGGTACAGTCGTGTTCCTTACGCCTCTAAAACCATGCCGGATTCTGCGCACTTGATTCCCTTAGATGATCTCACCCACAACTAAGAGTTGCTACGACCCAAAGTCAGAGACTTTTAAACAAATCTGTCTCCCACAGATAAGTCTATTCTGATAGATAAAGATGTCTCCCACAGAAGTACCTATGAACTTTTTTTTCTCCGTATTTTGATAAATCAAGGTAAACAGAAACCAATTGATAATCCGGTCTTATACTCCCAAAGAGCAGCCTAGAAATATCAATCACCTCGCAATAACTTAACTATATGGTAGTAGAAGAAGTTACTGCAGAATCACAAAGAATGAGATGAAGAGCTTTGTGATTACTTTTTATATCTTACCTATCATAGATAAATCTCGAGCGAATCTTAGAGAAGATAATACTCAATACGATAGAACAAGTAAGATCAGAATATATGCAACTACAGATAAACTAGTTGTATCTGGCTTCACGAATCCCAAATGATGTCTTCTAGTCGTTAACCTATAATGGTTTTGGAAAAACCTAGGTTAAAGGAGAATCGACTCTAGTCGCAACTAGGGCACAGGAAAGTGCCGTGATTAGGTTTTCCAGTTATTAAAGTTCTCCCTTATATAGTTTTTCAAATCAAGGATTGATTTCAATCAAAGCTAAGATAGCTTAGTAACAAAGCATTCAATATTCACCGTTAGATGAAATCCTGATTTAAGATTCAAGCTAAGTTTGATTAAAGCCAAAGCAATATCTCTCCAGCGTTAGATGGTCTTAGCTTGTTACACACAAATGAAATATACCTTCATTTAGATATGGGTAACCGTACCTAAACGTGTATATTGAGTTGGCTCAATAATAGTTAACCGAAGTTAGCCATATGAACACTTTTGTATTTACCACATTCATCTAACACTTTCAGATCAACTATGATGATCAATCAATCTTGAACCAATTGAAAAAAAATCGGATTGATTCGTAATCGTACAAAGTACTTATACGGAATCAATTCATGAACATTAAGCCATGGTTTGCAAAGATTGCATTCTTTAATTCATAAATGTATTTGTTCATAAGTATGAAAAAATTTACTTATCCGATTTTAGAACCTAACCACTAAGTTTGCAAACAAGTACGCAAACTATAGCTTCCGGATTTAGGTCTTGTCCAGCCGTTTGCAAACCGGTACGCAAACTGTCGTCCCGGGCCTAACTCTAGTAGAACCGTTCGCATACTAGGTATGCAAACAAGGTTGCCGGACTAACCGTTCACATAATAGGTATGCAAACAAGGTTCTCGGACCTGAATCACACCAAAAAAGTTTGCATACTAGGTATGCAATCTGTGTTGTATGCAGACAAAGGTTTTTGTTCTAAACTCCCATTTCAATCATTGAAAAATCCTTAGAAGACGACAATAGCTGTCTCAGACAAACTATTCGCTTCAAGTAATTTTCAAGTGATCGAATGATCAATATGAAATTTTCCAAGTCGACATCAAATGATTGTCTCACACAAATCATGTAAGATGTTTCAAGGCAATTTCCACATGATCATCTTTTGACTTAATATTTAGTTTCCAACAAATAAATTGTTTCCAACTAAACTCGTAAAGAATATGATGAACGTAGCTAAAGCAAAAAGCTTCCAACACATATTTCGAGAAATATATAAGCGAGTTAAACTTAGCTCGAAATATCAAATATGTATAATATGAAAGTCTATATAGCTATACGACTTAGTCTCATTAGGAGATAGAATAGAATAGACTTATGAGTGTTAGATAAGTTTTAGTCTCCACATACCTTTTGTTGATGAAGTTCCTCCAAACTCTCCTCAGTAGATCTTCGTTTTCAATCAATGAACGCCATGAAGTCTAAAGCTCAACTACACATTCTATCCTAATCCGAGACATATCTATAAGTAGACTAGAAATCAAGACTTATAATTTTGATCAACTAAACTTGACAAACAAGCTTTAGATAGCAACGCTTGCAAGTTTGACCGAGAAGTGATCTAACATGTTTTACGCAAGTTACTTGTATTCAATCACAAAGGGTATTGACACGGAGGATATTTCGTTTAAAATTTCGACAATAACTATCAAAAAATTGTTTGCTCTCACCTAAACATAGAACTATTAAACACTAGATATACATGGCATAACTATTCAATCGAGATTGATAATTCGATTATTACTAAGGTTCAATGTATTCTTCTTTTAATCTAACGATGGACTGCATAGAACATGCAAAACTATCGATAAAATAACACATTGACAGAGAGCCAAAACCATTACATTATAACATATAATACGAAAACCCATTTATTTAGAACACAAGCAGCATAGTCTACAAGTTCATACTTTCACCCTAACAAATATTTAGCAAACCATGGAGAAAAGAAAATTTAAACTAAACCACTCCACCCCTCGAACCGCCGTCTCCTTTCTATAGGATTTACCGGGCAGATGGAAAAGGAACAAATATTCTCAAATGGAAAGTGACAGATTTTGTATCAATTATAATAATGACCAAGATAAATTATTGTCATATGTTATGTATTCCATCACATATTTCTACTGCATGAAAACTTCTCAGTACACTTTATAAAGTAACTAGAAGTTGACCCGTGCCGTAACAGCCCGACCCCTAAAATAATAAAAAAGTTCACACGTCAATTTTTTGTTACTATATAAAGGGATAATTGTTTTCCATTCTTTTTCATTATTATTTTTTATTTTATATTATAGCCGAGCTTATTTTAACACTAAAAAATGAAGCACAACTTTCATAACATAGTGTTACTTGTGTCATAACGACACTGAATAAACATTCCACACTACTACATTGACCAACTGCAGTACCACCGCCAGAACCACCCATTACCACTACCTTTTCCACCAGCATGACTACCGTCACCGTCTCCATGCACCATCACTCACAAACACCACCCAGACTATCCCGAATATCTATTTGAGTAAATATTAACGAAATTGTTTAATGGGAGTACTATTAAGATAATTAATAAAAAAAATTATCTTGAGGGATTAATAAAATTCTTATGATGAGAAACGCTGATCGCTGTCGTAGGTGTCAAAAATAAATTACACTTTCTTACTACTCAAAATATATAATGAAGCAAGGGCAAGAAAGGATCGTTCCCACGGAGAGGTCTTGGTTGTCAATATGTTTCGGTATCTTATAAGTAACACAGGGTTTTCTGGTTTTTATAAACGAAAATAAAATAAAAGCAAAACAATAAAAAGTAAACACGCAAATCAAGGATGAGAAAGTATTGGTCATGGATTTCGTTTTCATTCACAAACATGTTTTGAACACAATAACTAGAATTGATATTTTAATCTCAACTTTTATCAAAGGCCCTAGAATACCTTGATCGCAAGAATATCCCACTAATCTCCTCTTGTCATCAACAAACACATTAAAAGATGCGAATATGAATTCTATCTAAAGGAACAACCTAACATGTAAAAGCATTAATCAAGTTTAATTCCCTAGATGTGTTAAGTACTATGAAATCAGGCCAATCAAAGCAATCGAACGTGTAAAAGCACTAATCCGATTTAACAAAGGTTATGGTTCACATAAGATCATAAGAATATATCACTACAAACTATAATCTTGTTTATGCTACTTGCAATCAGGAATTATCACTTTTGCGTATAATAACCCTAATCTAGCAATAAAGATGAAAGCAAACTCAATCGATTCTCGACTCAACTAAACAAGCATTCAAATCATGTAACAATATTAATGGTGAATCATAAACGATAATATGAGAGAAAACTAATTTATTGCACAAAAATTCATGTTTGGAAATCCAACTAATTCATAACCAAAAGAAAACTCTAGCTCATATTCATGGAGTTCATAACAAGAAGAAAGAGAAAAGATTTCATGTTGTAAACCCTAGAACACAAAGTAGAGGCAAAGATAAAAAAAAGATATCCCATAGTTCTAAAAGTCTTTCCTTTAAATAGCTCTCTTGTTTCCAAAATTAGGTCTAATCTTCAAAAGTCCACTAGATAGAAGTCCACCAAGCCCATGTGTGAGGAAAACCCATGTGAAAATATGTCCCAAAAGAGGTCGACGGAAAAATGGTATTGTGGCCGGAAATCGGCCGGAATCCGGCACCGGAAAGTAGCTCAGGTGACCGGCAAAGTCAGACCAGTCACCGGTCAACTGGGTCAAATCGGTCAAAGTCTAGTCAACCGAGTCAACTTAGAGTCAGACCGAGTCATGTGAGTCAGAGGCTGAGTGAGCCGAGTCAAAGTCTAACTCAGTAGCTGACTGGTTTTGGCCAAAGCTGTTTTGCACAGGCCTCACCCTCTGTTGCGCCATCATAATGCATTAGTCATTTCAATCCCAACCATAATGGCCTGCACACTTCTCTGTCACTTCCAAAAGTCAGCTGCATTTGCACTAACCTCCTAGTCTATTGCAACATGACATCACAAATTGCTCCACTGCATCTCAGCTCAATTTTCTTGCTCAGCTCAGTCCAATTCCATCCTTGCCTTGTCCACCATTTCCATGATCAGCTGCAACACAGACTCGTTCTTCTTCCCTGTTTACACAACACTACCATCTCAAGCTCCAACAGAAGCTCTTCATTGCATTACGCCACAACACCACAAAACTATGCACCTGCACTTCAACCTCCACAATCCTAGTACCACCATCTATGATTGCGATACAAATCTGCAGCTTTACCAGTCCATAATTCAATCACCACCAGCTCCATATGCACTCCAATTCTTTGTAATCATTCATGGCAATACACACACAGAACTCAACCCTTGAATCTCTTCACCTGAGTCATCAGTCAATATCAATCAAACCTAGAACATCGAATTGTACTTCACAAACCACCAACATTTCACGCCTTCCATTTCATTTCCGCAAACATTTCAACAGAACACGGTACCACCATCTGTAAGACAGCCACTATACCTGTAGCTCCATCTCTGACCATTTCGGCAGCAAAGTAGCATCACTAGAGCATCTCCGCACGAGCACATCCACCAGTACCACTGCCACCTTCCATACGCGCCTGCACTGTCTCCATTCTCAGCTGCTCCATTGCACATCTGCAGTTTGAACTTTCTAATTGTACCAGTTGCTCACTCAGCTTCAGTGCAGCTGCAATTACAGCTTGCCCTCAGCTCTGCCATAGCCCATCATCAATCATTTCCCTGTAAGCTCTATCACTTTCCACTGACTCCATTTCAGTTCATCCAGCAGCACCAGCTCTGCCTTCCTACCAGCTTCACCACAATCTCTTCCTGAGTTGTTCTCTATGGCGCCAGCACCTGCAACTTCACATACACAGCACCAAATCCACTTCCTTAAGCCCACAAAAGCAACATCCTCCATAACTCAAACACCATCAGAGCCTTGAAGCTCAAACCCAACAGCATCAGATGCTCATAATGCTCCAATTCTTCCATCTCAGGCACTCGCCAACAACAGAACCACATCCATTAGCATCCTCAGCTTTGTTACTTGCAATTCCAGCTCTTCCCCTGCAATTTCATTCACAGTCGGTGCATCAACTAATAAAACTTGTGAGCCACCAGATTCAATATTTTCTTGAGACACGGTTGTGCTTCCTCTTGCTGCAATTAATCCCATGGAACTCAACTCAGTCGCCACAAACCATTGTCACTGCATTTCATACACAACCTAGCTTCTCAGCTTTAACACTCCATTCCAAGTTCATTACCAATTCCTGGCTCAAGACCCATCTCCTGCAAAATGCATCCGCATCTTGTGCTTCCACCTGAACCATTTAGAACTGCACATTCATCTTTGTTTCAGTCTAATTGCACCACCACAGTCTCCATTCTCGTTGTAAACTCGAATCGGAAAACACCCATTTCAGCTCAAGAATAAACCACAGCTGCAATCAAACCACAGCTCCAGCCATTCCATCTGCAATTCATTCAAACTCTTCCATGACAGCATCAACTCCAGTTTCTTTCTCTGTTAATTCCCAAATTCAGACATGACTCAAACCATTTCAGCTGCAACCCTATGCAAAGCATTGAATCTGTGTATCACCTCCATTCAGCATAAGCTAACCCCGGTTCAGTCCCAGACCACAGCACCATCTTAGTTCTTATCTCCAATAGAATCCACAATCAACATCATCATATTCACATCTCAACAGAGACAGCTTCAATTCAGACTTCTCCTTTCTTCTGTCTTTCACACTAATCCCATGAATATCAGCACCACAACAAAACCCTAATCTCAATCGTGTTCAAACTCAATTCGAACCCTAAACCCATTTCTGCTTTAATTTCTGCTGTAAATTTGATTCTCAAGCAAAACCCATCTCTAACTCCTCACTGAAAACACCAGCAACACAGAATATTCTCATAATTCATAACATGAGTACCTTCCTTTTTATCTCAGATTCAGAAACCCTCATTCTCTGGATCTTAATTTCCAATTCTTCTCCCTATTTTATTATCAACACAGTTTATCATCTCCTTTATTTGATCCAACATCAGAGCCTTAATTTCCATCGTTCAAACACAAACCCCATCTGTTTCTCGTCTCCCTTCCTCTTTACAAACCTCCATCCTCTTTACTCTCTCCGAATCTCAGACGAAATCTGATTGAGATTTGAGAAACGGATCTGAATAAGGCATGTGTAGGAATTGAAACGGATATAGGCACCACAAATTTGGATAGGGGCCACCTGAGAATGACAACATTTTCCATTTAACTGTCGGTTCTGCGAGACTGACAGTTCAACTCAGTTAACAGATTCTGAAACTCTGATCCGCTTCAAATGCTCGCAGCCTCTTCGTACAATGTCGGAATGATCTCATTCTTTTGCCAATGGCTTCGTCTTTTCTTTGTCTTCAAGACAATGATGACTGGAAATCCTCCATTTGAACGAGTTTCACTAGGTCTTTGGCCCTTCTTCACTTGTGAATTCACTTTTGTAGCTATTTTCACTTCTTTTTGGATGATTCACCTAATGAATGACAAATACAAGAAACCAAACGTAATATACAATAATTTGCAAGAAGATCAACAATTACTAACATGGAATTGGCACCAAATATATGTAAATAAACCACTTATCAAACGCATGAGACAATAATGATGTATACAGTCACAAATTAAGACTATTGGATGAATTTGTAAATTTGAATCTTACACGCAACTTATAAACACTTACGTAAAGAACCATTGTTATATCTTCTTTCTAAACAAAACTTGAGGACGATAGAAAAAACAATTGATGAATTGAGACAAATATCAAATATCGAGGATGATACCAAATCATCAAGGAAAGAAGGCTGAGTGGAAATATGTTATTAGATTTTTGTTCTTTTGTCTCCATAGTCTATCTCTCCTTTCCAAATTTATTTCTGATTTAGGTTTGCTCAAAAGTAGGTAACTAAATTTTTTTAATCCACTTGTCCCGCCGGATGTGAGTGAAAGAATCAATTGTGTAATTTTTTGGGAATGTAGGTTTATTATTTTCAGTCGATCAAAATTTCCCCGCTTTGCTTTTCACTTTTGAAATGGAGAAATGAGAATATGTAATGCATTATTTCTCAATTAAAGCATGTATTCATAGGATCGACCACAACTGTGGATTTATCATTGTAGTGCAAATCAAGATCGCTCTCTATGTCAACTAACTTATCTCAATTTTTTTTTTTATAATACAGAACAAAGGAACATGAAAAAAAAATCACCTAGCTAAGATATAACTTGTTTGGTAACTAGTACGACTCAATAATAAGTTATTTTATTGTGCACTAGTTTTGACTCATATCGTTCGTTTGCGGTTATTATATAACATGAAATTCTAGTGTTTCTTTAATTGTCATATATATTTTAACCGAGTTTGTCTTACCATTAAGACGATCAAACACATCTTCTTTGCTTTATAATGTTAACCGGATGCCGGTGTCACTGTAGTACAGTAGTAAAATCACTGGGTGATGATACATGTGACCTGAGTCCGAAACTCGCCAGCACCAAATTCTTTACTGATAAAAAAAAAGTTAACCGATTTGTGGCGAACATAATTAATAGAATATAAAACTATTTACCATCACCCACCACCACTAAAAATCACCCGAATACCACTTATTCCCCCACCACCACCGCTGCCACCCCCTCAGCTAGGGGTTCTTTTAATTTTTAATTACAATCGACATGTATAAAGTTTAGATTGAACAAACTTGAGTCGTCAATTAATCTATTATATGTTTTCTTTTCTTGTCTTTTAATCAATTTTATTTTACGGTGGTGGTATTCACCTCCATATTCTCCACCTCCCTACTTTTCTCCCTCCAATCTAAACCCCACATCTTGGAAATGGTGAACCCCATGAGTACCTGAATGTGATTCAAATTTTAGATGTATGGTGTAGATTGGAGGGAGCAGAGTATGGAGGTGTAAAATAGGGATACCATTTGGGTGATCCAGCGAGCATGATCATATTGTATAATATGATTTGGTATCATTCGTCAAAATATTTGGTTTTTGTCCTTACCAATCGTGCTAAAAACAACCAACTACATCTTTCACAATTCGATGTTGCATGTTTTGCACAAAACTATTATTGTCTACTACTATTCACCAACACCCACCACCATAAAAACCAGCCACCGCCACTATTTCTCCACCACCGGTAATGTTACCGCCTCCACCACTCACAAACACCCGCCACCGTTTCTACGACCCATTACTTCTTCCACTACCACCATCAAAATTAACATAATTTTTAGTAAAATTATATTGATAAAAATATGTATTTATTAGATTAATTAAGGGGACATTTATAATATAATTTAATTAATCACTTATTATGAGAAATTAATGGGGCACTAATTAATAAAACATTTAAAATGGTTAAGCTGAACAAACCCGTTTATTTTTTTCCTAGAAAAATCTTGACCACTCTTTATCTAGGCTAAGTTAGTCGAGCTTTGTTTTGCATTTTAGATAATAAATTCCTCTACCTTCACACCTACTAATATCTTTGAAAACATATCTTCATTTTTGGATGGTCCCATCATTATGTTGACCCAATTCTTCATGCAATAAGTACAAAGAGTTGAAACATAATATTTATGGCGTCACCATAGAAACTTCCCTTATTTACCCCCATTTACGAGCCAAAATTGCATGCATGTAGATCCCATAATACTTAATGAATATATTTCCCTGTCATACACCATCCTGCAAAATCTTTTCTCATTGAATATTGATTTCCCGTTAACAATCTCAATCTGTTCTTATTAATAAATTAATTATCCCAATATACTTTTCTTTTGCATGAGTGTAGCAGGTGCTTGAAGAACTAATTAATGCGGCTGCCTCTAAAAACTCAATTTTATTCATGCTATACGCAAATTCACACCAACACTGTTTTAGCTTCACGTCCGCCATTTATCTTCGGATGAACGGATTTGCTTCTATTTCCTACAAATGACTCAAACCAATCTTATTAATCCAATAAAGAGTCACAACTAGAGTAATATAATTGTGTCGCATTTACGTGCTTATCAGAGGTTTAAACATCCGAATATCAGTCACACCTTTCAAAATTAAATCTAAGATGTCTTGGAGACGACTAAACTGATAGTTTTCCAACCTCAATTTACACTTTCTTTGAACATGTCCTTTAGTGTTGCAATAAAAGCACACTTTTTGTGTTTCAATGAAATCAGAATAAATCCATACTCTTTTTTTGAAGTACTCTTCCTCCTTGGAGACACAATTGTTCTTGGTCAGAGGTATTTAACTGTTCATATCCTGAAAAAATACTAACACTTTGTTTATCATCTTCTGAATGTGATTTTGTTAGCCTTTCTAGATCATCGTCATTTTTAGAAGATATAATCATGGCAGATTCTTTTGATTAACTATCGCAACGTACGTGGAGTAGTATCCTTACTCACATTTTGAAGATTTCCAACACGATGAGCTTTTTAAAACCTGAGTGAGACCCCGAAACAACAATCAACGGTTAGAATCTATTGGTCCATAACTAGTTAATCACTTTTTGTCCACCTCTAGTTTTTCAGGAAAACAAGACCATGAGGACCTGAATTATGTTCTGATTCATGAGGCGCCAAGCCAGGTGACTTGCGAATTGTCGAAGAGGGTCGCCTAAGGCGTTTTGGGCGACCAATTCTAATAGTTACACTAATTTGATGCATATCAATACGTACCATACACATATAGTTGATTTTGCGCATAACAACATTCTAACAAGGCTAACCTTACAACTACAAGATCTCTAATGAAGTCTAAACTATAAAAAGAGAAAGCAGAAAAAAGAAAACACCATAAGCCAAGAAAACACAGTGTAGATGGTGGATTTTCGACAAAGGCTAAAATCGTAAAACCATAATTTTACATACTCCTGATCCAGCAATAAAATGAGTATTGAGGCTCATGTCTCTTATTGAAGCATGAAAGATCATGCCGCAAGAACCTCTGACCAAGAATACTGTCTCTCAGAGTATATGTGGATGTGCAGTCTCTCAACTGAGGCAACGACATATTTAATGAATACTGAGAAATTTCAGTAATTACTTATATATATAATCGAACGATTGGATGACTCCTAGACAACTTTCCTGCTAGTATAGAGCAATAACGTCTCCAGGATGTAACAATGTTTTCCTTGACTATATAAGAGAAATATGACGTTTCAACAAGCTCATAACGATCAATTCTCAAATAATTAATGCTCCTAGACAGCATGCCTGCTAGTATAGAGCCATCAATTAATTATTTCTAATCGTTAAATTCATTAACTGAATATTCAGAAATATTCTACGATCTTCATAATATTTCATTACTTCAATTCGTGGTTCTTCCCAGCAGAATTCCATGGGTTAGTGATAAATATTCAACGTACGGGTATCTGAGTCGCTATCGAGTAAGCCCAACCAAAATGACGCAAGTGTATTCAGCAATAATGCACTAACGAGCACCTGAATGCACGAACGAGCATTCCAGAATATGAAGGAACGATGAAACTATGCAAAATAGGAAGAAAAATAATAATAATAATAAAATATTAGCTAAGGCGATAGGGGACTGGGCCCGTTGACCGGACAGTCATGTCGTGGCCAGTCCCACGCCTAGTTCTTTATTTTATCATATTTTATTATTTTTCCTTGATCTCATTAAAATTCCTTCATTTGAACAAAACTCCTTTGTTTTAAAGAAACTCCTCAGTTTCATGGTGTTTCCTTTGTATCAAGGAAATAATATAAAATTAGGAAAAATGTCACGAGATCGGGTTCACTAGCCGGACGGTCATGCCCTAGTTATGGCCGGTCCCACACCCAGGCCCGTACCTAATGCTTAGGAGACATACGCAGCCGCCTAGGGCCCCCGAATTGAAAGGGCCCCCCCCAAAAAAATCCGTATATATTTGCTACTGTGTATCACCGATTTGAGCAAAAAAAATTTAAGTGGGAATGATATATATGCCCCTACTATCCATGGGCTTAGCACAAATACCCTTATCCATTATGTAAATCTTCCTCCTTTTTTAGAGAGAGATTTTTTAAAATTATAGTACCAGTTAAACCCTCACCGACATAGTGATTTAGATATGTTTTCCACCAAATGAAAATCCATCGATCTTTTTTTTCTATTCTATGTATGCTGCTCCCCCGAAGATAGCCACCACTAACATCTTCATCTTCATCGTCGCCGCCACCGTTGTAACACCACCTCCACTACATCAACACCTCTACTTCCACCGAAATTCATGTACAATGTATACTAGATCATCTCCATAATCAGATCTCATAAAATAATTTTCAGATTTAGAGATTTAAAGTTTGAGATTTCGGTTTCAGGTAATTTTTGAATTCGAAGATTTCCATGTTTGAATCTTTGAAACTTAGGTTATGATTTAGTTATTCTTTCTCTTATGATCTTTGAATCTTACTTTTCTTTGACTTCATCTTCTTCTCCCCATATTATCACGATTGAGAGGTGTGATTTTTAGGTTTCGATATATGGTAATTAAAATTGAGATATAGAATCAAAACCAGGCGATTGGGAGATGTATTTTATCTTGAGAGTATTAGATGATAAAATTGATTTTCATGTTTGTATATTATGATTTCGTAGGTTTTGTCTGAGATTCGGTGTACAAATGTTGGTGTATATTCAGTTGCAGAAAGGGGTTTAGTGATTTGATTGTTGTTGATATTTTGCTTGAAGAAATTTAAATGATGGTGATGGTAGATGTTGTTTGGTAACAAGATGTTGGAAGTGGTGGAAGAAGATGGTGATGATGCTGTTAAAGTTGCTTGAAGGGTTTTGAACAGCAACATCAAGAAGATGAAGCTATGATGTGTTTGTACTTGAATGAGTTCTGGTGGATTTTGAAGTTGCCAATCGGTGAGAAATGAATTGGAGTTGTTGATTGCAACAACTTGTTATGGTGGTTATGAATTCAGGGTAAGAGTTAAGATGGTTTTGTTGTTACTTATTCATGCTAGTGATGGGTATTTGTTATATGAATGATTATAGGGTGTGATCATTACTGCCTGTATGAATGATATTACATGGTAAGAATGGTGCTGAGAGCTAGTTCTGTAGGTGATTCAATGGGTTGGTTATGAAGCTACGGGATTGCAACAAAAGAGTGGACTGAAATTATTTTAGATGTTGGTTCTGGTGGTTACTAATGAAGCTGCAAAGTGGAGTCAGCGATGAGACATGGAAGTAGCTGAGCTATATATGTTGTGTCATGTGGTGATGTATGAAGCTGGTGATTGATGTTGTTGTAGTAGGAGGTGTTGTTGCTTTACAAGAGCTGATGAGACTGAAATTAATCTTGAACTGAAATTGGTGATGCAGTGGCCAAGTCAAGAAGTGGTTGTAAGATCCAGATTGTATTTGAAACCAGGGAATGAGTGAATGAGCTGGAATTGTAGTTACTGGTAAACTGCGGTGGTGATCAAATGGAATGTGTAGTTAAGGTTGCTACTGTGATTGTTAGTACGTAACCCAGCTGTAGTGATTGTTTGGCAAGGATAAAACATGTGGTGTTATCGGTGACGCATGTGATAGTGTAAAGTGTGGTGGTGATCAAATGGAATATGTTGCAGCGGCGTGCCATGGGTTTGTTAGTTGTCTATGTTGTATCATGTGTTGCAGTATGGAGTTGGGGATGTTGTGGTTGCTGGTAGTAACTGAAATGCAATGGTCAATTGGTTGAGGAGATGCAAATGCTAGATGTATGCTTAGGAATGAATTGCATATAATGCTGAGATTAAAGAGAATGAGAGATGATATTGCAGGTGATTATAGTGATGATACTGATAAGATGGTGGTTATGGTAGAGCTGAAGTTGAGTTTGTGAGTTGAACTGATAAGGGCTGCAGTTGTAATGGTGATCAGTGACTTATAACATTTTCTTGGGTTATAGTGCTTGCTACTGTTTGACATTTCATCAACCCAAATAAGAAACTCTAATTGACATTTCATCAACCCAAATAGATTTTGGGTTGTTTCCACCTATGTCGTTTTGGATAAACCTTGTATAGAAACAACCTTAGTCAGACTAGAACCTGACCGTTTGCATCAAAACTTAACACTGAGAGCAAATTCATTCACTTTTAAAGGAGACTTTATCTAAAACCAACTCCAATAAACCATTACATTGAAAGCAAAACACACCCAGGCCTTAAAATTTTACATAATCAAAAAAAAAAAAAAAAAAATCTATACAGCAAGACTCCAAAGTAAAACCCCTAATTCCAAAACACAAAACAACTTCAATAAACACATTCAACTGAAATCTAAATACACCCCATGCTTTAAAATTACATACTGTAAAAAAAGAACACCAAAACCTATACATGCAGTAAGACTCCAACTTCACAGAGTTAGGTCAAATAATAGATCATAAGATAACCAACAAAATAAAAATTAAACAACACTAGTAGTAGATAATGATTCATACCTGATGATAATCAACAAAGCAATCAACTATCAGATGAATTGATTTTGGTTTTTAGGAACAAAATTGATTTTCTAGGTTTAGGAAATTTTTAAGATATTAGAGAATAGATCGAGTTTTCTGGGTTTTAATTATTGAATGAAAGATTTTAATTTGGTTAGTAAAGCTAAATAGATCTATGGGTTTTGATTCTGAGAGAAAAATTGGGTTTGATTCGTTTTTTTTTCCGGAAGAAAAACTCTCTGAAAAAGAGAGAGAGGGAGTATAAGATGAGAAAGAACGAACGAAAAGAGGAGAGAATATTTGGTGAACCATATTTAAAATTTTCTAAAAGAGAAAAACAATACTAATAAAAAAAGAATATTCGAGATTAAATTGACAACACCACTAAAAGCCCAGGGAAATATCTGATATTACAAAAAAACCAATGATGCACAACGTTTTTACTCGTTTCACAAACGTTGTTCTATTACTTTCATTTAATAAACCAATATTACTTATTTTGCGCAACGTATTTTTGGGCCCCGAAATTGCAATGTTGTAAAATGGAGGATATGGTGGTTTTCAAAGATTGCATTCCTTATTTTATAAATGTTTAAGTTCATGAACATAACCGATTTTAGAACTTTAACCTTCAAGTATGCAAACATGTACGCATACTTGAAATACCCGGACCAAAATTGGGTTTCGCCAGTACACAAAGGGGTACGCGAACTTCCAATTCCAGCAGAAATATTCGGACATGAACCTTGCGCTAGTATGCGAATGGGTGCACATACTTAGGTTCCCGAGTTTCTCAAGCCAACATGTACGCATACATGTACGCATACTATGGTTCCCGGACATGGATTACATATGTGCAAGAGTACACAAAATGACATATTCAATAATGGTTAAGTGTTCTAAACTCTTATTTCAATCATTGAAACTTTCTTAGTGGATGACAATAGATGTTTTCACACACTATTAGCATCAAAGAAATTTTCAAGTTATTGAAATAATCATAACGAAACATTCCAAGTTTACATCAAATGATTGTATCACACAAACTATGTAAGATGTTGCTTGGCAATTTTCACGTGATCATCTTGTGACTTGCGTCAAGAATATAAGATGAACTTGGTCGAAGCGAAAGCTTGCCAACACATATTCCGAGAAATATGTAAGCGAGTTAAACTCAGCTCGAAATCTCTAATGCGTATAATAGAAAACTATATCGTAACACGACTTATGTCTCAATATAGGAGATAGAGTAGAAATAGACTTTCCAAGTGATAGATGAGTTTCAGTTTCCACATATCTTTTGTTGATGAAGTTGCACAAGTTCTCCTTAGTAGTTCTTCGTCTTTAAATGATGAACGCCGTGAAGTCTAAGGCTCAACTACACAATCTATGTCCTAGTCCGAGACATCTATAAGTAAACTAGAAATCAAGACTTATAGTTTTGATCACTAACATTGACAAACATGCTTGAGATAACAACGCATGCAAGTTCGACCGAGCAGTGCTCTAACACGTATTTTGCTTGATTTTTAACTCCAAAAATGCCAAAGAAAAGCAAAAAAAAAAAATCTTCACTGCAATAGATCTGAGTTATTCTGGTAATGATGAGTATGACCGCAATGGAGATGTACATCCTTTGACTTTATCTTGTGATTACACTCTACGGGATATAAATAAAGTGTGAATGTATCTAGAAAATTTCTTGGACGGGCCCAATTTGATGTATACGGTCTTATGTCGGTTCTCTGTACAACGCATTAAGATTACTTTAGATGATGTCTTGAGGATTTATGTTCAGGAGATACGTGGAATGACAAGTTTTTTCACGGTAAAATCCAAATTCGATGTTAAAGTAAATCTTTGCAGTGAGAATCGTAAGAATCATGTAACTCCTTCAAAACGCCAATCATAATGCAAGGCACAACATGTCCGAATTCAGTAGTCCGTTAACCCGTCCCCAGATGAGTTCCTTCGAGGATGAAGACTGCCACCAAGGTTTGTGATTTTGTCCCTTCAATTGTTGTACCGTTGTTTTGTAAATTCTAGTTTACTGAAAATTGAAACGTAGTTCGGCTAATGTTTATGAAAGCACGGTAGTCGAACTTAGTTTTACTGTAGTTTTTGCTTTCATAGAAAAATTTGGTTAGGAGAAAAAATTGCGACATACTCGGACTCAAAATGTAGGTTTTCTAGGAGAAAAAAGTTGCGATGAAACCGAACTCAATATATAGGATTTCAGAGAAAATTTCGGGTATAAGGAAAAAAAAATCGCTGCATAGCATAACTTTTATCTAAATATTCGGCTAGGAAATCAGAAAGTTCAGCTAGGTACTTTTTTTTTAGCGAAATATCCAAACTGTTCTTCATGTTTTTCGTTTCCAGAAGGTTCGGCTACTTCGACAAAGTCTTTTTCACAAAATTCCTAGCCGACCTTCTCTATACAACTTCAATATTTATGATCACTACTCACTCAATTGATATCACAAATGTATAAAGAAGAATGGTTTAGTCAGAAAACACCTCTAGCTAAACAAAAATGTATAAAGAAGAATGGGTTAGTCGGAAAACACCTCTAGCCGAACCGGTTAGGAAGGACACCCTTTACAAATGTAGAGAAGGTTGCCTAAGTACATCATAGTCCCCCCAAAAAATCATGGTTCCCAGTAAATCTTTCTACATCAACCACAAGCGGCACAAATGCAAGGCAGTTAGGACCCTAGTTAGCAATTCGGGGTACGAGAAACGTTCGGGACCGCAAACGTACGTGTATTATTCGTTTTGGCAGAATGAAAATTCGATCCACTATTCGGTCAACGATTCGTGATTCGCCGATAGTTCGGAACAACATACATACGTGTATAATTCGTTTTAGGGATGCAAGTTCGGCAACCAAAATACGGCACGTGGTACCTTATAAAAATTATACAAATGTATTTGTTTAATATAATTTCCGAGGTGGTACTAAGATTTCATCTGTAAAACTGAATATGTGTAAAATAGGTACAAAGTAATCATCAAACAGCACACAGATCAGTGGTCTATTCACCGAATAGTCAACTTGTGGTCGTGTGTTCGACCCCTCCCAACTGCGAATCTGGACCGGGGTTGCATACGTTCGGAACTATTCGCGAATAGTTCTCCGAATTGCTAACTAGGGTTAGGACATCAAATTTTCCTAACCAGGCCCAACATAGTCGACCCCTCCCAACTGCGAATCTGGACCGGGGTTGCATACGTTCGGAACTATTCGCGTATAATTCGGCGAATAGTTTGTCGAATTGCTAACTAGGGTTAGGACATCAAATTTTCCTAACCAGGCCCAACATAGTCGACCCCTCCCAACTGCGAATCTGGACCGGGGTTGCATACGTTCGGAACTATTCGCGTATAATTCGGCGAATAGTTCGTCGAATTGCTAACTAGGGTTAGGACATCAAATTTTCCTAACCAGGCCCAAAGTAGTTTCATAAGAATCGTTTTTTGGGGACCGTGGTTTTTTTTTTGGACCATGGTTTTTTAGTTATAAGTTCGGTTAGTTGCAAAAAACCTTTCCCAACCGAACATAAGTTCGGTTAGTTGCAAAAAATATTTCCAAACCGAACATAAGTTCGGTTAGTTGCAAAAAACAATTACCAACCGAACTGGTAAGTTCGGTTAGTTGCAAAAAACATTTCCCAACCGAACTGGTCAGCTCGGTTAGTTGCAAAAAACATTTCCCAACCGAACATAAGTTCGGTTAGTTGCAAAAAACATTTTCCAACGAACAATAGTTCGGTTTAGTTGCAAAAAACATTTCCCAATAGTTCAGTTGCGTCGCAAAAAATATTTCTCAACCGAACCTAAGTTCGGTTACGTCACAAAAAATATTTCCTAACCGAACACATTAGTCCCCCAAAAAACGATTCTTTCATAACTGACTTTAATTTCCAAACCAGGCCCAACATGATTCCATAACATGAGCCAGTTCATCTGAGCATGAAACAACTTTGCCATGATTCTTAAGACAAACTAGCTCGGCTACAAATTGAGTTTCTAACCTCTTCTCTTACAAATCAGCAACTGTGCAACAAAAATGTGCAGAGATTTTTGCATAAACAACATTAGCCAGTACATAATAGCATCATTTTATGTTGATGGCTGAAGATAACAAGTGAAAACAAAATCAAAGCATTTTCTCCAAACAGCTTGTTCTTTATAACACTGAACAAACTATACATACAACAACAGGCTCTATACCACAACATTACAACAACATAGAAGAAACTAAAACAAACTTCTCCGTGTCTCTCTCTTTCTCTCAGAGAGAGAAAAGGAGAACAGGAGAACGAGGAAATGAAAATGAGTCTACTTAATACAAGTGAAACAAAACACAGATCTATTCTCTACCTTTACTAACAACACTGCAGTAACGTGTACGAAACAAACTTGGGAAACTTGGTAAATGATCAGCTTCATTTTTATTAAACAACTCAAGCTTGAGTAGGATTAGGAGGAGGCGCAGACAAGTTAGGTGCTGATGTGAATTCTAAATCTCCATTTTCCCCTGATTGCATCATAATAGCAACTTCAGTTGTGGGCATCCCTGAGTTATTACCCTGAATCAACAAAGTTCGAAGAGAGTACTAAAAATGGATTTCTCACTTGTTTGAATGAAACATGAAAATGAAGAACCGGTGGTTAAAATAGATTTCATAGTCAAAAGTTTTCTCAGTCATTTGTTTGAGATAGGCAAGATATACCATAGCAACATAGTAATAATCTGTGAGGGATTCACTAACCCGTACGTGACGTCGATAATGTATCATACTGACGGCCCATGCCGTAATGTAGCATGGTAAAATAAACCCAATTGCTCGCAGCATGAATAGCTGTTCAGAATCGAAGATTCAAACAAATAAACAATGGAAAGGCCACAAAGATCTAAAAAAACCATCCATATATAATAAGTCAGATGCTCTATTTGTGTCATTCCTCAAACTTACAGCGAACAATGTGGGAGCATCATTATCACCTTCAGCAGCCGCAATTGCCAATGCATGCCTCAAGAGCAGGAGCGCCATTAACTGCAACAAAAGCAGTAACAGGATAATATTAAAATGATATCACGAGGCTTGGATATCCATGCTTTAAATTGGAAACGAAACATGGTTACGTTCATATCCGGTTTAAATGTATCTCAGTGACTCTGTGATTGTTATATGCTCTTCAAGATTCTATTATATATGCCACCATGGCATCTGATGGAATAGTTGTATGCAATTCATCTCACCATTAAGGATTACATATTCCAATATATACAGGGACCAGGGAGAAGGCAATAACTGATCTGATATTTTGGCAAAGCATGCATGGTGCTACATGACACAGATATCTGGTGGACTTGATGGGGATAGATATCTAATATTCGCTCCCATGGATGACAGGTTTTCTGATTCACTTTATCAGCTGCATGTCCATTTAATGAACATTCTATTTCGTAAGCTTTTTCCTCTTCTAGTGACAATAGTCCTAAGACTTTCAGTTGTCTGCTACAAATATTAAGATCAGTTTTTATGCATTAGTCATGATGGTTGCTACTCACCATGAAAGCAGCTGCACGGCAAAAAGAAGCTCCATCACGATCTCTGTCTTCATAGTCCGATTCAAGAAGATGGCGACGGCTTGCTGCCATAGCCAAGAGACGAGGGTCATCGACATCCATATTTTCTCCAACGGTCCAGTTTCCACTGAAAACATCCACGTAAAACAAAAGATTAGAAGAACAAAGCATTCAAATTGTTGTTTAGCAAGGTGGAACCTGAATCTACAAATAAAAAATGGAAATTAATCAAGAAGGAACTGTTAAGTCCTAGTGTTAATTACAAAAGAATATCTGAGAGCATCAAAATAGGTAGAAGGAACATCTGCCTGATATCAACAATAGTATCGTCAGCGCGTGACCGAGGAGGTGAAGGGGCTGGTGCGGTATAACCAGGCTCGAAAAGCTGTTCATGCAACAGAAAACCACGGTTGTCACGAATCAACTGAATTGAAAAGAAAATCAAATTGGACAGTTTAGGGAAACTTAGAACTTAGTATGGAAACACATCTACATTTTAAACCGAGAGATAACTAAACCTAGAATCTGATGAATTTGGAATCAAATTATAAGACGCTCACCAATTTAGACATTTTCAGCATGTTTGCAGCAGTTACAACCAACAACCATGCACATGCAACCAAAAAAGACCAAACATTTTTTCGCGAAAAATCAAGAATATATACTCAATTAAACCATTTCTTTGAGATGGTAGCTAGTAATAATAACATAAAATCATAAACGAAACCATTAAATTATCATTCACTCAATAATTTCAGAGAAAATTAGAGCACCCATTTCTTAAATTCACATTTGAAAATCATAAAACGCAAGAATAACCACAAGCAATTAATTCAATTAATTACAAGCAAAAGGGCAATAACAAACAAACTAGAAACTATATACCTCCTGGCAAATCTCACAAGTTGTATTTCCTTTTTCGTCGCACCAACGCTGCACACACTTCCTGTGAGCATACTGCATTAACACAAACAAAATTTTAAACACCATAAGCAATCCATAGATTGAAATCTTCTCCAAAAACACTAAAAAAAAAAATCAAAAATTAGTTAAAAATGAAAATAATAATCATACCTTGAGAGTACCATTACATGCACAAGGATTTTCCAAGTTCACAGCATGATCTTCTTCCTGGCAAATCCGGCACTCCATTATCTGAACAAGTGATTGATCTTCCTCCTCCACCATCATCGCAACTTCAACCGGTTCTTCTTGGCTCAAGGGTTCAGAATGCGCATCATTTTTTTGGTGATCCCCCATTGTTAAGCTCGTCAGTGTCTTCTTTAGTCTTCAGTATTTCTTCAGATTCTTCTCCTTTTGGATCTTTGAACTGCTGCTATCGAAATGAAGAAGGACCCCACCATTTATAGTTAAAATTGTTTAGGGTCGGTGAATCCGAAGCTACTTGGTTCGGGTGAAGTCCCGTCAAGGCCGAAGGGGAAATTTGTTGTTTTATTGAAATTAAACGGACGTTGCCTGAAGTTTTGTGCCAAGTATTCGATCAAAAGCGTGACTCTTATTTTAAAGTGATTTTGTTTTTATTTGTTGCGGTTAAAGGGATTTGGATTTTTGTTTGATGTTACTAAAATATCATTTCCATTTGACGGTGGTTCTGGACTGGTCGTCCATGTAAATACCCTAAATAATGTTTGGACACGTCAAAAGCAGAAATCAAATTCCTGAAGTCAGAAGCAAAAAATATTTTACTTCCTAAAAAGCCAGGTTTTTTATTTCTAGAAATCATTTCAGAACTATATCGCCAAATTAATTTCTCGCTTTCGACTTCTCATAGTTAAAAAATAACTTCTCACATAATATATATATGTTTTTCCTGCTGAAGCATTCTCAAAGTATATCGAAACACTATATAATTGCTTTTAGAAAAATATGAATTTCACATGAAAAAAATAAAACATGTATAAATGATCATTTGCATTATTTTTATTCAAATAATTATTTTTGGAAACTTACCGGTATAACTAATAGTGTCAAATGTGGAAGTTGTTAAAGATACTCTGGTTTTTTATTTTATGGTGAGAATTTTTATTCTCATCGACGATAACAAATTTTAACGGTAATTGTTTGTCGTTTTCGACTAAAGCAAAAGAAACCATAAGATCATGATATAAAATTGATTATAATTTGTGTTGGTTTATTCTTAAATGGTATTTCGAGATATTTGTCAGTATAACCAGTTTGGAAAAATATGGAATAAGCATGTCGGATACTGAATGTTTTTTAGCTATCCTGATTTTTTATTTTACGGTCGGAATATTTTAATTATCATTGGTGATGACAAGTTTTAACGATATTATTTGTCGTTTTCGGTTAAAACAAAAGAAAACGTAAGATTTGTAATCATGGTACATAGATGAATGTCACTCGCATTGATTTTTCTTTTAAAGTTGTTCAGAGAATTTGCCAGTACGACTCGTTATAAAATATGGATTCAACATGTCGGACGTTGAACATCTTTTAGGTATCCTGATTTTTATATTTTATGGTCGGAATATTTTAATTTTCATCGATAATGACAAATTTTAACGATTTTATTTGTCGTTTTCGGTTAAAACAAAATAAACCGTAAGATTGGTAATCATGATACATAAATGATTACCATTCACACTAATTTTTCCTTAACCGAGAGATTTTTCAGTGTAACTCGTCAGGAAAGAAAATCGAACGAACATGTCGGATATTGAGTTTTTTTTCAGATATCTTGATTTTGTATTTTACGTTTGGCATATTTTGATTCTCATCGATGATGACAAATTTTAACGATATTATTTGTCGTCTTCGGTTAAAACAAAAAAAAATGTAAGATTTGTAATCATGATAGAGAAATGATTATCATTCACATCAATTTTTCCTCAAAAGTCATTTCGAGAGATTGTCTGGTATAACCTGTTAGGAAAAAAAATGGAACAAACATGTCGGACTTGAATGTTTTAAGTATCCTGATTTTGTATTTTACGGTTGGAATATTTTGATTCTTATCAATGACGACAAGTTTTAACAATGTCACTTTGTCGTTTTCGATTGAAACATAGGCAACTGTAAGATTTGAAATTGAGATACATAAATGATCATCATTTGCATTAGTTTTTGGTCAAAAGTTACTACGAGAAATTTATATATACAACTAATATATGCATTTTATTTTACTTTACTAAAATAACGAAATATTACGTCATGAAAACACAGATGAAACACGTGGGATGTTTAGGTACTCTTAATTTATATTTTACGGTCGGAATACTTAATTCTTATTCTTGATGAAATTTTTTAACAATTTTTAATTAACATATATAAACAACTATAAGATCTTAAATCAGGATAAATGATCGATTTCACATGAAAATATCTAGTTAACGATATAACAAGGTATACGTAATTAAAAATGTAGCCAAACCATGATAATAACATTTAAAACATTATGGGTGGATTTCTAGTGATTATGATATATGATTATCCCATGTGGGATAACCAAATAATCAAACTCATCAATCAAACAGTAAAACTGATGATTTTACTATAAAGGAAAGCATATAGCCGCTTGACAAAGTTACAACCTATAATTACATGTCCGGGAATGTCTTGTTTTTCCGTCCCTTATACATAACATATGCTAACTTCATTTCGATTCACACCTTCTAAAGTTTTATTTTGCAAATAATTTTGTATAAATATTTTTTTGACATTAATTGCATGACGTTTTAAGGTAAAAATAACATACTATAAAAATACTTTCGGTTCGAGAAATAAAAATCATACAAAAGAGCCTAAACCAAGAAACAGTCGTCCACGTCTTGTTTCAGTCACAAAGAGGAGAAGATGGATTGATCTTTGGGAAAAGGGGGCAGAGAAAGTTGAGAAATCACTGTGTCATGTGTTTTGTAGTACGAAATTGTTGAACTACTGTATAAAGACTAGACTAGTGAACATCGATCGATATATCCTTTTTGAATAGGTGAAGTCATCTATTTATAGTTGTAGTAACACACAATGATTTCTCGTAAATAGTGGAAGTTTTGAAGGAATAGAAAAGTGGAGACCGTGGAAGTAATGTCCTTTATGTCAAGGAAGATTATCAGTTACATATGACCACTATTCTTTTATTCTTCTAATCGATCTTGAACGTTTACACTCTAATCGTTAGTTTCTCATCATGGGTGTATTGCCAAACCGCATGTTGCTGTCAACCGCCAGACAAATGCCCCAATAAAGATCCTCCTAAGTGACATATTTGATATGACTCATAGAAAATAGTGAAGTAATGGAATATTACAAATTTTGGTTACATTACGAAAATAACATACTAATTCAGCGAGGTAAATTGCATAGTTCACTAAGTGGTTAAGTAGAACGGTTGTTATCAAGTCTAGGGTAGACCGTAGACTACATTGATATGATATGCACGTTGAGATTGGATGACATTGAGTATGAAACTCAGTAATAAACATAAATCTTTCGCGATTCCTTTTGCAAGATTTGCTCGAAGAAAATTTATGACTCAGGGCATCAAGAAAGTAGTAAAAATTTCGAGACACACTTGAGCAAGATGAAGAGCTTGGCGTTTCACCAATACTAGTGTAGTAAAATGGCAGTGCTAATCAAAGCTATTGTTTTTTATTTCCTTGTTATGAATCTCTTTTGTGTATATGGTATATGTAGTGTTCTAGCTACTTAAAGTGATGTTTTAGTGTGTTGCAAGAACATGTTAATACTAGGGATAAGGTTTTGTTTCAGCCTAAGGTTTCTTTTAATCATGTTTAAGATGTTTAAGCATAAAGTTTTATGATTAAGAAGCTGAAATTCCAACAAGTAATTGTCGTTACCATGGGATAGCATCGTGAAACTGGATGGCGATGGCTTCAGATGAACGTGATGAAACTATGTCGGCTTTCATTGTAAAGCAAGGGCATAATTCTGGCCCCATTTTGTTCAAGTTAGTAAATTATTGTTTTCTGGATATAAGAAGCTTTATCGGATTGCAGAGAATATGGATCAGGAACTGTCACCACATCGATCACTGGTTCCTGTAAATTTAAATAATAATTAAAAATAGGGATTTACAAATAGAATATTAAACGCAAGACATAATAATTACACTGAAAAAATTTGAACAAGATAATTTTGAGGAAAACCCAATTTCATGCAAAACATGAAATCACTTTTATGAAACTCTAAATAACCAATCAGAACCATGAAATCGATGTAATTCGAAGTAAACAAATGAACATGCTAGATTTAAGAACAAAACACATACAACATCCTAAGGTTTTGTAAAATCCTAATCCAACATCCTTAACCAATAAATGAACAAAAATACTTAATAAAATAAATTTTAAGCATACATTAGTAGAAAAAATTTAGCAGAACTTGGGAGAAATAAAAATAAGATATTATAGCATCACTGAAACTACACACAAGTTGATATACTCAGATTTTAGGGAAACCCAAGTTGATGGAAAACAGTAATCACCCAATCAAAATCATGATCAAAAGAACCAAAATCGATGTACGGTATATAATTGATGAAAACACATGAAGAAAACAAATTATCAAGACATTTCAGATTTAAAGAAAATATACAACATACTCTTGAAAATCTTAAATCCAAACAACAAAAACCAAATCCTTATGAACAACACATGAACAAAAATACATAGTTATTAAACATGCATCAACATAAATATAGAAACACATGCTCCAAATAAGAATAAGATACTGAAATATTCTTATTAACATTTTACACACAGAAGAAGTAATAATAAAGATCAGGAAACTATTTTCCAGAAAAACAACTAACCGGTTTGTCTGATCTTTCTACAAATATGAAGATTATCAAAATAAACTTCTTGTTAGATCCCAGAGAATGAAGTGTGCACAAAGTATCACAAAGATCATAATACTACAAAAAAAAAAAAGTCTTCTAGTCTTCAATATATCACCTGCACAATCAACTTGATTCATATTAACTATCAACACACACATAATGAAATCTGTTAACTTTAGATCATCACTAGTTCTGTCTTCATATCTCGAATCACCATATCTGAAATAGTCAATCCTCAAACAAACTTGAGTGGCCTTATATCAAAAGAGAAGGACAATGGGATAAATAATTTTGATAGATAAATGATATCTACATTGCTAGTCAATCAAATCAATAATCGAAAACTAAAAATAACAACACGATTTAGTTTCCCACCAATGACACTATTAAAACCTTATTGATCCCAAAGAAACCTATAAATGAAGGAAACAAAAGATATTTCACCTAATTAGATTACTTTTCTCTATCAACGAGTTGACTTCCTACATAATCACTTAAGTTCGTGTGGTATGGGATGAGTTTGTAAGAATACAAGCTTCACTATTTATCTTATTGTGACCAATGCTTGTCTGAACAACATGGAATTACCAAGTCCGAAAATACTTAAGATATGTAATAAATGTATATTTTTGGTTTTGACAAATTCACATTGCGATCCCAATAATACACTAAAATCACTCTTAGTTGATCACTAGTAGTATCGAGCATATATACATATACTTTACTAATATAGAACAATAATTTGGTGTAGACTTGGAATATTTCATTATGATTATTTCAATATCTTGAAAATTTCTTTGATGCTAATAGTGTGTTAAAATGGCTATTGTCATCCTCTAAGAAAGTTTCAATGATTAAAATAGAGTTTAGAACTATTGGATTATGAACATAGTATGCATTATTGCATGTATGTAATCCATGACCGGAACTATAGTATGCATACTTGTATGCATACATGTAGTTGTGGAATTCCGGATACCAAGTACACGTACCGGTACGCATAGTTGCGTAAGGTATAGGTCCGGGAATTTCTGCTGGGTTTTGGAAGTATATTAAGGTATGCGTACATGTTTGCATACTGGCGAACCCAAACTCAGACCGGCTAATTAGATATGCGTACACATATGCATACTTGAGTGGTTAAAGTTCTAACATCGGTTGGCTCATGAACTAATACATTTATATATTAAGGAATGCATTCTTTGCCAACCGTGGCTATAATTTTCATGAATTGATTCGAATGAATCAAACCGATTTTGCTTCAATTGTGTTCTTGTATACTTTTATGAGAATATAGCAATTGAACAACTCTGTAACTAGTTTCATTTGAGTCATTTGAACTAGTTGTGGTGAAGATGAATAAGGTTGATATGAGAGTGTTCATATAGCTAACCTCGGTTAACTATTGTTGAGCCAACAAGGTGTACACGTTTAGGTACGGTTACTTGAACCTAAATGAAGGTACATTTCATTTGTGTATAACAAGATAAGTTCGATCTAACGGTTGAAAGAGATTATCTTGGGTCTAATCAGGTTTCATTTAACGCTGAATATTGAATGCTTTGTTACCAAGGTAACTTAGATTGCAAACCTTGATTTGAAAAGATTGGAGAACTCTTGATTTGAAAAATCTCCACACCTCATGTGTGATACTAGTTGCGACTAGAGTAGATTCTCCTTTAACCTTAGGTTTTTCACAAAACCCTGTAGGTTAACGAATTAAAGACTTCATTGGGATTGTGAAGCCAGACCCAACTATTTTATCTGTAGTTGCGTGTTATGATCTTTCCATGTTCTATCGTATTTAGTACTGATGTGACTTTTAAAGTTGTTGTAGAAAGTTGTAAGAAAGATGTCGTTCCTCTCAGACTTGTGAAGGATTTTTTTAGATTCAAATAAAACTAGAAAACTCAAAGAAGGTTGTTATCAAGATTATAAAAACCTAATCGAGGTTTCCATTTTCCAACTTTTATGTGATTCAATATTAATAATTATCATGCAATTCATGTGATACAATAGTAGATTTTCAAAAGTTGTTAATCTCGAACATCAAGAGCCCTAAGCTAAGCATGCACCATCTCGAGTTAGCAAAAATCATTATTTAACCAATAATCATAAAAAGGGAAATTAATCAAATAAATATTACCACATATTTGTTGGAAAAATAGAAACCAAAGGGGTTTAGCTCCTCATATTAATCACTTGCTCAAAATACATGTTTATGGTTCAAAAGTTGATTAAAAGAGTGAAAAGTAAAGACTTCATTGGGATTGTCACGAAAAGCTGTTGCACTGATTTTAAGACCCCCAACTGTCTTCAATGGCCTTTTGTTCTTCGTGTTTTCCTACACCAGGAACTCGATAGCAACTCCTGCGTGTATAAATGATACCCTTTCCATGTACACCTTTTATACACCTCCAAACCCTCCAAAACCCGATTAAATTTCTTCATTTTCTTTCCGTGCAAGTCACGGTACCGAATATCTTCTCTAATATTTGATAGGGAAGATTATACATTGATTCTCAGAGACCAAACAACTCGAATTCTAGCCAAGATTCAAACAAAAATAGTCACAAACATCTTCTTTTAGTCTCCATCGTTTGTGATTCCACAGATGATCTTGTTTTCGCTGGGGGTGCCCATTAGTAATTTGGTCATACGATTAAGATTATTATGAGGTGATTGATAATACTAGGTTGTTCTTCTCCAAACGTAAGATAAAAAATATATGAGATTCAATATCTTGGTTTATCAATTGGTTCCTCATGCACCTTGATTTATCAAAAGGAACAAAACTCGTAGGTATTTTTGTGCGAGACAGATTTATCTATTCCAATAGACTTTTCTGTGTGAGGCAGATTTGTTTATCAAGTCTTCGACTTTGAGTCATAGCAACTCTTGGTTGTGGGCGATATCAGCTAAGGGAATCGACTGCGTACAATCATGTGGGGTTCAGAGACGTAAGGAGCACAACTGTACCTTGATCAGTGTGAGATTGATTAGGGCTCAATTACATTCCAGTCCGAAGTTCATTGGTAGTAGGCTAGTGTCTGTAGCGGCTAAATACAGTGTGGTGTTCAAAGATGGACTAGGTCCCGGGGTTTTTCTGCATTTGCGGTTTTCCTCGTTAGCAAAATTCTGATGTCTGTATTATTTCTTTTCCGCATTATATTTTGTTATCGATAGAAATATCATAAGTTGTGCGCTGAATCGATCAATTGGTAAATCCAACCTTTGGTTGTTGATTAAAATTGATTTATCCTTGAACATTGGTCTTTGGTACCGTTCAAGTTATTTTTCTTATATTCAATCGGGCTCGCAAATTCTTATTTGCTGATTGCATATTGAATTGAGAGATAGAGATATAAAACAAACTCTTTGGTATACTTTTCTCTAGATTGAGTCCGATTTGTCTAGTTGATTCTCTTGAAAGTATATTGGAGTTTGTCTATTCAGATTACCGAACGAAATATTGGGTGTGGTTGTTAGACCCCGGCTTTTTCAAAATTCATCAAAAACTTGTAATCAATCTTTGTCTTGTTTTATCAATCAGATCAAACACTTTTTGGTTCAAGATATTAATAAAATAATGAATTAATATGATTTTGTTCACGTTTAAGTTAAAAATTATAGCTATTATCATTATGCTCTATATTTTATATAAAGCACATATATTACATTAAAATAGGGGTAAAATCTGGGGGAAAATATAACTTCAATTGAGCTCTCTTTATACATAGAGAAAGGAGAAAAGGTTGAGGAGAATGAAAGGAAGATTGAATAACTGAATGGTATAGAAGATAAAAATGATGGTGCATCTTCACGAGGCAATGAGGAAAATCAAATCAATAAGGAGTAGTTGGGGGTGAATCAAGTATCAGCAAAGAACGACCTTGTAAACGAGGCCGAGGTGGACGTAGTCGTGTTCGTGGTGGGAATGATGAAAAATGAATTGATTCTTGTTTTCTATACTTATGTCTTTAACTATTGATTTTAGAAATTAATCATGTTCGTTGGTCGAATTGAAACATGTTATGTTATGTTTGTTTTAAAAATGTTATTTTTGCCTAAAACACAACGAAAAAACTTCAATTTGGGCTAAA
This sequence comes from Papaver armeniacum, assembly GCA_023531295.1. NCBI lineage: Eukaryota > Viridiplantae > Streptophyta > Magnoliopsida > Ranunculales > Papaveraceae > Papaver > Papaver armeniacum. The sequence continues at coordinate 549,408 of JAJJWW010000560.1, forward strand.
ATGCGGGAATTCTAGATTTTTTTTTAAAATCGGGGGATGCATACCTTCATAAAGACCGATTATAAATTTTCACCATGGACATAATTTTTCCAGTCTTTCACAATAAGTTCATATAGACATTTGTAAAGACCAATTCTGAATCAAAATTTTCAAATTTTTGACAGGTTGACAAAATTGGTCGATGTGGAAAACCATATAGACCTATTCTTGTCAATAAAAATGTCATTTTTTCAGTGTGTTTTTTTAGCCTAGAATCGGACGATGTGGACATTTTCAGAGACCGGTTTTAATTTGCAATCGGCGTATATGGACATTCATATAAGCCAGTTGTTAGAATTTATTCAAAACAACTATTCATTGAGTGTTAGTCTATATAAGGATAAACTCTTTTTCAAGCACAGTTTTCCACAAACTCCTAACTTTTATCCACTCCTAATTTATCCACTACTCAAATAGATCTCGGAAAGTGGCATGAGAACCATAAGAAGATATGGAGCTCGTGAAATCGTTCATCCCCTTCTTCCAAAAACATCTGGGTAAACTTTATTCAATGTTTTGGAAGAGAGTCAATAATCCTATTATGAGCACATCAGCAATCCCAAAAACCGTAGATAGGGAGACTTAAAGTTTCGACTCACATACATCAAAAGAGATATATTCAAGAGTTTTAGTAAAATTAGAAAAATGTTGAACGACCATCATCCACTCCTCTTAGTTAAAAAGTGAGTAATTTGACATGTTTATACATATATTATTATCTAATGTTTGCACCCTAATGTGTAATTCATTTTATTTCAACTCGAAAGATTCAGCAACCTACGCAATATACTAAATGGGAAAAGGATATTCATGTACGCGAAGGAATGTAGGTGTTGTTCACACGTGCTCGTAGGTTTACTAACGATGTATAATGTGCGAGATTCAAGAATACTGATAGACGCATTTATGTGTCTATTTTCATCTCGAATTTTTATATTATTAGTGCTCAATTTTGTATTTATTATGGTTTTTTGTGTCGTTGTAGGTGTTTATGGAGAAATAAACATGCGTGGAGAAATCGTCTCGAAAAGTTGCTAAAGGCATCTCTGGAGAACACCTGCTATTCGGACTCCCATTTTGGATAAGGGGTGACCAAATTACTAAGGGGCACCCAGACTGCTATCGACACACCTGAACCTGTTAAGGGAGGTCATCTTCACAAAATTCGTATTCAAGTTTTGGCGGGAAATATCTTTGCAGCGAGAGCAATTTAGGGTTTGATTTTTCAACGCTTTGGAAGGAGATTCAATCGCTAAATAAGGTTGGAGTAGACTTGATTTGGCTGAACATGGCTGGTATGGGTGTTGGAATTGATAAAATTGGGATGGATAATCACGACGAGGAGAACAGGAATAAGAAAATACTCGAACTTTCTGTGAAGATTTTTGGACGGGATTTTCGTGGGTTTGGACTTGGATAAGTATTGGTATCAAATCCATACATCAAGACAAGGTTGATACGTTGCTTGGATTCGAGAAAAAAAGGAATTTCCAATGATTCTCTGTAAAACAGGGTATGTGGTGGTCTCGGGTTCTCTGGTGAGATTATTTAAGGAAGTTACGTGTGAAACATGAGTCAATATTCTCCTAAGATTCGTACACATCAAGTATGGAAAGTTTGGAGTAACTCAGCGTGTAAAGAAGAGAAGATATAGCCAAGTCCCGTGACTTTTGGCCGAAGGAAAAGTAATTATTTTTGGGATTCAAGAGAGTTTTAATCGGCCGGTGATGATATAAATAGGCTTCAGAGGAGTCATAGAAGGGAATCGGGAGTTTGGGGGAACAAACGGAGGTTGCAGAGCCGAGAAGAAGTTGTGCAGAATATCACCTCTGTTGCTGCTGAAGAAGAAGGAGACGAAGAACATTAGACGAACACAAACAGTCGCAATTCTGCTACAGCAGAAAACTATCGTTGTTCTACAGTCTTAGAACCTTGTAACAGTGACGTCTGTAACACCCTTACAGCGTTGCAAATCTCTGTGTTAAACAATTTCTTCAATAAAACACCTTTTTGATCTTTGGATTACTATTTTGTGCGTGTTTTTGATATGAGGAGCTAAACCCCAACACTAGGACAATGGAGGAAGCCATTCTTTACGGATGTGGTAATTCTAATTAATTCTTTTATGACTTTTGCACTATTCTAAATTGATTTATGATTTTTCTTGATTATTTGTGATTTTGTCTGATGGTGTATGCTTAGTCTAAGAACTTTTGATGCATCATGCTTATGATTTACATCTAATACTTTATAAAATCTATTTTTGGCAAAGAAAGAGTCAATGTCTTATAAGCTATAATTGTCTAGAATTTATAGTTGAACCACGTGAATATAAGAATTGGTGAAATCCCGAGTCTTAGTCTCTCGATATTTTGTGACAATCTTTTGAATATATTTTCTTTGTTTTTAGTATTTTCTTAAATCAAACATTTACAAGCTCGAGTTGAACGAACTTTTGTTACCACTTTCTACAACACATCAATTTTTGGCGCCGCCGACGCGGACTTGTATTTTGGTTTAGGTTTTAGGTTTTGCATATTTTTTTAGGTTTTGTATATATATTTTTATTTTCTTTGATTTTAATTTGGGAATTTTTGCTTTTGTTGTGCCGGTTTTGCTTGAAACGAAGATGAAAAGTTGAACTTGCCATAAAAGGAGAAAGCCGAAGATTTTATTTTTGTTAGTTTTTATTTCCTTTATTTTTGGACTTGTATATATTGTTTGTTTATATATTTATTTAGTATTTTATTAAAAAAAAAAAAACGTGCACACACCAATTGCATCGTCAGACTACCGATTTTAGGAAAACTCGTATATTAGTAAGCTGAACCCGTGCCTTGGGCCTTATGGGAGTTACCAGATGAAAGTCCACAAACCTCAGCCTCGTACCTTTGGGTATATTTTGATGTGGTAACCTGAGCCTACCCATTTTAGTCAATCTTGCATTTGCACGTGCACAATAGAATGTCGAACTGGTATTATAATAGCCAATACAATGATTATTCGACTGAGCAACATGGAAATTATCCTTACTTTGACCATAGTGTGAATAATGGTTGGGAACGCCAACCTTTTGAAGATTATGGCTCATACCATGGTGGGCCCAATTACTATTCACATGAATACCGGTCATACGAGCAAAATTCCTATAATTCCTCTTCTCTAGATGAAGCACGTAAGATACTTGAGTCAACGCGTAAGTTAAATGAGTCAACACGTGAGTTTGCTGAGACAACACGTAGGTTCAAGTTAGAGACGGAAGAAAGAATTGCTCGAGTTACTCTTGATTGCCAATACATTCTTTCCAATATCACCCGTGAAAATGAGGACAATTTTTATAATCAGGATGACGAGGTTACAATTGGTAACACTACTTGTTTAGATGAGGTTCGATCATTTTCATGTTATTATAGTGATGATTATGATGAGGATAGTGCTGATGAAGAATCTGAAATATGTAGGCATGGTGATCAGGAATTTGTTACTCATATTGAGCTTTATAATGAGAATATTATTTCTAGTTCAAATCCAAATAATTTTAATAATTATTCACCTATTCAAAAGGACGAGGATTTGACTAGAGATAGTGTTTTAGACGATGTAGAATTTCCTTTTTACGAAGCCGATGATACTTTTGAGGAACGAGTTTATTCTGAGAATATTGTTTTAGAGTCTAACGATTTAGAAACATTAATCTTAGACAAAGAAGATGAACTCGTAGAGCTTTTAAATTTGAGTGAGGATGCATCACCTGAGTATAACCTAGAAGAAGCAATTGACCATTTTCAGGATTCGGATGATCTAGAAATTAGGGAAATTGTAGCTAGTCTATCTAAAGACACCCAAAACTCTAAGTTTGGGGGTGATTATCATTCTCCTTGTGCCGTACCTTTAGAGATCCCTCACTTGGGACTTGACATATGTGCCTCAAACATTTTAAGAGATTCTCTTCATATACGTTTTCCTAAACCTAGTGATGCCCATAAGGAAGTTCAGTTATTAGAAACCCATCCTCTGGTTGATGTGGTTTACTCAGGCTGTGCTACCCAGATTGATTTTGTTTTCCCACCAAAATTTTTTCTTCCAATTGTGGGAATGTTTAAATTCCAAACGTGTCAGTTATTAAGTTATGAGACTAAACCTAATTATTTTAGGAAAATAGAATTGACACGCTTGCTTAAGAATGACCACCACTCTCATTATGGTCAATTGTGTGAGTCAAACCTGATTGACTTTAAGGATCCGCAGTTATTTAGGTTATTATTATGTGCTTCTAAGTTTTTACTTGAGTTTTTCCAGACTCTAATACCTGAATTGGATCTTAGCTATGATGAAATGCAACCCATGAAAATATTTTATTTGGACCCAGTTATAGAACCTGAACCTGAACCTGAACCACAACTATATGTAGTTGTATTAAACAGGAAACTAGACAAGGGTGTGCTTTATTTGTTTATTCTCTTGGCAGGTTGCATATTCTTTTTATTTGTGATAGCTCTATTTGGTTTTGATGACCCACAGAAATTCCGGCTATTACTTTATGATTTTATGAGGTGACTAATCCTTTCTTAGTCTGGCTGAAGACATTAAACTTAGCACTTCTTGGGAGGTAACCCATGCACATGCAACACGGTAATATCTTTCCTCAACTCTTTTGCTCCAAATGGTAACAGTTTCTCCTTTTCATGCTTTTAATTTCATCTTTAGAACATTGAGTACAATGTTAGATTTAAGTTTGGGGGTATGGGAGAAACTTTTTAGTTGCAATAAATAAACTCCAGAGCCTAGAAAATTATGCTTATTAAGGATGGCACTAACCAATCTAAGTGGATGGAAGCATTTTGGTTGTAGGAGTTGAGGAACCAATCTGATTAGATGGAAACATCTAAAGAGTCTATTCATAAAATCACGAGCTCGGGTGTTAGAATTAAAGAAAAAACATGGTAGTTTCGCCATATCTCGTTGAATCCTTTTCACTTCTATTTTTATTTATTTTTCTTTAAAATATGTTTCTCTAAGTGATTAGGTGGGGATCACGATTCAAGTTGTTACCACTGCTAGGATGAAATAGAGTGATTGAGATACAAAAAAAAAGGAAATTGAGACCAGGCCATCAGACCAACCGGAATAAATTCAATAAATTCGACCACTGGAACCCTTGTATATGCCACTGAGTTGACCTAGAGTTAGGATTATCGACCACTTTGGTTCCCTTGTATATGCCAAAGTGTGTTGATATTAGTCCGCATCAGTATCTCAGTCCATTAGGATAGGTTTATTTTGGCAAAGTGGCCTTGAGACAGAGATATGGGAAACACCGTTCACCTTAGTCAACATCAAAACCATCTATGTTTTTCTATATCCATTTATTAATCTATCCATGTGATTGTTTGACTGGTTATGATGTCCGAAACTATCCGAGTAGAGCTCTGTGACTTATATATGAATTTTAGTATGCTTGAGTGCAAACTCGTGTATATCAATTGGAATTTCGCATCAGGGTACTTCCTCCTGTAGTCAATAAGTATGCCAGCCAAGGAGATTCTTTAGTGCCTTTCAAGGTTCTGTGTAAATAGCTAGGGTCTGGAGTGTAAAGGTTTTGTGGGTATATCTCTTGTAAGCCCTCTCGAGACTATAGCTCGGACACTAGGGCCACCTATGGGTTTAAAGGCTTGTTGCATACGCTAAATGCAACCGACGATGCATGCGACAGTGAGTTAGGATTTTATTTTCTAGATTTAATTTGCTCGAGGACTAGCAAATAATAAGTTTGGGGGGATTTGATAGACGCATTTATGTGTATATTTTCATCTCGATTTTCTATATTGTTAGTGCTCAATTTTGTATTTATTATGGATTTTTGTGTCGTTGTAGGTGTTTTTGGAGAAATAAACATGCGTGGAGAAATCGGCTCAAAAAGTTTCTAAAGGCATCTCTGGAGGACACCTGCTATTCGGACTCCCATTTTGGATAAGGGGTGACCAAATTACTAAGGGTCACCCAGATTGCTATCGGCATACCTGAACCTTTTAAAGGGAGGTCATCTTCACAAAATTCGTATTCAAGTTTTGGCGGGAAATATCTTTGCAGCGAGAACAATTTAGGGTTTGATTTTTTAGCGTTTTGGAAGGAGATTCAATCGCTAAATAAGGTTGGAGTAGACTTGATTTGGCTGAACAGGGCTGGTATGGGTGTTGGAATTGATAAAATTGGGCTGGATAATCACGATGAGGAGAACGGGGAATAAGAAAATACTCGAACTTTCTGTGAAGATTTTTGGACGGGATTTTCGTGGGTTTGGACTTGGATATGTATTGGTATCAAATCCATACATGGGTGTTGTGCCAAAATTGCATATTTATACACCTTTTTATACTTTAATCTTTTGTGCTCATAAATGGTATTCTCGTATTTTCTTTGTTTTCAAGAATAAATATTTGTATTAATTAATTTTGTGTTTTTAGGTAATAAATAAATAATCGAAGAATTGAGTCGAGCATCTATGGAGGAGAAGTTGCAACCCAACAAGTAGAATAAGACAAATCCATCTCGACCGTGACCCGACGAGTCCATCATTCCCTGAGCCGTTAGGAGATTTTTGGCGCATCAACTCTTGATGTCGGCTCAACACCAAATCGCCTCGGTTCTTTTCGATCTCCCGCAAGATCCTACGGTTTGCTTCAACTCTGATGATCACATCGAAATCCCCCATACCCTATTGGTAACCCCTATTCTCCATTTCACTTTCTCTTTCTTCTCCCACGATCAGAAAAAAAACCTTCCATAGCCATCACCACCTCCATCATCACCATCACCAACAACTCCACCCGGGCTTGATATCTACATGCCCTAGTTGTCTCGGCCCTTTAGCTTCTCCAACCCTAGAAGCTAGGGTTCAGTTGGAATTAGGGTTTCACCACCAAACCCCCACGCATGTTCGATTTAGGTCCCAATGAGGTTTGGGTCATCGGTTTTAGTTTCAATTTAGGGTTCATGTTTAGTTTGCAATTTGATTTAACTCTCGTTTTTAATGTTCATCATGAGCTAAATTTACTTAGCTAGGATTGATATGAAACCCTAATTGAATGGGAGTTTCAACTTGAATTGATTTGCTTTTGTATGTGTTAATTTATAAGATAAGCTATAACATATCATTGCTATGCTCTCACAATGAATGCCCCGTATTCATTGTAGTTAGGTTCACAAACAAGTTTTATGTAGTCTTGACTAGTTGTTCTTGATTAGACAACTCCTAAGATTCTAGGTAAGAGATATAGTTGTCACACTATCTTCAATTGCCAATAGGAACAATAGCAATCAAGTTAGTTGAAGCTCATAACTTGAAAAGGGTGGATTTGATAATCCTAGTACCACTTGGTTTATACTTTACTTTGCTTTTCAATACTTAGTTCACTATCACACCTTCATCTCGCGTAAGACTTTAAACAAAAGCTTTGTAGACTTGTCAGAGAAGATGAGAAGGCCTTAGAATAACTTAGCAAGTCCCTGTGCTTGACTTTTGCCTCTCTTTTAGCCTATCGAAGGAAAAAGGAATTTCCAATGATTAAAATAGGGTTTTGGTGGTTCAAGAGAAATTATTTAAGGAAGTTACGTGTGAAACAAGAGTCAATATTCTCCTAAGATTCATACACATCAAGTATGGAAGGTTTGGAGTAATATAAAGAAGAGAAGAATAGCCAAGTCCCGTGACTTTTGGCCGAAGGAAAAGTAATTATTTTTGGGATTCAAGAGAGTTTTAATCGGTGATGATATAAATATCAGAGGAGGAAGGGAATCGGGAGTTTGGGGGAACAAAACGAGATTGCAGAGGCGAGAAGAAGCAAGCGAATATCACCTCTCGCTGCTTGAAGAAGAAGGAGACGAAGAACATTAGACGAACACAAACAAGCCGCAATTCGCTTACAGAAGAAAACTATCGTTGTTCTACGTCTTAGAACCTAGAATGGTGACGCCTCGTAACACCCTTACAACGTTGCAAATCTTTGTGTTAAACAATTTCTTCAATAAAACACCTTTTTGATCTATGGATTACTATTTTGTGCGTGTTTTTGATATGAGGAGCTAAACCCCAACACTGGGACAATGGAGGAAGCCATTCTTTACGTATGTGGTAATTCTAATTAATTCTTTTATGACTTTTGCACTATTCTAAATTGATTTATGATTTTTCTTGATTATTTGTGATTTTGTCTGATGGTGTATGCTTTGTCTAAGAACTTTTGATGCATCATGCTTATGATTTACATCTAATACTTTATAAAATCTATTTTTGGCAAAGAAAGAGTCAATATCTTATAAACTATAATTGTCTAGAATTAATAGTTGAACCACATGAATATGAAATCCCGAGTCTCAGTCTCTCGATATTTTGTGACAATCTTGTGAATATATTTTCTTTGTTTTTAGTATTTTCTTAAATCAAACCTTTACAAGCCCAAGGTGAACAAACTTTTGTTACCACTTTCTACAACACATCAAATACTGCATTCTAAATTATCATGTGTAATACACTAATCTCCTAAACTATGTAACGTGTTGATTTCCTAAAACTATAAATGAATATTTTGTTTATGAAAGTAAAACACAATAGATCTATATGTGCATTCTCAACCATCAATTATATTAAACGGTCTATATAGTAAGAAATATCCATCGATTTCTTGTGTTCTTCGTGAATAAGAACATCAACCCGGGACCGGTCGATAAGAGCATGATCACTGATTGATTCTTGGTGCATGTTTTTACAAAAAATCAAATAAAAAATCTATGTTGTGCACTTTATTTTAATTTATTTTAATTTTCCGCGGGCGCCTAGGCGCGCTTAGCGCCTAACACAACATAGGAAATAATCATGTTTGGTGATCAAATAACATTTGCTCAACTCTGGGTTAACAAAATTCAAGGATTATTAATCAACCGAATTTACACTAATAAACTGAGAATTATTTAGTCGAGACGTTTTTGTGTTTACTTCAAAATGACCTAATTTTATCTTTGTCAAACTAGCCATGGGAAATTTTCCCAGCACACTGTCCATGTTGCATGGATATCTCCTCAAATTAATGTGTTACTTATTTTTGGTTTATTTCTCAGCACACTGCTCCCATTATTTTTTACGTTAGTTATTTGAGTAATTCTACACGCACCGCGGTTTTACACCGTGTTTTATACCGTGAGATGATTTAACGGATGAGAGTAAAACTCTTTAGCATTGGGATGGTAGCAGTGGAAGTGGGGTCACCTGTTATCTCTCACGCGGTGGATTTTGCCGGATTTCCCTTAGGTGGATAAAGCATTTTCGTAGTTATTTCGGGTTTATTTATCAACCTTAGCTAGGGACCGTTGGGTTATTTATTGACCTTAGTTAGGACGGGTGGGTCAAATTATTTCACGTGTCCTCCTCACATGAGAGAAAAAGTAAATGGCTAAGCCTTGTTTCCCGTCAGATAGCCATTGTGGTAACACTCCCAACAAAAGCAGGAAATCACGCGTACTGTTTACCACAATGGGACTTTAAAAAGAAAATCCTTAAACAGTCAAATCTATAACCCAGTCAACGAGTTCACAGTTAATAAGTTTCTTACACTTTCTTTACCCCTCTCGTGTTTTTACTTTTTTTACTTTACCCTCGTTTTTTACTTTTTTTGCACTTGGTAAGTTTCCTAATCGATATCATAATCCTGGCTAGTTTAAAATACGGAGATTCGTTTTTCCTAAAATATAATCAGTTCCTTGTTAGCCGCAAAATTCCTAAAATATAACCATTTCCTTGTTAGTCACGAATTTACTATCTACGTAAAGTATAAGCTTTGAGGTTATATAAGGAGGAATTGATATCCCAAGTTCTTTCTATCAACTCGTCCAACGCATGAAGCTTCTTATTACTTCTCGTTCCACTACTAGCCGTTGAATCATCGTCTTTGAATGATACTTCCGTCTTCACCAACATAACAAGAGGTTCATCTCTTTCTGCTTGTTCGAATTCTTCGAATGCATCTAGTTATTGGCTTTCTCCCTCGGGTAACGTTGCTTTTGGTTTCTACCTGTTATCATGTAGACGTTCTTCACCCCATTGTATATGGCTTGTTAAATCACCGCAAAAGACACTAGTTTGGACTGCCAACCGTGATGACGATCCTTTATCTAAACCATCTCCGATTCTCCTCACCGATGTATAGGGAAACTCGTTCTAAAGACCACACCAGGTGATGAAGGTAAACCCTTGATACCCTGTCACAAATGAAGATCGAGAGATAGAGTGGTAAACACAGAGAGATCTGATAAATAATAGATTAAATTATCTCAATGAAATAGCAAATGGAAGACAGAAAAAAATAGTTTCAGTGAAGTGTATTCAACTGAACTTTACATCTCAATTTATACTAACCAGTCGACTAACAAATTCCTGAAGGTTCTCCTACTTTTATTCCACTAACTTGAACATGGACTCAACTAACTCCTACATTGACTCGAACCGAAAGATAAACTTGTGACTAAATCAAAAGACGAAATCAAACTTACTACAATCTCTGAGCCGCACTACTTTGCGATACTCCCCCTTAGTGCGAGACTCCCATCAACCACTCCAAGAGACCTTCTAAATATTTTAAACTTTGCTACCGGGAAGTGCCTTTGTAAATATATCAAAGAACTTGATCTTCACAGATCGAATTGTCACAATTGAATGTCTTGATTAACACCTTTTTCGAACAAAATGGTAACGAGTTTCGATATGTTTGTACGTGCATGAAACACAGGATTTCCAAAAGAAGTCAGTATTGCACTTTCATTATCACAACAAATGGAAACCGGATAGTTAAATGTTGTAACCATTTCCTCAATGAGTCTTTTTACCCATACGCATTCTTGGGTTGCCATAGAAGCCGCCACATACTCAAACTTCACAACTTGAAAGAGCAACAAGTAGTTTGCTTCTTACTACACCATGAGATTTCAGCCGAGCCAAAGATTAAAACAATAAACCGGTGGTAGAACGTCTATCATTTACGTCACCTGCCCAATCTGCATCAACAAAACCACTTAAAGAAAACAGTTTGGTCTTTCTGTACATTAACCCAAAATTCAGAGTGCCTTTCACGTAACGAAGAATCCTCTTTGCTGCAAGTAAATGGCCAACACAAGTCATGTTCATGAACTGAGATACCACTCCTACAGAGTAAGCGATATCATTCCTTGTAATAGTTAGATAAAATAAACTTGCAACAAGTTGACGGAAAAGTGTCGCATCCTCCAATAGATGTCCTTCTTCCCTTGTTAATTTGAGAGATGATTCCATTGGTGTAACCATTTCTTTCGAATCTTCCAGGCCAAAACGACTCAGTAAACTAGTTGCGTACCCTTGTTGTTTCACAAAGTAACCATCTGCTTTTTCAACTTCCAGACCGAGGAAACACCCAACTTCGCCCCAAGCTTTTCATATCAAAACGTACGGACAAGTCACTTCAAGACGATTTATTTCAAGATTATCATCTCCAAAGTGATGATCATATCATCCACATATAAAAGAAGCATTATGCATACTGTACTTGTCTTCTTAATAAACAACCTTGAGTCAGAGTTTGATGGTTTAAAGCCACAAAAATTAAGATATTGAGCAATCTTACCATACCAAGCACGTGGCGCTTGTTTGAGGCCGTACAATGCTTTCTTGAGTCGGCATACATGATGAGGATATTGCTTAGAAACAAATCCTTGAGGCTGTTCCATAAAGATATCACGATCTAATTCGCCATAAAGAAATGCATTCTTCACATCCAATTGCCATAAATTCCACCCTTCGTATGCAACAAGAGAAATAAGAGTACGCAGTGTTACCATTCTCGCAACTGGACTGAATGTCTCTTTATAGTCTAATCCATACTGCTGAGAAAAACCACGTGCCACAAGTCGAGCTTTGTAGCGATCTACAGTGCCATATGCCTTCTTCTTTAACTTGTAGACCCATTTGCAAGTAACCAAGTCAGCGTCATTCGGTTTTGGTACAAGCTCCCATGTAGAATTCTTATGCAATGCATCTATTTCTTCACGCATCGCAACTTCCCATTCAAAGAACTCCTTGCCTTCATTATAATGCCTTGGTTCACCTTCATAAGTAACTCCCATCAGAAAGCAAGAAGTTACAGATAAGTGATTACCTTGAACCTCATAATCAGATAGGTGACTAGGTGCTCGTCGTTCTCTTGTAGACCTGCGGACAACGTCTTGATGAATAGGAGAATCTCCATCTCGAGAAGTAGAATCACCAGCCCTCTGTTCTCGAGAATCAGTATCAAGAGAAAAAGGATCTAAAACAGTAGTATCGGCACCATCATATGGCGTCACTTCATCGAACACCACGTTACGAGATACTGTAACCTTTTTTGTATCAATATCCATACACCTCCACCCCTTCCTGTGTGAATCATATCCAACAAACATACATTTTCTAGCTTTCGGGTCAAGCTTAGTTCGATTACTCTTGGGAATATGAACATAACAGAGTGAACCAAAAACCCGAAAGTAATTCACATTAGGTTTAACACCATACAAATTTTCAAAAGGGAATTTATCAGTACCTGGCCATGGAGGTAGTCGATTAATCACATGACAAGAACATTGAATAGCTTCTGCCCATAGAGTTTCAGGCGCTGCTTTTCATGCAACCATGACAAGCACATTTCAAGGAAGGTGAGCTAGTTTTCTTCGAAACTCCGTTCCTACGGGGTGTCGTGACATGTCATTTGGCGACGAATTCCATGTTCTCTGCAGTATTTGAAGAACTCATCCGACATAAATTCTCCGCCGTTGTTAGTACGTAAACATTTAATCAGCTTCCCAAATTCCTTTTCTACTTGTATTTTGAATTTTACAAAGATTGAAAAAGCCTCATCTTTGTGTTTCAAAAATAAACCCAAGAAAACGAGTAAAATCATCCACAATTACCATTACATACTGATAACCAGCATAGCTAGGTGTCTATGTTGGTCCCAAAAGATCCGAATGAAGTAATTGAAATAAAGAAGTAGACCGATTTGTTGAACTTTGGAAAGGAAGGCGACGAGACTTACCATACTGACAACCAGAACATACAACATTTGTATGCATCTTTCGAAATAATGTCACACCTTCAAACAATTGTTTGATGGGCATTTGTTGTAATAACTGATAACCAACATGACCCAGTCGCGCATGCCAAAGTGAGATACTTGCATTTTGGCTTGTCTTTTCAACATAAGCTTCACCAGCAGATAAAACATATAAAGAATCTCTTCTTTGTCCAGTAAAGAGAACATCGCATCAATGATTTGAAATTTGAAAGAATTTTAACATCATTTGGACCAAATAAAACATACCTCCCAGAATCAGTTATTTGCAGACTAAGCAAGATTTTTTTTTAATCCCGAACATGATAAACATCTGTTAACTCAACGCCATCAACATTAGAATTGTCCTTAACAGTTAGTTGACCTTCTTTTACTACTGGGTGTAGCGAGTTATCAGCAGTAACAATAACTCTCCTCCCTTGGTGTGAACGAACTTCGTGAGAGAAGAGAAGCATTACCCGTGGCATGATGAGAACACCCGTAATCGACAATCCAGTCTTTGGTATAATCAATGGAATTATTAGAACCTTTTCTTACATTCGTGGATGGTTCACCAACTTCAATAGAAAAACATTGCTCCCAAGTAGGTTGATTATCTTCCTCTTCTTCATGAACAACATTAACATCTTCATCTGCATGCAAGCTTTTACACGACAATTTGGTTCTATGTGACCAGATTTGCCACACCTTTTACAAACAATTTTCACCCGAAAAAGCTTTTTTGATATGTCCATTCTTACCACATCTATGGCAGGATATGGTTTCATCTCGTTGGTTTTGTAGTAGACTGTTTCTACTCTTGTCTCTGGTGAAGAGCACGTCCTCGACTTAAGTAGGCTTGCCGGACATTTGCTTGATTAATGCTTCTTGATTGACAAAGAAGTTCTCTAGCTCAATGACAGAGGGCTGAGTTTGCCACCCTTGTATCAAGTAATAAACGCATAAACTCCTTCCTCAAACCACGTATAAGATAACGACGCATCCAGCCTCTTTAATTGGATCATCCGGTTCTAATTCTTGAAATTTCATAACACAAATTCTTAACTTTAAGAAGTATTCGAATAGAGAAATTACCTTAACTTATCACAAAGAAGTTCATTCTCCAAATATTGAAGTCTTGCAAGTATTTTTCTTAGTAAACAAGTTTGCAAGAGCATCCCATATCTTCTTAGGTGTATCCATATCACGGATCTGATCAATAAGTTCTCTACCGACCGATGTTCGCAATGCATACATAGCTTTCCCACATTTAACCTTCCACTTACGGCGTGCCTCTGAATTCTGTGGATTGTCCGCTGGGAATTCCGTTCGCACTGAAACCAACTCCCACAAATCTTGTCCTTGAAGATAAGATTCCATACATAGTTTCCAATATTGGTAATTACTGCCAACAAGTTTCTCTACAGTAGGCTGAGAAAGAGAATTACTTCCACCATCCATATTGATCAAAACGGTAGAAAGTATAACAGCACCTCTGCAATGGAAAACTATGTTAAAAAAATTCAAAGAGTAATAAAATCAAACACTCTGTGAGCAATGAAAGAAAACACACACTCTATTACTAACCTAGCTCTTGTATACCATGTCACAAATGAAGATCGAGAGATAGAGTGGTAAACACAGAGAGATCTGATAAATAATAGATTAAATTATCTCAATGAAATAGCAAATGGAAGACAGAAAAAAATAGTTTCAGTGAAGTGTATTCAACTGAACTTTACATCTCAATTTATACTAACCAGTCTAACAAATTCCTGAAGGTTCTCCTACTTTTATTCCACTAACTTGAACATGGAATCAACTAACTCCTACATTGACTGAACTGAAAGATAAACTTGTGACTAAATCAAAAGACGAAATCAAACTTACTACAATCTCGGAGCTGCACTACTTTGCGATATACCCGGCATAGAAGAACCGATGTCGTATGCAATAATGCATGATAACGGCAACTTTGTTTTATACGGTTCCATGAAATCTCAAGTTGTTTGGCAAAGTTTTGATCATCCAACCAACAACATTCTCGGCGGCCAAAAGCTAAGAGATGGAGTTGATCTGGTCTCTAGCGTATCATTGTTCAATCCCGGTTCCGGTACGTGCAGATTATCGATTAGGCAGAGTGATGGCATGGTCGCGACGTACTGCATGACTACACATATGCCATATAGACTAGCTGTTGATACCGTAGTATCGCACGGGTTTAAGGATCCAATAGATAGTCCAGTAACCTTGAATTTAGATACGACCGGTAACTTATACCTTGTTGGCTCCAATGGTGTAGTACTTCGGTATCTTTACCCAAATAAGAAGCAACAACAAAAGCAACTGCAAGGAAATGACGACAAGGAGGAGAAGCATTATATATACAGAGCGATAATGGATGCAACGGATGCAACGGAGCCTTTTTTGATCTGTACAAGGAAAGAATTGATGGAGGCGCTAGTCATCCTATAAAACTACAACTAGCGCCGCTCTAGATATTTTCATGATGTTTTTTCCTTTTCTGTGTGTTGGCGGTGTGCTTCTTGTGGCGACGATGGTGTGCATTGTTTGTAAGGTTAAGAATTGAGTTTTCGTTTCTTGAGCTTTTAATTTCAAAGAATTATTTTCTTCAAGTAGCACAAAACTAAATACAGATTATTATTATTATTATTTTGGAAAAAATAGCATACGTTGATTGATTTACTGATGACGTTTCTAAACTTGAGATAAATACTTATTGATACAACCAAGAACGCAGAAAAATGGACTAAAGATCATCCAGAGGATCTTTGTTTGCCAGATGGTTTTCTTGATTATTGCTTATCAATCGACGAACCTTAAATGAAGATGATCTTGGTGAAATGTCATGAACCGGCTTATTAGACACCCGAATCATGTTGTAAGACCATGCTCCCATTAGTGTCCCTAATAATGGTCCAACCATATACACCCATATTCCCTTGTAATGTTTATACTCGCAACTGCTGGACCAATCGTTCTTGCTGGATTCATCGATCCACCAGACACCGGCCTAATCAAAAGCACAACGAAATTAGTCATAGGGATGCAGTAGTTCTGTAAATTAGTCATGGAGCGTTCACAAATTCATCATGCCTTACTTACCCGGCTAAGATAGAAGTGATGCAAACAGCAGAACCAACAGCTATTCCTGCTAACTCTCCAATCTGTGCATAAGATGAGGAAACAAACATTGCATCAAAAAAAAATTATTGCATTTCTTTTTTATGTTCTTTTCTCGAAAAAAATATAGGCCGGATAAGTACTGCTTTAGTATCGGTGGCAACCGCAGAGGTAACAAACATCATGGAAAATGTAACAATAATTTCCATGGCTAAAGCCTGGAGATCAGTTCCAGTAGGAGAAGTAGTTCCAATATTTTGGGCTGGGTGTAACACTACACGAAGGGTAAATGAAGCAACCAAAGCCCCTGTCAGTTGAGCTGCAGCATAAAATGGTACCTGCGAGAGAAATTCCATAATCAACCACCTAGGCGCGCACTTATAACATAAATCTGAAAATTAGATCATTTTTGTACCTAATTATTGAAATTCAGCCAAAGTATAATGAATGCGACAGACTTCCTCATCAATCATGAACATGCATGAATACTTTCTGGATATACAGATGGGCTTTTAGAAATATGTATATACCTGTCCCATACACCATATTCCCATCCACATGGTAGGGTTTTCATAAATACATGGTGTTTGGTGGCCTCTGTGGGAAGTAGTAGTCAATCAATTACAATGATAGTTTAGCTGCAATTCTTACACGACATACCGCATTTAAGCCAGACCAAATGGCACCATTCCTAACACCACTTGGTCTGTCATAGTTGCATTATTCATTGCAAGTAGATCTGTAGATGCATATTCCAGAAAAAACAGTTAGTTATGTTGTTACCTGTTTCCATGGGAAATGCCTTGCTGCCGCAAAAGCGCACGTAACAGCTGGGTTCATATGAGCACCAGATATGTGACCAACGGCATATATCATAACTGTTACGATAAGTCCACCAGCAACTGAAGCCCCTAACTTAGAGGCTTTGTGTTCTTCAGTGTTGCTTAATGCTGCCGATCCACAAGTCACAAAAACTAACAGAAATGTAGCTATTATCTCTGCGATCACCTGTTTGCAATTACCGAAGAAACTAATTAATTAATTAATCACCCTTAAATGAAGAAGATTGGGATTTATTTGTTTTTTTGAAATAGAATTAAACTCCGGTAAAAAATTGTAAGGAAAATAATGAAGTTGGTGATCACCATACGGTACCTTTTTGAGAAAGCCTGGTGGATAATGCTCTTCGTAAAATTTCCGGACGAAATCGAATTTGGATGATGAAACTGTTGGGGAATAACAATCAAAATTGAAAAAATATCAAACAACTAATTAATATAAGAGACACTTATCTGTTTTTATGTCTTCCACATCCCTGTTAAACACCATGAATGAACAAATTGGTAATGGTGGATTGAGGCACATGTTCAACATGCCGTCCTTAAGACAAGAATGCCCTATTACACTCGAATAGATGATGCTATAGCCCTACGGGTACATTTGCCTCCAAGATACAACAATCCTAACAAATTTGAATAGCACATTCAAACTTGTCCTTTTAGAACTTGGCAAATGAAAACTCACGAATCGTTAGCAATTAAAAAACCCTCGTATCAAAAATAGAAAACGAAGAAGAAGAGGTATTCCACACCGGTGGATTCGATAGAGGTTTGTTTTTCAATTAAAACCCTAACCCAAATCCAAAAATATATAAGGTAAAACTTATCTCATAAAAACTAAGAGATAAATTTGGAAGGTGTTTTTATTTTTGGAAAACCGTTTTATTATCAATTTTTATTCACATAAAAAACCTTATTTTTCCAACAATCCCCACATGAATGAAAATACGATAAAACACGAAAAATGAAATATCACGAATAGGCATAGGTGTCCATTAGGTCTTGAACCTTTGCTTAGTGAGAGATTACCGGAATTACTTGTTAGCCAGTGTCTATAAGGTCTTGAACTATCTAACATTTGGTGTAACTCGCGATAACAACCACACATGATATCTCCAAGGTTGCTGCCAAGCTCCGCCGTTGTGTCCATTTTGGCCCCTGGACGCCTTGTTTCTAATGCTCTAGAGAATCAGCTCATATTCTCATAGGAAGCGACCCACTTCCTCATTCGGATAGGTGAGTTCCATCAAGAGTGTTCATCGCTACACCCCACTTCAATCTAAAATTGAAACTATAGAACTCATTAAGACTTATTAAAAGTCATCCTTCACATGCAGTCACACTATCACATCTACACCGTAGGGAAGGGACAGAGAGAATACAATTCTCTGATAGTGTTTACCTTTACCCACCATAAATTAGTTGTCTCATTAGAAACCTTGATCTTGGGATATCCAATAAAGAAGGTTGAGTATCCTTCATGGTAAGTTTAATTTTATGAGCTTAAGTCCCGTCCCCCTCGATGTATAATTTCAAACTATCTCTCTAGATTATCCTTTCGTCAAAGGATCACTAATTTTTCTGTTGATTTCACTAAGTCCATGAGGTTCTCTTTTGACTTTACATGTCTACTGAGACTCTCTTTTTGACTTTCACGAATCAATTAAAATTACTTCATTAGAGAGTATAGTTGTCTTACCGAATTAGCCTTCTACGAGTATGTCTAGACTTTGTCATTGCTCATTTACTTTAGACTCACATAGTCAATTGAGTTTCTGCAATGATGGCCACGGGCTTCGGTCACAGAGGAATATCTTCTAAGAAGCATATTAATAGCCATTCAGCTTCCTCTCCTGCTTGAATTAAAGCACACAAACTTTGATTTCTCGAAAAATCTATTTCATCATGTCTATTTTAAGAACTTCCTTAGATAGACACTCCTTAAGAGGGTACACACATAGGCTAAGATTTATCCATAGCCTGAAACAACAACATCTCTTAAGGTCAGTACAATATGTATTACATACACAATTTAAGATGTACCTCAAGTATCGCAAATCTCTAATCAGATCATCCAGTAATTCTCTTGAGATACAAGGGTATTTGTATACACCTGATATACTGCACATTTACAACACACATTAAACGCATCGAGTTTGACAAAAACCATTTCCTTCAGAATTTCTTCTGGATCCTTTCGATCCTTTAGAACATATCAGCCATCTTGGTCTTTCAGTCAAATCGTAAATATATCACATATTTCATAGGTGGTTGTAAAGCATATATCACATAAATGAAATTATTTATGTACCTCATGCATTCGAATCTCTGGTCTTTCAATCAGAGCATCCATGTGATTTCCCTGGATAAATGCGCATATGCACATCTGTTTTACAACACATAAACATGTTAAACAGAAACTATATCCTCAAAATTTCTTTTGAGTACCTACTGATCCTTTAGACCACGTCAAGCGCATATTAGTTTCCTGTCAAATCTTAAACAACACCGATTTATTAGTAGATGTAAAAACATGTTTATCATATCACAAGAAATACCATAATAGAGGCAATCACTAAGCTTATACAAATATGTGTAAAATCAGGTTGCATCAGACACACTTCATTTTCTCTAAACCTTGTAGTTTGTCCCACATCCGGTAATGTATCATTACACAGTTACACATAATACATAAAGTAATGTGATTTTAATGAATTATTGAAACATGCTTAGTAATCTCCGTATTACTTAATTTTCTGGACCATGACTACCTGAAATAGCCCATAATCACGTATCTACTGTCCAGAACTCACTCTACATGAGTTTTTGAAGTCTCAATATTAATCTAAAATTTGACTTCAACGATACTCTCTAAGTCAAATCTTAGATCTCAACTTCCTCTCTTATTTAAAAATACAAAGAGAGACAAAACATGGTTTTCACGGGGAAACATCTAGGTTTCTCTTGTAAGATCGACACACTCGAGATCATGTTCTCAAAATCTATTCACAACAAAATGTTGCCAACTCCAAAAGCCTCCCCTGGATGAGGTGTACCAACTAAATATCATAGATCTTATCCCCCACATTTAAATAATTCTCTTAAGAATTATTTAAAACTTAGCTCTTGGTTTGAGCAAGTGCAAACCGACAGCAAGTACAAGAATTAAGCATGATTAGGTGATGCTCTTCCCCTGTAGTTGAGACTCCCAATACAAATTTAGAATGTTAAATTTCTAAATAAACATTAAGTTACTTACTCTAAGAAGAGACTTGCACAATCTCAAAATATACATGCAATCACAGACATATATCTAGATGGGGGTTCATACCTGAAACGAGTTCCACTATACCTTTGCATGCTTATTCAAAAGAATTGGCAAATTAACTTTCTCATACCAACGAGTACCGTAGTACCTTCGCATGATTTTATTGATGGAGAACACACTTTGATTCGCACAATCTAGTGATCCAGTTCCTGCATACATCGTTTCGTCTTTGCACGTAAATTGTTTCCCTGACGAACTTTTAAAGTGGACAGTACACACTACAGCACATTCATCATTTGATTCTCTAAGCGTTCCGGTAATATTAAATGAGTTCATCAGCACTATTAAGTGCATTCATACGTGCCACCTAGAACAACTCTTCAAGATGTACCGAAAGATTTATTCATTAAGATAATAGAGATATCATCCTTTTATGCACGTCATCAGGTCCTGTATAGAGTTCCCATAATATTTACTCTTCCCTATTGTGACAGCTAAATTATCCAATAGCATCGTATACACTTCAGCAAGTGCCCTTCCCAGAAGCTAAGATACAAATCCACATTTTGTTCGCGACACCTCTTATCCTTCGAACTGCTGGTCATCATCCACTCTATAGATTCAGATATATCCTGTTTGATGCAATCAGTTTCCTTCCCTTCAGGTACATTTTTGATAGACTTACAAACGGAAAGCCTGAACTCTTGAAAGCATAATAACATTATCACGGATTCTACACATTCTTCACAGTTGGCAATGGAGAATGACCTTACAACTTTACACAGTGCAAATACGGAGTCACAAATCTAGCGAAGCTCACTGTTTATATTTATTAACTACCATCCGAAGCGCAAAACATACGAAGCCAGGGAGCATATTTCTGGTGAACCTGTTATAGGTAAATCACTTTCTAAAAATGACAACATGATTCTCCACATCTTTCCAAACCTTTGTCAGCAACCACATATTCAATTTCCAGCAAATATCCAAGAGAATGTAAAATCTCTTTTGGTACTAAATATACACCATCTACAGGGGACCCATTATCCAAACCAGGTAACCAAATATGTATCCTATCTCATTTCTGCCATACCAATAAAAAAGACTCAAGGACCCGATTTCCTGTACAAATGCCGACTGATTTCGGTATGCACTAGTCAGTTCTTTAATATGTGTATCAACCTCGACACCCTCGTGTAGGCACTAGACCAGATGATAACTTGCTGTTCTCATCTCTTTCTCCCAAGTATCAAGTCGAAATGTTGATACTCTTGTAAACGTACCACACAACCGGTAGTTTTTTGTTAACCGAGAAAACAAACCTCTAAAATACTTTTAAGGAATGAAGCATGTCTCCATGTTGAATTCCGAAGGGAGCCAAATCAGTACGAACTCTTAACACTTGAGTTAAGTGATAAAGAGATACCATCCTTTATGTAACGGACTGAGTCGTAGCTTTCTTTTAAGGACAACTACTGATAAAAGAAAGAATTCCTCGCCACACACTGTCAGCTATATGTCCCGCGTATCATGCTCATGCCGGTATGTTAATACACTTGCCACCACGCACTTGCAGAAACGTCGGTATGTACCAGGTGGTCCAGGTCGATGATAGCTTTCTTCTGTCAAACAATCAACCACTTGATTAATAGACACATATAACAAACATTCTCAATTAAAAGAATAGTTAATAGCCCACACTCCACGTGATTAGATCATGAGACAAATCAAAAGGATGACTCTTTAAGCTAACCCAACGACAGGACAAAACTTAGATTCAACTTTCAAATTGGTATGAAAAAACAAATTCTCACAGTTAAGGCATTAAACAGCTACGTGGTTTAATCCTATCATATACAAACACGTTTGATAGTAATTGAGGAAACAGGGATTCGGAAGATGCTCGATCTCTATCAAACATCTCATCATTAATGAGGAACTATTATCCAGCGTATAAAATAGATACGTGATAGGTATCTTTTCTTCTTAGGGTTCAAAAAATCCAAAACTCCATTTTACTTGTTTGGTTTTTAAACCCAATTCAACAATTTTAATTGTTATTATTTTATATAATTCTTGTCTTAAGATTGTTGGGGAATAACAATCAAAATTGAAAAAATATCAAACAACTAATTAATATAAGAGACACTTATCTGTTTTTATGTCGTCTCCCATTCAATTGTTGACGTCTTCCACATCCCTGTTAAACACCATGAATGAACAAATTGGTAATGGTGGATTGAGGCACATGTTCAACATCTTGTCCTTAAGACAAGAATGTGGCTACACTCTGAATAGATGATGCTATAGCCTACGGCACATCCGCCTCCAAGATACAACAATCCTAACAAATTTGAATAGCACATTCAAACTTGTCCTTTTAGAACTTGGCAGCGGAAAACTCACGAATCGTTAGCAATTAAAAAACCCTCGTATCAAAAATAGAAAACGAAGAAGAAGAGGTATTCCACACCGGTGGATTCGATAGAGGTTTGTTTTTCAATTAAAACCCTAACCCAAATCCAAAAATATATAAGGTAAAACTTATCTCATAAAAAACTAAGAGATAAATTTGGAAGGTGTTTTTATTTTTGGAAAAACCGTTTTATTATCAATTTTTATTCACATAAAAAACCTTATTTTTCCAACAGAAACTTTGGTTGTTGTTGGTGGTGGTGAGTTATCAACTGATGATGACCCTGAAGTAATATTCATCATGTTGTAGGCATGATGGTTATTAGTATTGTTAGAGAATGACTCTTCTGTGTTATGCGCCATTGAACTATTATTGGAGCTCTAAGAACAAGCAGCTACTATGGATGAAGAAGGATACAAAGAAGAAAAAA
Organism: Papaver armeniacum; assembly: GCA_023531295.1. Taxonomy (NCBI): domain Eukaryota; kingdom Viridiplantae; phylum Streptophyta; class Magnoliopsida; order Ranunculales; family Papaveraceae; genus Papaver; species Papaver armeniacum. Next base: position 572,647 of record JAJJWW010000560.1, read on the forward strand.
GAAAGAATCATTGAGCGATTAGCACAAGAGAGGTTGGAGTGAGTTGCCCAGCTTTTATAGAAGATGACACTTTGATTAGTTTGGACTAGTTATGCGCCATTAGGCTCCTTAAACCTTATTCGGAATTGCTAATAATAACATTGACTGCTGGTTTGATTTGTTTTGTTTTCTTTGATACTTGGACGTGTAACCAGAAAGGAAATATAAAGAGGAGAAAATAAAAGATATCACCATGGCCACAGAAGTGTGAAGTGCTATATATTCCTAGATCCTGTTGCTCGATTGTGGATCCACTTCATTCATGCTTTTAGGTGTCCAAGGAAAATGGTTTTTACTATCTCCAATAGCCATTTACTTCCATGGGTTTATTTCCCTAGATCCTGCTGACGTTGTTGCATCGACTATATATCTTGCGATTGCAAGTAATTACTACCTTCCCATTAAAAATTCATTAGAAGTTAATTATTTTTGTAGATTAATCTATAAACTGTACTAATGACCAGATCGAACCCCCGACCACTCTCAACCACCTGGGAGGCGATAGGAATACACTGCTGGGCTACTTGGCAGTTTATTTTTATACTCCAATTAATTCATGGATTGGCTGTTAATGAGGTACAAATAGTTTACTGAAAACAGTAACGAATGTACAGCGTGTGCATTATAACATACGACAATAATGTAAAGTTTTTGTAGTTTTATTATTGAAGGGCGAGGTTGAAATTTTATTAAAAATTGTTAAAGACAGCACAAAAAGAGAACAGAAGAGAAGGGGAGTACACTAAAAGAGGCAACACTAGTGCAACTGCAACGAGTACAACAAGACTTCCCAAAACAGCACTAAACCCAGCTCACAACAAAACAAACACTATAAAGCCTAAGCCAACCAGGAAAAGTGGAAAACAATCCTATCCCAAGGACATTAAACCCCTGCAGACTGCAGTACCCTTTCTTAGGTGGGGTGCCCTACAAATTGTAGTATGTGTCGGACCAATGGCTTCGGTCTTGATCTTCATGACTCTGTTTTATCTTGTCCTCGATAATTTACACGTCATTTCCAATTTTCTTTTTCATCCACTAAACTAGTTTAAATCATCAAAACTTGATTTTCTTGTTTTCTCCCATTAACTTTTTGGCAACATAAATAGTGCCTGCTAATCGTTGAAGGACGGAAATGAAAGACAACAATGACTCCAATATTGTGACTCAAGCGTAATCTTAAAGGATATTGTCATTACACTGGACAAATTCTATGATTAATGTGGCTCTTAAATTTTCAATTAGTACTTCTAAGATTTACCTTTTCTCTATATTTTTTCTTCTTCTGATACTTCAAAGATTATTGGCATGCTTCAAAAAAAAAAAAAAAAAAAAAAAATTTCTGGCATTTATAGCGTTCTCTACCAAATAAATTTATAAAAACTTAATCCACCTTTTTTTTTGTTGTTGGCCGGCTGATAGCCCATAGAGTGCTATTAGTTTGAGCATCCAATTCACACCCGATTGGTGGTCGGTTGTCAATCCATCAAAAATAATTTCACTTTCTTACTCACTAAATTTAAATGAAGCACAAGGTAAGGAAGAGTTCGTATCCACAGAGAGGCAATTGTTGTTATGCAATTTTCAGTTTCTAAGGTAACCAAGGGGGGATGTTTGTTGTTTAAGCGAAATACTAAAGTAATTGAAAGCAAAGTAAATAATTTGAGAAATCAATAAGGAGAAGATATTGGTCACGGGATAGTATCATTCACAAACATGTATTATCATCAATGATTAGAATTGGTATTTTAATCTCGTATTTATTAAAAGTCCTAGGATACCTTGATCGCAAGTATAACCCGTTAATTTCTCGTTTTCATCACAACCACATTAAAAGATGCATATGTGAATTCTTCCTAGAAAGCAACCTAAAGTGTAAAAGCACAATTAAGTTTAACTCCCTACAAGCATTAAGTTTTATGGAATAAAACTCATCAATGCAAACGAATGTGTAAAAGCACTAAACGTTTTAACAAAAGTTATGATTCACTTGTGACTAGTAGGATATATCACTACAAGCACTACCCACAATTATGCTACTTAGAATCGGGATAAACAACTTTTTCGTATTGAAAACCCTAAAATAGCTCTAGAGATGAACACAAATCGGATTGATTAGGACTCAACCTAACAAGTTTTCAAATCTTATAACACTATTAATTGTGAATCACAAACAATAAATTACTGAGACAAAACTAATTCATAGATTCAAAAACATGTTGAGAAATCAACTTTTATCCCATAACCAATAATATGTTTAGCTACTCATAGCTATGGAGTTCATCATAATCAATATTCAATAATAATATAATGAAGAAGAAGAACAAAAGCAAACCCTAGACGCGTAAAACAAAACGGCTCTCCAAAATTCCAAGAATAAGATATCTCATAAGTTGTAGAAGACCTTCCCTTTATAGCTTTTCTCCAACTTCTAAAATTAGGTCTAGTCTTCAAAGTCCATTAGATGAAAATCCACCAAGCCCATAAGAGAGAGAAACCCATGTAGAAAATATGACCCAAAAGTGGTCGCCGGAAATATGGTATTGTGGTCGGAACTTGGCCGGAAAGGTCGCCGGAAAACATCTCAGGTGACCGGCAAAGTCCGCCCGGTCACCGGTCAACGAGTCAGATGACTCAACACAGAAGTCAGACCTGAGTCAGGTAGTGCCAGTCAGATTGAAGCAGGTCTGAGTTAGGGCTAACTCATCTGAATCAGAGCCTAACTGATTGCCAGGCCAAAGCCATTTTGCAGAGGCCAAATGTGTTGCACCAGGATGGTGCATCACTACTTCTCTTCCAGCCATAATGGCCTGCCATCTTCACAGCTGCAGCCTTGTCTTTTCCAGAGCATCATTCTCATCTGTTGTGCAACACTTCATCCTTCTTGCTCTCAGGTTCTATTCAAATGCAGCTTCATAACCATCTACTACTACAACTCAGCTGCACCACCTTGTAACTCAATTCAAAACCAGCTCAAAGTCACAACTCAAATTTCATTCATTCTTTGCTCTTCACAAATTTCATCTATTCCCCCGCTCATCCATTTCTCTTCATAGCATCACCAGTAACATTCTCTGCAATGTCATAATTACTCGCTTCTTTCTCTCGATCTATTGCTTTCAACCATTCCTAGTCTCGGTCCCCGCCAACCTGAAGACCATTATCAGTTCCATGCCTGCACTCTTCTCAACAGCGCCAGGTCGACTCCATTGCAACAACTGGCAGCTACACCTGCAATTTCCTGTCAAGCAGCATCAACCTCAGGCCAGCACCACCTTAAACCCTCTATTTCAACATCAGCCATATAGAGCTCAACAGCAACACATCTCAGCTGCATTATCAACAGCTCCACTGCCGTGACTGCAACTCTAGGCTCAACACCACAAATTCCTACCAATTCAAGCCTGCAATTTCAGCTCTCCCAACTGAGCTGCAACTTCACCTGCAGTAAGTCACCATAACCTTCACTCCCTGTATCATTAGCCAACTCAAAGCAACATTCTTCCATTCAACCATCAAGCAATGGCAAAGACAATGCCTACCCCAGAAATGACTTCTTCATACTTCCCTGCTTCTTGTGAATTCAACCACCACTGCCTGAGTTGCAGCTCAGCCATTCTTATCAACCCAACAAAATTCTCAACTCCATATGCCATTCAGTACATTGCATCCATTGCAACTGTCCAATCCAACAGAATTAATTGCAGCAGTTAGCTCAAACCTCCAAAGAAGTCTCGCACTCCATCTCGTAGCTGCTCCTTCATCTTTGCAAATACCGCAACCACGCTTTGAAGTACCAAAGACCAACTCCTCCCTTCTCAGGCTCCTTTGCTCTCCCAGCTACAACAGCTTATTCTCGAGACCATTACCACCACCTGACATCAAAAAGGCCAAAATTTATTGAACACAACCACCAGCTGCAACAACAGCTACCACCTTCTCAATCTTCAATGTCAACAGAACCACTTCTAACTCTTCTTCAACTCCAAAATCAAAAGAAACCCATTCATCAACACCACAAATACCCTTTTGATTTTTTTCCTAGTTCAATTGATAAGACAAAGAATAAAGCTATAATTCTCCCTCATCTTGTGTTCTTGATCAACACAAACCAGATCTGCTCTCAATCCCGCCGTAAATCCTCATCAGAACCTCAATACCAGCTCAACCATGGCATACAAGAACACCAACATCTCCATTGAATCACTCAACCGTCACCACCAGAGCCGCTACACAAACCCCAACTTCAATCGATTTTTCATTTATCCTAACTCACTGATTTCCTCCAATTTATCGATTTCAATCTCAGTAAACCCTAACTTAATCCCTTTTTTCTTCGAATCGACACACTACCAACTCTTCTACGCAACCTGAGTTGATCGGTTGATTTCTCCATCACCTCATTTCACTGATTTTCAGAACGTATTTGTCGCCGTATTTCTTCCTTCTCTGAACTCTTGAAGGGTAATAAGAAGAAGAGGAACACTTCTCTTGTTTTCAGGGTCTAGTAATGATGAGAATTACTAAAAGCACCCACTGTTGGATATGAGCCACCTCGAATAATTTGTCTTGTCAATTTCAGATAACCGACAGCCCTTTGCTTTCTTGTTCAACCGTTCTTTTCGCTCTAGATGAGTGATTTCTCCTTCTTTTGCTCCAAATGACTCCGTTGCACCTAATAAACTCAAAAGCAGCCATAAGATACATAATTTACATGAAAAATAGCAAAGAAAGCATAAACTCTAGATAGTAAATACGGTGTATTCTACACCTATCAGATTCCCCCACACTTAGACTTTGCTAGTCCTCGAGCAAATCAAACAAAACAAATTAAGAAAATACATACAACTCCGTGTCGTCGAGGCTACGGTCACTTTTAACATAAATAACAAGCCTTTAAACCCCTAGGTGTCCCTAGTGGACGAGTTATAGTCTCGTGAGGGTTTACTAGAGATATACCCACAAAACCTATTTTTCCAACTTACTAGTTCTTCGTAATGATAGTATCCAACGCGCTAATAAGACATAGAGATTCTGCACACTAGTCATAAGAAGTTAGACACATAAATGAACATAATCTCATTCTTAAAAGTTGAGAGAGAGATAACCATCCCTTCTCGACATAAATTCGGGTTCGGAGTGATCGAAAGTCTCGACTCTGCCTCACAAGAAAGGGTTTTATGATATTGCTCTCAATAATAAACAGCTTTCTATGGGTCACACATGTGTCCAGGTTGGAATGAAGAGAGAATCCTGCGACACGTTGAATGGTAGGAAGGTAAAAACCCTCCGAAATATTTTGAAAACCCACATCTTTTATATATTTTTGAAAACCCATTTTCTGACGATCTCTAAGAAAGGAAATCAACCATTTAACGAAGGTGGGAATATGCTTACTTACCTCGTATCCGTTCGGCGTGCAGCTAGCACCACTCTCACAGCATCCATAGAAACGTCTTCGGTCTTCTATCGGTGTCTTCATCTTCGTCTTCGGTCTTCAACTCTTGATGATAACTCTTGAACTTCGTAGAATCTTGACAATATGATTCTTTCCTCAAATTCCTTGTCGCTTGAAACTTCATTATAGATATTCCTTCTTTCCATTGGCTTTATTGAAAGAATACAAAAATAAAAAAGAACTATACAAACCCAAAATAATAAAAAAAAAAATTTTTTTTTTTTTTTTGATAAATAAAAATAAAACACATACAAAATAAAAACAAAATAAAACAAAATAATAAAAACTATTAACAAACCTAAAAAATTTCTCTTTTTTTTTTTTTTTTTTTTTTTTAAGACAAGAGAAAGTGAAATACAAAAAATAAAAACTTAAGTACAAAGGCCATGGTGTAAGTACTTTACCGCTTGATTCTTCACAACTTATATGATATCATAAACTTCTCGAACTCTCATCTTTGATAATTTTCACTCTTCTATAATAGTCTTCAACTTATAAAAATTCTGCTCCCTATTTTGTTGCTTTACTTGAACCTAAAATCTGCTCATTTCTGTACTGTTGCTTGTAAACCTCGAACGTGTTCAACTTTCCTTCGAATTTGTGATGCTCCTCTTGTTGATGATGATGGTGTTTCTATGGACCTGTTGGTGTGGAGAGAGATAAGGTGGATGGTGCTAACTGCGAACAAGATCACAAGTGGTATGTAAGTTAGCAATTCGATGTCACCAACATGGTTGATAAAAATAGCACTCAAGAGATCAAAATAGTGCTTCTATGGTGGGAAGTTGGACAGCTCACCATTCTGCCCGGAATTTACGTACGGTGACACACACTCTAAAAGCACAAATTTAGACAAGTACAAAGAATTGAAGGTTGGTGCCTCACATTATGTAACATGGGTAGTCTCCACTATAAGGGATCACCGTTCTAATACCGAATTTCAGCATGCACCTTATTTGCCACTGGCATGGTTAAATCCAACTTTAACTCTCATACAATTAAGAAACCCGATCATGTTCTCTGTCATCTCTAAGTTCAGTCACTAGTATGAGATTCTCGATGTAATCTTAGCGACATGTATACTATGTGACTCTAAACTAACTACAAGTTGGAGGTTTCTTATTCACTAGTTCTCACAAAAGTTGAAAAAGTTCAAAAATTTACAACGCAAATGCTTAACCACTCCCCCACACTTAAACTTTACATTTTCCTCAATGTAATTGAATCGTCCAAAGCAAGTCAAGGTGGGAAATTCGAACAAGAAATCAGAAAAAATTAAAAACAAGACAAGAAAAACTAAAAACAAGAAAATAAATAAATACAAGACAAGACAAGAAATACTCATCCTTTGGGTTGCCTCCCAATTAGCGCTTGGTTTAAAGTCGTCAGCCCGACTATCTCCTTGCATTCTATGACTCCTCCAGAGGGAGCACATCCACAAAGTTAACTCCTTCCACCACTTCGGAAGTGAAATTCTCATAATATGGTTTCAACCGGTACCCATTAACTTTAAGTTCTTTCCCTGTAGCTATGCTACGAATTTCCACTTCACCATGAGAAAACACATTAGTAACAATAAAAGGTCCGATCCATCGTGACCTTAATTTACCGGAAATAAATGCAAGCGAGAATTAAACAAAAGCACTTTTCTGCCCAATGCAAAATTGTTTCCTAGAAATCATGTTATCATGGAATGCTTTCGTCTTTTCTTTGTAAATCCGTGAACTTTCAAATGCATCATTGCGAAGCTCCTCTAGCTCTTGGAGTTGTAACTTCCTTTGCTTTCCAGCCCCATCCATCTCCATGTTGCATTGCTTAATAGCCCAAAACGCCTTATGCTCAATTTCCACGGGTAAGTGACAAGGTTTACCATACACAAGCCTAAAGGGAGACATCCCAATAGGTGTTTTATATGCGGTTCTATACGCCCACAAAGCATCATTAAGTCGCATGCTCCAATCCGGTGGTTTAATGATAGGGGCTGAAATCAAAAGTTCTTTCAAACGATTGAATGCCGCCATACATTTCTCATCGAAGTTAAAAACCACATCTTTTTGCAATAAGTTACAAATTGGTGATGCTATCTTGGAAAAGTCCTTGATGAATCTACGATAGAAACCTGCATGACCAAGAAAAGAGCGTATCTCCTTCACCGTAGTGGGAGGGGTTAGAGCACGAATAAGGTCTATCTTAGATTTATCATCTTTCAAGCCTTTAGAAGATATTATATGGCCTAAAACTATGCCATGAGTTACCATGAAATGGCACTTCTCCCAATTTAGCACAAGATTTGTTTCAACACATCGTTCAAGGATTAGAGACAAATTGTTCAAGCAAAGGTCAAAAGAATCACCAAAGACACTAAAGTCATCCATGAACACTTCGATTATGTTTTCAACATATTCCGAAAAGATACTTACCATACACCTTTGAAAGGTAGCCGGAGCATTACATAAGCCAAAAGGCATCCTTTATAAGCAAAAGTACTGAAAGGACAAGTGAAAGTGGTTTTCTCTTGGTCCTCCCGCTATCACAACTGATTATAACCTGAATAGCCATCAAGAAAGCAATAGTAAGAGTGTCCAGCTAAACGTTCAAGCATTTGATCAATAAAAGGTAATGGAAAATGATCTTTTATAGTGGTGGCATTCAATTTCCTGTAATCAATACAAACCCTCCAACCGGTTTGCACACGAGTTGGGACAAGTTCATTCTTATCATTCTCCACCACCTGTCACACCTGATTTCTTTGGTACTACTTGTACCGGGCTTACCCACTTGCTATCGGATATGGGGTAGATAACACCCACTTCCAAAAGCTTGAGTATCTCCTTTTTCACAACTTCCATCATGGGAGGATTCAAACGACGTTGCGCTTCCCTTGTAGGATTTTCATCATCCTCCAAACGAATTTTGTGCATACAAACGGCAGGGCTTATACCCTTGATATCGGCGATTGTCCATCCTATGGCCGTCTTGTACTTCCTTAGCACCCTTAGAAGTTTTTGCTCCTGTAAATCATTAATCTTATTAGAAACAATCACAGGTAACTCTTCATTATCACCCAAGTACAAGTACTTAAGGTGGTCGGGAAGAGGTTTCAATTCTAACTTTGGAGATTTAACAATTGAAGGTACAAGCTTTTCATCACTGCATGGTAAAGAAATAAAAGAGATATTATGAGTTTTCGGGCATCCTTGTAGTGAATTAAGATCACCAAGAGCTTCCTTGACTTCATTACCACACTCTACACCATTATCCATGGATGTAGTTAACACGGTTTCCAAAGCATCATCACCGTTTAATTCAAACATTTGTTGTGCCAATGTATCCATCACATCAATGGAGAAACAAGAGTGGACATCACTAGGATATCTCATCGTCTCGAAAATGTTGAAACGTATTATTTCTCCATCAAACTCCATAGTTAGCATTCCTTTATCCACATCAATAATGGTTTTCGCCGTTTTTATGAAGGGACGCCCAAGTAGCAATGGAAGAGATGAGTCCGGTGATCCTTCATCCATCTCTAACACACAAAAGTCCGCTGGAAATACAAGTTGATTAACCTGCACAAGAACATCCTCAACAATACCCATTGGGTAGACATTAGAGCGATCGGCTAATTGCAATACAATTTCAGCCTTTTTAAGAGGACCAAGATCAAGTGAATTATACATTGACGCAGGCATAACATTAACGGATGCGCCTAAATCCAACATAGCTTTGTTAAATATAGTGTTACCAATTGTGACGGGAATGTCAAAACTACCCGGATCCTTGCACTTAAGTGAGAGTTTATGTTGTAAGATTGCCGAGGCATTCTCCCCCACACTAAGCACTTCATTACCTTTGAGCCTTTGTTTGTTGGTACACAAGTCCTTCAACACCTTTGCATACTTTGGAACTTGCTTGATAGCATCTATGAGTGGTATGTTCACATGGATCTTCTTTAGAACGTCTAAAATCTCCTTTTCTAGTTCCGCCTTCTTAGAACTTGCAAACCTGCGAGGAAAAGGTAGAGGAGGAACATAAGTAGAAACCGGAGTTTTAGAGTTAGGAATAGGTACCTCAGAAGTTTGTGGAGAATCCTCATTCTTCTCCTCCAAAACAGGTTCCTTTGGTGTGTCCACCTTGCCCGAATCAGTAACCTCGGGTTGCACAAGTTGTGTACCACTTCTCAACGTAATAGCATTGACACCCTCCTTTGGGTTAATAGGTTGAGAAGGGAGTTTCCCACTATTTTGTGCCTTCAATTGGATCAACTCAATAGCCATGGAGCCCATTTGTATTTGCAACTCCTTTATAGCACTCTTAGTTTCTTGTTGACTCTCTTTAAACATGGTAGAAATACCTTGCATCATTGTTTGAAGCTTTGAATCAATATCGGAACCTTGATTTTGCATTGATTGTTGTGCTTAAGGTTGCTGAAATTGTTATTGTTATGGTTGAAATCCACTCGGACGGTTGAAAGTAGGTTATTGAATGGCACCTTGCTTGTTAGCATAGCTAAAATTGGGGTGATCTCTCCATCCCGGATTGTAAGTGTTGGAGTAGGGATCATACCGTCTTGGTTGATTTGGAAAGATCGCATTAGCTTGCTCGTCTTCATAAGATTGAGGAGAACTTGGTATAACCGCGGATGCAACTTGTTGCAACATTGCTGTCATGTTACCCATTTGTTGATTCAAAGTTCCTCCACCTCGCTCACTTCATTCACCCTTCTTAGAATCACATCCGAACCACGACTCAAGAATTGTTGTGAGTTCGCTGCCATATTTTCAATCAACTCTCTAGCTTGTGCCACCGTCTTGCTAACTAGTGCACCACCACCCGCAGCGTCAATAAGATTCCTATCACTTGATTGGAGTCCTTCATAGAAGTATTGGATGATCATAGCGTCACTAAATTGGTGGTGAGGGCAGCTTGCAACCAATCTCTTGTACCGTTCCCAACATTCATATAATGATTCTCCCACATTTTGCTTCATCCCACAAATCTCCTTGTGAATTTGAGTAGCCTTTGATGCGGGAAAATATCTTTCCAAAAAGAGTTTCTTCAACCCATTCCATGTTGTGACACTTCCGGGAGGTAAATAGTACAACCAATCCTTAGCACTATCCATTAAAGAGAAACAGAAAACTTTCAACATTGCACCATCCGCCTCAACATTCGCTGGAAGCATAGCCGTGACAATGGTGTGGAAGTCCAAAAGATGTTTGTTTGGATCTTCATTCACCATGCCATGGAATTTTGGTAATTCTCTAAGCAACCCCGGCTTTATCTCAAAAGTAGAGTTCGTTTGGATACACCCTTGTTGTGTATCAAGCCTATGAGAAGCTAAGTCCTTGAGTGAACGATTTGCATCACCCATTGTTAATTCTTCTTCAAGTTGTAACTCTTCGTCCACTTCTAACTCTTGCTCGTCCGTTGTGTTTCGCCTTGGTTGGAGTATTGTGCCTTTTCGAGTAGCTATCCCGCACCTTGGATAATTCCAATCTTTAGTAGCCAGGGATTGATACCTGAAAACAATTCTAGCAAACAAGTGAGAAACAAGACGACAAACAAAAAGCAAAGATAAAAGCAGAAATTGTAAAAGAAACTAAAAGCTCAATAACAAGCCGTATGCCTCCCCGGCAACGGCGCCAAAATTTGGTCGGTTGTCAATCCGTCAAAAATAATTTCACTTTCTTACTCACTAAATTTAAATGAAGCACAAGGTAAGGAAGAGTTCGTATCCACAGAGAGGCAATTGTTGTTATGCAATTTTCGTTTCTAAGGTAACCAAGGGGGGATGTTTGTTGTTTAAGCGAAATACTAAAGTAATTGAAAGCAAAGTAAATAATTTGAGAAATCAATAAGGAGAAGATATTGGTCACGGGATAGTATCATTCACAAACATGTATTATCATCAATGATTAGAATTGGTATTTTAATCTCGTATTTATTAAAAGTCCTAGGATACCTTGATCGCAAGTATAACCCGTTAATTCCCTGTTTTCATCACAACCACATTAAAAGATGCATATGTGAATTCTTCCGAGAAAGCAACCTAAAGTGTAAAAGCATAATTAAGTTTAACTCCCTACAAGCATTAAGTTTTATGGAATAAGACTCATCAATGCAAACGAATGTGTAAAAGCACTAAACGTTTTAACAAAAGTTATGATTCACTTGTGACTAGTAGGATATATCACTACAAGCACTACCCACAATTATGCTACTTAGAATCAGGGATAAACAACTTTTTCGTATTGAAAACCCTAAAATAGCTCTAGAGATGAATACAAATCGGATTGATTCCGGACTCAACCTAACAAGTTTTCAAATCTTATAACACTATTAATTGTGAATCACAAACAATAAATTACTGAGACAAAACTAATTCATAGATTCAAAAACATGTTGAGAAATCAACTTTTATCCCATAACCAATAATATTTTTAGCTACTCATAGCTATGGAGTTCATCATAATCAATATTCAATAATAAAATAATGAAGAAGAAGAACAAAAGCAAACCCTAGAAGCGTAAAACAAAACGGCTCTCCAAAATTCCAAGAATAAGATATCTCATAAGTTGTAGAAGACCTTCCCTTTATAGCTTTTCTCCAACTTCTAAAATTAGGTCTAGTCTTCAAAGTCCATTAGATGAAAATCCACCAAGCCTATAAGAGAGAGAAATCCATGTAGAAAATATGACCCAAAAGGGGTCGCCGGAAATCTGGTATTGTGGACCGGAACTTGGCCTAAAGGTCGTCGGAAAAACATCTCAGTGACCGGCAAAGTCCGCCTTGGGTCACCGGTCAACGAGTCAGATGACTCAACACAGAAGTCAGACCTGAGTCAGGTAGTGCCAGTCAGATTGAAGCAGGTCTGAGTTAGGGCTAACTCATCTGAATAAGAGCCTAACTGATTGCCAGGCCAAAGCCATTTTGCAGAGGCCAAATGTGTTGCACCAGGATGGTGCATCACTACTTCTCTTCCATCCATAATGGCCTGCCATCTTCACAGCTGTAGCCTTGTCTTTTCCAGAGCATCATTCTCATCTGTTGCGCAACACTTCATCCTTCTTGCTCTCAGGTTCTATTCAAATGCAACTTCATAACCATCTACTACTACAACTCAGCTGCACCACCTTGTAGCTCAATTCAAAACCAGCTCAAAGTCACAGCTCAAATTTCATTCATTCTTTGCTCTTCACAGCCTCATTTATTCCCCTGCTCATCCATTTCTCTTCATAGCATCACCAGAACATGCTCTGCAATGTCATAATTACTCGCTTCTTTCTATGATCTATTGCTTTCAACCATTCCTAGTCTCAGTCCCTCGCCAACTGCAGCACCATTATCAGTTCCATGCCTGCACTCTTCTCAACAGCGCCAGGTCGACTCCATTGCAGAAATTGGCAGTTACACCTGCAATTTCCTGTCAAAAGATCAACCTCAAAGCCAAGCACCACCTTAAACCTCTATTTCAACATCATCCATATAGAGCTCAACAAAGAACAACACATCTCTTACCGCATTATCAACAGCTCCACTGCCGTGACTGCAACTCTAGGCTCAACACCACAAATTCCTACCAATTCAGGTCTGCAATTTCAGCTCTCCCAACTGAGCTGAAACTTCACCTGCAGTAAGTCACCATAACCTTCACTCCCTGTATCATTAGCCAACTCAAAGCAACATTCTTCCATTCAACCATCAAGCAATGGCAGCACAACAGCTACCATGTAAACAGCTTCTTCATACTTCCCTGCTTCTTGTGAATTCAACCACCACCGCCCTGAGTTGCGGCTCACCATTCTTATCAACCCAACAAAATTCTCAACTCCATATGCCATTCAAGACATTGCATCCATTGCAATTGTCCAATCCAATTTGCAACTAATTGCAGAGCGCTCAAACCTCCAAAGAAGCTCCGCACTCCATCCGTAGAATGCTCCTTCATCTTTGCAAATACCAGAACCACGGTTTTGAAGTACCAGCACCAACTCCTCCCTTCTCAGGCTCCTTTGCTCTCCCAGCTACAACAGCTTATTCTCGAGACCATTACCACCACCTGACATCAAAAAGGCCAAATCAATTGAACACAACCACCAGCTGCAACAACAGCTACCACCTTCTCAATCTTCAATGTCAACAGAACCACTTCTAACTCTTCTTCAACTCCAAAATCAAAAGAAACCCATTCATCAACACCACAAATACCCTTTCGATTTTTTTCCTAGTTCAATTGACAGTACAGCAACAGCTATAATTCTCCCTCATCTTGTGTTCTTGATCAACACAAACCAGATCTGCTCTCAATCCCGCCGTAAATCCTCATCAGAACCTCAATACCAGCTCAACCATGGCATACAGCAACACCAGCATCTCCATTGAATCAGCCTCAACCGTCACCAGTAGCCGCTACACAAAACCCCAACTTCAATCGATTTTTCATTTATCCTAACTCACTGATTTCCTCCAATTTCTCGATTTGGTCTCAAAGAAACCCTAACTTAATCCCTTTTTTTCTTCGAATCGACACACTACCAACTCTTCTACGTAACCCGAGTTGATCTGTTGATTCCTCCATCACCGATTGGCAAACTAAATCCACCTCAATTGAATTTAAGCCTAGCTAGTTTAGGGCCTAGTCAAATTATTTAAGGCCTATGGATTTTTGATTCCACCTAGACTAAGGGGATAAGGGATGTCTAAACTAAGTAAAAGTACAAAGGCAACACCTTCTAAGTTCCAACTACTACAAACATATTCATACACTAGAATTCCCTCTCTCCTCCTCTCTAAACTCTCTGCGATAGAAAACTCCAAACCCTAAATCGCCGCCTGCTCCGATATGCTCTTATTATGGGTAGATCGAGCAGAAAAATCTCGATCTAGTCTCGCCTTCCTTGCTTTTCTCTAAATGTTTCTTTAGCCATAGGTTTTTTCTTATTCTCGTCTAATCTTCAAAAGCTCGTAATTTGAATCCGGTTTTTAGAGATTGATATCCTGATTAACCCTATTTAATTTGGTGCTCAGTACCATCTTTGGTTATTGATATCGTTTTAGATTTGGGATTTTGGTTAAGTTTTTTATTGGTTTCATTCAAATTTTTGAAGATTGTAGGTTGGTTTCGATTTAGTTTCGGTAGTGGATCTGCTTTTCCTTTGTTTTTGGATACAAATCAAAGTTGTTGGTTGTTTTTTTTTTCAACTTTGCTTTTGATTCAAATCAAAATAGCAGTGATCTTGATTTAAATTTAGTTTATTTCTCTGTCTTATTTTCTCATGATTTCGGATGTAGGGTACCCGGTTAAGGTTTTACATATGGTTTTGATATCTGTTTCGATGAAGTTTATACAAAGAAATGGTCAAGTTCTCTCGAAGAGATAACAAATCACAACAACAATAACTTCTTCAAAGACATCAAATACTCCATCAGCAACATCACATATGACACCAAAAACTCCAGCAACGACACCAAAGACACAGTTACAGACACTAGCAGAAGATGGGAACAACAGACCGATTCATAAGAGCATTCAGACCACCTCCGACCGATTCCGCCCAAAGATAACAGATTATGATTATCTTTGTCACCTGTGTTACTTTATTTTTGAAAAACATTGTGATAAATGGTTGGATCTATGGATCCTTTTCTACCTTTATCACATATGTTACTATGATTATGTTAAAACCCTTGAGAAATGGTTGGATCCTTGGATCCTAACATCTCTACTTTTAGTAGACTTGTTAATCGGTTTGGAAGTGTTACTCTTAGTCCAAACAATGCCATTTAAACATGTCTTGTTACCAAGGAATCGGTGTGGAATGGTTAGATTTAATCTTCGGAATTTGTTATGTTACCACGATGTTAAGCCTGTTGTAAGTCGATGTTGTGTGTTTCATTACTTTGAGTCAATGGAAAACTTCGTGATATGCTTTGTAACCTTTCCGACTTGGAGTCGTGGTACTATGAATGTAATTGAATGAGGCATGCCTCTTTTCCGGGAAAAAAAAAAAAAAAAAACTAAGCAAAAGTACTAAATTGTTGTAAGCCATATCCTTCTAAATTTGAAACCTATTCAAATCCTTTAAAAATTTAAACATATTCAAATCATTTCCGTCACAAATTAGAATTAAACCTAACTTCATCAGTTGATTTTAACTACATCGATCGATTTAAAGGAAATTTCATCATTGCCTTTAAAAAAAAAAAAGAAATCAAACTAAACATCGTGGATTGCAACCTATTATTCTTAATTATACTTGTGGTTGGTTTATCCATTCAAAATTGAAAATTACAAGAATCCTATTATAGGGGCTCACAAGATGACAAAATAGAGAGTCATGAAATAGTAATCAACAAAACCCCTTAACCTATTAATTTGGTTAATGGTAATATCCTCTATTAGTTAGTGCTAATAATTAGATTAACTAAATTAAGTATGATTAGTGATTAAGTTAGACTAATTTATAGTTAGGGTTTGAAAATCAAAATCATTTTTTTTTTAATTTAACATACGGTTGGGAGTATCTAATTTTCCCAACCGTAACTACCATATACGGTTGGGAGTAGGTTAAATACGGTTGAGAGTTTATATCTTCCCAACCATAACTACCATAGACGGTTGGAACTCCCAACCGTAGGAAAACCAGGTTCAAATACGGTTGGGAGTTCATATTTTCCCAACCGTATAATTGATTTACGATTAGGAAAACCAATATTTCCCAACCGTATGTAATTCTGATACTATTTAAAAATCTCTAATTTGATCAAATCCAACCTATTTATGCGATCAAAAACAACAAAAAAGGGTGGGGTTTCGACTCTTACCTAATTAAAGTAATTACTTGCGGAGAATCGATGATTAATCGTCGTTGAAGAACAACAACAAAAAAAAGGAAGAAGAAGAGACGACAGAGAAAAAGAAGAGAAAAAGAGGCAATTGATTAGGTTTAGGTTTAGTTTTTGGCTGTAGGTTAATTATTTAAGGGTAATAAGATAGTAATAAATATAATTAAAGAATATTTTTGTATTTTGTTATGGGTGAAGTATCCCTTATCCACATTTGGGGCACTTGAATCTATAGGAGCCCTCAAAACCAAAAGCTTGGAGCCCCTATAATAGGCTTCAATTACAAAGAAACTTCGTTTTCTGTGTTTAACCACAATCAGTCGATGATCATGTCTATGTTGACCAATTTCTATAATAATCGGTTGATGTTCATGATCGCATGGATCAACTTGTTCTGGATGATCTTCATGGTTGAAGAACATCAAACCTAGAATCGGTCGATGTGGGTATTCATATAGACCGATTCTTGTTAAAGGAAATACCCTTTTTTTTTATTTAAGAGTATGGTATGCAAAGATGGAATCCTTGGATCAAGACCGATTAGAACTTGTCCAGACCCAAAAGAAAATTATGTATATGTAATAAATAATGAAAATATGAACTGAACGCAAAAAGAATGAGGTCATTTCGACATCGGACGAAGAAGTTACGAACAAAACAGTCGAAGAAATGCCCAAACGAAGAAATTATGAGAAAAAAAGTCGAAGAAATGCCCAGATTTACGGTTGGCGGATAAGGGCATTTATGTAAATTGATTCTTGTTATAAAAGTTTACCGACAAACTCTTGAAGTTTAGTTTTTTTACAATCGGTACACGAGGGAAACAATATCCACCGATTGTGGACTTATTTTTATGTAAAAATTATCATTTTGAGTTCTTTTACAATCGACACTTGTGGAGGATCGTATCAACCGATTGTGATCAATTGACCATAAAAATGAAGGGCATCAAATGAATCGGTGGATGTTCATTGACAGATTTAGGGACGGAGGGATGGAGGGACAAATAGGGTCTTCCAACCCTACTTGGTTCTGAAATCCCACTAATATAGGCTTATGATTTTTGTAATTTACATGTCTTGTGGGGGCAAATGTGTTTTATATATTGAAATTTTATTTTTAATGGGGTTAAAATTATAAAATTCGTGTAAAATCAATAAAAATACATCAAATGTATGACGTAAAAACAAAAAGACGATCTAAATTACTGTATCTAATTTAACTTAGTCAATACTAAAAAGTCAATTAAAATGCCAAAAAATAATTAAACGGGCGGCCTTCGGTCGCATACCAGCCAGTATATACGGACTTTTACCATATGAACTTTCCCCACTTGGTAAAAGGTCTGGCTTTGTCACTGGACATATCCACCGGTTCTCTTCGATGTTCCTCGAAATGATGAAATTCGCCTAGAATCAGTTGATGTTCATTGGGATATCCACCGATTCTCTTTGATGTTTATCGAAATGACGAAATTTTCCCAGAATCGGTTGATGTTCATTGAGATATCCACTGATTCTCTTTGATGTTCATCGAAATGATGAACTTCGCTCAGAATCGGTTAAAGTTTGTTGAAATATCCACTGATTCTGGTTAGATTTAAGAAAAATGCATCTAAGCATGGATCATGAATATATCAATTATGGATCTAAATGCTTAAAAAACCTAATGTATAAATCATTTAGTTTTTCTTCATTAAATCAATAAACTGATGTTTTTGATCGATCAAAAATTTTGATAAAAACAATTTTTTTCATGTTTTGATGATCACAAACACCCAAACTAATAATCTACCACCAACTATAATTTTATTAACTAACTACTAATACAACTAATTAACACTAATTAATCATGGGCAAATTAACCATTAACAAAATTATATTGCTAAGGGGTTTTTGAGGCCTCAAACTAGCTAGGAAGGAAAAACAGAGAGAAAACTGCAGAACTAGTTACCTGCAATTGTAAGTCTCGTCTATGTCTTGTGTGGTACTGAGTTTGAAAAGACGAGGTACCCAAATACACCACAATATTTTTGTTTCAACCTATAAGTCCTACCGAATGTGATCGTCTATGGACAGAGTCGAGACAATGCTATAATTCGATTCACACTTCGTGTGATTGTCTATGGATACGAGATCGAGACAATACGACAACAAGATAACTTGTGTGATTGACTATGGATACAAGATCGAGACAATACAACAACAAAGTATGTTACTTGATAATAGGTTCAGTAATAACCAAACTCTATATGTGTTAGAGCACTACTCGGTCGAACTCGCATGCGTTGCTATCTCAAGCATGTTTGTCAATGTTAGTGATCAAAACTATAAGTATTTTTATCTAGCCTATTTATAGATGTCCCAGACTAGGACATATATTGTGTAGTTGATTTTAATTAGTTTTCACGGCGTTCATCATTTGAAGACGAAGAACTACTAAGGGGAGCTTGTGGAACTTCATCGACAAAATGTATGTGGAGACTTGAACTCATCTATCACTTGGAAAGTCTATTTCTACTCTATCTCCTATATTGAGACATAAGTCGTATTACGATATAGTTTTCTATATACACATTTGAGATTTCGAGCTGAGTTATCTCGCTTACATATTTCTCGAAATATGTGTTGGCAAGCTTTTGCTTTGACCAAGTTCATTTTATATCATGAGAAAATTTCCGAGTAACATCTTACATGGTTTTTGTGATACAATCATTTGGTGTAGGCTTGGAATGTTTCGATAATGATTATTTCAATATCTTGAAAATTGCTTTGATGCTAATAGTGTGTGAAAACGGATATTGTCATCCTCTAAGAATGTTTCAATGATTGAAATAAAGAGCTTAGAATCATGTAACCATCTTTGGATATAAGCATATAGTGTGTTCGCACATTTGTGTATAAGTCCAAAACCGGGAACCAAATGTATACATACTTCTGTGTGTACTAAATGGTTGATGGAGACTGGCTAAGTATGCGTACACGTACGCATACTAACGGAAGTTCACGTCCGTGAATTTCTGCTGAGTTTGGAAATCAAAACCAACTCAACCAGTTACCAAAGTACGCGTACATGGCGGAAAACTCACGTCCGTGAATTTTTGCTGAGTTTGAAAACCAAAACAAACTCAAATCAGGTAACTTAAGTACGCATACCAGTACGCATACTTAAGTGGTTACTTTCTCAAATCGGTCATGTACATGAACCTAAACATTTATAAAATAAGGAATGCAAGCTTTTCAAACCGTGGCTATAATGTTCATGTATTGATTCGAGTGAATCAAACCGATTTTGCTTTAATTTTGTTCTTGTATACTTCTATGAGACTATAACAATTGAACGGTTCTTTAACTAGCTTCATTTGAGTCATTTGAACTAGTTATGGTTAAGATGAATAAGGTTGATATGAGAGTGATCATACGACTAACCTCGGTTAACTATTTCTGAACCAACATGGTGTACACGTTTAGGTACGGTTACATAAACCTAAACGAGGGTACATTTCATTTGTGTGTAACAAGCTAAGTTCGATCTAACGGTTGAAAGATATTGTTGATGGTGGTTTTTAGTTCAAGGGATAAAATCGTAAACCTTGTATTTAATGTGCTATCATCCTGCAAAGGAACATAAGCCATTTAAAAGCAATGAGTGCTTAAGCCTCTTCGCACACATATGTATTGAGCAATTCAATATATCTGTATATATGAAATTTACTCAGAATGGTGCATGTAACAGCAATCCTAAAATATTCTGTGAATTTTATCTTCCACCGGCATTATTCACTAATGCATTTCCTGCCTAGTATTTTCTTATGCAATGTTCCCAGCCGAACTCTCAATATTGGCATGACATGACGATTAAATGTTCACTCTCAGCAGAGTAGCGTGAATCTCCCGAAGTGTCAGTATTGAGATCTGCATGAAAACACTCACGTAGGCCACACCACTCTCTATAAAGAGATCAGCGTGTTTACACACTTTTAATTAAAAGTTAGCGCGATGGAACATGTTCAAATTCCTTAAGGAATATCTAGACCGTTCATATCAGTCTCAAAAAGGATCACGGCCACACGATTTGGCCGCGCGATTTAGCAAGCATAGACTACTCCTGACAGAACAAGGCAATCACCGTATTGACCATCGGCGGGCCCACTAGTGCCCTAGTCAATCGAGTCCTATTTTTTTATTCACAAGTGCTTCGAACGATTATCCCAAACATGGGTGATCGCGATGTCGAAGAAGAGAGCTCAAACGAGCTAGACCGGCCAAAACGGTCTTAGAAACGTCACAACCGTCCAACTTCACTAGCCTAGTTGAACGGCTTGGATTTTCCCACAAGCGATTAATGAAGTGCCGGCGTGTTCGTTGGCGGCCCAACTTCCCCTTTTGTCGATCGACCTGCCCATGACAAACCTATAGGGCGTTAAATCGTTTGCCCGAACTAGGACAAACACGCTATTTCAAAACCCTAATTTTGGGTTGTGGCAGTCTATGTTGTAAAACTAGGCAAGGACAAACACGTCCTAGGGCCTTTTTTTAGAAAAACAAAATTAATTTTGGGTTGACGGCTGATATTATTGTCGCAAACCTTTTACAACATAGGTCCGATATTATTGTCAACATATCCGTCCAACTTCGCCAGCCTAGTTGGACGACTTAGATCGCGTTCCAAAAGGTCAAGGAGGTGCCAATGCGTTCACCACCCGCCCAATATTATCCCCGACCAATCGACTTGCTCATGGGAAGTCAATGGCATACCAAATCGTTTGATTGAACTAGGGTGGACGCGACTGCTTTGAAACCCCAATTGATGTTTGCGGCAACATCATACTGCCGCAAATCGATCGCGACCATCCATCTTCGCCAGCCGAATCGAGTGGCTTAGATCTAATTTTAAATGGCCCAGGAGATGTCAACATACTCACCAGAGGCTTGTCTTTGCACATGGCCAATCTGCATGTTCGAATCAACGCCCAACGCTTTGATTCGACTAGCCAAAACATGGTTGGTCACGCGGCCCCTAAACCCTAAATTGTGTCAACGACAATATACAACTGCCGCAAATCATCTTGTCCATCCAACTTCGCTAGCTTAGTTGGATGGTGTAGATTTATTTTTAGAAAACTAACAAAGTAGCATTGTGATCACCGGTCATCCCTCCTCCACAGGGAGTGATCGACCAAGAGACAGCTCGACCATAGGAACCTCAAACGATTACCCAAAGATGGGCGGTCGTGCTACTTTTAAGACGCTCAAACCGTGAATGATTCGATCGAGCTCAAAAACAGCGATGCTTCTAGCACATCGATTATTTTCAGCTGCTTATTCGAAAGCGATGCTTTATATACATTGATTACAAGCAATGCTTTATAAATATTAGTTTCACAAATAATTTATTATTTGACCTAAAAGCACTATGTGCTGCTTTCAGCGACGAGTCCCACGACTCGACCCACTTACTCGAGACATCAAACATGTCACAAACTGGGGGATTCTCACTGGGGTATTGGTCTGGCGGTTTACAACATGTGGCATGCAACGCGCCCATTACGAGAATATGTCAGGGAAGAACGGACGGTTTACAGGAATGAGATAGTGGGTGAAGGCGTGACCAGTTTCCCCTCATAGTGGAAACGTAGTGATCACCACTCTTTACACAACTCTACTTCTCCATTGCCTAATCACCTCCACTTCCTATGAGATCAGAGTGTGCTCGAACATGACTTGTATAAATAGGATTTTCAACCTATTCAAACACAGAACACAAGTGTTATCAACACAAGTATCCAGAAACTATTTTCTGATACAAGTCATAAATCAACCACACCTTCATAATTCAACAATCTGATTTCAAACACCTTCTTTGCTTCCCTCCCTAAGATCAACCCTTCTTCTTCACCTTGTGACCGAATTGAATCTGGAACGACCATTTCTTGGTTTAGGCCAGAGTCTTACAGATTGATCTATCGAATCTAAAAGTACTCCCGTGCAATGCATTTGTTTAGGGTTTGAATTCGTTTCTCATCAACACACCCAAATTTACCAAAAACAGCAGAATCAGTTTTTACCCCAAAACAACTAGCGACCACAGTGGGAGATTAATCTCTCGGTTGCAAGATCAATTTTTAATTTCATTTCAATCCTATCAATTTCAAGATGGTGGATCTTAGGTCTGGGTCAGTTACCAATCTTGATGTTGTTGGCGCTGATAATACTCCGGGCGTCACTATCCCTGTTGCTGACACCAATGTACCACTCGCCAGCACACTCGACGCATCTCATGGTGTTACATCCTCTACCACCAACACCAGCGGCGCAGGAAATGTTCATTCCAGCATGACACTTCCTATCACCAGAGCCAAAGCCGCTGCCACCTTTTCCAATGTTTCTTCGAGCGTAACGCCTCCAATTGTTACTACAGATACTGTAACTCCTCCATCAGGACGAGAGGCTGGAGGAGCCAAAGGAAGCCAATCCCACATTAACATTGTTGATTTTATGGAAAGACAAGAAGTTCTCTCTAAGGATCAGACAGGCATAGCTACAACTCAGAAAGAGGTACTTACTTTCCTTAGGACACTAACGGAGCGGCTACCGCGAGAGTCACGTGAACCCCAGATGGAGCTGACAAGGAATACTTTTAACACCCCTGACGCAAGCGCTTCAGCGGGGCGCATAGATGAAGAGGATCGCGTTGCTCCTGAACAACAGTTTGTGGAGTCATGCATTAACGGTATGGTTCCAATCTATCGCACGTTACTAGAGACCCTGCGCTTCCAGACATTCTCTGAACTCCATGAGGCTGCTAAGCGGTCGGCTACAACAGTACCAGCATTGCTGAAAAGAACCAGACCCGCCATGAACGAAGATGCACGCGAGACTCGAGGGAACATGCGTCTCATCAACAAACAAAATAATACCGGGCCCTCTATAAGCGTAGTGGGTGAAGAAGAAAGCTCCAGCTGCAGAACAACAAACCAAACGTGCTGCACCAGCGCAGAAGACAGCTCAAACTCGGAAAGCTGAGACGAAAATACATGCACAACAACAAGAAACTGGAGGAGACGCTCTAAGATTCCCATCTCCGATTAAAGAGGTAATCGAACTCCTAGAAGCATGGATTCAAGATGATAACATCAAGCTACCTCCTCTCAGACGTTCACCAACTAAAAAAGAAATGGCGGATCCCAAATATTGCCATTACCATAGGTTCGTCAATCACCCAACCAGTGAATGCAACAAATTGAAGCGCATTTCCAAGGAGAAGGAGGATGCAGGAGAACTTCAATTAGGCAATGAAGGAGTTCACAGAGATCCTCCTCCCGTCAGGAGCTGCATGATTTCTGGGGACTCCGTCCACAAAACCGTACAATCCTTGATTAAACATTTATGTAAGATTCTGTATTTCTCCAAGGCGCAGTGTCAAGATATATTTGCAGTCCTCAACCTTGTTGTATCATGCCAGCAACAACAGACGATCCTCGGCACGCAGGGAATCATGGAGGAGATGCTTCACAGGAAATAATGGAAGGAGAAATAAACTCACGTATGTGAGTTATATGAAAGGAAAAAACTCATCTTTTGAGCCATAACCGCCGGCCGAAGCCTTTTAATATTCGTGGTTGTGGATAGCATCACCGCCTATGCTCGCCTAAAGCTCATGAACGTAGCTACCACTACTTATACCTCTCCGCTCATCCAGGATTCATGGTCGTGGTTACCAAAACCCATGACCACCATGACCACGCCTCTCCCTGCCGTGTCCGTAGTCACCATTCCTCCCTGTCAAGTATCGTGACAGTAACCATCCAAGCTCTAGCCAACCTATTTTGTTCCCATGAAAACGCAGTCTCTCGTGATCACAGTTGCTGACAAGAACCGTTGATGCTCGTTTGTTGATACCAGACAAAGCTTCATCATAGCAACAACCACTACGACAAAAGGTAATCCGAACTTGTGCGTATTTTAGTTTCCTATGGAGGAAGTAACAGATTCACCAGTACGGATGCAAGATGATGATATATTTATTATGGTCAACCTATCGACCATACAAGAAATAACCACGTAAAACTGAGGCTCAACATGGAATTCCTTCACTGTCAGTCAATGACCTCTTCAACTCAGGCGAGACGGTCAACCAAGAAGCCAAATCGTGACATGATCACCACTTTTCAAAGACGTAGCGTGAGGGCATCATCACCTCCCTGTCTGGAAGGCACCTGACCAACAAGCAGTATTTGGCTCAGCGCTGTTGATGAAGAATCAAAGAGGAAAGTCGTGCCTCAGCAAGACACACATACCAACCGCATCATGTCTGCCACATCACCTACTCATAACTCAGTACTGCCTACCCAAGGTCTGCACGAAGCTACTCATCAACAACCATATCAGTTGGCAAAGTCGGATTTGGTGTTTCTAGATTTCCAATTTTCTATGGAAGGGGTGCATGCGCTGCCAGATGTTTGGATATAATACATGTTTATCAAGTGCGACTCCGCCCATTGATTAACAAATGACGAATCCAAAAGATTGCCGCTTTCGTCAATTCGTCAACCGGTTTACCAGCAAATGCAATGGAAGTACATCTTTTAAGAGAAAGTAGGCTCGGGATAACTACACCTGGGGACTGCCAGCACAGGATGCCTTCACGTCCCTCAACCAGGTTATTTCTGATATCAGCATCATCACTGTCAAAGCTTTACGAGTCGCGGGAATTTCTCAACACGAAGACGTACATGACATCAAAGACTCCAAAAGTACGCCGCAGGGATATTTTCACATATCCGGCCACGCCACCGGATCTGAAGTGTAACTGGGGACTGCTCATCACATCACATTCCATACAACAATCCAAGATTGATAAAATGGGTCAAAGGATGTTGCTTGGAACGAATTCCTTGAAGACTTGATAGCGGCACGTCGGCAACGGAACGCCTCTCAGCTCATCTACTTCATTTAACAGCTCCGCAAGATTGTGCCCATACAAGCATCCCCAACATATCATCATCGCAATCAGAAAGAGCAAGATGAGTGAAAGAAATCATCAAGCAGCAGTACATGCTTTTTAGGGAAAGCGTCATTCGTACCCTGAAGTGCAACCTGCTTCAATGACGAAACAGCCTCTCAATCACCATCTCATTGTGCCTAGATCCCAGAAAGAAGTTTCACCATCTGTAATTTTCATATTTTGGAAAATCCCTTCACAGGATCGGGAAGCAGCGAGTTAGTGCACGTGGTACTCCCAGATTGCAATTACTTCTTCAGACGTGTCCAATCACGTCACACGCGCTATTAATTGGAGATAGAGCCTCCGCACCTAACAAATACGAGTCTTGGATCTCCTGTTCACGGAAGCACAACACACGTGATATAACAAATGGAAGTTACAGGTTCGTTTCCGAATCCTCAATTTTCATCATTGCATCCCCTACTTCAAGTTGTTGTTATTAGGGTTACATATAACAAGTATCATCGTGGAAGTGGTATCCGGTCACATGAAAGGAAAACACATCACCACTTATGGGTGTTGCCTTCCCATCGGCCACTTCACCTCAATAGAATGAAGAGATTCTATTGTAACCCTACCGGAGAGTGCTACATCCTGAGTTTCAAGATATCGCAATCTTTTCAAGAATTTGGATTTCTCAGTCGGGAGATTTCATTCATTCATCCAATTGGAAACATAAAATTATCAAAGTAGCATGAATTAGGGATTATTATTCGATCAAGCCCTGGCTCCAGCCGCATGAAACAAAGACTACTAAACATCAAAGAAGTTTCGTAAACGCCAGGGCCAATGGCGCCTTCACTAGAGTCCTCTCCAGGAGCTGCTTCAACATCCTCTCCGGAAGCCGCTTCAATATCCTCTTGAGCCGATTCAACACCCTTTTCGGAAGATGCATCAACGTTCTCTTTGGGAGCTACTTCAACATCTTTTTCATAAATTACTTCAGCGGCCTTTTAAGGATATTCCTCATGATAGGGCTCGTCCACATCAGAGTCGAGGATTATGACGTCGTCATGAATAGGGTATTCATGTTTTTCCAGGAGTTCATGTTATGCTCCACCCTCCTTCACTTTAGCCGGGAAGCAAACCTTTCAGCCCTGGCGCTTGTTAGATGAGATGCTTCATCGCGCCTCCACTTTTCCTCCATTCTAACCGAAGCAAGGAAAGCTTGGACACGCTCTCGAACGATATTCAAATGTACAAGGGACTTGGAATGCAGTTTGAGATCCCAACCAATCGTATGCCTAATCTACCTAGGGCCAACCGACATCATGCTAGGGGAACGCTCACCTAGACGTCTCTTGAACGTGACATGTTCCAAGCACAGGCCGACCTATATCTCCTGGTAACATCTAACTTTGTCTCATAAGTTTTATCTTTATTTGTCACCATCTAGTGCTTACCCCGCAACAATGTCACTGTTACGTACTAAGTAGGGGACTTAATGTTGATGGTGCTTTTTAGTTCAAGGACTAAAATCGTAAACCTTGTATTTAATACATTGTCATCCTGCAAAGGAACATAAGCCATTTAAAATCAATGAGTGCTTAAGCCTCTTCGCTCACATATGTATTGAGCAATTCAATATATCTGTATATATGAAATTTACTCATAATGGTGCGTGCAAAAGCAATCCCAAAATATTCTGTGAATTTTATCTTCCACCGGCATTATTCACTAATGCATTGCCTGCCTAGTATTTTCCTATGCAATGTTCCCAGCCGAACTCTCAATATTGGCATGACATGACGATTAAATGTTCACTCCCAGCAGAGTAGCGTGAATCTCCCGAAGTGTCAGTATTGAGATCTGCATGAAAACACTCACGTAGGCCACACCACTCTCTATAAAGAGATCAGCGTGTTTACACACTTTTAATTAAAAGTTAGCGTGATCGAACGCGTTCAAATTCCTTAAGGAAAATCTAGACTGT
This sequence comes from Papaver armeniacum, assembly GCA_023531295.1. NCBI lineage: Eukaryota > Viridiplantae > Streptophyta > Magnoliopsida > Ranunculales > Papaveraceae > Papaver > Papaver armeniacum. The sequence goes on from JAJJWW010000560.1 coordinate 599,932, forward strand.
TCATATCAGTCTCAAAAATGATCACGGCCACACGATTTGGACGCGCGATTTAGAAAGCATAGACTACTC